>JANUYF010000009.1:12652500-13300000 GCA_026167975.1 Phrynosoma blainvillii
ATAAATCTTCCCCCCCCCCCCCCCCCCCGTGGGAGCATATATACCCAAAATAAATGTTTTTTGCCTCTAATTCTGAACTATAACTCCTACATAATGCCCTTTAGGCTATTTAGAATTTTCATAGGGTTTAAATTTGCATTTACATAAAGAGCCACCCCTTTTTCCTTTTTCTCTGCTGCAGAAATAAAGTCTAGACCAGGGGTAGGCAACCTTTCCCCTTCAAGGGCCGAGGGACTTCTGTTCCCAGAAGCCTCAGCCATGTTGGCCAATAGTCCCATGTTGACCAATAGCTCCTGGGATTCTGAGAGCTGAAGTCCCTTGGCCCTTAAAGGGGAAAGGTTGCCTACCCCTGGTCTAGACCTAATCTTACATTTTTGAGATATTTTACATCTTCCCTTTTGACATGGGTTTCTAGAATAAAATATATATCACATTTTTGTTGTTGCAAAAAAATGAAAAATCTTTATTCTTTTTTATTCTATTTATCCCCTTCACATTCCACTTTAGAGCTTTTAAACCCTTATTCATCATCTATAACAGTGGTAGGCAACCTTTCCCCTTTTTCCCTTTAAGGGCCAGGGGACTTCAGCTCCCAGAAGCCTCAGCCATGTTGGCCAATAGTCCTATGTTGGCCAATAGCTCCTGGGATTCTGGGAGCTGAAGTCCCTTGGCCCTTAAAGGGGAAAGGTTGCCTACCCCTGATCTATAACAAGATCTTCTTCATTTAAATCTGAATTAAAGCTTTTATTTTCTTCTTCTACATGGGAGGCTTCTTCTTCATTATCTTTCTTCCATATGGTTGGCACGGCCTGTTCTTCTATATTATTTTCATTAGAAGATGTTAACTGTCTTGTTTCTAGATGATTGTTTAAGTTACTAATAGCCTCAGTATCTTTTCTCTTTAACTCTGTCCTTGTTGAAAGTGACATCGGATTGGTCTGTTTCTCTGCATCGTACGTGAATATTTTGTCCTGACACTGTATTTTTATCAGATTAAGCTTTACTAGTTTGATCTTTATCTTGTCACTTTGATTTATTCTTATTTTTAAAATATTGCCCCCAAAATTGTTTTGCTTGTTGTGCCGATTGTAATTCTATTTTTTATATATATATATCAAAAAATAATTCCCTCTGGAAGAATCCATCGATAAGGAATATTGTTTTGTGTTAGCTCTGCTGTCAAGAAATTGAATTCCTTTCTCTTTTTCAGTGCCTTCACTGGGACATCTTTAAAAATCTGAGGTTGTTGTCTTCCTGATAGTTGGAGATAAAAATCTTACCCCAAGAAGTCTCTTCTTTAATTTAATCAAAATTAAAAGTTGGAGGCATTTCTCCGCAGGAAAACCCGCTGCAATGGACACAGCTGTAGAAGGTTCAAATCCTTTGTCTTCTACAGATTTTTTGCTTGTTCCAAAGACAAACTTGGATATAGATGGAACCCCCTCTAAAATCCTCGTACCTGAGGATTATTTCAGCTGCTTTTTCCCCCTTTAGATAGCTTTATCATCGCGTTCTGCTGACTGGTTCACAGAGCCTCCTGTAAATGGGTCTTAGCAATCCGCCATACCAAACCGGAAGTCGACAGAGGAACTTTTAAATGTTAAAATTCAAATAAAACCTTAATAATAATAATAATAATAATAATAATAATTTATTTTGCTGGACATACTGGATGAACAATTAGAAAATAAGCAGAGAAGAATGAGCCAATCTATGTTACAGATGTCAGATTATTATATGTACACAAATAGAAGAAAATGAGCATTCAAGCACAAGAAGCTTGGTGGATGAAGATTTGTCATTTTGCAGAAATTGACAAGTTGATGATACTGATGAAGAATAAATATTTTTTTAAAAAATGACTGGAAGTTACTTAAGACAGCAGTCACTCAATTTTAGGGTTTAAAGAATTGTTAAATCCATATGATGTAGTAGAACATAGAAGTGATCAATAGAGTGGAAGTTAAACATTCTGACATGTTACCACCAGTTGGGAGTTAAGGTGTCAATTATTTCTTATTTTGTGTGTGTTAGTATTTTGCTTTGTTTTGGTATATTTAATTCATCTAGTATTATCATCTTTTCTGTTTCTTATTCTTTATGTGTATCTTGTTTTTTAAAGTAATTTTCAATGTGCAATAATTTTTTTTAAAAAAAAAATAACTGTGGTGGTTAGGATGGCATGGTGATGTTAGGTTACATTATGAAGGATTGCACAGAATATTGGACCTTATTAATTTTGCATTGGCCTCTTGACCCTTGTTGCAGCAACATGGTCTTCTGTGCTGCCTGTAGTCACTCTGGTTGCATTTTGCCTTGTGTCACTAGTTTTGCCATACTCCATCCCTTGCCTGCTTCCTGCCTCTGGTCCCTTGGACTCCTGGAACTCTACTTTGCTGTGTTTAGACCTTGGTATGCTTTCTGAGTCTGTGGCATGTCCTGCATAGAGTCTGAAGACTTGGAGGAGGACGCAAAGGAACCCAGCCCTGAGTCCAGCTTTAGCTCCTTTGTCTATGTCAGCAGAGACTACTGCCAATAAGGACAATCATGTTGATTTAAGTGATGTAAATGTAGATGTAGCAGAGATCAGAAGACTGCTTCCTTTCCTCAGCCATCCTGGAAATGCTGTTCTCTGCATTCTCTCAACTTCCTTTAGTTTTCCATGAAGATGCAATTGTAAATCCAAAGTAAAGCTTTATTGTTGCATAGTAAAAACAGAAAAGAACTATATACATGTTAGGTTTAAATGGGATATAGAGTCAATGTTAAAATGTTGAAATGTAAAAGATGTGTATCTGTATTTTTCCATGCTGTGAAAAGTTGTTTTTCTGAGAGCTAGATTCACAGTTTATCAGTCCCAGGTGTGATTTAGCCAAAACAGGAGGCTAACAGGACTCCATTCTATGGGAAAGAAGGTTTGTTTATATTATGGTTTATGTAAACACATTTTTGTTATGGGAAATGTAGTCACATGATTTGTTATTGTAATTAAGGGTTGGACTAGTACACGTCACGTAATATCACCCAATCAGCTTGTAAAGGTTACACCCAGAAAGGTGGAGTCTTGTGGGACTGAGGGCTGAGAATCAGAAAGCTACTCACTTGCTTTTTGGCTTTTGAACTATAATGAACTAATAAAACCATTCTTTTGGTGATGCTACTAACACATCTTGAATCATGTAGCAGATAGATTTTATTCCTGCTTAGCCAGCTTTGGCTAAAGTAGAAATGTTATTATTAGTATTTGTTTTTTTGTTTTTGTTCTTTTACAATAAAGAAGCTTTGCTGAAAGTTCCAGGTTTGGATGTTTGGTTTTAAAGGACTGTTTTCAACACTCCTACAACATTATTTTAACATGTGGTACCAGAGGGATGGTTCTGATCCACGACACCTCTGCTGCAGAACCTGGAGTTTAAAAAGCAACTTTTTTCCTGTCCTGGCCAGCGGGGACCCACGGAAGGCTAGGAGGAGGCAGCAAACAGACGGGCTGGAATTCCAGGCTTGATTTATGGCAGCAGCTCTACTGCCGGGAGCCGCGGAGGCAGGAGCCTGGATTTTTCACGTCTGATTTATGGCATAAGCTCCACAGAGGACTGTAAGTAGAAAACCTCCCTTATCTCAAGGCAATTAGTTTAAATGGACTGTTTCAAAGCTGTCTCAAAGCTGTAAAGCAGCAAGAAAAGCAGCAAATTAGTCGGAGGCTGTGAAAAGCTGCAGTTAAAAGAGGCAGAGTCCTGGAGGAAGGCACCCGGGAGGGGCCGTCAATTTTAAGACTTGTGCTGGACTATTTTAAAATTAATTAATGATGGAACAAGCCCGGTTTCCAAAGCTAAACACGGAAAATTATGCATCCTGGAATGTTTATGCGAGATCTCTTTTGATAAGGGAGGGTTTGTGGCAATCTGTGCAGGCTGGGTTAGGGGCTGCTCCGTCTGCAGCTGACCAAGACCGAAATTCTCGAGCTGTAGCCACCCTCCTACTCCTCTTATCTGAGGGACAATTAAATCTTGTAAAAGATTTTACTTCAGCAAAAGAAATATGGGACACTTTGGCTAGAATTCATCAGTCCTCTTCTGATCTAGCAAAGATGATTTGGGCAAAGTGATTGTTTTCGTGTAAAATGGGAGACAAAGATTCTGCAGAGACTCATGTTCATAAAATGAGAGATTTGTGTGCCCAGGTTCAAGCAAGGGACATTGCCCTAGATGAAACCCTCAGAATTTACATTCTCCTGGGTTCCCTCAATGAATCATATGATAATATACTGTTAGGATTGCAAGCATTGCCTGCGGCTCAATTAACTATGGAATTGGTCTGTGAGAGAATTTTACAAGAAGCTGAAAGGAGGAGGTTTGAGGCAGAGCAACGAAAGCAGGGGTCTGCAACTACAAAGCCTCACAATGTCCCAGAGGGAACTCCAAAAGAGATGCAAACTGAAAAAGCTGCAATTTCAAAGGGAAAAATGTGCTTCTATTGTAAAAAATTTGGACATTTAAGAAAAGACTGCAGAAAATTAATTGCAGATACCAGAAGGGGACAGCACCAACAACAGCAGCAGTCACAGCAGCAGCAGCAGCCATGTCCACCTGGTGGACAAAAAAAACACAGTGCTAACCAGGGATTTGTTGCCACAATTCAAAGCCGAGATGGTGTGCCCCAAATTCAGCCACACACAGTATGGCTTTTGGACAGTGGAGCTTCCACCCACATGGCAAACAAAATTGAACTGTTCCAGAGTAGAAAACCAGCTAATGTTTTTTCTGTTGCTTTGGCAGATGGACAAGGGGCAAAAATTAAAGAAATGGGAACTGTTTGCATTCCAAGTTTTGGTACCAATTTTGATGATGTCTTGTATGTACCTACATTGCAAAATTGTTTAGTTAGTGTGTCAGCTTTGACCTCAGATGGGTACAAAGTAAATTTTGAGGGGGATAAATGTTTAATCTTTAAAGATGGTGAATTTTGTGCTGAAGCCATTAAGAAAGACAAGCTGTACCACATGATAGACAGAGAAAGCTGTGCAGTCGCACAAAATAAGCCTTTGCATGAAAATTGCATTCATTATTTTCACAGAGTGATGGGTCATGCTGGTTTTCCAAATCTTTTGAAATTGAAGCAGGTTTGTCCTGAGTTTAAAATGTCACCATGCTCAGACCACTTGGAGTGTTCAGTTTGCAGCAGGATTAAGCTGAAGGCTTATCCTGTGGCAAAAAGAACAAAACTTAGAGCCCAGAGACCATTTCAATTTCTGCACTGTGATCTTGCTGGGCCAATTGACCCCCCCTCTCAGGGAGGGTGTAAATACTTCATGGTGATTGTGGATTGCTTCACAAGGTTTTCTTATGTGATTCTTTTGAAAGAAAAGGGTGAAGCAGGGGAGAAGTTCAAAGAATGGGTGAACATGATAGAGAGACAGTTTAACTACAAAGTGGGAACTTTGGTCATAGATAGAGGAGGAGAATTCTTGGCTACTCATTTGACTAATTGGCTAAGAAAAATGGGAATTAGACATTTTACTACTAACCCATCTTGTGCGGCTGAAGATGGTCTGGGCGAACGAAAAATAGCCATTCTGAAGCAAATAAAAGATTGTATGATGCTTGATGCCAATGCTCCAGAGCATCTTTGGGGGGAGGCTATTCTCACAGCTAATTACCTGACAAACCGCACTTGGAATTCAGCTGTGCAGAATACTCCTTACCACATGCTTTTCAAGAGACCACCCAATTTGAAATATCTTAGAGTGTTTGGGCAGTATGCAAATGTGTACATACCTGCAGCTTTCAGAAAGAAAGGTCAGCCCAAATGGAGACGTTTGATGTTTGTGGGTTACACAGGAAACAGTTACAGGTTTTACCTGGGTGGAAATCAGATTCTTTTTTCCAGGAGCGCAAACTTTGAGAAACAGTCTGGGTGGGAAAACATTCATTCAAACAAAGAGGTGTTTTTCAGACTAGGTCAGTTAGAAACACAGACACCACCACCTGCCAGAAATGGAGGGGCAGTGAAGCAAAAAACAGATTCTTCAGATGGTGAGGCTAGCACATCAGACAAGTTGTCACACACACGTCCACCTGCACCTAGAATGACAGAAACAAAGAGACACACAGACAGAGAAGCTTCAAGTACAGACACTGAGGATGATGAAGGAAGAACAAGGACCATAGTTTTGAGGAGGACTACTAGAGTTAGGAAACCTCCAGATCGTTTTAAAGTGCAGGAAGCTAAGGCTTGTGTAGTTATGGTAGAGGAGCCTGAAAGTTACAAGGAAGTACAGGAGTGTTGTGATGAAGAGAAGCAGAAATGGGAGTCTGCAATGGAACAGGAATTCAAGTCTTTGGTAGACAAAAAGGTGTTTGAAATTGTTGACAGGCCCACAAATCACAAGGTGATAGGTTGCAAATGGGTTTACAAAAGAAAGCTGATGCCGGATGGTAGTCAGAGATACAAGGCCAGATTGGTAGCTAAAGGATTTGCACAACAGAGGTTTGAGAATTATGACAAAACTTTCTCTCCAACAGCAAAGCCTGAGAGTTTGAGGTTGGTGTTGGCTTTAGCTGCAAGAAAAGGCCAGATAGTGCATCATTTTGATTTTGAGACTGCATACTTGAATGCAAGTCTTGATGAAACTGTTTTCATGGAACAACCTTTGGGTTTTCAACAGAATGGTGATAACAAGGTGTACAAGTTGAAGAAAGCATTGTATGGTTTAAAGCAGAGTGCCAAAAGCTGGAATCTTTGCATTCATGAAGAGTTGGTGAAGCTAGGCTACACACGCAGTGTAGCTGATGCATGTGTTTACACAAAAGGAGATGTGGTCTTGGTGATTTATATAGATGACTTGTGTATAGCAGCAAATTCAAAGCAAGAAATTCAGGCAGTTAGGAAAGAATTGTCACAGAAATTTAGTGTCAAAGATCTTGGAGTTTTGAGGTCTTATCTAGGAATAGATGTTGAATGGTGTGAAGATGGGAGTTGTTTGTTGAGTCAACAGAGAAAAATTCAGAGTTTGATTGAAAAGTGTGGATTGCAGGATGCAAAAACAGTGAAAAGTCCAATGTCTGTTGGTTATGTGAATAGTAAAGGGACTAAGGAGTTTAAAAATTCAGAAATGTATAGGAGCTTTGTGGGAAGTTTGATGTTTATTGCTAATAACACGAGGCCTGACATTTGTTTTGCCGTGGGCATGCTTGGAAGAAAGGCAAATTGTCCTACAGTGGAAGATTGGACAGCAGTAAAGCATTTGTTGAGATATTTGAAGGGTAACATAGACAGGAAATTGAAGTAGCAAAACAGTCGAGCTGGTCTTGAATGTTTTGTTGACAGTTCGTTTGCTTCTGAGCTACAGGATAGAAAGTCAGTGACAGGATTGTTGATTAAGTTTGGAGAAAGTGCAATTGTTTGGAGAAGTAGAAAACAGAGATACGTAGCGCAAAGTACAGGAGAAACAGAATTCGGGGCCTTATCTGAGTTAGTTAATGAGATTGAATGGATTAGACAGTTGTTGAAAGATCTGAATGAAAAATGTGCTGATCCAGTGATGATAAATGAGGATTCTCAGACATACATTGCTATGGCTAAAGCTGAGAACATGAAGTGCAGAACAAAGTACATTGGTGTGAGGTATCAGAATGTCAGAGAAATGATACAGAAGGGAATTGTGAGTCTGCAATACATTAAGTCAATTCATAATCAAGCAGACATCTTGACAAAGGCATTGACCATTGATAGACACGAACAGATGTCACGTCTACTTGGCATGTCTTAAGTTTAGGCCTAGCCATTGAGCTAAGTTAGTTTTACAATAGGGTTAGTTTAGTGTACAACATACACACATCTTACATTTCAGGAGGGGATTGTTAGGTTTAAATGGGATATAGAGTCAATGTTAAAATGTTGAAATGTAAAAGATGTGTGTCTGTATTTTTCCATGCTGTGAAAAGTTGTTTTTCTGAGAGCTAGATTCACAGTTTATCAGTCCCAGGTGTGATTTAGCCAAAACAGGAGGCTAACAGGACTCCATTCTATGGGAAAGAAGGTTTGTTTATATTATGGTTTATGTAAACACATTTTTGTTATGGGAAATGTAGTCACATGATTTGTTATTGTAATTAAGGGTTG
This sequence comes from Phrynosoma blainvillii, assembly GCA_026167975.1. NCBI lineage: Eukaryota > Metazoa > Chordata > Lepidosauria > Squamata > Phrynosomatidae > Phrynosoma > Phrynosoma blainvillii. Next base: position 12,660,622 of record JANUYF010000009.1, read on the forward strand.
GACTAGTACACGTCACGTAATATCACTCAATCAGCTTGTAAAGGTTACACCCAGAAAGGTGGAGTCTTGTGGGACTGAGGGCTGAGAATCAGAAAGCTACTCACTTGCTTTTTGGCTTTTGAACTATAATGAACTAATAAAACCATTCTTTTGGTGATGCTACTAACACATCTTAAATCATGTAGCAGATAGATTTTATTCCTGCTTAGCCAGCTTTGGCTAAAATAGAAATGTTATTATTATTATTTGTTTTTTGTTTTTGTTCTTTTACAATAAAGAAGCTTTGCTGAAAGTTCCAGGTTTGGATGTTTGGTTTTAAAGGACTGTTTTCAACACTCCTACAACATTATTTTAACAATACAATCCAACTTGCAGATGATAGAACCATCGGATCACAACTTGTTGTTGTTAAGTTGAAAGAAAAGCAAGTTCTAACAAAGAGAACAAAGGAGACCTTGGCCCAACCCATAACTCCACCTCCTGGGTGGCAACCTACATAATGATAGGATGATCAGCTTTATCCCAGCCTCTAGACCAGCCACTAGTTGTGTGTCACTCCCCATGTGACCTGGTTCCCATGCAAACCAGATGAGATCATTTATTTACCTTCCAGCATCCTATTTTCCCAGGCTTAATGTCCTTGTTATTCTGTTCAGTGTGAAATTGTTTTCGTTTCAAACCACCTGCAGGCTGAGTCCTCTTTGTTTGCTTAGACATTTTTCTCAGAAGAGATTTTTCACACATCTTTACATTTCCACTTTGACTGCATATCCCATCCATATTCCAACAAATCAGGCACCTGCACCAGTGCAGCAGAGGTTCCTGCCAGTTTTGGCACCAAGGACAATGAGGAGGCAAACTTACCCATGCCTTTGTTCAGCCAGCGAAAGTCAGAAAAAAAGGGTATGCACCACTCCCAAATAATTTATGCAAAATGCCAAGCAGTCAAGGAACAACTGCACAAATGAGAGCTGGAGATGAAAGCCTGGGAAGAATGGCAGGATGTTGTCAGAGGTTAATTGACATCTCTGGCAAAAGCATACTTGTCTTGGACTCTTGTGTTGCCTAACTCTCTGGGCTGGACTTTTGGATCTTTGCCTGCTATCCTGCTTGCTGGAACCCCAGTTGGACTGTCTGACTGTTAAGATATGAATGGGATATATAGTCAAAGGTGAAATGTAAAGATGTGTGTGTGTCTGTAATTTTCCACTTGAAAACAGTTTCTAGACAAGGCACAAACAATATTTAGAGAAACAGGGTGAATCAACGCCAGGTGGTAACAGAGACATCAACAATGTACTTTCCCAGAGGTAGAACTAATGGAACCAGACTTTGTTATGGATAACAAAGAGATATCAAATATTAAACATCGTTAGGCTTGGGAAAGTTACTCACGTGGTGGATGATGGACAACAAGAGGCTGGGTTAGCATACATCATACAGGCATTATCCAATTAACATAAAGTTAACACCTAGAAGGTGGAGTATGGGATGGGCTTAGAAAATCCTTTGTCTAAGAATTGTTTTATTGTTCAAGATGTGAGCATGTGTGGCTGAATGCAGTGGTTTTAACTGCAACAAGTTGGATCCTAATGCTTTTGGGATTGTTAAAGATGTAATCTTGTATGGCTGAACTGGACAAGTTCATCACAATGGATTTTACTTAGTTATCTTATTTTTACTTTTTATATGCATTAATAAAGCTATGCTTTTGGACTTTATAATGTGTCTTCTTGACTGAGGAAGACAGGATGCTGGAGAAGAGAAGCTGAGCCAGTTGATGGCAAATCTACACAGTGGCTGTGGATCACAGCAGCCAGCTTGTCCTGCAGACTCTGCTGGGTGCCAAAAGGCATCACTACAACACTCATCATCCACACACCAACACTGACTACTCTGCTTCCTCAAACCCTGAACTCTTGGATTGCCTGACTGCTCTGCTTTCTGGTATACTGAACTCTTGGTCTGTTCTGACTTCTTTGCCTTCTGAACTCTGGACTTTGGGTTGCTTCAGATGCTGTGTCCTTGCTGCTCCTTTGCTTTGACATTATCTTGTAATCAAAGACTCTGTAGCTCTGTTGCTATCAGCTGCTAGCAGCTTTCCTGGATATTCTGCCTCCTGCTTGAGTCCTGGAACTCTGCCTTGGCCTCAGACTGCTCCCTGAATCAGCTTTGGCCCATGGGGTTTCTGGAGTGCTATATTTTAGTGCTGGTCCTTGGACTCAGTCTTGCCCTGATATATCCTGGTTTGTGAATCAACCCTGCTACTCTTGTGATAGGTCTTTGGACTCTCCTAAGTTTCCCCATCCATGGCCTTGGTCTCAGATGCCTGCCTCCGAATCCATGCTGCCCACACCTTGGGCCTTGACAATTGGAAACCCACTTTGTTGCTTGGCTGAAAATGTAAAGTTTTTGCATCACATTTGGTCATTAACAACCATAAATGTGAATCCCAAAAGTTGATCTTGTAAATACTGAACATGATGCCAGTCAAGGGTTTTAAGTGTTTTTGTAAAAATAATAATAAAGAGTGCACTTTCTCCCATTTGTTTCTGAAAACAGTGTTTGTATAACAACAAACAATTTGGATACGATCATCTGCAGCCCTGGCTTAGTCCTGACACAGTGGAAAAGAACTTCCATATTGAAGGGAGACAGTGTTGTTAGTGAATATTTAGCATGTACACTTTCTTGGAGAAAACTTTGCAACTGCACTTTGCAAGGCATCTTGGCCAGAGTGTGTTGGGAGAAGGCCATGTGCCACAGGGCTCATGAATAATTTGTACCAACAGCCAAGCTGTATGGAACATCTTCATGAAGCCAGTGGGACCCAAATGATTCATGGACAGCAATTAAACATCCAATCAGTGCCAGAAAATATTTTCCCTAAGCCCCTCATATAGAGTTGTTTTGGAGATCATGGACACTTTCAAAAGGTGACCAAAAGTAGGGACAGCAATTTCAGTTTTATAAAATGTCCCAGAATGACAATGTTACAGGGGCTGCATCTGTACTGCAGAAATAGTGCCATTTGAGCTATGGCTCAAAGCTATGGAATTCTGGGAATTATAGTTTTGTGAGATATTTAGGCTTCTCTGGCAGAAAACTTCAGTGCCACAACAAACTACAAATACTAGGATCCGATAGCATTGACCCATGGCAGTTAAAGTGTTGTCAAATCTGCATTATTTATGCAATGCAGATGCAGCCAACACATCAATGTGAAACTAAAAGGTCAGCTCCCAGAGCCATCTAGTCATGCCCAACAGAATCCTGCTGTTCTTGGTAGCTGCTGCCATGACCACAGATAAAAAAGAGGGGCACTGATAGAATAGGCCCATCTGAGAACACTTGTTGAATGGGCTTCTCAAACCTGAATTATTGACATTGTTCATTATTTTATTACTTTTCAATGTGGCTGAATTATTTTATACAAATAAAATAATTTACACATGTATCCAGCATGTTTCTTCTGCTATTATCTCAAAGCAGTGATGGGACATAAAAAGCCATTTAAAGTTTAAAAATCCTTCATAGAGCTGAGCTGTGTTTTGTATGCAGGAGAGCTGTTTCATGGAAGTGAGGTGTGCTTTGCAGGCAGGAGCACTGGGTTTTTCTGCTGAGTAGACGTGAACAGAATTGCTTCAGCAATGCCAACTCTGTCCTTGACCCTGATTCATGCCTGTAGCTCTTCCTACTATTGGGAATCTTCCTGCCCCTGTTTTAGACATTCAGAATTACCTCAGATCACTGCACAATTCACACAGCTTTTATGTCAGTAGGAAACAAGGTCTTTTAAGTGGGCTACTTGAAGCTTGTCTACTGATTAAGGGCAAAATCATTTATCTTTGTCCTAATATAAATGGAACAAATACAACCTCTCTCCTAGGGGACACCAAAATCCTCAAAGGCTGGATTAGGTGTGCTGGCCTGATGTGACTTCATGACATACATTGCTTGTTGGTGTAACAACTTACTTTTGTCCTCACCCCCACCCCCACCCCCACCCCACTTTTTTTTTTTTTTTTGTCTTCCTGTGTGATTTTTTGAAAGCACCAGGAAACATCCGCTAAGCAGCATCTGCAAAGAATTTTTTTTTATAACTCCAGGCTGCTATCTCCACCCTGCCACCTGAACAACAATTGTCTCAGTTTCGGAATTACCGGACCAGCAGGATATTGGCCAAAAAGGAAGAAAAATATAGGACAACAACATGCAGAATATAGAAAGCTGCCTTAAAATCAGTATTTTTTCTCTATCTTTGAAATGAAGGCAGGAGGCCTCTAAGTCTGGAGTGAGAAATTGTGAGAAACACCAGAAGGTATATTTAAAAAACAAACAAACAAACACCAACCCCTACAATCATTCATTTTTTGTTATATAGCTAGGGGCAGAATCTCAGGCTTTTTCTGTATGATTGACATATTCCCTCCAGTATCAAAAGTATCAGTGTTGGAGAATATGAGATGGACAGTAGAATAGTACTCATATCTTGCTTGTCAGCTTCCATGTGGGATCTGGTTGACCATTATGTGAAAAGAATATTGTGTGAAGAGAATATTGGACTAGATTGAACTTTGTTCTGATCCAATAGGGCTGTTTTTCTGTTCTGAGATACATGTTCAGTGTCTTTTGAATATATAGGCTCTTTCAAGAACATGGTTAATCACAAGCAATTTGAGTGTTTAGTCTCCAGCCAAACCCTCTACCCATATTTACTTATTATTTATTTTTTATGTTTAATTTCTATACTGCTTTTCTTCCAAGGTGGATGCAAAGTACCTTAGTATTTGAGTTAAAACAAAATAAAGTTAAAATTGATAGTGTGCGTGTTTGGGTGCCTTCAAGTTGTTTCTGACTTTTGGCTTATCATGGAGTTTTCTTAGAAAGGTTGGTTCAGAGAAGGTTTGCCATTGCCTTCCCCTGAGGCTGAGAACATGTGATTTGCCAAGGTTGATAGTACAAAAAACAATTAAACAAGCAAAGTAAAAACACATATTTAAAACAGTTTCTAAAAGGCAGTTAAAATGTGGTGGTGGTGGTGATGATGATGATGATGATGATGATGATGATGATAAAGGTAAAGGTAAAGGTAAAGATAAAGATAAAGGTAAAGATGCTTAGTAAACAAGAAGATATTAACCAGGTGGAAAAAAAGCAATACAAGAGCCAACTTAGCTTCCTTTGGGAGGGAATTCAATAGTCTGGGAGCACCCACTGAGAAGGCTGTCTCCCATGTCCTCAGCGGTTTTGCCTATGATGGTGGTAGAACTGACATATAGCCCTCCTACAAGAATTGTAAAACTCTGGCAGGCTCATTGGAAGATACTGTTCTTCAGATACTCTGGGTCTAAATGTCAGAGTAAAGTGCACTCTGAAGAGAAAATGACATAGATGTGACTTGGGCAAAGAAACTGAGACAAAGTGAGATGGTGCCTTCATACAGTTGGGAGCCAGGATGACTCAAGATTTGTACAGTCTTGAGTCACAGGAGGCTGATGCAACACTAGGCAGACTGTTGAGTCAGAAACCTTCAATTCTGCAGTCACATCAGTCAGGTGGCTGAAATTGGGTGTGATCCCAGGAGTGGGCTGGACTAATATCCCGGGAGGGGATACTGTAAATAAATGGATGAATTGGATACTCATTTGTGGGTGATTGTATATAGAGATACTGGCGGAGCATAGTTTGTTAGTCTGTACATAGTTTGTAATGGAAAAATAAATAACTTCTTCGTGAGACTAGAGAGAGTCCAGCTGCTTGTGTGGGAGTTTTTTTTTCCTTGCAGCGTTTGCAGCCTGCAGAGACCTTCACAATGAAGACTGAACTTTGGCGTTTGTTCCAGCATAAGTCTTCTGAACATGCTGAGTTTGGTTCACATGTGCCCCAACACTAAAGTGTATGTGGTATCTGAAAAACAGTATCTGCCAGAGTTTTACAATCCTTGTAGGAGGGCTATTTCTCAATTCCACCACTATCCCAGGCAGATCACAGGCAGATCTGCTGAGGCCATGGAAGACTGGAGAGAGCCTTCTCAGTGGGGAATATGATAGACCTGTTTCTTCTATTGTCATTTTGAGTTTTTCTCTCTGTATTTATGTGTATTTCCAATGAGTGCTTATTCCAGCTCATGTGGAGTGGCTCTCTGATTCAGATTGTTGCTCACCATGTGTTCAGGTTGTCTGAAAATGACAAAGAAGGGTGGGCTCAGCATGCTTCCATTCTTCATTGTTTAATCCATATTTAAAGCCAATACCAGAATAGGTCTTCAGCTGTATGTATGTATGTATGTATGTATGTATATCTGCATCTGTACCTGCCTATCTGTATCTGCCTATCTGTATTTCTGTGCACCTAGAAGCTTTTTCCGTTATGTCTGTGTGTCCTATTGTTTGTTGTTGGTAACTACCCTTGAGTCTACTTCAATTCATGGTGATACTGTGCATGAGACATTTCCAAGCCCTGCTATCCTCTACTGCTCTGCTTAGGTCTTATAGATTCAGGCCCATGATCACCCTAACTGGGTATAGCCATCTGGCACGTGGTCTTTCTCTCTTTCTACTGCTTTCCAACATTCCTAGCGTTATTGCCTTTTCTAATGAGTCATGCCTTCTTATGATCTGGCCAAAGTATGACAACCTCAATTTAGGGCCTTTCAGACTGCCAGAAATAATGAAGCTTGAGGCCACTTTAACTGTCCTGGCTCAGTGCTAAGGAATCATGGGAACTGTAGTTTACTGTGGCACCAGAGCTCTCTGACAGAGAAGGCTCAATGTCCCAGAAAAAAAAAAAAATACAATTCCCATGATTCCCTAGCACTGCGCCAGGGCAGTTAAAGTGGCCTCAAGCTGCATTATTTCTGGCAGTCTGTAAAGGCCCTTTGTCACCCTGGCTTCCAGGGTGAGTTAGGGCTTGATCTGTTCTAGGACCCATTTGCTAGTCATCTTGGCTGTCCAGAGTATCCTTAGTACTCTTCTCCAGCACCACAATGAGTTGATTTTCATTCTATTAGCTTTCTTCACTGTCCAGTTCTCACATCCATAAATTGTGATGGGTAATACAGTGGTTTGGGTGATCCTAAACTTTATAATGACTAGTTCTTTCATAGCTGCCCTTCCCAATCCTAGTATTCTGATTCCTAACTGCAATCTCTGCTCTTATCATCATTTGATCCAAGCTGTGGGAAATATTTGACTAGTTCTAATTTGTTGTCATCTAGAATGAATTATTGTAGATCTCACATGGTCATTATTTTTGTTTTCTTAATATTCTGCATTGAGCCTACCTTAGCACTTTCATCTTTGACTTTCTTCAGTAATTGTTTCAGGTCTTTGTTGTTTTTTGCTAGTAGTATGGTGTGGTCTGCATATCTTAGGTTGTGAATGTTCCTTTCTCTGATGTTCGCTTCTCCTGCCTCTGAATCTAAGCCTGTTCTACATGCAATACTTTTTTGCATACAGGCTGAATAGATAGGGTGATATGCAACCTTGCCTGATCCCTTTGCTGATTGGAAACCATTCTGTTTCTCCATATCCAGTTCTGATGACGTCTTCTAGTCCTGAGTACAAGTTATGCATAAGTACAATCAAATCTAGTGACACTCTCATTCCTCTAAGAGCAAACAATAGCTTCTCATGATCTATGCAATGCAGTCAAAGGCTTTGCTGTAATCAATAAAGCACATACAGATTTTCTTCTGGAATTCTCTCGTGCACTCCACTATCCTTTGTATGTTTGCAAAGTGATTCCTAGTGTCTCTTCCTTTCCTGAATCCAGCTTGCATTTCTGGGATTTCATGCTCCTATATGGTAGAAGTATTTGCTGAAGAATTTTCAACATGACTTTGCTTGTGTGGGAAATTAGTGCAATGGTCCTGTAATTCCTGCAGTCTTTTGTGTCTCCTTTTTTTCTGGGTGGGAATGTACATTGATCTCTTCCAATCTGTGGGCCTCTATTTTATTTTCCATATTTGTTGGCAGATTTTAGTTATTAAAAAAGTTCTATTAAACTTGATTCTTCCTCTGTAGATTGTACCAGTTCTATTGTTCTGTCATCTGTTCCTGCTAATTTATTCTTCCTAATTGCTTTGAGTGTTGTTTTCACTTTGCTTCACTTCACTTCACCTCAGAATTTGGAGTTCATCTTTATAAATTTCTTATTCCCATGTGTCATTCATCATTTTTTTTTTAATATGGCTCTTCTGTGTACTGGTTCCACCATTTTTTAAAATTTCATTGTGGTTGTGAATTATATTCCTCTTCTAATTGTAGAGCATCTCCATCCTTGGTTTAAATTTCCCTTTGAATTCCCAGATCTTGTGGAAGAGGTCTCTTGTTCATTTTTTGTTGTTGTTTTTTATTGCACTGCCCTGATTGTTGTAGTAATTCTCTTTCGCCTCGGATACTAATCTTTGAACAGTAGCATTCATGTTTCTGATTCTATCCCTGTTTTCCTTTATATTTGCTTCTCATCTTTCCTTAACTCTTAAAGTGCTTCATCTATCATCCACTGTTCATTCTCTTTCATTTGTCCACAGATATCATCTTTTTGCATTCCTCTTTTACTATGTCCCTGGCTTCTGTCCATCATTATTTGGGTTCCTGGACAATTAGGCTTAATAGTGCAATCTTTTTCTTAAATTTTCTTTAAATTCTGTTGGGAAGTTCTTCAAATCATATTTTGTTATGATGGTTGATTTGGTGTTCTTCAGCTTTTTTCTAATTTTGGAAACCAGTCTGCATTGGGTCTCATTTTTGCTGTAATAATGAAACTTCTTCACCTTCTGTTACCTATTATGTAATCTATTTGGTTTCTACATTGACCGTCTGCTGATGTTCATGCATACCATCTCCTCTCTGATTATATGAAGAAGATATTTGTGATGAATAGTTTGCTGGCCTCGCGAAACTCTTTATCAGTTGCTCACCTAAACTTTTCTGATTTTTTCCCCATTCATTTTCTCATCAAGCTCGATATTGGGCCTTATCACACAGAGGCAAATTGCTTAAATCCTGTGCAGAAACAAGATTAAAAAAATCTGAAAAACCTCACAAAAGCGGGTTGTTTTTCAGATGTAAAGGAGAAATAACGCAACATTAACCAAAATGGAAAGATGCCAAAACCTGCTCCTTTTTACTTTCAGAAGTTCCTGAAAGTAAAAAGGAGTGGGTTTTGTTGACTTTCCGTTTGGGTTATTTTCACATTATTTCTCTTTCATGCAAACGTCGTCTGAAAAACAACCTGCACTTGTGGGTTTTGTCTGTTTTGTGTTTGGGTTAACCCCAAACATCATGGGAAAAACAACCCATAAAGATTTCACTTTAAATCTAGCTTCTGCATGGGATTTGTCCCACGTGATAAACTCCATTGTCCATTCTCAATGGCAGTGGTTTTCCAGAATCTCATGCTTTAAATATCTTTAAAATTATAAGCTACTTTTTAAAACTGGAAATGCTTGGGAAAGAATTAGACAAAGTGGTGCAAAGAATATGCTCTTCCACTAAGTTATGAGCACTCTGCAAAGAGAAGGAAAAGGTGGCTATGGATGTGAAAATCTCTCTGGCCTTGTCTGCATAGACCAAAAAGCCAATTTTTCTCTCCGCTCTAACTGGCAATGTTCTGTTCAGACAATGCATGTCAAAATCCTGGTTCTGGTGTGAGCAGAACCAAGGTAAAATCATATTAAATTGTATTTTAAAAGGTCACCTGTTGCTCTGGATCTTCCTGGAATCTTCCTGGAAAGGGGTATTCTTGAAAGATCCAGAGTCTTCCATTTCCATCTTGTGGCAGCTGTCTGTATGGTCATCCCACTGAGCTGCCCAGCATGTCCACCATCGTGAGTCGCTTCTTCTGAGGTCAGAACAAAGCACCCAGCATGTGACCATTGCTGGGTGTCTCGTTCAGACCTCAGAAATAAGTAACCTCTGGGCATCACTCTGTGGGGAAACCTGTGCAGACAGCTGCCATGGCACAAGAACAGAGAGCCAGGTAACACAGGCAGGTCAAGGCAGCTGTGGGCCCAGGAAACTCTGGGCTGCCCACTGAATATTCTAGCCAGTGTAGACAAGACCTCTGTGTTGGCTGTTGCCAAGCTACACAATTAATGCAATTTGACACTACCTTACCTGTCATGGCTCCATTCTATGGAATCCAGAGATTTGTGTCTGGTGTGTGGAGTGATGTGTTAATGGAGTCTTCTTCTTTGGAGGTTTTTAAACAAATGCTGGATGGCCATCTGTCATTCCTGCATGGCAGGGGGTTGGACTTGATGTCCCTTCCAACTCTATAATTCTATGTAGTTTGTTTTGGCACCAGAGCTCTCTGACAGAGAAGGCTCAATATTTCACAAAACTACAAATCCCAGAGTTCCATAGCATTGAGCTATGACAGCTAAAGCAATATCAAACTGCATTAATTCTGCAGGGTAGATGCAGCCTCAGGGCCTTTGCAGACTGCTAGAAATAGTGCAAATTGACTCCACTTTAAGGGTTAGGGTTAGTGCTAGGGAATCATGGGAATTGTTGTTTTTTCTGAGACATTGAGCCTTCTCTGTCAGACAGCTCTGGTGCCACAATAAAATACAGTTCCCATGATTCCCTAACCCTAATCCTAACCCTTAAAGTGGACTCAATTTGCACTATTTCTGACAGTCTACAAAGGCCATCAGTTTCCTTCAATTTCTCTGAATTCTACCCCCACTTTCTCTCTATGGGACAAAGCAGACCAGCACCATACATTGGGCATGGGGGTACCCCCAAGCCACCATCATGCCACCCGCCTGACCAGATGGCAGGCAGCATTGTGGTGCTCTCGTGGCATGGTGGTTAGATGCTGCATGCCGCAGGAGTGGAGGTTAGATGGTGGTTAGATGCTGCATGCCGCAGGAGTGGAGGTCACCTGTTGCTCTGGTGCGGCATGTTGCGGCATGCAGCATCTAACCACCAGCATGGTGGTTAGATGCTGCATGCCGCAGGAGTGGAGAAAAGCCACCACTGCAGCAGAAAAGCTGCTCTCTTTCCAGTTCAAAAAAGAGTGGACTTCTTTTTGAGACAGTAAACAGCTGGGTTGGAGATGTGGCATGCAATTGCCACAGCCCCAATCCAGCACTCAAAGGGGCGGCATCACACCACCCCTTTATGGCCATCTGTTTTGGCTCTATCTTTCTTCTGAGACCTTTCTTCCTACACTGAAATTCATACAAATTTTAAAACACATTTTTCTGATTTGCACACTTATTTATGCAATTTGCCTGATTTATGCAACTTTCTTCATTGATGAAGGTGTGTTTCTGTGTATTTTCTAAAGCTGTATGCATTTTAAACCTTATTTTGAAATATGCACAGGTATGTATTATTTCTCAAAAAAGCTCCTTAGCTTTCACAGATATGCAAATGCTTGGGGTAAAGTGCACTTTTTCCTTACAAAATGTCTCAGGAGTATAAAAAAGTCAAGTCCAATGAAATCCCCCCTACCTACACACCTATATTGGCATCTCTTGAACCAAATGTAATGCCCACTTTTATAACTGATGCAGCTGCCTCATTTGGGATATTATTCTGCCTGCAAACTTTCTGTGTTTGAAGATCAGCTCTTTGCTTGGATTCTAAATAATGTGTGCTGTTCCCCATATGCAGTGGCTCCCAAATCACACTCATTTGTATTACTACATTTTTAAATTTAATGATTGATACATCAGGCTCTACAAACTGACTGTCAGACTAATTCATATAATATTAGAAGGGTGAAGGGGAGGGGATATCTAGAAACTTATGGTAGTTTTATTAATATACTCTTTAAAGAAGAAAGATTAATGAAATCTTCAATCATACTCTAATGAATCCTAATGAAATGCAATACTTATAGGTGGTGCTCTCCATGTGGACCCACTTTAGTATTAAGGGATGTGAGCCAAATGCAAAATATTAACCTAGAGTTTTTGGTTTAAAGGTAAAGGTAAAGGTAATCCCTTGACATTAATTTCTAGTTGTAACCGACTGTAGGGGGGCGATGCTCATCTCCATTTCTAAGCTGAAGAGGACTGCTCTGGTGGTCATGTGGCCAGCATGACTTCACTGAATGCTGTTACCTTCCCACTGAGAAGTGGTACCTACCTATCTACTTGCATTTGCATGCTTTTGAAGGAGTGGTAACGTATGTCACCATCACCAGCTATATTCTTTAAGCACCCCTTCCTCAATATTGATCCTAAGCCACAATATTAGAGTTTAATCAGGAAGGAAAGGAGCATTCTGACATTTCCTAAGCCCTGATGGCCTCTTTCCAACAAGGTGAATGAGAGGATTCACCATAGGAATGCCTATACTTATTGCAAAATTTGGCCGGGTTTTGGATTTTCCAGATTCACAGCAACCCTGGGGTTGTAGACTATTACTATGGAAATCAAGGCAAATTTGGTTGCTCATACAAGTTTTCCAGGAAATTCCTGAGAAAACTGAGATTCTTTCTTCTGCAGATTAAAGCCCCCAGGCACCTGAAAGCCCTACACTTGCTGCAAGTTCGACAAAACGTCATGTGTCCAGATTAGTGCCAATTCAAAGTGAGTGAAGGGTTTTTTTTTTTAAATTGCCATTTTAATAGGTTTCCCTTAAGATACTGCTGCTGCTCCATTTTTTCTTCCAGGTCATCTGAACAAGGAAAAAAGTTCCCAGCTATTCCAGTTGTGCATTATCTCTGAGTATTCTTAACCAAATTTACTGTTTGGCTTCTCACACAAGACCTGTGACAATTCCACTTGGCCAAGGCATGTACTTGCATATGAAAATTTGCTATTCTTTGTATTACTAGTATATGTGTAGATAGGCTTTTTTTAATGTCTTGTTTTGAAATTTTGTTGACTTTTATGTGAAAATTAATAAAAATATTTTTAAAAAGAAAATTTGTTGTACAAGCATTTGCAATAGGACATATACATAAATAAAATCTAGGGATGGTGAAGGAAAAAGTGGTATGGTGGTACATTTTGAAGTGCAGGCTCTCATCATGACAGTTGTGAGAGAATGGCTGAATATGTGGAATATGTGGAGAACACATGGTTTCCAGATGAAACAAGGCCTGAAAGAACCAAAGAAAATGGTTGCCGTGCAAAGGATTGTTGGAGGAGGAACTTGGACGGTGAGGTGAGGAATAAGAGAAACTTGGATGCCAAGGTGAAGATGCTGCCCAAGCATAACCAGGACAATGAAATATGTCAGGAGAATGAAATATGCCAGGAGAAGTTCTGTACAAACAAGTTGTACCCTGAACTTGTCCTGGGATCCCTAACACTCCCTGATCCTAAAAGAACCTCTTGCTGGCCATGACACAGTTCCCACAGTGACAGCACCAAAAGGTGTCCAACAGTGGGACAACTACAGTATATTGATCTGAATCAAAAATCCAATGTCCAATATTCTTCTTCCCAAACAGGACAATGTCTTTTGTAAATTAATGGATCTTTCTCACTTAAGACTTAACCACTTCAAAACAATTTGAATCTCAACAGGAATAGCCATAACAACACTTTGTTGTCTTGAAAATCCATTTGCCCTCTGTGGGTTTAGGGGGAGGCACAGATGAAAGACTCCCATGCCCTTAACTCTGTGAGCTCTGGCACCACTACACCATTGGGAGAGATTGAAGGAATAGGTAAAAGTTGAATGGTATCCCCTATTGCCTTAGTAAATAGACATCCTTGCTTATAATTTCAAAATCTGAAGTACTTCAATAAGTTCAGAATGTAATACAGTTATCTTTGCATATCCATCGATTCTTTATCCATGGATTCAAGCATTCCTGGCTTGAAAATATTGAAAACATATTGAAAAAAGTAATCCAGTAAATGATATCACTTAATTGCTGACAGAATTAGAAAAATAAAATATCAATTTTGAAAAGCAATAAAGAAAAACAAATATTAACAAAAACATGGGTCCCTGAGAAATCCAAGCACTAGAAAGAAGATCAGGATGTAAAAGTAAGTTAAAAATATAATATCTGTGTAAATAAAAGAGTATGATATCTGGGTATTCTGATCACATGTAAAAACTCTGATTTATTTGCTAATAATTACAAGAAACTGTGAAGAGCCATAAAAGAGAATCTCAAGAAGTGGAAGGATTTGACATTATCACTGTTAGGAAAAATCGTAACTATCAAGATGAATATGGAGCTTGTTGCTTGACCTGGTTAAAGGATAGGGTCTTATTAAAACAAACAAACAAGGATTTATTAAAATTAGAGGATACAGACTTGAGATTTGGCTGGCATGCCTATATATTTTAAAATAAAGAAAAAGTTAATAATGGTTTTAACAATCATTATAGAAGAAATTCATTTCTACAAATGGGGGGGGGGGGGGGGATAAAAAAAGATTTGTACAAAGATTCCACTGTGGGCTTCCTTGCATGAAGCTTTATTCAGAAATGACCCTATGTTGAATAAAAATTGGTTAGCACATAAAGACTTATTAGTAGTGGAAAACAGTGCATTAAGAATAAAGTCCTTAGAAGAACTTACAGAAGAAGGTATAAGGTGTAGCTGGTTCTTATATAGACAAATATATAGATAGAAAGATAGAATAGAGATAACTAAGACCAAATTGGAAGGAATATTACTGTCAAATAAAAAGGCTTTATTGACTAAAATATACAAAGGTCTTTTGAAAATATTCCTAGAAGAAACCAAAAAAGATAACCTGTTAGAATGGCCTGAAAAATTTGGTTATACACTCAAGTTAAGTCAATGGGAGCTAAAAGAAATTAAATTATACTCTATGTCAAGATCTAAAAGAGAACTATTACAAGATATGTTTTAGGTGGTACCTAATATCCAAAAAGTTGCATAAGATTTATGCAAATTGTAGCAAGTTTTGTTGGAAAAGTTCTTACAAAAGAGGATCACTTTTTCATATGTGGTGGACATGTAAAAAGGCAAAAAAAAGGCACAAATTCATCATGAAAAACCTAAGATTTACAAGAAAATTTAAAATTCAAACCAGAAATATTTCTGTTAAACATGATAAATATGAATTGTGTGTGTGTGGGGGGGGGGTTGTTTTATTTGATAGCAGCAGCAACAAATGTATGTGCCTGCAAGCAATTTTCTCTATAGGGGAATTTTAATTAGCTGAATTAATCAATGGCCAAGCTACAAACAGTCAAGGGATAGTTCCCAACTTTTATGGTGGTGGTAGAGATAAAGGAGTGCAAAGATAGGGTTATTCTAATGAATTATATTTTATTAAAAGGCAAAACAAGCACGCACACACACACACACACACACACACACTAAAGCTATGGGATAAAGGAATGAGGTTTAGAATAGGCAAGGCTTCACTAACAGAATAAATTACCATCAGCGTCAGTTGCTTCTTAAGATGCAGTCTCATGGCAGAATGTAGGACTCAGCTGCTTGGAGCTTTAGGAAGGCAGCATGAGTCAGAGAGACATGGGGTCTCCCTGCACTCCAAAACTAGCCTGGAGAACAAAGAAATTTGAGGTCCTTAAATAGAGCAAAACTAACCCGAGGCAAAAGTGGTTTACTCTATATCAAAGAGGACAAATTTACATGGGGGAGGATCATTGGAGATAGGGTTTCAAAGATGGGGAATAAAGTTGTGAATTAGCCCTCTCCAGCTTGTGCATGTAAAACATCCTGCTGTAAATTATCTAGCCTTCCTGCCTTTAGAGGTGTCAGTGTTCCCTTGATTGCAACTCCCAAACTATCTGTTTGATTTCTATTTCAGTGTCCTCTATACGTGGTCTCTTGTTCTTAAACCCATGGCTTCCTTGGCTATATGGCCCAGTAGGACCATCTTCATGGCTACTATAGTGCAGAGTACATTCAGGGCCATAGGGAGAACATGCATGCACACCAAAACTAGGAAGACTTCTAGTAATGTGCCCGAAAGTGGAAACAAGGGAATATTCCAATAATTGAGGAATGGCTACTAAAGTTATTACATTTATTGGAAATTGATAAAATCACAAAAGGATTAAGAAATGATAATTCTAAAAATTATATTGAAGATTGGGCAAATATTCTATTGTATATACAAAATATATACAATATCCCCCTCATTTTAAAAAAGAATTAAATAGTATAGAGATTAAAATTACAAACATTAAAAACAAAACAATAATACTGCAATATTACAGTAACAGTGGGCAGAATCATCACAACTCACAAATTCAAAAATATGAGGATCTTTACATGGCCGGGTGCTATTCCGGGAAGGCCTGCTGGAAGAGATCCGTCTTGACAGCTTTCTTAAAGCTATCTAGGTTGAAAATTTGACAGATCTCATCTGGCAGGCCATTCATTAAGGTGGGAGTGACTGCAGAAAAAGTCCTCTGGGCGGTCGCAACCAATCTGGTCTTCACTGATTGCAATAGGTACCTCCCAGAGCATCTGAGTGCATGGGGTGGATTATATGGAAGCAGGTGATTCCTTAGATAGGGTGGGCCCAAGTCATGTAGGGCTTTAAAGATGACAACCAACATCTTGTACTGTGCCCAGAAACTAATGGGCAGCCAGTAGAGTGACTTCAATACTGGTGTAATATGGTCATTCTTGGTTGTTACTGTAATCAGCCTGGCTACCATATTCTGTACCAATTGGAGTTTCCAGGCTAGGCACAAGGGTAGCCCCATGTAGTGTGCATTGCAAAAGTCAAGTCTTGAGGTTACAGTTTTGAGGTCACCCAGTTCCAGGAAAAAGTGAAGCTGGTGTATCAGCCAAAGCTGATAACAGGCGCTCCTGACCATCACGTTCATCTGATTTTTCATCTGAAGTGACAAATCAAGAAGCACCCCCAGACTGCAAAAACAGTCCTTCAAGGGGAGCATGACCCCCTCTAGGACTGGAAGTTGCAACCCAATACCTGGTTTAGGAGCCCCTACCATAAGTACCTCCATTTTGTCTGGTTGCAACTTGAGTTTGTTTTCCCTCATCCAATCCATTACTGCCACACAACACTGATTGAGGGGAGAAATGCCATCTGTCGTCGTCGCTGATGACCAAGACATGGAGAAGTATATTTGGGTGTAATCAGCATACTGATAACATCCCGCCCCGTGTCTGTGGATGATTTCTCCCAGCGGCTTCATATAAATGTTGAATAGCATCGGGGACAGGATGGCGCCCTGAGGGAGGCCACAATTAAGCTCTGTTTTTGAATTGTCCCCAAGCATCACCCTCTGGAATCTGCTAGAGAGGAAGGAATGGAACTACTGTAAAAACCAACTCCTAACCTTCCTAGGCATTCCAAGAGGATGCCATGGTCTATAGCATCAAATGCCACTGAGAGGTCTAATAGCACCAAGAGAGTCATGTTTCTACTGTCAATTCTTAGACAAAGCTCATCAGCTAAGGCAGGGGTAGGCAACCTGTCCCCTTCAAGGGCCGAGGGACTTCAGCTCCCAGAAGCTTCAGTCATGTTGGCCAATAGTCCCATGTTGGCCAATAGCTCCTGGGATTCTGGGAGCTGAAGTCCCTTGGCCCTTAAAGGGGACAGGTTGCCTACCCCTGAGCTAAGGTGACCATGGTAGTCTCCACCCCGTATCCCAACCTGAAGCCAGTTTGAAATGGATCTAGAAAATCAGCTTCATCCAAGATCGCTTGTTGCTGAAGAATCACAGCCCTCTCAATCACCTTGCCCAAGAATGGCAGATGGGATACAGGCTTATAGTTTTTCATGTCCAGGGGGTTCAGGGAAGGTTTTTTTAATGACCGCTTCCTTTAAAGAAGATGGTATATGACCTTCCCTAAGGGATGCATTGATGACACATCTAAGAAGTGCCATCAAGGCATCACCCCCCTGGACAGCCAGCCATGATGGGCAGGGATGGAGGGGGCATGTCATCTTTCTCACCTTCCCAAGGATCTTGTCCATGTCATCAGTACTCACAAACTCAAATTGATCCAGACTAATTTCATAAACAGCTTGACTGGACACCTCATCAGTTGACTTTGCCCCAGTATTGGCATCCAAGTGGGCTCTTATCTGAGATATAAGATCACAAATGTTGGTATCTACAGGGGGACCTGGAACCAAACCCCAATGGATACTAAGGATCCATTGTATTAATCTTTGGATTTTAATTAGGAAATTAATCATGGAATATATGCCTTACACATTGGATTTTACACATATAGACTACATTGAGATCTGATGGGTCTGGATGTCCAGAAATTTTGGAGATAGGAAAAGTGAACTGAGTGTATGGAGGGAGGAACTGTACTCCACTGAACATGTAAGGTGGGTGGACTACAGGCTGCTAACATTGTAAGGAGCAAGAGCCTACATATAGAGACATTCCTCCCTTACAATATCACTATATAAATAGGGATGGATCAATCTTTTTTTCCTTTTAATATCTGGATTTTTTGAAGCACAAATTTCATCCAATCTGCTTCAATCCCACTTTGTTTTCTTTTGTTTTCTTTTGTTTTGATTTTTTGTAAAACTCCAACATGATAATTCATGCAGATTTTAAAATGCTTTTCTCCAATAGGCACATTTTAAAAAGCTATTTCCCTAATACAGACCTTTTTTTTATTATGATTACCTCCCAATGCTACATATTTTTGTGCATCATACCAAAACAGTTTCACAAGACCTCCTAATCTCACTATAGCAGTTTGAAGTGCCAAGTCCATTAAGAAGTCCATTCTGTGTATACAAATTTAAATGAATGAATTTAAATACGTAAGCAACAAAACAAAATTCTCCAACATTTGAAATATATAAATGTTTGGGGACAAAATTAAATTAATCATAAACCACTCACATTTTCCCCTCTGGAAATATCTCATTGAGTTTTAAAAGCCACTCTCCCTTTTCAGCTAATGTGAACAAAGTGTTCATATAAATATTTATCCAGCATTAATGGGTGTGGGAGAATGTAAACATTCACACTGTTATCACTCACTGTTACTATTCACACAATCCTATCAACCATGTTTTCAGGCCAGAGTTCTGTAAGTAGAAGCACCTACCATAGAACCATTAAATCAACTTGTGAATAGTGAGTTAACACTTATATAAGCCCTATTAATTCAATGAGTTTACTATAGGTAGGACTACCAATAGGACTCAGGCCTCAAAGTGTATGTGATGAGGTTCTACACATGTCCCATGATCTTTCCCATGACTGGAAAGTCTATAATATGTGCAAGTATACACACAGAGAGATGTGTGGATGCCAGGCACATAGTGATATGTGGGGAGTTACAACAATGGAGCTGCAGGAAAGGTACCAAAGTGATATCAGAAAGGGTGGTAGTGGGAGGTTAACCTCATTTGTGCCTGTACAAACAGATGGAGGAAACATCTTTATCAGTGAATTTGGGGAAATTACAAGAGAGAGCTGGGTGGTAAAGGGTCTTCATGTGATGCATCTTGTTTCACATCAAAGCATTCAAATATCATATAGTGATAAAGCATGACAATAATACACACAAAAAGCCCTGACCTATGATGAATATCCAGATGAGTATTCAAAAGCATGGTGGATTTGGGTGTGAATCCCATGCATATCAAAGCAAGATTTGGAAATTTCTGAACACAAGTACATGTCTCAGTTATCCATTTCCTGCAAATTCTCACAGGAATTGTAATTAAGAGATAATTCTTCATAGCAAAGACCTGTTAATCCATATAATAATCCATGGAATAACACCTAGATCTTGCATTTTAACTACATATTGATTTATGTTCTGTATAAACTGCTTCAAAAATACAGTAAATAAGAGACGTGAAACAAAAGGATATAGGAACAAACTAAGAATCTTGAATGCAACAATACAATGGCTAGTCCAGAAAGATAAAGAAAATTACCACAATGACAATGCAGAGAGAGAAGATAACAACAAAAAGGGAAGAACAAAAGACCTATTCCAGGAGATCCAGGAAATCAAAGGAAAGTTCAAACCAAGGACTAAAGCACTCTGTGACAATAAAAATAACATAATTCAAGACCAGGAAAGAATAAAAAGATATTGGATGTAATATACAGAAGAGTAATATAAAAGAAATAACAAATGAAGGACACATAGACACATGAAGATGAACCTCAAATTCTAAAAAGTGAGGTGGAAGCTGCAATAAGAGAAATGGTGAGAAACAAATCACCAGGAACAGATGATAATTCCAATTGAACTGCTGCAATCCACATTGACAGAGTCAATTCTACTGCTAACCAACATATGCCAACAGATATGGAAAGCAAAACAATGGACAAATGATCACTATACATCCCCATCCACAAAAAAGGAGATACAAGAGACTGCAGCAACTATAGGACCATAGTACTAATCTTCCACTTAAGCAAAATTAGGCTCAAAATTCTGCAACATAGGTTCCAACTATACATGGAAAGAGAAATCCCAGAGGTCCAAGAAAGGTTCAGGAAAGGAAGAGGCATGAGGGACCACATAGCAAACATATGATGGTTAATGGAGCATATCAGGGAATTCCAAAAGAAAATCAGCATAATAATAATAATAATAATATAGTTTATTTATATACCGCCCTAGTGGATAACCAATCTGGGCGGTGAACAGTAATTTATAAAATTACAATCGTTTGTATAGAGCGCTCTATAGTCTATAGCAAAGCCTTTGACTTCATAGATCATGAAAGGTTATGGAACATCCTTAAAGATTGCCAGCATATCTGATAGTCCTGATGAGTAATGTGTACTCAGGACAAGTGGCTAATATCGGAACAAAACATGGAGAGATGGAATGTTCCTAGTTGGCAAAGGGGTCAAGCAAGGCTGCATCTTCTCACCCTACCTGTTCAACTTATATGCCGAACATATTGTAAGAAAAGCAGGCTTCAACACAGAAGAAGGAGGAGTGAAAATGGGAGGAAGGAAAATCAACAATCTAAGATATGCAGATGTTAGATCTTTCTTTCAGCACCCTTCCTATTTTGATATCAGAGCCCGATAAAACATGGTTGGGTGACCCTTCCACAACCCTGATGCGGACTCCATTAGTGTAAAGCAACCTCAACACGTAAGCTAGCATGAAGAGTTGCATGACAACTCTCATATTTGATGGATGATTCTGGACCTTCTGAGGAGGCAAGGAGATCCAGATCTAAAGATCAATGGGCTGTAGATTTAGTATCAACAAGGCACTGGCAATCGTGCACACTAATCCCCTCTACCTGGAAATGTGTGCCCATTTATGACCATTCACACCTCAGTGTCAGCACCTTGGAAGACTACTACATTTCCAAAGCACTTCAAAACCCATTTCAAAGAATCTCAAGACCATTTCATCTTTTCAATACCTTGGAATTGCCCCAAGGCATTATTCTGGTATAAATGTGGGTACCTTTTCATTAGGTCTTTGGCTTAGTCTAACACTCACGCAGAACTGCTGCCGATTTGTCAGGCTAGCTCCTTATTTATTTATTTATTTTTATTTTTTTAATTTATATTAATCAACTTTCCATACATTTTTATATACTTTTACATCTTAGCCATTGTTTTTTTTTTTTTTAAACAAAACCCCCTAAATATCCCCTCCGTGCACCCCACCCCCGGAGCCATTTCCATCTTTATACTCCATCCAAAATCTTTGGAGGCAATTTCCCATCTTCCATTCTTAATACATTTTCAATAATTTTTTTCTATATTTCATCAAAATCATTTCTTTTCAATAATCCTTTTTTCACTTTCAATCTACATGTTAATTTATCATTAATTGCTATCTTCCAAACTTCCTTATACCAATCCTCCAATTTCACACTTATTTTTGTTTTCCAACTTCTTGCTATAATTAATCTCGCAGCAGTAAACAAATTTGTTACAAGGTTTTTTTCCTCCTTCCATTCTACATCATTATATATTGATAACAATGCTATATTCGGTTTTCTATCTATCTTTATATTCATAATCTTTTCTATCTCTAATATTACTATTTCCCAGAATTTTTGTACATATTTACATTGCCACCACATATGTAGATATGACCCTACTTCCTGACAACCTCTCCAACAATATTTTGAATTTTCTTTATTTATATTATGTAATCTCAGTGGTGTCAAATACCACTTCCAAATCAATTTATAATAATTTTCCTTAATTCGCACTGATAAATTTTTCAAATGTCTTTGTTCCCAAATCTTATTCCATTCATTGTCAGAGATTTTGCATTTCAATTCATCTTCCCATATTTCTTTTAAAATAATTTGGTGTAGTTTTTCCCTTTTATTATCCATTAATATTTTATAAATTTTGCTAGTTAAGCCTTTCATATTTTCATTTTCCTCCATTCCTTTTCTTTTCTGAACTATTTGTTCAAACTGTGTATATTTCCCTTTTTCTATATTTTTTCTTCAAATTCTTAAACCATTGTTCTATTTGCATAAAATGTAACCAAGACATGTTTATCCCCCTAAGTTTTTCTTTTATATTTTCTTTTCCTATCTTTAATTCTGTCCAATTTTCTATTTTATCTATTTTCCTTTCCTTTAATTCTTTATCTTATAAATCTTTTAAATTTTTGGGGAAAGATTTTTCCATTATTATTGGTGTTATTATTGAATTTTCATTCATTAATCCTTTTTTATATTTATTCCAAATTTCTAATATATTTTCCATAAATGGATTTCCAATTTCTTTAATTTCTTTCCTACTAATTTCTTTAAAAAATTTTTTCTCTATTTTCATATCTATCTCTTTTTTCCCCATTTCTAACCAATCTAAATCTGGTACGTCCAGCATTCCTTCTATTACATATCTTAAGTGGTTAGCTTCATAATATCCTTTTATACTAGGGAGGCCTAGCCCTCCTTTTTTCTGAGACTCATACCAAAATTGTTTATTTAATCTACATCTTTTCCCTCCATTACAATATACATTTAGTAACTGTTGCCATTTACTTAATTCTACTTCTGATATTTTTAGTGGTATCAGTCTAAATTGGAAATTTAATTTTGGTAAAATTTTCATTTTAACTAACACTATTCTTCCAAACCATGATAATCGAATGTTCTTATATTCTACTATTTTTTTCAACTTTTCTCCTTAATACTAAGAAATTTTTCTCTTCCATTTCTTTTAAATCTTTTGTTATATTAATTCCTAAATATTTGATATTACTTTTTATTCTTATCCCTAATTCTTTTTGCTTCATAAGCTCTGATACTTCCTTTTTTGTATAATTAAATAACATCATTTCTGTTTTATTCCAATTAATTTGAAGTCCTGTTATCTCACCAAATAAATTCAAATGTTCCTTAATTTCTCCTATTTTATCCTTTAAGTCTTTAATAGTTAATAATGTATCATCAGCAAATAAACTAATTTTATGTTTTTTTTCCAATCCTATTCCTTCCAAACTACTATCCTTCCTAATAACATTTGCTAACATTTCTATAACCATTGCAAATAATATTGGTGACAACGGGCATCCTTGCCTTGTACCTCTCGTTACTTTTATTTCCTTTGTAATTCCATCATTAACTATTACTTTTATTGAGTTATCACAATATAGTTGATCTATTAGTCCCCTCATTTTTTCTCCCATTCCAAACTTTTTCATAATTATTTTTAATGTTGGCCATTCCACACAGTCGAAAGCTTTAAATATATCTAATGCTAAAATTCCTGCTTTTAATTTTTCTCTCCCAATTACATGTATTTTACTCAAAACTCTTCCTACTAAATTAGACATTTGTCTTCCCTTCACAAAACCACATTGATCTTTTCCTATATATTTATACACACATTTATTCATTCTATTTGCTATTATTGCTGTTAATATCTTTGCATCCTGATTTATTAATGATATAGGTCTATATGACCCTGGATCAGTTCGATCTTTATCTACTTTTGGTATTAATATTACTAATGATTGAGACCATGATAAAGGTATTTTCTCTCCTTGTAATATTCCATTATATAATTCTAACAACTTTGGAATTAATATATTTTCAAACACTTTATAATATTCAGGTCCCAAACCATCCATTCCTGGACTTTTGCCATTTTTTAATTTTCTAATTACCTCTATTATCTCTTCCTTTTCAATGGGTTTTTCCAATAGTTCTTTATCTTCCTCCATTATTGTTTGTCCCCAATTTTCTTCTACATAATTTTCTATTTTATCTATTGGATTTTTTCCTGCTTGATATAATTCTTTATAAAATTCTTCAAAATTTTTTATTTTTTCTTTTATCATTCTACACATCATCCCAGATCTATCCTTCACTATATTTATCATACTTTCCATTTTCTTTTTCTGTGTGGCTCTGGCCAACATTTTTGAATTTTTATTACTATATTCGAAATATTCCCTTCTTAAATAAATCAAATTTTTCTGTACTTCATCTATCTCTATCTTTTGCAGTTCCTCCCTTTTTGCCCTCAATTCTACGTAAATCTGTTTATTTCTATTAGCTATATATTTATACTCTAATTGTTCTATATCTGTTTCTAATTTTTTTCCCCTTTCTTCCTGTCTTTTTCGAAGGTTATATGCTTCTTTCATACATATTCCTCTTGTTACTGCCTTCATCGTGTCCCATAACAATCCTTTTGTCACTTCCTTATTGTTTATATCCCATGTTTCTTGCCATTCCTTTTCAATTTTGTTTACTATATCTTTATAATTCAGTATCTTAGTATTTAACCTCCACCTCTTTATTTGTTCATAATCTTTCTTAATAATAAATTCTGCACTCACCAAGGCATGGTCACTTACTTTTATACTTGATATTTCACTATCTAAAACTTTAGTTATCATATTTTTTGAAACAAAAATGTAATCTATTCTAGTATATGTTTATGTACAGCAGAATAATATGTATATTTCTTTTCATCCCCTTTTACTAGTCTCCAGACATCTTTAAATTCCCTTTTATTCATTATTTTATTTAAGTTTGTTATATTTCTATGTTTATCCTTTACTGAGGGGTTAGATTTATCTTTAATCTTATCCATTTGCATGTTAAAATCTCCTGCTATAATTACATATTGCTTCTGTATTCTTTCCACTTTCTTTAACACTCTTTCATAAAACTCTTCTTGTTTTTCATTTGATGCATATATATTCACAAGTGTATAATTATCTTCCCCTAGTTCTCCCTGTATTATTATATATCTTCCTTCATCATCTTTTATTACTTTATTTATTACAAAATTACATTTTTTTGCAATTATTATTGCTACCCCTTTTGATTTTGAATTTCCAAATGCTTTCTCATAGTTCTTTGTCCAATTCAGTTTCAGTTCATTTTCCCCCTCTTTCCGTTGGTGCTTTTCTTGAATAAAAATAATATCTGCTGAATCTCTTCGTAATAAAGCTTCAATCCTTCTTCTTTTAATCACTGATCCAAGACCTTTGGTATTTAAAGTTGAAATTTTCAGGTTATCTACCATAATACCATTTATTTATTTCTCTAATGGCTCCATTTTGTGTAAACCCTATCCCTTCCCTCATCCCTCTATTTCCCCTCCCTTCCCTCCCCAAGTCCCATTTACCTCTCCACTTCTTCTTGCTAGAGTGCATTGCTCTAGCCCCGGTCGCCGAAGCTACCCCTGTGGAGAGGGGTGACGAAGACATCCCAAGGCCCAAAGAAACTGCCCACCCCCCGAGTGCTCATAAAAACAATAAATTTAACTTTGTGCTTAATTGCAGTAATTTCTCTTTTCGTCTATGGGAGTCCGCTTCCTCCACATGCTCCCAATAATTCTTCTCCTCCCAACACTCCAACCTGGACAACAGCTCCATTCCCTTTAGATTTTTTAGACTCTCCAGTTGTTCCTTCTTCTTCTTTATATATCCCAAGATCTTTCAACAATTGTATTCCTTGCTCCACTGAATCAATCCTATATCTCTTTCCTGCTTTTTGAAATTTCAGGAATATAGGATGTCCCCAAGTGTAGTAAATTCCCGCTCCTCTCAACATAGTAGTACACGGTTTCATCTCTCTTCTCCACATTTTCGTTTGAAGACAATAGTCGTTATAAATTTCTACATCGACATCTTCAAATTTTAATTTTTCCGGATTCTTCCTCACCATATTCATCACTCCTTCCTTTTTATTATAGTTAATTACTCTTACTATTACATCTCGTGGTGCCATCTTGTTCGTCACTGGTCCAATGCGGTGAATTCTTTCAAAGTCTGATTCAGTCCAGTTTAAGGATGGGGAGATTTCTTGTAACCATTTCAAAATTTTTGATTGCAAATCATATTTTCTATCTCTTTTCTCCAACTCTGGTATATTCTTAATAACAAAATTGGTTCTTCTTTGATAATCCTGCAGATATATAAGTTTTTTGTCCATTTCAGACAATTTAGCTCTATTGGTTTCAATTTCTCTTTGTTGTCTCCCTTGTATAATCTTGCTTTCCTTGTTATCAGATTTTAATGTTTGCACATCCTCTTGTATTTGTTTTATATTTCTTTGTATTTCCATAAACTTTTCATCTGAACTTTTCCTTCCAAGTTGCATTTGTAATTGAAATTGCTTTGTCATAGCCTCTCTTTCATTTCGTATTGTTGTTAAAAAGGTTTGCTTGTCTGCATCTCTTGCTTCTAATATTTCATTTTTCTGTCTTTCCAGAAAATCATTCATCTCTTTACGTCTCATCTCATTCTCCTGCTTCATAATTTCTGTAATCATAGTCCTCATTTGTTCACAATCCATCATTCCTGCTTTTGCTCCTGTTCCTGCATCTGTTTTATCTTTCCCCTTTCCTTCTCCCTGCTTCTCTGGGAGTGAACTTGTAGAAGTAGCCATTTTTTAGGGGGGCTTCTTAACATTTCTTTTTGTTCAGTTTGTTCCAATCTAACAAGTCTTCCGAAGGCTCTATCTGAAGGTTTATCTTTCTCAGTTTGTCTTAAACCTCTCTTCCAAAGCTTTCCCCCTAATATTTTTGGCCTTTTTGACATATACACTTATTTAATATTCACTCCGTTTTATTCACCTCCCAGTTCCTCCCTTTAAAGCAATCAGCAGTGGATAGTACTTTTATCTCCTCTCGTTCAAGCTTCTAGCCACTTATGATTTGTGGGTTAATTCCATTCACTTTAAGGCAGTTACAAAGCTTAATTCCTTATCTCAAAGTCCAATTTTAACAGCCTCTAGCTGCCTCGTTAATCTTTTTAATGGCGGACAAGCTTCCTCCGTGATTCTCCATCCCCCACAAAACGAAAGTAAGCTATTTTAAGTCTACTCTTGAGATAATAATAATTTTTTTTTACCTTTTATGTTCCTTGTATCTTCTTGTTATAAATTCATCTCAAAGAGTCAACATTTCTCTCTTTGGGAGGTTTTTTTTTTTACTGCAATTATCTATTTCCGAGCACTCCGAAAGCTCAGGCAGTCCTTACCCGGCCATTGCTCAGGCCCCGCCCCATTTATTTATTTATTTATTTCTATCCTGCCTTTCTCCCAAAGGACCCAATATAAAACACATTAATACCTTTTTAAAAATAATTAAAATAACCCAATTAAAACACTACAAAGTTAAAATAAGAAACATACAAAAGTTAAAAAACATAATCTAAAACAACAATACCCCCAAAATAAACCAGGCTTGCATGATGATAATAATAATAATAATAATAATAATAATAATATTTATTTATATCCCGCCCCTCTGCCAAGCAATCGGGGCGGCGTACAACATTACAAAATTACAAACAACAAATCAACTTGAAATCCCATCCCTCCTTTACCCACCCATCCCCCCTATCTTTCAGGGTGCTGAAAGAAAGATCTTTAAAAAGCTTTTCACTTGCCACCCTCCATGTGTCCTGGGAGAGATCAAAGTTCTTCTTCTTTTCCAGACCAGCTGCATTGGAGTCAAGATCCATTCAGGTGTTGTATCACTGTTAGTGGTGCCTTACCCTGTTCCAACTTAACATCCTGATTTCTCTAGTTCAGGGGTAGGCAACTTTTGCCCTTTAAGGGCCGAGGGACTTCAGCTCTCAGAATCCCAGGAGCTATTGGCCAACATGGGACTATTGGCCAACATGGCTGAGGCTTCTGGGAGCTGAAGTCCCTCGGCCCTTAAAGGTGAAAGGTTGCCTACCCTTGCTCTAGTTCTTGTGTGCATGTGTGGCTGTGTGTGTTGATTTCCCCTTTTAAATAAAACTCATTATCACTGGATATTTGCCTCTGGAGTTCTATGTGCCTCTGGACATGGTATACATAGGGACTGGTTCCTTGGCTAAGCTATCCAGCCACCCTTTGAGAGGCTATATTTTATTATTGTAAGTCAATCCAATTGCATTTGTAGAGGGGTGGAATACAAATAAATATATTATTATTATTCCCCATAGTAATCATGTTGTTTAGGATTGTCCTTCCCATGGACAGGTCAGCCTTCAGGGTAACACAGGTGACACCATATTACTAGCAGAAAATATCAATAACAGACCCAGAATAACTACTGAAAAGATTAAAATGCAAAGGCAGGCTTACTGTTGAACATAAAGAAAACAAAAATAATGACCATGGAGAACTTGTCAGAGTAAATTGCACTCTGGGTAGAATATGTCATAGATGTAGCTATGGCATGAAACTGGAGCAAAGGTTAAAAGGTAACCTTAGTTCAGTTGGGAGACATGATGACTCATCATTTGAAGAGTCCTGAGTCACAGGAAGCTGACGACAGAAGTCAGCAAACTTCACTTCTGCAGAGTCATGGCTATCAGGGTGACGGGAAACTGGGTGACATACCAGTAGTGAACTGGACTCAAATCCCAGGGGAGATTTTGTATATAAGTGAGTCAGCGGTGGTTGCATTGTAAATAGGAGCATAACACTATGGACCTTATCAAACGCTGGCCACGAAGCGAAAAGTAAGCGAAAACTAACCGAAGTAAGAATAAATTCAGTTCTATACCGAAACGAACTGAATTTCGCCTGCGTGGCCATTGCGCAATGATTCCAAAAGCTCCCTTGTACTTCCTCGAAAAACCGAATGTCAAAAGATCCCCTTTCACTTCGAATCACGGAAAAAAAATACGTATTAGATCCGGATTGCCTTTGGATATGTGTAAACACAAGGAAAAAAAATACGTATTAGCTTTGGATTGCCTTTGGATATGTGTAAACACACGGAAAAAAAAATATGTATTAGCTTTGGATACCTTCTGCTTGGGACCCCCGTGTCATAAGGTCCTATGTCAGTCTGATGTATATAGCTGTACTCAAGAATAAAAGCCTCTTCGTGAGAAATCAGCAGTCCAGCAGTTTGTCTTGCCGACAGCTTCTGCGTGGAAGGTTTTTTTCCTCTGTAGCCTGCACTGAACCTCACAGTAGAGGAGCCTCTGTGGTGTTTTGCTCCTGGTGTAAGTCTTCTGCATGTTGATCCCAGATCACACATGCACTAACAGAACCTACACAAATTCAACCTAGACAATGAGGAAATAGCAATAGTAAAAGAATTCTCATACCTGGGTTCAAACACTGATCAGGACTGTCAAGTCAAGAAATCATAAGAAGAGTAAGAAAGAGGAGGGCAGCTATGAAAGAATGAGAAAAGATCCTAAAATGCAAAGATGTACAACTGAGCACAAAAGTTAGAATCATACAAGCCATTGTATTCCCTATTACCATGCATGTATATGAGAGTTGTACAATCAAGAAAGAAGACAGGAAGAAAATCAATTCATTTGAGGTGTGGTGCTGAAGAAGAGATGGGTCCATGGACAGCCAAAAGTATAAACAAATGGGTCTTAGAAATCAGAAGTCAGAAATCTCCTTGGAAGCTAAGTAGACAAAACTTAGGTTGTCACACTTTGGACACATCATGAGAAGGTGCAACTCATTGGAAAAAACAATAATGCTAGGAATGGAAGAAGGAAGCAGAAAGAAAGGAAGTCCTTATGCTAGATCAGGGGTAGGCAACCTTTCCCCTTTAAGGGCCGGGGGACTTCAGCTCCCAGAATCCCAGGAGCTATTGGCTAACATGGGACTATTGGCCAACATGGCGGAGGTTTCTGGGAGCTGAAGTCCCTTGGCCCTTAAAGGGGAAAGGTTGCCTACCCCTGCGCTAGATGGATGGACTCTATTAAGGAGGTCACAAGTATGAGTTTTCAGGAACTGAGCAGGGGAGACAGGGAGACTTGGAGATCCCTCATCCACAGGGTTCCCATGGGCTTGTTCCCATGGGCTTGTTGTTAACAACAACAGCAACACATTATAATCAAGGAAAACTTAGGATCCAAAGCTACACTGCAACAACTAGTAAAAAGGTGTCACACTGAAGAAGTAGGAAGATAAATGTTGCTTTCCCCTCTCTAATTGAGTTGCAAATCTAAGCTGAGTATTCAAACAAAGAAGAAATAGAAATCTGAGCACCAAAAAATCCTCATAATAAAGAACTGAATGTATAATAATAAATCTTTAATAAAATAGCAAAGCTCCATATTATTTCAGAGAGAAAGAGAGACTACCCACTTCACTGTGTCAGTGACTTTCTCTACAAGAACAACATGGAATTTTTATTTATTTATTTTTTAATGATGACAAGCTAGAGAAAACCCAAAAATAATGCCAAGTTGAGAAAGGATTTTCAGTTTGTAGAACTTTTTGTCAACATACAAGTTTAAGGAAGGTTTATGTTTGTGGCTGCATTTTAAAGTATTGCAGCCCATATGGTTGATTTGCAGTGACTGATTTCAAATGGGAAAACTCATCCTTGAAGCCTTAGGGAAGATGTGTTGGGGGAATAAGCCATAAGAGATTCCTTTTTCATTTGCTGCACTTACTTTGAGAAGAGGAAGTAATAAATAAAAGAGCACAAACATGGAATGAACTCAGAGGACATGAAATATGAATATTACTTTCTCCAATATTTTCCTGACTTCATTCTTGCCTCACCTACAGCTCCCTCCCTTTCCTTTCTTTTACTCCAGCAATGAGATTTTTTTAAACACCTGTGA
Source organism: Phrynosoma blainvillii (assembly GCA_026167975.1). Lineage (NCBI taxonomy): Eukaryota > Metazoa > Chordata > Lepidosauria > Squamata > Phrynosomatidae > Phrynosoma > Phrynosoma blainvillii. Next base: position 12,691,543 of record JANUYF010000009.1, read on the forward strand.
ATACCTCTCCTTCTCCCTAGCCGTGTTTCAAATGTTCTTATTATGGAAAGTGAAAAATAACTGTCAAAACTCTAAACAAAACCCCAGCACATCAAAAATTCCCTCTGCAGCATTTCATGGCAAAAGAGGACTTCGTTTCCATTATACCAGACAAGCAGAATAAATAATTTAAAAACATAATTAAAAATGTTAATAATTAACAATCCCACTGCACTAGTGTGTTCTCTGAGCTTTAGAAAGGCTCGTTTTGTTCCATAGCATAGACCTTGTCAAGAGAATTAATTGAATCCTAGCACAAAGGAGATGTTTTCACTACATCTGATGGGAAAACAGGGCATAGCAAAGGAAACCCCAAAGACTGGTGGGAAGAGACTGTGAAGATCAGTGCAAATGCTAAAGCAAAATTCAAATAGGAAAAATAAGGCATGGGAAATGTGAGAAACTTACAAACCAAGTATCCCCTTAGTTAAAAGTGGTAGCAAATAATCTGTATTGTAATAGGCAATTCCACATTTCATGATATTACCTTTTACAGGAATCCTCAGAAGGTTTCTTTTTAGAGGAAGGCTGCTTGAGTGTAAAGGCAGAAAAGAAAGCTGGGTGGTTTCAAAATTCTGAATTTATCCAGTTTCAAACCTTTTGGGACCAGGTGTGAGGCATAGTGAACCTTTTGTCAGAAATTCACACGTTGGTGAGACTTGTAGTACATTTCATATGTACAAAATGAAAGAATCACAGAGTTAGAAGAGACCACAACTGCCATCCAGTCCAATCCCCTGCCATGCAAAAACTCACAATCAAAGCACCCCTGATAGCTGGCCATCCTGCCCCTGTTTAAAGACCTCCAAAGAAGGAGAGTCCACCATTCTCCAAGGCAGTGTATTCCACTGTCAAACAGCTCTTACTGTCAGAAAGTTCTTTCTAATGTGGAGGTGAAATCTCTTTTCCTGTAGTTTGAACTCATTGGTCTGGGTCCTATTCTCTGGAGATGCAACAAACAAATCATATCTATCGCTTAAAATGCAAAAGACTAAAATTCATTCAGTTCACAACATTCACAAACATACTTTAGTCAATGAGAAACTATGGAAAAATATAGTCACATTAGAAAATGTGTAAATAATGCCTACAGAAAATGTATAACACTTTCCATGAAGAAAGGAAAAGCAAATGCAAGGATCCATTGGTGTTATTTACTGGATCCTTCTAGTCAGCATAGCTCTGTGGATCCTTCAAACCTGCTCCTGCGTTTCTCTCTGCAACCCCACTGAACAAATTGTCAGTACCTCAGAATGCTACAGAAGAAGGGAGAGAGGAACAAGCTCCCAGTTCTTCTGGCTTGTTGTTGTTAACTGTCTTCAAGTAGATCCTATCTCACAGAAACCCTGAGGATGAGACATCTCAAAGACCCCCTGTCCTCCAATGCTTTGTAAATTAATCTATCCCTGTTATGAATGTTTAGAAAACAAATAGCAGGAAAAGGAGATGCCAAGGAACTCATATGTTACCAGAAGTGAAGCAATTATATATATATATATATATATATATATATCATAGACTCATAGAGTTGGAAGAGACCACAAGGGCCATCCAGTCCAACCCCCCTGCCATGCAGGAACTCCCGATTAAAGCATCGCTGACAGATGGCCATCCAGCCTCTGCTTAAAGACCTCCAAGGAAGGAGACTCCACCACACTCCGAGGGAGTGTGTTCCACTGTCGAACCACCCTTACTGTCAGGAAGTTCCCCCTAATGTTGAGGTGGAATCTCTTTTCCTGGAACTTACATCCATTGTAATCTCTGGAGCAGCAGAAAACAAGCTTGTTCCCTCCTCAATATGACATCCCTTCAAATATTTAAACTCGGCTATCATATCACCTTTTAACCTTCTCTTCTCCAGGCTAAACATCCCCAGCTCCCTAAGTCGTTCCTCATAGGGCTTGGTTTCCAGACCCTTCACCATTTTAGTGCCCTCATTTGGACACGCTCCAGTTTCTCCACATCCTTTTTTAATTGTGGTGCCCAGAACTGGACACAGTATATATATTCTTTACATGTGCATTGTTCTGCCATGGCCCTAAAACAAAAACCTCTATGCTGCCATTTACCCAAGAGTAAGATAGTCACGGACACCATTGAAGCCAGGTGGTCACGTAGACTTAATTTACAAATCAAACACTTAGTTTTAGGAGTTGCAAAACAGAAAGATTTACACTTCAAGAAACATTGAAGCCAGGAAATTTACAACCCGGATGGGTTCTGACAGCAAGAGAGATAAACTTCACTACCCTCCACTAGAAACTATCTCTTTCAAGGAAACCTCTAGAGAAGTTTGTTTAACCCTTTGATATATAGCTAACTATCTTTGTCCAGGGCTATTTTCAACCTATAAATAGTCTACTATTTATAGTCTATAATTCTGGCTAAGGTGAGTCTGGTTAGAATTCCTGGTGACACTGTGTCACTTAGAATTCTGATTCAGCTCCATTCCATACCCCCTTTCTCCTGGTCAAGTCCAACATCCATCCCTCTGGAGAACTCTGGACAGGTAATTATCACCATAGAAAGCCTCTTGTCTATCCCACACTAACTTGCTATATTCCTGAGGTCTTGTGTGAATACGGGAGTGCATGTATGTTTTTGTATGCTTGACCCCTTAATAAAAGCACAAATTGATTCAAAGAAACCTTGTCTCTATATATCTAGTCCCTTAACCATCTCTGTAAATGCTGGGTTTGTCTCCTGCTAACTATTTGAGCTAATATTAAAAATTCCCCAAGGTCAAGTTCTTATTACCATTGGTGGAAAGAATGTGAGCAAACCCTGAGGTCTGAATATTCCAAATTAATAAATAATAATAATAATAATAATAATAATGTTTATTTGTATCCCACTTATTGCCAGACAATCCAAGCAGCTTACAATACAACCCGTATAACATATCTCCAAAAAGAAAAACCAACCCACCCCCTAATCAACCTCTACTGCGTTCCTCATCCATCAACAACTGATGGGGCCATGAGAGGAATGCAGGAGTCAAGGAACCCAAGGCCGGGGTGATTAGTCTGGGAAGGCCTGCCGAAAGAGATCCGTCTTGACAGCTTTTTAAAAGCTGTCCAGTGATGTCAACTGACGGATCTCGTCCAGCAGGCCGTTCCAGAGTTTGGGGGCGACAACAGAAAAAGCCCTCTGGGAGGTCGCCGCAAGCCTTGATTTTTGAGGCTGCAGCAAATTCCTCCCAGAGGATCAGAGAGCGCAGGGAGGATTGTATGGAAGGAGGTGATCCCTGAGATAGCTTGGACCCAAGCCATTTAGGGCTTTAAAGGTAATAACCAACACCTTGTACTGGGCCCGGAAGCTAATAGGCAACCAGTGGAGGGACCTCAAAACTGGAGTGATGTGGTCCCTCCTAGATGCTCCAGAAATAAGCCTGGCTGCCATGTTTTGAACCAACTGAAGCTTCCAAACCAAGCACATGGGTAGCCAGAAGTCGAGACGTGAAGTTACCAGTGCATGCACAATGGTCTCGAGATCCCTTACTTCCAGAAAAGGGCGCAGCTGGCGTATCAGCCGAAGCTGATAACAGGTGCTCCTGACCGTTGCATTAACCTGATTTGTCATCAGGAGTGACGAGTCAAGAAGCACCCCCAGACTGCGAACACAGTCACTGGAGGAGAGTGCGACCCCATCCAGGACTGGAGGTTGCAACCCAAGTCTTGGTTTCGGGGCTGCTACCGTGAGCACCTCCGTCTTGTCTGGATTCAGTTTCAATCTGTTTTTCCTCATCCAGCCCATTACCGCCCGAAGACATTCATTGAGAGAGGAGATACCATTGGAATTCGAGGCCGACGAATGAGACACGGAAAAATAGATTTGGGTGTCATCAGCGTACTGATAACACCCAGCACCATAACTCCGTATGATCTCACCCAGCGGCTTCATATAGATGTTAAATAACATTGGGGACAAAATAGCCCCCTGAGGGACCCCCGGTTAAAGAAGGATATAGATTGAATCTAGCAAGAGGAATTTGTGTGTGTGAATTCTGGTGCATGGCCACAAGGGCTCTGGACTATCATGGATTGGCTAAACCTGTTTTATCACTTCGGTTGGTTGTTCTACAGACTGGTTCTGGCCATGGAGATTGGGCCACCGAATTGTGGGTTTCCAGATGTCCTTGGGTGTGATATCAGAGCAGATCTTGACATCCTATTTTTATTTTTCACTATCATGGGTTGGATGACAGTGACATGTCCCTTCTCACTCCCTTCCACAATACCAAAATCAGGCAACATTCAAGAGTAGAGTGAAATACTAGTTCCAGTTGCAGTGAGGCAATAAAGCCATGATGTAAGATAGATGTCTCCCCTCCCTTGGTGTAAGACCTTGCATGGAACACCCATAGGAAAAAAAATGAACCTTGGTCATTGAGGTGCAGTAAAGCCACAAGAAACAGGCCATTTCTCTTCTGGTAATGCGACCTTTTACAAGGAAAGTATTAGAGAAGTTAGAAAGGAACATCTAGTCTGACCTCCCTAAGTGGAGTGGAGCCGTTGAGATTACTCCAGTTAAGTTCTGGCGAGGTGGTAGGAAGATGGAATAAAAAGAACTCAAGGTAGGAATCTAGCTAGGGACCCAAGCCTTGGTGCTGTTTAAATTGGCCATAGTCTGAGCTCCAGCAGAATGCAGCATCAGAGCTCCCTAGTGAAAAGGATCATGAGGATCTGACTCCTGGTCCTGAGGGACAACCCATTGTAGTTGCAGTCTGAAGGGAGACTGGGCCCCTTGTAGTGAATGGATGAAAGTGGTTCACCCCCAACCTCCCGAGTTCCCTAATGAAGAGAGAAAAAGTGTGAGTGATGGAAGATGTGTCGTCACCAGCAGCAGCACGATTGTTCAAGGAGGATCATCCTCAGAACCACTTAGAAAAATGGATCCTGAAGAAGGGACCTAATCCTTGAAAGGCAATAGGCTTCCTAACTGAAGATCCATTCACAACCTTGCTTGAGGTTACAATGCAAAAACAGCAAAAACAAGATTAAAAGGAGTACCTCAAGCAGAAAAGGATAGATAGGCATCATGGGGAATCTGGATGTTAGCCCACTAAGCAACGCTGGAGTATTAGAAATTAAGTGCAGAAATGGGAGCCCTGAAGATGCAAATAAGGGATTTAGTTGTGCAAATCAGGGAGAAGGTAGTAGAGAATTCCTTGTTAACCCGCAATGTTAGCGATGCTATCCAATGGGCAGAGAGAGCAGAAAAGGAGGTTTCCCAGTGCAATTGTATAAAGGAACTAGAAGAAAAATTAAACCAAGCAAAACAAGCTGCAGACTTCTTACTGACAAGAAATATGAAGAAAATGATGCAAGCTGATCATCCCACATGCAAACATTACATCAAGGAATTGAAAGCAAGAATAAATCTTAATATGACAATTGTATCCACAGTACACCCTAAAATCTTAGAGTCAGCATCTCAAACCAAGGTTCTTCAAGAGTTTTGGCCTGAAGATGCCAAAACACTCCACCCATACAATCCCCAATGGGAAAACATGAGAGGAGAGGCCCCACCACCACCATACACCACTATGGAAGAACAAACTTCCACAGGGAGTCCCAGTGAATCCCATAAGGACTAGGAGGACTATCGAAACCAAAAGAATGGATACGGATGGGACAGTCACAAAAAGCCTGATATGAACTACTCTATGAACCCTAACAGAGACTACTCTATGAACCCTAACAGAGATCAAAACAGTGGTGAACCACCTGGGCAAGCTTAATACTCAAACAGGAGTACAGTGGATGTCCACCATCATTTTTGCATAACCCAAAAGGCATGGGAACAAGATCTAACACAGGTGGATAGACTGTGCAAGGACCCCAGCCACGCTGGACCCTTTGAGGCTGCAGTGTCAAATTATGATTTGTCTAATTTGGAAGTGGATGATTGGATAAGATGTGTAGTACAGATTCTGTAGCCAGGTACAATACTGAGAGGGAAATATCAAAATGGGTTGCAGTGCCAGATGAATCCCCAGACACATATGTAGCCAGGAAAAAAGATGTTAGGGATTTTGTCGGGAGCCATCAATATCAACAGTGTAGGGCACCTGATCTTAAATGACCCAGCCATTATTTCAGAAGTGTACCAAGGGCTCAATGAATCAGCTAAACTATTCCTGGGGTCAGTGTAACTGGAAAACCTTGATTGGCCAGGCTTTATGGATCACATCCAGAGAGTCTCTTGAGGCATTTTGGACATGGGAAGCCCAAAGGGAAATGGCTAAGGAGATGGTAGCTGCCACAGACAAGGCTCCCAAAGTAATAAGAAAAATGAGAAAGAGGGAGACCCAATCTATGCAGTCACATGTAGGAATAATGGTCCTCACTCAAAACTCCTCGATGAAGAGTATGAAAACACTGAAAATAGGTCAGGAGGATTTTTCAACACCGTAAAGAGAGGATTCAAATCCAATTACAATCCACTGCAGAAGGGCCCTCCCAGGGAGAACTCTGAAGGATACGACCCTAATTTCCAGGAAAGAAATTTGGAGACAACTGAGAGAATTGGGAGTGGACATGATGCCCTTAGATAAAAACCCCACTATAGAATTGATGCAAGCTCTGAGTCAAGCAATGGATAGGAAACTCTGGCAGGCAACCACTCCCCCCCCCCAACACTGGAGAACAAGACTAGGGCTGCCCAGTATCTCCTCAATCACCGAGGACAAGGATCCCCCAGGCTAAAATGCCTCCTGGCCTTATAGACATCGGCTCTGAAGAAGGAGATACAAATCCTCTTGCAACCCCTTTGGAGGTAGTCACTGTTCACAACCAAGCTGCTCCAATCATATAGAAGGAATTTCACAGGTAAACCCCCCAGTATCAGCAGGTTATAGCAATTGTAGCCACAGATTGGCCACGCCTCCAGCCAAAAGCCTGCAAGGCTATTAGTAGATTCAGGAGCCATGGTCAATATCTTTCCCCCATACCTGGCTGGTGTAGGTCTCAAGACACCAGTGAGCATAGCACTGATAGGATATGGACAGGGTGACAGCAATCCTCCATTTGGAAGGATATTGCACTGCAGGTCGACTCTATTTCAGAACTCATCCAGGCATGCGAAAATCAGGGAGATGATGATGGCATCATGGGCATAACATTCTTACAGCACCAAAAACTCCTCTGGTAGCTGGAGGAGGGTCCTTTGCAGATGTCAGACATCAACAGGTGTGCCACTTTAAAAGCCCCTGTGCATCTCTTAATAATAATAATAATAATAATAATAATAATAATAATAAATTTTTATTTATAGCCCGCCCCTCTGCGTGGCAATTGGGGCGGGGTACAACGGTATTAAAATAGAACAAAGTTAAAAACATTCCATCATCCCATAGTCCCACCCTCCCATCCCCTTAAAACAGAATTAAACAGACGACCAATTAAAATACAATATTAAAAACATTGACAACAATAATAGAAGGAGTCAGATTTACAAGTCAGGGACCCATCCCTAGGCTGACAGTTATTCCGGGAAAGCCTGCCGGAAGAGATCTGTCTTTACTGCTTTCTTAAAAGCAGCAAGAGTGGTAATTAGACGGATCTCATCCAGCAGGCCATTCCATAGTCTGGGAGCGGTCACAGAAAAGGTCCTCTGGGAGGTCTGGGACAGCCTGGTTTTTAATGGCTGTAGCAGGTTCTTCCCAGAGGACCGAAGAGCACGGGGGGGTTCCTATGGGGAAAGGCGGTCCCTAAGATAAGATGGACCCATGTAGGGCTTTAAAGGTCAAAACCAACACCTTGTACTGTGCCCGGAAACTAATCGGCAGCCAGTGGAGGGATTTGAGCACCGGTGTTATGTGCTCCCTCCTTGATGTTCCCGTAATTAGCCTGGCTGCCATATTCTGTACCAGTTGAAGTTTCCGGGTTAGGCACAAGGGTAGCCCCATGTAGAGTGCATTGCAGTAGTCTAGTCGTGAGGTTACCAGGGCATGTACCACAGTTTCCAGATCCCTCATATCCAGATAAGGGCGCAGTTGGTGTATCAGCCGAAGCTGATAACAGGCACTCCTGACTGTCGCATTCACCTGACTAGTCATGTGAAGCGACGAATCAAGGAGTACCCCCAAACTGCGAACACAATTCTTAGAGGAGAGTGTGACTCCATTCAGGACTGGAGACTGTATTCCCAGATCTGGTTTCGAGCCTGTAACTGTGAGTACCTCCATTTTGTCTGGATTCAACTTCAATCTGTTTTTCCTCATCCAACCCATTACCGCTCTGAGACAGTCATTGAGAGGAGAGACACCATCTGAAGTCTGAGACGATGATCTGGTCATGGAGAGATATATCTGGGTATCATCAGTGTACTGAAGACACCCAGCTCCATGCCTCCGAATGATCTCCCCCAGCGGCTTCATATAAATATTAAACAACATCGGGGATAAGATGGCGCCCTGAGGGACGCCACAATTAAGCTCGATTTTGGATGAGCAACTGTCCCTGAGCCTCACCCTCTGAGATCTGCCCGAGAGGAAGGAACGGAACCACTGCAGAGCAGTGCCTCCGATTCCCAACTCTCTCAGGCGATCTAAGAGGATGGCATGATCTATAGTATCAAAGGCTGCTGAGAGATCCAAGAGCACCAACAAGGTCACACTACCCCTGTCGATACTCAGGCGGAGGTCATCGGTCAGAGCAACCATGGCAGTCTCCACTCCATATCCTGTCCTGAAGCCGGTTTGAAATGGGTCGAGATAATCGGTTTCATCCAAGACTGCTTGGAGTTGGGAAGCAACCACCCTCTCGATCACCTTGCTCAAAAAAGGGAGCAAGGAGATTGGTCTGTAGTTGTTTCTATCCAGGGGATCCAGGGAAGGCTTTTCAGGAGTGGCCTAACTGCCGCCTCCTTTAAACAAGATGGTACCTTGCCTTCCCTGAATGACGCGTTGATTGTGTCCCGAAGGAACACCTTCAACGCGTCTCCCCCCTGGACGACCAGCCAAGATGGACAAGGATCGAAGGGGCAAGTCGTCTTTCTCACACTTCCAAGAAGCTTGTCCACATCATCGGTACTCACAGATTGTAGTTGATCCAGTAAAATGCCATCAACGGAGTTCCTGGATGCCTCATCTACAGATTCTGCTAAAACAATGGCGTCCAAGTCGGCTCTTATCCGAGAGATTTTATCTACAAAGTGAATATTAAAAGCCTCACAGCAGGCTGTAGTTGGGTTAAGTAGGGGGTTTGGCGCAGGAGGAACCTTTGTCAACTCCCCCACCACCCTAAACAGCTCTGCTGGGTGGGACTCTGCAGACGCAATGCGTGCAGAACAGAAGGATTTCCGTGCTGCACGCAAAGCCTCCTTATAAGAATCAAGATGCTTCCCAAGGCGAGTTCTGTCGGATAAGAGACGAGTCTTTCGCCATTCGCACTCTAGTCGTTGTCCAGCTCTTCCTTCTGATCACTGACCCATGGGTAGTTGACTTTCCTGAGGTTTGGATTAAGGACAAGATTGAATGTGGCAAAGTCAAGGGTGTGTGTGTGTTGATAGAAGGAAAGGATCTTCCTCCCTAGAAACAATATAGATACCCCAAAGAAGCAGAAGAAGGGATTGACAAAAACATAGAGAGGCTGTTGAAATGGGACGTCATTATGCCAATGCAGTCCATTTGCAATGGACATCTATGGCCTGTTTAGAAGGCAGATGGAGTCACATGGAGGATGACAGTAGACTTTTGGGCCCTCAATGCAGTTACACCCCCAGTAGCCCCAGTAGTAGCAAAGTATAATGAAATTTTGGCCACTGTAGCAACTGGAGCAAAATTCTACAGCATTATAGATCTGGCCAATGTTTTCCATTCTATTCCACTATACGAGAGTTGTTTTTACAAATTAGCATTTGAATTTCATGGGATTCAGCACGTGTTCAAATGCTGGCCCCAAGGGTTTCACTCCAGTTCTAGTATATGCCATTCTCATGTGGTAAAAGTGTGGACAAAATTGCACCCTCATCACTCCCCTCCCCCCCCCCCCCCACACACACATTTTATCCTATGTGGATGACATACTGAGGACAAGATGGCAGAAATCTCCAGAGAGTTCCTGGAGCTAATTAGGGACAAAAGATTCAAAGCAAATAGAGAAAAGGCACAGTTAGTCAGGACTCAGGTCAAATACTTAGGACTAAACCTCCAAGTGGACTGTAGGACACCAGACTCACAATGAATAGAAACCATCAGTAAATTCCCGGCACTCACAGATGTAGCCTCACTGAGAGCCCTGTTAGGAACCTTTAACTTCTCCAGGGAGTTCATTGAGGCTTTTGCCATCAAAGCCAAGCCACTGTATGCACTGCTAATGAAAGGAGTAGTTTGGCAGTGAAGACCAGAGCAAGAGAACACCTTTGTCATTCTGAAGAGAGACCTAACACACACTCCTGCCCTGGTTCACCCAGATGCTAGTCAGCCTTTTTATATCCAACTTGCCAACTCAGACAATCACATAGGAGCTATCCTTTCCCAGCTCCTGAATGGAACAGAGAGGGTGATAGCCTATGCCTCCAAAAATCTCTCCCCTACTGAAATCAAATTTAGCCCCAGCGAAAATAACTGTCTTGCCCTAGTATGGGCTCTCACCCAATGGGAATTCATCATAGGTGGTGCCAAGGTCATTGTCCAAACCCCTCACACACTCTTAAAGTTCATTCTGTCTGGGAAAGTCCAGGATGGAGAAGTTCACAACTGCAGAATAGCAAAATGGACTCTGGAGCTAATCAAAAGAGGCGTAGATTACCACAGGCAGTCCAGTGAGCTTTCCACTCCTTACAGCTTGGTGATTACAGAGTCAGCCCATAAATGTCCACTGTCCCCAGTCACAGAGGACACATAGCCATAAAGGCTGGAGGGCCACTCCAGGAAGCTCTTTCACTAGGATTTCAGTGTTGGTTTTGTGATGAGTCATCATCATGCCCAGAAGGAACCTGCCTAACAGGATATGGAGCCATCTAGTTAAATGATTCATATACCCTGGTCAAGCCACAAAAATAGAAGTTCTCCATGCTAGAGTTTGAAAACCCCTGATGTCCCCTTAGCCATCTATACAGACTCACAGTGGTCTGCCAATTCTGCCACAGACTGGCTCCCATTTTGTTTAAATAGGGGGTGGAAAACTATGGATGAGAAAGTAGTCCACGCTAACAAATAGCAGGAAGTGGCACAGCTATTGTTAGAAAGAGCAATCCCCACCTGGATTTCCTTTGTCAAAGGACATCAGAAGGGAAACAGTGAAGGAGCCAAGTGGAACAATGTGGCAGACAAGCTAGCTAAAGAAGCGGCTGCAGCTGTGGAATCAGAAGCTCCCGTGGAACCCATCAATATAAACCCAAAAGAACCCTTAATGTCACCTACTCTGGACTTGGCACAGCTCCAAAAGGAAGACAGAGAGATCCAGGAACTGATAGAGATTGGAAAAGACCCCATCTCCATCAAGCCTAGTCTAAGAAGAAGAACCCTCCCTCCACTCCATCTGATGTCATCTGGGGGAGAGATGCAGGCCCATCTCCATCAGGCCTAGTCTAAGAAGAAGAACCCTTACTTTTTAAGGGGCGGGTGGGTTTCGGGATTTTCAGGTTTTGTTTACATTGTATTAACATATATGTGCGGAAATTTTAATGTTGTAAGCCATCCCGATTGCTCTGCATAGGGGTGGGATATATTATTATTATTATTATTATTATTATTATTATTATTAATCCCATGGGTAGATACAAGATAAAACAAAAGGAAGGCATTTGGTGGGCCGTAGATGTGGATGAAAATTATAGTTGGATTGTGCCCAAAGAGCTCTGTGGAGACCTCATTCAGTTTGTCCATGAAATTGGATGTAAGGGCAAGCAAGCAACTTTTGGGAGAGTCAGGGAGACTGGTTGGTGGCCAGGTCCGAAATTCATCAATGGGTAGACAACTGTTTGTCCTGCACCATAGTTAATGTGAATTAAAGTGGGCCCAAGGCTCTGATCCACCACCAGAGAATTGAAGGCCCTAGGGCATGTCTCCAGGTAGATTTCATTGCCCCCCTACCAATCACTCCAAGGCAAAACAAGTATTGCCTCACAATCATAGATCCACTAAGTAAATGAATCGAAGCTTTCTCCACTAAGGACAACACCGCAATCACAACCTCCCAAATTTTATTTAATCACATTTTTTCAAGGTGGGGTATAGTGTGTGTGTTAGATCATGATTCCGGGACCCACTTCCCTGGAGAAGTCATGCAAGAACTCTGGACAGCATTGGGGATCCGCCAGAGATTTCACATTGCACATCATCCACAGAGCTCAGGACATATTGAATGGGCTAACCGGATCCTTAAGGAGGCACTACAGAAGGTAGTAAAAGCCTCTGGAAGAGACTGGGATGCAAAACTGCCAATTATCTTGATGGCCCTTAGAGGAACTATAGCTTCCCATGGATACACATTGCACCAGATCATGATGGGATGCAAAATGCTCATACTCAAGGTTTTTGGCTAGATACTACTCTTCCCTTAGACTTGGAACCGGTAGTATTAAATCAAGAATGGGTAAGGTCCTTAGTGCAGAGCATCAGTCAAATCCATCGACAAATCACAGAGAAACTTGGCATACCCTTATATTTCTATATATCCCTCTGTGATTCTTAAAGAGCCTTCTATATATCTGGGAAATGTAGTTATCCACTTTATCAGATTAATGCAGATGAAATCCAGGGTTTCATCTGAAACAGGAGCTCCTGGTATCTAAATGGTTGCATAAATTGGCTAATCTAAGTGTTATTGTAAAGAAAATAAAAGATACAGAAGAAAATATCAAAATGACTATGGACTTAAAAGCACAGATAATCATTAAGATAACCCAAGAGGTAAAGTGCATATCTGAAAACTCATGGTGGGGGAAGTTTGACTGGTCCAAACTTTTTACACATACTGACTAATTCTGTAGCCATAATTTTACGTCTACAGATTGCTACCATAGCCATAACCATTGCTGTTGTGATGTGGATCAAGAAAAAGGTGGCCAAATTTAATACAATCTAGAGGGAACCCTATCTCCCCTCCCAGAGCTCTGGTCCCTTGCCAAGCTGCCCTTCTCTGCCAGACAAAGAGAGAGATTTGCTTCTATTATTTAAACGATTAAGGGAGGGTGGAGAGATTTGGTTGTTTTTTCTCCCCACCCAATTATTTGTTGTTGTTTTTTACTATCATTGGTGAGGAGGAGAGCCTTGGAAGTAATGCTTTGTACAGTCCTTTTAGCATGATTTCTTCCTTGGAGCCATTGCTGAAACCCTGAGGTTCAATGTACTCCTCCCATGGGAGTGTTCATTGAACCCCTGCAGGTCAACTGGACTGCACGGAGGCAACACCGATAAGTCTAACGCCCTGGTCAGGACTCCTTGCGGAAGCGACCATATGTATTTTTCAGTGATTTTCCAGGATGACCCCATTGTTTTCAATGACATGTTCGCTTAGAATGAGTTGCCTTTTGCCCTACAAAATAAACATATAGACAGACTAGACTAATCATGGGCTACACAAATATGAAATTTATTTGCTCAAAAAGAGTACCATTTTTGAGTTATTTTTGCCAATTTTGGTGCTGATTTACATAGGGGGGAGGATGCAGAAGGTGAAAAACGCCATCTTCAATCCCAGGAAGAAGAGGGGCAGTCAGACGCTGGGCACCCCAACCCCTTCCTGAGGACGTCATCGGAGCAACAGCCCGTCTGCATGACGGGTGCTCTGATGATGTCCTTCCAGCTCAGGATCCAGACACGCTGAGCTGGAAGAGATGCCAAAGAGGCACGCCACGCCTCTTGTGGCGACCCTTTCATGGCTTGCAGAATTAGTGATATTTTAGCACTCTTTTTGCAGGTGGCGAAAGATGTCCGGCAGCTTCAGCCTCAATCCTCTGCTTTCGGGGGCAGCTCAGGGCTGCCCGTCTGCATCCCCCCATAGTCTGCCATCATTCTCTGTTTGACCAGGAATCTGGAGCCAGCCAAAAATGGACACCACAGAGTTTCTTAAAGGCACAGTGCCTCTATTCTTTGCCTCTTAACAATAATTTTAATTTACAGGTCTATACGTTATTGTTCATCAGATACCACCAGTTTCTACCTGAGTGCCTGAAGCTTCCACAACGTTGATGTGCAGCAAGCATGCCAATTTCTAGCCTGTCTCTCACTCTGCTACTGCCTGACCAATGCCATATGCCTCTTACATAGGAACTCAGCTCTGGAAAGCCAAAGAGGGGGAGTTTATATCTTTCTTTTCCTTTCTACATGATTCCCCCAGTGCACGTAAATATAGAGTAGAGCTTCTATCCTTTATTTCCTTCATGTATGTGTGTGTATGTGTGTGTCCCTAATTGTGATTGAACCAAGGTGCCTTGTTACGCAAAGGGGGGGGGGGGTGAGCCAGAAGCCTCCACCGAGGTCCCCTGGATGTCCTCCTCACCATGCCTTGCTATACCTCCCAAGGTCCTTCAGACATCAGGATGCCATTCCCGGTTGTGCCCCTGTGACATCCTCCAGGCCAAAAGAGGTCTTCTATATTGTTCTTGCTAGTCCAAAATCAGTTCCTGGTTCCTGCAATCCAGACCCGATTCCAGCTGTCCTCCCAATGTTCTACAAATCCCCCAGATGTCCTTCCCTCTGTGTCCTCCAAGGTTCTCCCATTTGTCATTCCCAGTTTCTGCCCTCCTTTGGACATGCTCCAGCTTGTCAACATTCTTTTTGAATTGTGGTGCCCAGAACTTGACACAGTATTTCAGGTAAGGTCTGACCAAAGCAGAATAGAGTGGCACAATTACTTCCCTTGATCTAGACACTGTACTTCTATTGATGTAGCCTAAAACAAGCTAGTAAAATGTGGGCTAGACAAAGCAACTGTTAAATGGAGCCCTGGTGGTGCAGGAGCCCTGGTGACGCAGTGGTTAAATGTCTATACTGCAGCCACTCACTCATAAGCCACAAGGTTGCGAGTTCAGTACTAGCTAGGGCTCAGGCTAGACTCAGGCCTGCATCCTTCTGAGGTCACTAAAATGAGTACCCAACTGTTGGGGGGCAATGAGCTTACAGTTGTAAACCTCTTAGACATCCCATAGTGCAATATGAAGTGGTATATAAATGAAGCTGCTTTGCTTTGCTTTGCTATTTTAGCTGCTGCATCACACTGTTGACTCATGTTCAACTTGAGGTTTACTATCCATTTCACATGAACTGTTGTTAAGCCAGGTGCCCCCCATCCTATATCTATGCATTTCATTTTTTCTGCCTAAGTGCAGTACATTAGATTTCTCCCTTTTGAAATTAATTTTGCTAGCTTTGGCCCACATTTCTAATCTATTAAGTTAATTCTGAATTTTGATCCTCTATTCTGGGATATTAGCACTCCTCCTAATTTGGTGTCATCTGCAAATTTGATAAGCATGCCCCCTATTCTTTCTTCCAAGACATTTATAAAGATATTGAACAGCAATGGGCTCAGGACAGCAATGGGCACCCACTGGTCACTTTTTTCCAGGATGAAAATGAGCCATTGCTGAGCACCCTTTGGGTTCAGCTGGTCTACAAATCCATTTAACAGTTGCTTTGTCTAGCCCACATTTTTCTAGCTTGTTTGCAAGAATATCATGTGGAACCTTGTCAAAGGCCTTAATGAAATGAAGATATGCTATACCCACAGCATTCCCTTCATCTACCAAGCTGGTTATTTTATCAAAAAAAGAGATCAGATTAGTGTCATGACTTGTTTCTCTGAAACCCATGTTGACTTTTTTGATTATGGCATTCCTTTAGAATTCCACATTAGGATTATGATCCTAATGTGAAAGCCATTATTTGCAGACAAGAAGGTCACATAAACTAGCTTAGGAGTCACCAAGAGAATTTGTTTTCTGGACATTTCAGAATAGGTGACAAAAACCAGAATGGCACTGACATAGGAATGGTGCCTAGGATAGTGAGAAAGAGTAAACAACTCCATCCAGCTTGCACATTAAGTCAACCTGCTGTAGGAATACAGCCATTCTCGCCCCCATGTTACATCTTTGGAAGACCCAGCTTCAACATGTCATAGAATCATAGAATCATAGAATCATAGGGTTGGAAGAGACCACAAGGGTCCAACCCCCTGCCATGCAGGAACTCCCAATCAAAGCATCCCCGACAGATGGCCATCCAGCCTCTGCTTAAAGACCTCCAAGGAAGGAGACTCCACTACTCTCTGAGGGAGTGTGTTCCACTGTCGAACTGCCCTCACTGTCAGGAAGTTCCTCCTAATGTTGAGGTGGAATCTCTTTTCTTGCAGCTTGCATCCATTGTTTCAGGTCCTAGTCTCTGGAGCAGCAGAAAACAAGGTTGTTCCCTCCTCGATATGACATCCCTTCAAATATTTAAACACGGCTATCATATCACCTCTCAGCCTTCTCTTCTCCAGGCTAAACATCCCCAGCTCCCTAAGTCGTTCCTCATAGGGCTTGGTTTCCAGACCCTTCATCATTTTAGTTGCCCTCCTTTGGACACACTCCAGTTTCTCCACATCCTTTTTGAATTGTGGTGCCCAGAACTGGACACAGTACTCCAGGTGAGGCCTGACCAAAGCAGAACAGAGTGGCACTATTACTTCTCTTGATCTAGACACTATACTTCTACTGATGCAGCCTAAAATTGCATTGGCCTTTTTAGCTGTTGCATCGCACTGTTGACTCATGTTCAACCTGTGGTCCACCTGGATTCCTAGATCCCTTTATGTATGCACATCAAAGATTTAGACCATTTGGGCACATTAATCTCCTGGTTTTTGCCTCAGGGCACAAATTTCCTTTAAATGTGGCAGCCTTTTCTTTGTTTACCTCTCTGTCTAGTGGGAGCCTCTGAGTCCTCAATTTCCCCCAGGACCCTCAGCACCTGGAACTGTGATCCATTCAAGGAGTATCTCTACTTCAATTTAATTCTATCTCAATCTAATAGTTTTATTTCTCTAGTTTGGTGTGTGTGTATGTGCGCACGCGTGTGCATGTGCACATGTATGTGTGTGTTGATTTCCCCTTTTAAATAAAGTATATTTCATAGAGGATTTGCATCTGGAGCTTCTCTTTGCTTCCCACCTCAGTATACAACAGGATCGGTCCCTAGGCTGCGTAACCCAGCTATTAATTGGAGCTAACACTTAATTTCCCTAAAATAATGGGCTGTTCTCCAAGGCAGGTTCCAAGGCAGTGGTTACATCTCCCTGCCCAGTTTTCTTTCCAAAGTAAACCTACTTTTGCTAAACAGTAATATATTTTGTTAATATGGAAGGCTCATTGTACAGTAAGGTTGGAAAGAATATTTGAAAATATTCAAAAAATGGTCAAACACTGCTTTTCAAGTGTTGAGAAACAGTGACAAGAAGAATCCTGGAATATTGAGCATCCTTACAGTTTGGTTTTGTTTTTTGTTTTTCCTGCACAAAGTATGTAAGTGGTTGTTCTGTGCACACACACCCTAGCATTTTCTGCTCTGGAAACAGTATTTTATGTGTAGAAAAATCTGTTTCATGCATAGAAAATACTGTAATTGAGGACTTATTTTGCACAACACTTATAAGTGGCTGACATGCACAGAAAACAGCTTTTTGTGAAGATGGAACAGCTTTTCCTGAACATCCTGAGCAGATGAAAGGTTATTGTTAACTTTCCTTTCTTCTGTTATGCTATGTCATTAGTATTGGACATGATGATAATACTGATCTGGTGGATTTTGTTGTTTTTGATTATGCTTACATTCAAATAGTATCATAGTGATAGCCATATAATGTAATGAGGGCTTATGTATTATTGTATGATGGAATATGTTATGTTTTTACACAGTGGGGAGAGAAAGGAATGCCTGGCTCGATAATGAGCATATGCGGGGAGAAAGAGTACTGGTACTAGCAATTGCCAAAGTCAGTCTCATAGGAAGGAGTGGCGGGGGTCTGAGAAAAGAAGGGTGTGAGTGAGCAGAAGTGGGTGTGTGAATGTTTCAAGGAATGGGTAAATTGGAAGAAAGCCCAGGAAATCCTGAGAAAGCATATAGCTCTCTATAGGCTTGTAATGGGGGAGGGAGGGAATTATAGTTCTGCCTACAGAAGTCCTCCTTAACTTTGTTTTGGTTTCTGAATAAGAATTTAGTGGTTACCACATGGATGACTACTTTACTGAACCAAAGGGTAGTACTGGACATATAAGATAATACTTTTGCAGAGAATATTATTTGCTGCACAGGGAATGCCTATAATAGGGAATACTGATTTCTGTGCAGAACAATCATGTGTGAATTTTGCACAGACTATCTCCCAAATTGGAAATAAGCTTCAAAAACTGCTCAGTATTTGAATGTTTTCTTATAGGGGAAGAAAATTGTTAAAATTATTTCAAATTAGTGGAAAAAAATACATTGCTATTGCAGATTCGAAAAACCTCTTCAGCATCCACTTTCTTATAGGATTTGTGAGGGGAAAGTAGTTCCATTTTTCTGCAAGCTGAATAAATTGATTTGGGAGGGTTGGGAACCATAAATGCTTTCTACCTGAGCTAGAAAGGATATCTCCTGTGACTGCTTCTTTACCATGAGATAGCTGCACAGTTTGAATGAATTACAACTGTATACTTAAACAGTAGAAAAAGATACACTCACAGAAAGCACTTGGCTGAAGGGTACATTTGTTTCCTGATACTGGTGACACCAAAAGAATTGACACCTATTGGAAAAGCATTATTCTTTGTGTTGTTTCTTGATCACATTAAGAGTCATGGAATACTGGGAGAGTGAGATGTAATGCAAGCAAGTGGGAAACTGGCTTTTATATAGATTCAATAGATCATTGTACTGACACTAACAGTTTTACTGCAACTATAAAGTTAGGCCTTGCTGCCTTTTAATCTACTAGCTAGCTTCTCATATGGAAACGCAGATGAATAGATACAAGGTCAGTGTAAAAAAAATTGAGGGAAACATTCTTTGGGTATTTTATGGTGAGTTTTTTTTAATGTACAGTCCACTAAGCACTTTTGAGATATTAAAAAAAATTAAGTAGAATTGCATGAGTCAGTGTCACTGAATGAGCTTTGGAACTTTTACCCAGGGATGCAGGGCAGCCTCTCTGCCACAGTGGAGCAGAAGCATTTTCCACTTGAGATGGCACAGAGTGAGTAAATATATTTTCTTAAAAGAAAAAAAAAATCCTCCTAGCTGTACTGTAAATGCTCACTGTATATAATCTCAATGGCCTTTTCTTTCTGTGCTTGCAGAGGTTTTCTCAGCATTCAGTAAATAAGTGAAAGAGAGCAGGCTTTTATCTCAGGTAAGTTTTAAAATTTTCTTCCTAGGCCAATCTTAAGAAAGACTTTCCTTACTCGGGCTGCAGCTAAACTGCAGAATTAACCACTTTAACTGCCATGATTCAATGCTATGGAATTTTGGGATTTATAGTTTTCTGTGATACAGTAGTTCCCCTTCTCTGTCAGATTGCTCTGGTGCCACAACAAACAACAAATCCCAGGATTCCATAGTATGGATCCAAGAAAATTAAAGTGGTATGAAACTGTTTTAATTCTGCAGTGGGACAGCAGCCTCATATACTCATATGAGAGTATGAGTATATGTACACAGAGATATACACAGAAAATAAATTTGTAGATTAATGTAACAATAGTTGAGTAAGCAAGATTTGAACATTTGAATCTATTTTGTGTAACATGACTGAAAGGGAATACATTAAATGAACAGTGAATTGCATTGACATTCTCACACACACACTCTTTCTGGAGCCAGTTTTTTAGGGTTAGTGCTAGGGAATCTTTTAGGGTTAGGGTTAGTGCTAGGGAATCATGGGAATTGTTGTTGTTTTTCTAAGACATTGAGCCTTCTCTGTCAGAGAGCTCTGCTGCCACAATAAAATACAGTTCCCATAATTCCCTAGCACTAACCCTAACCCTAAAAGTGGACTCAATTTGCACTATTTCTGGCAGTCTGCAACCCCCGCAAGAAAACATTCCTTGCCAAACAGTCCCAATGTGCACACTTAATGTTGGGTCACAACCTCCCTTCCTCCTCTCCTTAGCTTTGATATTTATGACTAAATCTACATACATCTCAGAATGACAATACCAGTGAGCCTTAGTGAACAGGGAAAACATTTCTAGCATATAGTCTTTGAAAAATGCAAATTGGTCTTTGGAAGCAAGGGCATGCATGCACAGCTCAACAACAACAAATGAGGTTTCAAGGAGAAGGCCAAGATAGAGACAAGTCATTTTGCTCTCTTTCCTTGCTTTGCATCTGGAAGCCAGCTGTGATTAGAGGCTCCATCAGCCCTCTAAGAATGACAAAAGAGTATTCTCAGCACACATTTTTTCAGGCATACAGTTAAAAACAGTACTGGGGCCACAAGGACATAATGATTTTCCTTTTTACAGATAATGTAATGTCTGTTAGTGTAATTGCATTTCTCCTCCATTGAGTTGCTTACATGTTATTCTCATTACTTTTTTAAGATAAAAATATTTTCTTGGAGCATTTGTGGTTTTCTTCCACTTCAAATTTTAGGCTATTTTATTTCTCAATGTGAGAAAACACAGGAAAATAAGGGATGTACTCCAGTGTTTTGATGAAATAAAATGTTGTTCAGCCATGCTGTTGTTGAAAAAGGCTTTTGTCCTGCTGATGTGTTTTGGGAAAGCCCTTCTTCATGAGCTTAATCTTCTGTTTCTCTTTTTCTGTAGCCAGAAAAAAATATTTTTCTGTAGCAAGAAAAATGCCAGAAACTCTGGCTACAGAAAAAGAGAAGCAGAAGAATGAGCTCATGAAGAAAGCCTTTCTTGAAATGTGTCAGCAAGACAAATGAATGCCTTTTTTAAACAATAGCATGTTAACAATAGCTTAATAATATTTTATTCCACAAAAACTGCAGTACATCTCTCATTTTCCAGTATTTTATTTCTCAGCCTAAAATATGAAGGCAAGGAAAAAAAACCACAAATCCAAAGCCTTTGACTGCATAGATCATGAAACGCTATGGAATGCCATTAAAGACATGGGATTGCCAACACATCTGATAGTCCTGATGAGGAATCTGTACTCAGGAGAAGAGGCTCCTGTCAGAGCAGAAGACAAAGAAACAGAATGGTTCTCATTTGGCAAAGGGGTGAGACAAGGCTCACCCTTCCTGTTCAACTTATAGGCAGAACATATTGTAAGAAAGCAGGCTTGGACGTGGAAGAGGGAGGAGTGAAAATAGGAGGAAGGAATGTTAACAATCTAAATTATGCAGATGATGCCATAATACTAGCAGAAAACCTGACAGACCTGGAACACCTACTAAGGAAGATCAAAGAGGAAAGTGCTAAGGCAGGCTTAGTGTTGAACATACAGAAAACAAAAATAATGACTACCAAGGACATTCACAATTTCAACCTAGACAATGAAGAAATAGAAATAGTAAAAGAATTCCCATGCCTGGGATCAAACATTGATAGAAATGGGGACAGCAGTCAGGAAATCAGAAGAAGACTAAGAATGGGGAGTGTGGCTATGAAAGAACTAGAAAAGATGATGAAATGCAAAGATATACAATTCAGCACAAACATTAGAATGTGGTGCTGGAGAAGAGTGCTGAGGATCCCATGGACAGCCAAAAGAACAAACAAGTGGGTCCTAAAGCAGATCAAGCCAGAAACCTCCCTGAAAGCCAAGATGACCAAACTGAGGCTGTCATACTTTGGACATATCATGAGAAGGAAGGACTCTTTGGAAAATATAATAATGCTGAGAAAGGTGGAAGGAAATAGGAAGAGAGGAAGGTCACATACTAGATGTATGGGCTCTATTAATGAAGTCACAGATATTAAGGGGTTGCAGGAATTAAGCAGAGCAATTGAGGACAGAGGGTCTTGGAGATGTCTCATCCATAGGGCTGCCATGAGTCAAGGTCAACTCGAGGGCAGTTATAACAACAACAACAACAACAACAACAAACCCACAAATGCTCCAAGAAAATATTTTTGCCATATATATATGTGTGTGTGTGTGGAATGAAAAACAAGTAATGAAATGAAATTTTTTTGCAACATTAACAGCAATCAATAAGTTATTGGGGGGGGGGGAGAGATTTGTAATGAGTTCCATACCAAATTACTGTTTTAAATGTTATTTAAAAATTACCCAAGCTCTGGGTGAAAAGGGAGAACAAAAACCACAAAAACAGCTATTCCAGTTCTAGGACCATTTTTCTAGGAATGCCATTTCCTTGGCTCTGCAAGATGTAACCCCTGGCCAAAAGACATTGCAAAAAAAGAAGAAAAACTCCTGATCTTTTGGACCTACATTTGCAAGTCACTGTGCTGAAGGTGCAAGGCTGTATCCTATCACCCTACCTGTTCAACCTGTATGCAGAAAATATCATACAAAGAGCAGGCCTAGACTCAGGGCCTATTCCCACTTGCGTTTAAAGCAGTTCACAAATTGGATTGGCACAGGGTCTCTGAAGCAATTCAGGCCAATGTATAGTTCCCACTATGGAAGCATATTATTTCATTATTCCATGAATTCATGATTGTCATTCCGACTTGATTTGTGCTGCTGTCAATCATATTATGTCACCATGGGGAGGATGATAGAGAGACCCAGCGGAAGGGAGCCTTCCCCTCAAAAGCCCTCATGAGCCCCTCCACTGGAAGGGCTTTTTGCTATTTTATATAAGGGACACTATTTCACAACACAATTATGTATAACAGGACTTGAGCATCCATGGATTTTGGTATCCACGGGGGATCCTGGAACAAAACTCTAGCCAGGGATACCAAGGACCCACTGTAACAAGAATAACAACCACAGCAACAACTCATTGGCAAGTGACTTGAAGACATATACATACACACAAATACCAAAAGTTGAGCGGCAGTGAAATATTGGAAGCTAAACAGAGTCTTCCCTGGTTAGGACTTAGATGGATGACTAAAAATGGGCTGCCGCAGAACAAGCCCCACTAGGGAAGCGCAAGGAGGGGAAGCCTTGTGGCCATCCACGTCTTGTAGGACTGCCCTTCCCAGCACTCCTGGCTCTCTGCCTTTGGCCTAGGGCTACTGGGAGCTGTAGTCGAACCCCCTCCAGAGGGAATAGCTAGGCACTGAGCCTTGTGGAAAGGCTGCTTTGGATGCCATGCATGCTAGATTCTCCCCATCTCTGTCCCCTTCCGAGCTTCCCTGGCAGCTCCTTATCAGCAGGAATGGCATCCATCTGCCTCACCTCTCCAGGCATCCAGGATCTGAGTGTGTGTGCAAAGACCTGGTGGGAAAGGATGGTCCTCCCTCCCTGCTGCCCCCAAAGCCTGGACCTAAAAGTCCAGAGCAGGAAAGAGCCCTTCCGACTGTCTCATCCAGGGAAGGCCCCCCCAGAAGACCAGCTAGACCACCTCCCTGGCCAGTGGGGTGCAATTGGATGAGGCCTCCCTGCCCTCTCATTCCCTCTGACCCCCAGGGAACCTTCCTCCACATCTCCTCCCCAAAAGCCCCCCTAAGCCCCCTTCACCATTAGGGCTGCCTGGTAACTGGGCTGCTGTCCCTTTAAGTCACCAGAGGGTGAGAAAGAGGCAAAGAAGAAAGCTCCTCCTCCTCCTCTTCTTCTCTTTCTTCCACCACCACCACCACTACCACCACCACTGTCACCCCGGCAACAAAACCAGACCAGGGTGAAACATCCTCCTTTTCCAGGGGATGTCCCTCCTTTCTGTTGACAGAGAAAAAATGGTGGATTTCCCAAAAACCAGGGGAGAGATGGGTTACACCCTCTTCCAGCACTCTGGCATTAATCCCTCCCCTCCAGTGTGATGCAATTCAGGTCTGTTGTTCCCACTTGCTGAACACGCTTGCTAAGCTTTTCTTTTCAAGAGGACCACCAAAAAACTATTGTCTGTAAAGAGTGATTTTTTTTGCATTTGTCTCACTTCAAAGTGAGATAGCAATCGCATCTGAAACCATTTCTAATGGGGATGAGGCACATTTAAAGTGATCAGCAGTTTGCTTCAAATCATAGTGAGAATGAGGCCTCAGAAGATGTAGGAGAAAGACAGGAGGAAAGAACATCAATAATGTAAGATATGTGGATGACACCATACTGAAGCAGAAAACACCATAAACTTGAAACAATTACTAAGGAAAGTCAAGGAAGAAAGTGCAATAGCAGGATTCTTGCTGAACATAAAGAAAACAAAAATAATGACTACAGAGGATCTACTTATTTAACCTTCATAACAAGGAAATTGAGATAGTTAAAGACTTTCCATAACTAGGATCAAACATAGATCGAAACAGAGATTGCAGCCAAGAAATCAGAAGAAGACTAGGAATGAGAAGGTCAGCCATGAAGGAACTAGACAAGATCCTAACATGTTAAGATATACAAAACGTAAAGGTAAAGGTATTCCCTGTTGACAAGGTTGTCAAGTTGTGTCTGACCATAGGGGGCGAACTGAGCACTAAAGTTAGAATTGTCCAAGTCATTCTATTACCCATTACCATGTATGCATGCAAGAGCTGGACAGTGAATCATAGAATCATGGAGTTGGAAGACACCTCAAGGGCAATCATGAACTTCCCTTCATTTCTGGTGAACTCTCAAAATTACCTGTTTATAACCTGGAGGTTATTCATACTGTGAAAAAAAATCTGGGATGAATCTGGGTTGAATCTTTGTTGTTCACATGCTTCCCGAATGCACTTGATACAGTGTGTGTGTGTTGGGGGGGGCTTCCAAAAACCCCACTTAACCTAGAATAATCAGTACCTTCCCCGCCCCCCCCGAGTTTTTAAAAAAGATTCACATTGTTGACTGTGTGAATAAGATCCAAATAGACCTGGGATATAACCCTGCATGTCTGGCTGTGCAGAGGACTTTCCCCTCCAATGAGGGGAGAGAAGAACTCTTCCTCTCTCATACCCCCACCCCCACCCCCACCCCCACCCCCACCCCCACCCCACCATTTCTTGGTAGTCAGAGGCTCCAGGGAGCAGTGGGAGATATTGTTGCTGCTGGCTCAAAAGACACAGCTGGGGACAGTTTTTCCCAGGGGTTTCTAGCATCCTGGGGATGGGGGGAGGCACAGGGCTGGTGAGCATAGAATACAGAGAGATGTGAAGATATGCAATTCTGATGGGGGCAAATTATGTGAATAACAAACCTGGAATGCATGAGTTGGCTTATTTGCATCATCTCATAAAAAAAAATTATGTCTGAAAGACCCCCGGGATTGTCTTGACTCCCTTGTTACTGCTTTCCTCTGCTATACCCTGCATTTCCTGGTACTTGTTGCTTCTAGGCATCGGACATTCCTTTTGTTATTTCCCAACTTATGTCTTACCTTTCTCCTCACACAGCAAGTTATTGGGGGTTGTTTAGTACACACTTGCCAGTGGTCTGAACTTGCAGAAGGCTTTTGAAATCAGGCAAAAAGATTAATTAAAATTAGGCCAAGGGCCTCATTATCTCCATATGGCAAGTTGCTTGCCCCCTCATACAGGAAGCCAGACAGAGTATAGGACCCAGATGGGTAGACCTAATGCAATCAGGAGATGTAATCCATTGATCTCAGAGACCTTAGCAGGATACTGAGGACAAGACAAGTCCTTGCTCATATAGTGCTGAAGACTTTTAGGGATGTATTAACCATGAGGGAAATGTTCCTTCATTCTTATTCTCAGGAATGGTTTATCTTGACCCTGTAAATGTCAGTGTTGCAAAACAAGTTGGGAGGAATATTATGGAAATTGGACCCATTCTCAGGAGTAATTTTGTTGTTGTTGTTAACTGCCTTCACGTTGATCTTGACCCATGGCAACCCTGCTGATGAAATATCTCCAAGACCCCCTGTCCTCTACTGCTCTGCCCAACTAGTGCAAATTATACTCATGATCTTTTTAATAGAGTCCATCCACCTAGCATGCAGCCTCCCTCTGTTTCTACTTCCTTTCACCTTTCCTAGCATTATTGGTTTTTCCAGTGATTCATCTCTTCGCAACCACAAACACAGAACAGGAAGAAATTGATAGATTGATAGATTCTATCAATTTGCAGCAGTTAGATTGGAATATCATCAGGAGTAATACAGGCTACCATATTCTTCCATCACATCACTTTGACCTCCACCTTCTATTACAAAGAAAGGGGTTAGTGTGGTATGTCAGTTGTGAACCAATACTAGCATTTTCTGTTCAATAAAGAAATATTCAGAAGCAGAATGTTTTAGCGTTGCCCTCCCACACTTTCCCCCAGAGATTTAATCTGGAAGTAATCATGTCAGAGCTCTCCTGCATTCCTAGTAAATTAGTTCCATGAAGCAGACATACCATTTGGAAAAGGCTCTTGAATTATCTTTCCAAATCAGATAAGTAGATAACAAATTACAAATGAGATGCATGTAAAGTCAAGAGTTATGCTGCACCTTAGAGCAATCTCTCTCTCTCTCTCTCTCTCTCACACACACACACACACGCACACGACATATATACAATGGAGGGATCACAACTTCAAGAGACCTTGAGTTTGTAATTAAAATTGTTTAAATGAAAATGTGAACTCATTGTGAAGTGACGATGAAAGGTCCAATATGTGTTGGGAGTAGGAATTACTTCAATTTATGTTTTATAATATAAGCCTATGTTTGCACTTCCTGGGCCAATCTGCAAACTGAAACATAAGTATAACCTTTGCATCTGCACTTTTCCACATTGTTTTGATTTAGCTGGATACTTTGGTTATATCCTTACCATTTGGATTTCCTTGTGGCCTTTCTCTCAGGGCTCTCTATTTTTCTGTCCTCAAACATATCTCTCTATATGTGCTTCATGGTTTATGCTTTTTAATCAATCAGTCATTCCACATAGTCTCCTGACAGCCTCAGCTGTCCCAGTAAAGTTGCTGTTCAGTGGATTTTGACATGTGCCAAAACTCTGGAAAATGCATAATAATAAAAATTCCCCATCAGCATTTGTTGTTAACTTCCCTCATTGGCCTAGACTCATGCTAACCCTGTGAATGAGACATCTCTGTTCCTCCCTATCTTCAACTATTCTGCTCAGGTCCTGCAGACTCAGGCCCGTGGCCTCCCAGATTTGGTCTACCCAACTGGCATGCAGTCTTCCTCTCTTGCTGCTTCTCTCTACGTTGCCTAGCATGATAGTCTTTTATTTTATTTTTTTAAAAAATATTAATTAAAAACAAAAAAAGACAATAACAACATTACAATAAAGATCACATTAAACTGCAACATATACACTACTTCCCTGTGTATCGTGTCTTACTATACAGACCGTAAACATCTTACTTCCCATATATCCATATGATATCACAACATCATGAATCTATTCTGCACAGATCAGAAACTTCAAATTACTTTTCACCTTTTCACCTTCTTTTGTCAATACTATAATCTAACAACATCTATGAAGTACCATTTTTCATTCCAATCCTATCAAGTAATTTCGCCCCCATTCAGATCTCCAATATTCTAACAATGGGTACAAATTCCTTTTAAAACTTTCTACATTTTTTTTCTTTAGCAAGTCTGTTAATTTATCCATCTCCATTAGATCATAAAGTTTCAAATGCCAGTCTTTAATAGTGGGGATTTCTTCGAATTTCCTTTTTGATGCATATATAATCCTAGCCGCAATAATTAAATAAAACATCAACTTACCAAATTTTTTCCACATTTTCTTCTACAATCATTCCCAACAAATACATTATAGGGTCTAAGTTCAGCTGTATATTTAATATTTTAATGATTTCCTGATGGATTGTTCTCCAGTACCGTTTCACTTCTGTACAACTCCACCACATGTGATAAAAGGTACCTATTTTTTTCTTACACTTCCAGCAATGATTTAATTGATTATTTCTCATCTTCCCATATATCCATATGATATGATGACTTGTGTGGGGTCAAATACTATCTATATTGCATCTTGAATTTTTTTTTCTCTAATGTCAGCATGATAGTCTTTTATAATAAGCCAAGTTTTCTCATGATGTGGCCTATGACAACCTCAATTTCATCATCCATGCTTCCAGGGAAAAGTCAGGTTTTATCTGTTCTGGGATCCATTTGTTTGCCTTTTTGGCAGCACTTTTCTCCAGCACCACATCTCAAATGAGTTGATTTTATTTCTGTCTGCTTTCTTCACACTCCCTCCAAGTGTAGTGGACTGCCCTTCTTTGGAGGTTGTTAAACAGAGGATGGATGGTCATCTGCAAGTTCCAAAATCAGTTGTGAAAATCAGCAGATAATGGGATGCATCACATAAACCAGTACAGAAATTAAGAATCCAAATCCATGAGTAGAAGCACACTGCAAGATGTGTAGAATGAAATATTATATACATCAGGATTTCTCAGCAGCTGCTGGTATTTAAAGACACCTAACATTGAGATGCCAGGTCAATTGCTCAGAATTTCTCATTTGAGATTCTCTGAGAGGAAATGACTCACTTGATTATGATGATATCAGTATGCTGTAAAAATGGGTGTGTCTCCTTGGTGTCTCTCAATCCTGGATGACCTGGGGGCCCATCTTGCTGAAGGTCCTCTTCCACCACATCTGTCACTAGCTGTCCAGATTTTAGAAGAAAAACCTCATCTCCTGTTTCCATTTGGAGGCTATTAGTATTCTTGCTGCCAACGATAGATGAATGGTTATTGAAACTGTCAGAGATGAAGGAAATGGATAAATTGACAAGGTTATTGAATAATGAGAATGTGGAATTGGTTGAGAAAGAGTAGGCTCCAGTGGAAGAATATGTAAATAGAAAATGGGAATAAAGCAGCTAAGTAGTTATTAAGATTGTGTAAATGAACTGGATTTGCGATGATGACAGAAGTAAGAGATACAGAAATGATGTATGCAAAATGGGGAAAAATGTACTTACTTTCAAAGAACTATTGAGAAGTTTGAATTATAGGTAAACGTATTGTAAAAATGACTAAGAAAATATTTTAAATGGATTTTTTATGTTTTTTTAATAAATAAAAAAAGAAGAAAAAAAAGAAAAAACTCATCTAGATTCTGAGGCCTTTCTAAGGGGGGTTGCAGACTGCCAGAAATAGTGTGAATTCAGTCCACTTTTAGGGTAAGGGTTAGTGCTAGGGAATCATGGGAACTTTTATTTTTCTGAGACATTGAGCCTTCTCTGTCAGACAACTCTGATGCCACAATAAAATACAGTTCCCATGGTTCCCTAACTCTAACCCTAACCCTAAAAGTGGACTGAATTCACACTATTTCTGGCAGTCTGCAACCCCCCTGAGTCTGACTCATCTGTATCAGACTGCTTGGATTCCAAAGGGTGAGAAAAGTCAGAAGAGGGGGGGAAAAAAAAGAGAGAGAGAGAGAGTGGTCATGCCCACCACTGAATTCCTTCCTTCCCACCACTTGCTTGTTTGTCCTAGTTGACTACTCCCAAGGGAAAGTGGCACTAAAAGACAAAACATTTTCCATCTCAGCTGTAAGACAACACAACATTTTGTAATCTATATATTTCAGTACATGATGGTGTCAGGAAAATGACATGGATGCAACCACAAGGTGGAGCTGTAGGATAAGAAATGCAAGCAGCTCAGCTCCATGGGCAGGTGTGTGTGGGTTAGTAATTGGAAATATACACACCTGAGATGCCTGATGCAACAGGCATTGTTAACTGCCTATAAAAAGGAGATGGAAAGTATCTCCATTGTGGGTTTGATGTGTATGGTGGTTGGCGTGTTCTATAGTGAGTATTTGAGACGGCTGTCCAATACTCTGTATGTATATATAGTACATAGTGCAACTAAAGATTTCTTTATTTAGAAGAAAGCCAGAGCTCAAAGCCAGGTCCTGCTGTGAAGGAATTTATCCTTCTCTGCCAGAAGTCCTTTTGCAGACAACTCTCTGGAATCCTTCTCCTGATGTCATGTTGACATGGAACAACTCTGCACGTGGTCATGGAGGACACAGTGTGTCTTTCTATGCCCCAACAGATGGGTCATATTGGAGAGGCATGTCACGTGAATCAGCCCAATATATGCCAGAATTTGAATAAGTCAATTTTTGGACTAAAGTTCTTAGATTTACAAAGTGTAAATATACAAATATACAAAGTCTATATTACATTCTTGCTATGTCTATGGCACAATAGTTGGAAAATACTTTGGAGACTACAGCTCTCAGAACAGCATGGACATTGATTAAAATCATAGAATCATACAACTCTATAATTCTATGATTCTATGATTTTAATCAATGTCCATGCTGTTCTGAGAGCTGTAGTCTCCAAAGTGTTTTCCAACTATTGTTCCATAGACATAGCAAGAATGTAATATACACTTTGTTGTATCATTGACCATACTATCTGGAAAACTCATGTGATGGAGAGTGAAGGAAGAATTGGTTCTCTTTGGGCTGTATTATGGAAGCATCTTATTTATGTCAAAAAAATCTGGAGTGAAGATGTGTGAGTAAATCAAGGGTGCCTTTGCAACCCACCCACTTCCTAATAAATAATTTTCTGCAACAGGCTGGATGGTAGGTAAATGGTACTTTTCTGCCTTCTTGAAGAAAGTTAAACTGATTCTCCATGGGAAGGGGGGGGTTAATTAAGAATGTTGTTTTCCTATCAGTGATCAGAAGCTGCATACATATCCAACTTTGGTAATTACTATTTGTTAGAAAGGGGGGGAAGATAGTAATGAAAAGACAACAATGTTAGGAAAGGCGGAGGGAAATAGAGTGAGAGGAAGGCCACATACTACATGGATGGACTTTATTAAAGAGACCACATATATGAGTTTGTAGGAGCTGGGCAGAGCAGTAGAGGACGGGATACTGGAGATGTCTCATCCATAGAGTCACCATGGGTCGAGATTGATGCGAAGGCAGTTAACAGCAACAATAAACAAAAGAAAGGGGGAAATTAGATTAAGGAGGGGGAAAGGAACAAAAAGAGCAGCCAAGGTTTGAAAACCTTGGTAAGAAGTATACATAAAATTTTACTGTTGGTCTTTGGTCTCCCTCCCCCAGTCCTTTTCTCTTCATCTATAGAGAACAAGAAGAAGAATTCCATTGAATTAATGTTTGGTTCTGAAACCTAGGGTTTTTTTTCAAAGAGGTAGCAGCAGTTAATTGATGCTAAACCATCATCTAACACCTCTTATATGGAGGGGGGGCATGGAAGGCTGAAATTCCAAACACATTTACTGGAAGTTAGATGTGAGACTAACTTGTGATTAAACTGAGCAAGCATAGGTTTGTCCCATAAACAATCAAATTTGGAGCAGTTAGAAACTAATAAAAAGCAGAGCACTCAACTTAGTGGGAGTTTTCCCTTGCTGGGTGCAGGGAGGAGTGGGAATGGCACTATTGTCAGTGCCTGTGGTGCGTCTTCTACCTGTGGAGCCATACAGTGTTTAATATAGATTCTGTGAAAACAGCAAGAATGAACAGGCAAACAGGAGGCTAGTTGACTAGCCAGAGGTAGGACATTCCAGCACAGATACCTGAACTGGAAGTCTCCACTCCACTCTAGTCCCCTTGTGGAGCATTTAAGCATTCTGAGTCAAAACACAGAATCACAGAATCTTAACGTTGGAAGGATCATGTTATCCAACCCCTGCTATGCAGTATATATGCCAGTCTTCCCTTGGCAGCCTTCCCCACCCTCGCTCTCTCAGCTTGAAATATACATGCAGACTCCAGCATAGCCATACTACAAATGAACAGTACTTTTTGTATGTTGTTTGCCTAGCAGTGATCAGAAGCTGCATACATATCCAACATTTTTGAGGTGGTGGTTTGGACATGGGGCTGGATCCATCTGGTGGGGGAATTAAGATGTGTGTATTAATATATGTGGAACTAAGTGGGATGGTTAAGATAACAGAAAAAGAAACATGGTGACACAGAGGGAAGGCACATAGGGTAAGGGATCAGAAATGTAATAATAATAATAATAATAATAATAATAATAATAATAATAAATAGATGGACTGATCTGGAGGGAAGAGCCTGCTAGGAGGTGAATTCCAGCAGGTGTCAATAAAGTTCCTTGATCTTGTTATATAACTCCTGCTTGAATTTTACTGATAATTGAAATTACTTATAAAAGCCTTCATGCTTCCTACCCTCTTTGGGGATACCATGGAAAGATCTTGGGGGATGGGAAGGCCCAGCTCAGTGGCAAGCACAAGTGGCTTTCATCCAATGGGATCCCGCTTACTACCATTCCACCATTTCTCCTCTAGCAGGCAGGTTGGAGAATCAATTGGTGAGTGGGTTGTTTGGTGCCAGGATCTGTACCCTTTGTTGTATTAAAGCTTTGAAAGTTTAACCAATAAAAGTGTGGTTTTCATCTCCAACATGGTCTTTGTATGTGTCAATGGCAGTCCTTTCATCTGAGCCCACCTTATCATAACTAACTTGGCAAATAATCATTTCATTTGACTTACTCTCCAGCCTGCAAAAAAACCTGATTTAGAAAAGTGTGTAAGGAAATAATTACAAACATAATTATGAATTAGCAACACTTGCAACCATCACTGAAGCTTGTTCCATTACCTATTTCATTTTCAAGGAAAATATATATCCTTTGAATTTTAATGTGCAGAAAGGAAGAGTGAGAGAGAGAGACTGACTTTAACAGTGTTAAGAAACTTCTGGAGTATTAGTTGAAACTTTCTCTAATCCACATGCATCTGATGTTCAAATGTTACTCCTACAATCTCTGGACTTTGATCAATGAGATACTAGCATTTGAAGCAAAAAGGAATAGCTATTGTGGCTGAAGAATGAGAACTCATCTATAAATGTGTAAAGCCAAGAGATGTACTGGGCTGAAAATTGGCAAAGTAAAAACAGACTAGTCCTTAAGTACCTCTTTGTATCAGTGTTCGAACTGTGGTGTATTATAGGAGCATAAGAAATGGAAGGAGGTTTAAAAGTTTTCAGCCAATTGACCCAAATTATTTCCTTAAAAAATAAAAACAAAGACTTCCGGTTGGCAACGGCTCCCCGTCAGGACGTGTGTTGGATAGTCTCCTGAACTCGTCTTCTGCTGTGGAGTTTTTGGATCCTGACGAGAGTGGTTGGGGTCCTGTTTTTTACGACCCCGGAGTGGGGAGTACAGAGGGGGCTCGAAGGAGGTCCTGTCTGGTTTCGAATTGGCTTTGTGGCAAGTTTATATTGCCATAAAGCTGTGCTGGAACCAAGTGGACTAGAGAGCAATCCACGGACCCGCAGCAGCTCGGCTTTGCCTCAGGGGTGCCGCCAATTTTTAAATTTTTAAGTATGTTTTCATCTTGACGATGATTAAAGCATGGATTAACAAGGAGACCTAAAAGGTAATAACATCGGGAAATATAAAGAAATATAAAGAAAGTGAAGTTAAGAGCTGAAGTTAAGAGCTGAAGAGCGAAAGAGTGAAAGAGTGAAAGGGGCGAATAATAGAGCCGGAGTGAAAGCGAAAGAGGGAAAGTTAATCTCAAGGAAAGAAATAGCTGGAGAGCGGTAGAGGTATTAAAAAATTCATAGAAAATATATCGCTGGGACTGATTTATGTGACGGAGTCCAAGGGCTAATGACAGACTATCGAAAATCGAATTTTGAGAACAGTGAAAGTCTTTCTCTTTCCTCCGCTTTTGGAAAGTATCTTGAATGTTATTTTGTTTTGATTCAAGGACATCAACTTTTCTTGAACACCTGGGATTTTATAACTTGTCCTTGAGTTGAGCTGACCTTGACTATAAATACGAATAGGAAAAGAGAGTCAAACTGTCCTTGGATAACACCTGCCGTGGAAGATAATGACAACTAGACTACAAGCACAAAAAATGGCATCTCAATTACAACGACGTCTCTCTAATGAGAAACCCAAAAGCATGGATTTGAGCCACCTAATTCTGGAAAAGATTGATGTAATGTCTGATAAATTTGCTGGACAGTTTTCTGATTTTAAGAAAGAAGTCCGTCAAGAAATAAGGGCGGACCTGAAGGAGATCAACCAAAAAATAGACGTGATTTTGACTGAAGTTCAAAGTATAAAGAAAAGAGTTGAAATATTGGAGTTCACAAATGAAAAATCGGAACGACAGATAGCTAAAATGGAAGGCAACAGAGAGGCTGACTTAGACGAACTGGCGCTACTCGAACAAAAAATCAGAGAAAAAGCTATTAAAATTCGAGGATTAACAGAAATTAAAAACGAAAATTTAACAGAGAGATTATTAACAAAGATGGCAGAATTTTTAGGAAAATCTAACCAGGAACTACTGCATGAAATAGACACCATGTTCAGGGTTAACTCTGCAGTGGCCAAACAAAGGGGCTTACCTCGGGATATTGTGATTAATTTCGTAAGGAGACAAACCAGAGACTCTTTCCTAACGAAACATAATAAGGAACCTTTTCAGATTGAAGGGGAGAATATAAAATTATTAAAAGACGTCTCTAGTCGTATTTTGAAAAAACGGCATAACTACTCCTCAATCACTTCTTTTCTGAAGAGGGAGAAAGTTATATACAGATGGGAAATCCCTGAAGGATTGACCTTCTGGTGGGGTGGAAAAAGAATAAGAATTACTTCCCCGGAACAAGCTGCTGACTTTATGAGATGGACAACAGAAAAAATAAGAAAGCAAGACAAGGGAACGAGGAAAGATCGAAAACCCCCAAACAGAGGTGACGAGGAAGAAGAAAACGAGAGTGAAAGAAAGGACAAGGAGAAAAAACATAATCGGAAAGATCTAACCGCTGCGAGACGTCCGAACCATGGCTCCCGAGAAGAACTATTAGGAATAGACCATGAGACATATACAAAGCACCCACAAAGATTTGACGACGAAGAAGAAGATGAAGAGGGTCTAGTCGATGAAGACCCTGAAGAAGATCTTGATGAAGAAGAAGAGGAACAATTTGCCAAAGAGTTAACTGCAATTGAAGGCTTCCGCTCCGCTAATGTCGACCGGGTCAAAGACGAGAGATACTTATTGACTACATTATCACCACTTGAAGTAGAGGACTATTTCGATAACTGAGGTCGGCCGTGTTTATAGTTAACTGGGCACAGCTGTTTTTTTGGTGGGGATAACAGTTGACATATCTAGAGATTTTGCATAAGTAAAAGATATAGTGACTTGTCAAATATGAGAAACTTAAAACTAAAAATTCTTTCTTTAAACGTTCAGGGCTTAAATACCCCTCAAAAACGGAAAAAGATTTTTCATTCCCTTCAAAAACTAGATTTAGACATATGGTGCCTTCAGGAATGTAGGATTAGAAATAAGGATATCAAATATTTGAGAAACCCAAAATTAGGTGTGGAATTTACTGCCGCATGTTCACGTAAAAAAAGGGGGTTACAATGTATATTAATGCTAATCTTGAACCAAAGTTGATATATTCGGATTCCGAAGGATATTATTTACTGGTTGAAATCTTAGTGGAAGGTAAACGCTATACTTTAATTGGAGTTTACGGCCCCTTGGAAAATAAAAATAAATTTTATAAAAGGTTAAAAGATAAAGTTTTGGATTTGGATCAGGAAAATATATTAATGATAGGAGATTTCAACGGGGTCGTTGACCCAGTAATTGATAGGAAATCGGAAAAAAAAATCAGGATGGGGCAAGGACGCCTCCCAAAGCAGTTTTTCAATTTGATTGAATTGACAAATATGAAGGATGTCTATAGAGTAAAAAAGGGTAATGAAAAAGACTACACATTTTATTCGAATTACCACAAGTCTTTCTCTAGAATAGACATGGTATGGATGTCAGAACATTTGCTGAACAAAGTAAACAAATTTAAAATTATGCCAAAGATATGGTCCGATCATAACCCGATATTATTTGAAATGAAATTCGGGCAAACAACATTTCATTGGAAATTAAATACTAATATTTTGAAAAGCAAGGAAAATAGGGAACAAATTAAAAGCCAGATAAAAATTTTCTTTCAGGAGAATTGGGATAAAGGCGTCCCAATACATACAGTTTGGGATGCACACAAAGCCGTGATTAGGGGGGTATTTATTCAGAAGGCTTCAGAGTTGAAAAAGAAAAGGAGAGAATACGAGGAAAATCTCACAAAAGAACTTGAGAAATATGAACAAAAATTAAAAAGGGATCCAAAGTCTGTGGATATACAAGGGAAAATTAAAGAGATACAAAATCGGCTCTCCATTTTAACGGTGGAGCAGATAGAAAGAAAAATTAGATATATAAAACAAAAATATTATGAATTTGGAAATAAACCTGGAAGACTATTGGCATATAAGATTAGAAAAGAAAGGGCCAAAAGAAATATTGTTCAGATTAGGAAAGGCAATGAAATTTTTTCCACACAGGAACAAATTAAAAAAGTTATTGGGGATTTTTTTAGTGGTCTATATAAGGCAAATGTAGTACAAGAATCTGAGATACAGAATTATTTGAATAATATACCCCTTTCGAAAATTACGAACGAACAGCGAGATTTACTTAATCAGCCAATCTCGCAGACTGAACTGGAGACGGCAATAAGACATGCCAAAAATTCCAAGGCCCCCGGCCCGGATGGTTACCCAAATGAGTACTATAAAGAGTTTACTTCTGAATTGATTTCTCCCTTATTGGAAACAATGAATAATATGGTTGATGGCTCGATACCCCAATCATGGAACTCCGCAAATATTTCCTTGATTTTAAAACAAGATAAGGACAAATTAGACCCTAATAACTATAGACCAATTTCTTTGTTAAATACGGATTACAAGCTTTTGGCATCAATATTAGCAGATCGATTGAAAAAGGTTCTAGGTAATTGGATTCATGATGACCAAAATGGCTTTCTCCCATCCAGAGGTTCAAAACAAAACTTTAGGAATCTATTGAATATAATTGATCTTCATCAAAAAAATATACAGAAAAAATTGGCTTTGATTTTTCTGGATGCGGAGAAAGCCTTTGATAATGTCAATTGGAGTTTCATGATTGGGGTCTTGCAAAAAATGGAAGTGGGAGAAATATTCTTAAAGTGGGTCAGGAGTATTTATTCCAAACAGGATGCTTATATTATCGTAAACGGAGACAAAACACCAAAAGTTACAATTCACAAAGGAGTAAGACAGGGATGTCCTCTAGCCCCTTTATTATTTATTTTGATACTGGAAGTATTACTTATCAAAATCAGAAATAGTAAAGAAATTACTGGAATTGAGATCGGGAAGCAAAAATACAAGTTACGGGCTTATGCAGATGATTTAGTCTTAACAATCTCTGACCCGCTAAAATGTTTTCAGAAACTCATGGTTTATTTACATGAATTTGGCCTAGTGTCAGGGTATAGAATAAATAAAAATAAATCCGTATTGATGACTATGAATATTGATAAAAATGAAATTGAGAAATTGACGGAAATATCAGGATTTAAATGGGAAAAAAAATATCTTGGAATTTGGCTTAGCACTAAAAACTCAGATTTATTTAAAAATAATTATCAAAAAATATGGCAAGAGATCAAAGAAAAGATGAAAAAATGGGATCAGTTAAGTTTATCCTGGATGGGGAGAATCGCGATTGTTAAAATGTCTATATTACCAAAGATAATTTATTACTTTCAAAATATTCCGGTAATTGAAAATGAAAAAAATTCTTAAAAATTGGAATAGAGATTTATTAAATTTTATATGGAAAAATAAAAAACACAGGATCCAGGCATTAGATCTGTATGATACGGTGGAGCGAGGAGGTTTAGCTTTTCCAAATTGTATCTGGTACTACGACGCATGTGTCCTGGATTGGGTAAAGGAGTGGTTGTTACTTAAAAACTCAAGAATTCTTGAACTTGAAGGAGTAGATTTAATCTACGGTTTTCACTCTTACATTTTTTATGATAGATTCAAGGGAGACGCAAGGTTTAGAGATCACCACACAAGAAGGTCTTGTTTGAGAGTTTGGCTGAAATATAAATCAAAATGGTGCTTAAAAATTCCGTTCTGGGCATCCCCTGCTGAAGCTTTTTTGATGAAAGTGGTTTATAAAAACACAAATTGGTTAAAGTATGAAGATCTAATTGAATTTGACAATTTAAAAATGCGATTTAAAACACAGGAAGATTTGAGGAAAATGGGGTGGGATGTCAATTGGTTTATGTATTGGCAATTATTTGATCAATTTAAATCAGATGAAAAAATGGATAGAATAGGGGCAGCCGAAAAGAACTTTGAAAAAATAATATTTGGAGAAAATTTTAAGGTGATTTCAAAATATTATACTTTAATTAGGAACTGGGAAACTGAAGCAAATTTAGTTAAAAATTACATGATTAATTGGGCAAAGGATTTAAATCAGAATGTAGATTTGGATGATTGGAATAATGGTTGGAAAAAAACAAAAAAAATGCTAGTCAATTCGGACCAAAGAGAGAACGCCTACAAAGTGATGAGTAGGTGGTATCTAACACCATACCGATTGTCAAAAATTTATAAGGGGTATAACCCAATATGTTGGAAATGCGAGAGAAAGACAGGCTTTTACTTTCATCTTTGGTGGAAATGCGAAGTCGCTCAAAAGTATTGGAAATGTATTAATAAAGAAATTATGATTATATTAAATATGAATACAGGATTGGACCCGAAAATGTACCTTCTAAATATTATGAAGAATGAAATTGGAAAAAAAGGAGGAAGATTACTTTATTTAATGATTACCGCAGCAAGAATCCTGTTCGCAAAGTATTGGAAAAAGAAAGAGACTCCTAATATGG
Source organism: Phrynosoma blainvillii (assembly GCA_026167975.1). Lineage (NCBI taxonomy): Eukaryota > Metazoa > Chordata > Lepidosauria > Squamata > Phrynosomatidae > Phrynosoma > Phrynosoma blainvillii. The sequence continues at coordinate 12,730,362 of JANUYF010000009.1, forward strand.
AAGAATGGAGACTTAAGATGTACGAATTATATGAATTAGAAAAGTTGACTTGGCTTAGTCAGAATAAGTCAATAACGGACTTTCATTTAGAATGGAAACTTTGGTATGACTATGAAGATAAAAGATCAAGAGTTTCGATAACCTTTTTAAGGGATTAAAGATCAGAGACTGAAATAGGTCCTAATTATCCCATGAAGGACAATGTATACTTAATTAGAGGTGAATGGTACGATATAATTGAACTGGTGAGGTATGGCGATCGGTATTTATTGTCTGGGAGAAACAATATATTATAATACATTATAACTGTAACTTTCACGGAAGTAGTTTAAAGGGCTCAGCGTAAAGATCATTAATATTTGGATTTTGTTGAACTTTTCCCTTCTTTTATACATATATATTAGCTCTGGTTAAAATTAAGGTAACTATATGTATAAAAATAAGTAAGATATATATAAATCATGTAAAGAAATAGAAAGATACAGGGGAAAGATTTAGATGATATGGACATAAAAGGTTATTATAGACTATATGGATAACAAGAGATTAGACTGAGTAATGGTAAACGGCAAAGGTCATGATTTAAAATGAGGATTTAAAATGAGGATTATATCTAGATTCACATATTCCACGATGTATGGTGAATAATGAGATAGTGGTCTAAGGAGAATATAACAATTAATCCGGTGCATTGATCATGGAAGGTCTGTGTTGAATGTAAGTTAGTCTAGTCTTGTTTTAGGTTTGTATAAGTTTTATATGTACATGTTTTATATGTTGTTTTTGTTTGCTTTTGTGTTATATGTTATATGTTTGTTTGTTTTATTTGTTTTTGTTTTTTTAATTTTTTCCAATAAACTTTCTATAAAAAAATAAAATAAAATAAAATAAAATAAAATAAAATAAAATAAAAACAAAAAGGATATTATAGGCCACTCATCTGCAATGTGGTTACAGATTGGCTAACACAGCAATGATAAAACCACAGTGCCCAAAACACTGAAATGTCTACCTGTAGTGTTTGTGACATATATAAATAGAAAAATCAGGGATCCTTCTGTGAGTTTGGAACTGCAGAATTGATTCAAATTCTCTCCCTCATCAGTGACAATGAGGGGCAGCAAGGAGAGTTGCAGTCAGTTCTCAAAGACAATACAGGAAACCTTGGAAGGTTGAGCATATGAAATGGCTTCTGCCAAACCTTTGAGGAGGTGTGTGCTTGTGGTAGGGGATTCCCTGCTGAGGGGAACAGTATCAGTAGTTTGAGGACCTGACAAGATGCCTCAAGAGGTATGTTGCCTTTCTGGGGAAAAAATCAGTGATGTAATAGAGAGACTGACAAACCTCATCAAGCCCACTAACTGTTACTCCTTCTTTTTGGTTCACATAAGAACTGATGACATTGCAAGACATAGCAGAATATGATAAAGAATTATGGGGCTCTTGATAGGAAGTTGAAAGGTTGGATGCATCAGTCATCATTTCACCCCTTTTCAAATGTACAGCCCAGAAAGGGAGAGAAAAATAGTGGAAGTGAACAACTGGCTCCACAGATGGTACCGCCAGGAATGAATTGGCTTCTTGGACCATGGTGTGTGATTTCATGAAGATGAACTTCTGGCAAGGGATGGGTTGCATCTCACAGCACTGGACAGGAATATTTTTGCTAAGAGTCTGAAAAATCTGATCAGGAGGGCTTTATGACTTATGTCAGAGAGGGAGACAGTATTCTTCAGGGTAGGAGGTTCATAAAGTTATGGAGAGAACAGCCTGACTGTTATACAGAGAATAAGATAAATAGTAGAAGAACCCAACATTGAGAGGGGAACAAAACTTAATTAGGCAGCCAGAGGGAATGGCCCATGGTCTTAGATGTGCCTACTAATGCACAGAGCATGGGAAATAAACAAGATGAACTTGAACTCTTAACACAGCAAAGCAAATATGATACAATCAGCATCACTGAAACCTGGTGAGATGAGTCATATGATTGGAACATTGCAATATAAGGACATAACCTATTTCGGAGAACTAGACCAAAGAGGAAGGAAGGAATAGCAGCATTATATTTTAGGGTTATTTATCCCTGTGAAGGAATTCAAGACTTAAATCCTGGAAGCTAGGTTGAGAGCATCTGGGTAAAAATTTATGGTAAGAGTAACAGGGATTTCATTGTTGTTGAAACAGATCCTAAGTCAGATCCCTAAGCCAGACTGTGGATTTGGATGATGCCTTCCTGGAACAGATAACCACAGACATTCAGAAAGGTGAAATGTAGTAGTAACGAGGGATTTCGACAATCCGGATATTTCTTGGGAGTCAAATTCTGACAAAAATTTAATGTCCAACAAATTCCTTACAAGTCTGCCAGACAATTTCATTGTCCAGAACATAAAATATGCAACAAGAGGATCAGCTATTTTGGATCTGATCCTAACCAACTGTGATGACCTGGTTAATGGGCTGGAAGGGTTAGGATCGTTAGGTGGGAATGACTATGTTCTCCTGAAATTTGTTGCACAATGGGAAGGAGAGGCCAAGCATAGTCAGACATACATTCAAGAATGTAAGGAAGACAATTTCAATAAATTTCTATCAATCTTCTCTGAAAAGGACAACAGTCCTCAACCTTGGGAAAGTGGAGCATATGATGATGTAAGGGAAGCACAATGGAGAATAAATAAAGATACCTTTTTACTTATACTTTGTTGCATTCCCCTTACATCAGGAATACTTAGCTACTCTAATCAAATTAATATCTTCTGAGCCAGATGAACTTCATCCAAAGTTATTAAAAGACTGGGAGAAGTAATCTCAGAACCACTAGCAATAATCTCTGAGAATTCCTGGTGAATAGAAGTCCCAGCAGACTGGAGAAGGGCAAATATTTCCTCATCTTCAAAAAAAGAAAGAAAGAAAGAAATCAGGCTTGCTAGAGAGGTTAAGAACAATAAAAAGGGCTTTTGGGGGTATGTCAGCAGCAAAAGGAAAAAGAAGGAAATGGTAGGGCCACTGTGTGGAGAGGATGGCAAAAAGTTAACAGGAGACAGAGAAAAGGCAGAACTACTCAACACCTTCTTTGCTTCAGTCTTCTCAGAAAAGGCAAAGGGTGCTCAACCTAAGTATAATGGAGCAGAGGACAGAATAGGAGAATTTTAGCACAGAATAAGTAAAGAGATAGTGCAGAAACATCTGGTTACTCTAAATGAATATAAGTCTCCAGGACCAGATGAATTACATCCAAGGATATTAAAAGAACTGGCAAATGTAATATCGGAACCATTGTCAATAATCTTTGAGAATTCCTGGAAAACAGGAGAGGTCCCAGCGGACTGGAGGAGGGCAAATGTTGTCCCCATCTTCAAAAAGGGGAAAAAAGAGGATCCCAGCAATTATCGTCCAGTTAGTCTGACATCAATACCCGGAAAGATTCTGGAGCAGATCATTAAACAGAGAGTCTGTGAACATCTGGAAAGTAATTCCATAATCACAAAAAGTCAACATGGGTTTCAGAGAAACAGGTCATGCCTGTCATGCCCTGCCTGGAGGACGATTCAGAGGACTCAGGGGATGAGCTGGAGCCCCTGGGACCTGAACCTGTAAGGGAGGAGCCAGGGCCCCTGGGACTTGAACCTGTAGTGGAAGAGCCAGAGGCTGGCCCTAGTTCTGCTGTAGCAGAGGCTGTGGGCCCTCCAGAGATTCAGCAGTCAGGGCTGCCTAATGCTGTAGTCAGGGAGGAGGATCTGGGCAGTGTGCCTACCTTTAAGGAGCGTCGAGCAGAAAGAGAGGGCTTGCGAAGATCACGGAGGCTTCAGCAGAAGCGTGTTAATAATCAGACACAGCTGAAGGCCAGCTCCTTGCCTTCTTAAGAACTTGGAGCATGGGTGGTGCTTTGCCAGTGGATATCTGACTCTTCTACGGGAAAGACTTTGTCTCTGGCTCCGTGTCTCCTAGATCACCTTGACTATCCGGAAACCTTGACCTTGGACTGTTTATCGATCTGCCTATCTGATACCTCAAACCTCGGACCGTCTGACAATTCTTTTGGTAAACCCTATGATAGAGTTACTGTGTAGTAACACTGACTTGCTGTGCTGGGGATTTTGTTTGTTTGAAGCCAGCTGTCTTATCAGTCCTTTGGCTGCTTTCCCGGACGATGCCAGACAAATCTGATCTCTTTTTTTGATAAAATTACCAGCTTGGTAGATGAAGGGAATGCTGTGTATATAGTATATCTTGATTTCAGTAAGGCCTTTGACAAGGTTCCCCATGACATTCTTGCAAGCAAATTGGTAAAATGTGGGCTAGACAAAGTAACTGTTACATGGATTTGTAATTGGTTGACTGGTCGAACCCAAAGGGTGCTCAACAATGGCTCCTTTTCAACCTGGAAAGAAGTGACCAGTGGGGTGCCACAGGGCTCTGTCCTGGGCCCAGTGCTATTCAATATCTTTATTAATGACTTGGATGATGGTATTGGGGGCATAGTTATCAAATTTGCAGACGACACCAAATTAGGAGGAGTAGCTAATACCCCAGAGGACAGGATCAAAATTCAAAATGACTTGAACAGACTAGAAAGTTGGGCCAAAGCTAACAAAATGAAATTCAACACGGAGAAATGTAAGGTACTGCACTTAGGGTAGTTGAACATGAGTCAACAGTGCGATGCAGCAGCTAAAAAGGCCAATGCAATTTTAGGCTGCATCAGTAGAAGTATAGCGCCTAGATCAAGAGAAGTAATAGTGCCACTCTATTCTGCTTTGGTCAGGCCTCACCTGGAATACTGTGTCCAGTTCTGGGCACCACAATTCAAAAAAGATGTGGAGAAACTGGAGCGTGTCCAAAGGAGGGCAACTAAAATGGTGAAGGGTCTGGAAACCAAGCCCTATGAGGAACGACTTAGGGAGCTGTGGATGTTTAGCCTGGAGAAGAGAAGGCTGAGAGGTGATATGATAGCCATGTTTAAATATTTGAAGGGATGTCATATCGAGGAGAGAATAAGCTTGTTTGCTGCTGCTCCAGAGACTAGGACCCGAAACAATGGATGCAAGCTGCAAGAAAAGAGATTCCACCTCAACATTAGGAGGAACTTCCTGACAGTGAGGGCGGTTCAACAGTGGAACACACTCCCTCGGAGAGTAGTGGAGTCTCCTTCCTTGGAGGTCTTTAAGCAGAGGCTGGATGGCCATCCTTCAGGGATGCTTTGATTGGTAGTCCCTGCATAGCAGGGGGTTGGACTGGATGGCCCTTGTGGTCTCTTCCAACTCTATGATTCTATGATTCTATGATTCTATAATTCTAAGAAAAGAAAGGGAGGGAAGGAAGGAATCCAACTAATTACTGCCAAGTCAGCTTGGCATGAAAGATTCTAGAAAAGATCATTAAACAGTCTGTAAGTACATAGAAAGGAATGCCATGATCACTAGAAGTCAACATGAGATTCTCAAAAACAAATCATGCCAGACTCATCTCCTTTTTTGACAGTTACAAGCTTGGTAGATGAAGATAATGCTGTGGATATAGCCTATCTTGATTCAGTAAAGCCTTTGACAAGGTCTTTCCTGATATTCTTGCCAAAAAAAGAGCTAGTAAAATGTGGGCTAGCCAATGCAACTGTCAGGTGTCCAGTTATGGCACCACAATTCAAGAGGAATTGAGAAGCTGGAGTGTGTCCAGAGAAGGGTTACCAAAAAGGTGAAAGGTCTGGAAACCATGTCCTGTGAGGAGCAGCTTAGGGATCTGGGTATGTTTAGCCTGGGGAAGAGAAGGTTAAGAGATAACATGATATCTATGTTTAAATATTTGAAGAAATGTGTCAGGCCCTGCTTCCAGAAACGTGGAAGTGGACTCTGGCTCAGAGAATGAAGCAGTGAGACATGGTAGGACCTAGTGCTGAACCAGAGCAGAGGAAGATTCCAGGGCCACAAGTCTCAGATACAGTCCAGAGTGCAGTACCATCTGTAGCAGAGTCCTGCCCATTCAGATAAAAAGACAACTTACCCCTACCTACCTTTGCCAAGTTGAGACAGCAAAGAGAGGGCTTGAAGAGGTCTCAAAGGATTTATAGGAAGCAGCAGTTAGTTAAGCAGCTGCTGCACTGAGCTGCTGATCTATAAATTCACAGCCTAGCCCTCCAGGAGTTGCTGGAGATGATATGACTTACTTGACTCCACATCGTGTTCCTGAACTCTCTGCTATACCTGGATTCTGTTTGTTGACTCTAGATACCATTTACCTGATTTGGATATTGCTGAAATCTTTTGCCAGATCTGAAGCTTTCGAATGAACTCTGTTTGGGACTTAAAGGCTTATGTTTACTAAAGTAAAGTAAATGTTGAACTGTGAGTTGTTCTATGATATTGCTTGCTCATTTGCTGCTAACATCCACTATCAACTGTGTAGAATCAGTCTTTAGCTGGTTCACTATATTGTGTTCAAGGGAAATCAAGGAAAATTTTATGGAAATCTACTGACAATAATGACAGAATGTACTAATGAAACATCATTCTATTGGGTGATTAGAGTAGGGTAATTAACCCCCTGATGGACAGAAAAACAGAAAAGAAGGTTTGTGTGAACCAAGGGAAACTCCCCAAATGCTTTTTTGCTCTAAAAGATACATTGGATTTAAGGGATGCATGGAGATTAAAATTTGGAACAGCCAGAGGCTTTATTTTCTTTTCTGAGAGGCACAAATCTTGGTCTAGAATAGACATGCTTATAACCTCTAAACCACTTACTTCAAAAATAGAAAAAGGAGACATATTGCCCAAAATTTTATCTGACCATAACCCAATTAGGCTGGAGATAAAAATAAAAATAAGAGAATTAAATTGGTGCTTGAATGATTTTTCACTAAGGGATGGAAAAATCTTAGCAAAAGCAAAATTCTAAATCTCTCTTTTTTTTTTTAAAGAAAACATGAATGGGGAAGTGGATACTGATGTTGTTTGGGATGCAAGCAATGTGGTCATGAGGGGTTTCTTTTTTAAAGCAAGCTTATGAAAGAAGAAGGAAAAGGAACAAAAAAAAAATACTGAACTTCAAGACCAATTGAACGAAAAGAACAATTGCTAAAAAAAGAACCCCACAAAGCATCCTTACTCAAACAAATATGGATGCTCCAGAAACAATTTTCAATTATTCTTATTGAAGATATGTAAAATAAAATGAAATTCCTTAAACAATTTGAATCTTCCAGTAAGCCTAGTAAATGGCTAGTTATAAGACTGAGAAATAAAGGGGGAAAGATTGGTTTCCAAAGTAAAGGAAGGAGAAAATATATATACAAGTCAGAAAAAAAATTAAAGTATGCTTTTATATGTACTACACTTCTTTATATAAGAATAAACAAGTGGGTTCTGAGAATATGAAGGAATACCTAACTAAACAAAAGATCATATAGATCAATGAATAACAAAGGGGAGAGCTGAACAGATTGATAACACTAATGGAATTGATGAAGACTATTGAGGAAAGTATAAGATAGCTAAGGCTCCTAGTCCAGATGGTGTTATTTATTATAAGAAACAGCAGGAGCATTTGAATATACCTTTACTACAAATAATGAATGACACGTTAAGAGGAAGAATACCAAAATAATGGAGCTGAGAAAATATCACTCGATACTGAAAGAAAATAAAGGAATCTTGGAGCCAAGAAGTTATAGGCCAATTTCTCTATTAAAAGTTGACTATAATTTTGTTACTGCAATTCTGGTGGAGAGATTTTTAAAATTTTCGAGCACAATGATACATGAAGACCAGGCTGGTTTTCTTCAGAACAGAACATTAAAGGAAAGTATGAGAAATTTAATTGATATAATTGAATATCACAAGAAGAAGGCAGATAAACAGCTGACTCTAATACTCTTGGATGCGGAAAAGATCTTTGACCACATTAATTGAAATTTTATGATGGAAGTCCTCAGAATAGTGCACATAATTCCATCAGATGGATAAAAGCAATATATTAGGACCAAACTGCACAGATAATAAATGATGAAAAAACAAAGCCCTTTACAATTTAACGCTATATTGGAAACTCTTCCCAATGGAATCAGGAAAGACAAAGCAATACCAGGTGTGAAAATAAAAGAATACAAATATAAATGCAGGCTGTGTGCAAATGAAATGGTGATTTACCTATCTAAGTCCCTGGAAGGTTCTAACTCTTTTGAGGTGGCCGACTGAGTATGCTCAATTTTCAGGTTTCTGAATTAATAGAGAAAAAACCCTTGAAGTGTTAGTAATGAGTTTTAAATATTTAAATATTTGAAGTTTAAATATTCCATATTTGAAGGGATGCCATGTTGAGGGTGCAGTAAGCTTGTTTTCTGCTGCTCCAGAAAATAGGACATGGAGCAATGGAATCAAACTACAGGAAATGAGATTCCACCTCAAAATTTGGAAGAACTTCCAGTCAGTAAGAACTATTTGACAGTGCAACACACTCCCTTGGAGTGTAGCAGAGTCTCCTTCTTTGAAGGTTTTTAAACAGAGGCTGGATAGCCATCTGTCGGGGTGCTTTGATTCTGTGTTCCTACATGGCAGCAGATTAAACTGGATGGCCCTTGTGATCTCTTTTAACTCTATGACTGTATGATTCTAAGATGGTATGATTAAATGGGCCTGAGATGTCAGAGAAGCTACTGGAAGAGTAGAAAAGGACCTGGGAAAAGAGATTGAAACATACCTTCTTCTTCAGTTTGAGAGAAAACTTTTAAAAATGCAATATAGATAGTATTTTACACTAGATAAACTAGTAAATATCTATAAAAATGCCAACAATAAATGCTGGAAATGTCAAGAGGAAATGGAGACCATCTGTCACATGTAGTGGCTATGTAAAAAAGCCAAGCAATTCTGGACTCAAATCCACAAATTGATAAGTCAATATGACAAATAAAAAATTAAAAAACCTCAAAATTAAGAATTGTGGATAATGAGTTGGGGGAAAAAAATGGCAAGCTTCTTTTTTTGTTTACATGACAATTACTCTAGATTAATTCACGCTAAGAAATAGAAAGGTGAAGAACTTCCAGAAACAGCTGACTGGATATGGAAAATGTATGAGTACATGGAAACTGATTAATTAATACAGCTGTTAAGAAATAGACCTATGGATAAATTTAATAAGGATTGGGTACAGATGATTTAAAATCAAAATGAAGTAAAAAAATAAATAAGGTCAGGTTATAGTACAAATTTTCATATGCATATACATAGATATTTATATTGAGAGGAACTACTCTATTTCATATGGAAGACAGTTACCATACTAGATGAGTCTTGATTGAACTTTTTAACTTGAAAGAATTTGTAACCAAATAAAATAGAGGAATGGAAACTTTATTGTAGTAAAAGTTATTACATATGTATATTAGAACTAAGGATATCCCCAAATATTAGGGCTTAAAAAGTAATTTTATTGTTGTCATTAATAATGTCACTATTGTTATTGTTGTTATTTATGTGTTTTTATGTTGTATACTTTTACTTTTTGTGTTGATGTTTGTTGATTGAATAATAAAAATAAATTTATTTTTAAAAAGAAATGTTGCATTTCTTAGGGATTCTTCTTGGACTTTGCTCTACATTTATTAATATTTCACTCTAATGGGATGCTGAGGAGATGTATGGAACCCATCTGAGACTTTAGATGAGTTTTACCATCAAAGTTCTTTTGGCTTTTAAAATTCCTGATATGTTTTGACTGAAAAGTTCTCAAAACCCAAGTCAAATTCACTTTTGGTGAAATGCTAGCAGACACTGAGTACATGGAAACTGACTTTCTAGGTAACCAGTAAATACTGACTGAAGGCATAGAAATGAGAGTTGTTATTACAATAGTTTTCACCATCAGCAGCAACATCTACATGTATGAATAAATGACAAAAATACAGTGTTCCTATCTTTCATTCTGTCAGTAGTTGAACTCCCTGCCCCCAACTCAGTAACTCAGGCTTCTGTGGATGTTCAGCATGCTTTATTCTGAGATCAGGGAGAAATATCTAGCAGGATGTCCTCGACATAACTGAAATCTAACTACACATATATCAAACATAATCCTATCAAAAACATAAGCTCCACCTCACAAAATTTGCAGGTTCAATCACTTCACTGTTCTCAAAACAGTTATTTATTTTTAGATTGTTTTTCCTTCTTTCCCAAAAAAAGCTTTGCCTACTTGTTCTAATCAGTGTGCAAGTTATAACAGAGGCCTTCAGAAATCAAAAAAAAGGGTGGGGGAAAACACACATTCCTTTACCAAGCATTCAGCAAACCCAATTATAAGTCCCATCTCTGAAGCTCCTGTGTAGTTAGCATATTTAAAATATATAAAATCATCACACATTTTGCTACCTATATAACTGTTAATCTAACCAACAACATGTGTTGCTTATTTGTTTAATCAATATAAACAAATTTGTATTCCCCCTCCCAAGTAGGGTTGCTATATCCTCATTGTTGTCAGGACTTTCCTGGTTTTTAAGGGTCTTTGGGATGTCCTGCCTGATTTTGGGATTATGTCCCAGCAAGGGCAAGACCTCCCTGACCCTGGTGCAGCTGTGTGGGGTTTCGGCTGGCCAGCTGGTCAAGCAAACCCCAAAGACATCCAGGGGGCAAGGCCTCCCTGGTGCCACTGTGCAGGGCCTCCATCAAGCCCTAAAGACATCCAGCTGGGGACGAGGCCTCCCTAGTGCGGCTGCATGGAGTCTGTGCCGACCAGCTGGCTAAGCTGTGAGGTGAGTTCCTGAGGAGGTCCAGGTTGGCAAGGCCTTCCCCTGGCCTCAACGCTATTGCTGCCATCTTCTTTGCCGGAGGAGGCCTCGGGGGTTAGCACAACATTGTGCAGCCTTTCTTATTCTCCTTCCTCCATGAAGCCGTGGCCTGGTGGCGGCGGTGGCCAAAGTCAAGTAAGGAAGAGGCTGAAGAAGGGGTTGTCCTCAAGGACACGTCATCCATTGCAGACTTCTCTCCAGGTCCAAGAAGGAGGGATGCCAACCCATCTTCCATTTGGAACATAGCTTTGTGGTTGTGGTGTGCCTTCAAGTCCTTTCTGATTTAGGGCCACCCTCTGCTGGGGTTTTCTTGGCAAGATGGGTGGTGGTGGGGTGTTGCCATGGCCTTCCTCTGAGGTTGAGAGTGTGTGACTAGCCTAAGGTCACCCAGTGGGTTTCGATAGTCAAGCAGGGATTCAAACCCTGGTCTCTAGAGTCCTAGTGCAACACACAGACCATATTAATGTTTTCTATTTTATTAATGTTTTTGGCATTTAGTTGGTCATGTCCGCCATTTTTCTTGAATATCCTACATTTTGTCCTACATTTTGTCTCAGTTTTGTGGAAGAGAATTATGGCAACCCAATTCCCAAGATAACACAAACCTGTTTTCACATACCATACCAGCCAGTAAGACCAATACATCACATCATCATGAATTTATAGCTATGCATAACATGATATATCAAAGCAAACACATGTTAATCAACCTAACAACAGTCCTAAACAAAGTATCAGACTACCAAGTTTGTTTTAAATGCATATCAGTTAGCATACATACCAATTAGCATACATATCACCTGAAGTACAGTGGGCCCTTTGTATACGTGGGGTATCCATTTCAGAACCCCCCATGGGACTTCAGGTTCCATTTATTTCTATGGTCATGTGCTCCTGTACTTCCCTCATGTTTATGGATCTGTGCACCTTGATTAACTGCTTAGTTTACCTTAGTGATAGCCAAAGGCCAGTTTTTCCATGGTTAAAAAAAGGAGGCAGAATAATGTAAACAGAGTAAACCATGGCATAAATGTGTATGATGGGGTATCGTAAAGTTTTAGTTATTACCTTTAAAAAAAATGACAGAAAGTATGTTTTGATTTGTAGTTGTTAACTTTTCTCTATGTAGTCACATTTTCCCCAGCATTGCTTGTCCCTCCAAATACCTTTATTGCAGAAGTTGCAGATTGTGCCTTAAACCACTCTTCCACTTCATGAATTACATCATTTGTGTTGTCAAATTGGTTACCCCACAATGGATTTTTCATTTCTGGGAACAAGAAAAAGTCACTTGGTGTAAGGTTGGGAGAATAAGGCAGATGCTGCAAGATCTCAAAGCCAAATGCCCTTGCTTTGTTAATTGCAACTTGAGATGAATGAGCTGGTGCATTGTCAGCTAGGAAACAAATGCTTCTGGAGAGCATAGTGTAGCGTTTCTTTTTCACAACATCTTGCAACTTGTCCAGAGGATTGCTGTAGTATGTGCCAGTGACGGTTTGTGTCTACGCAAGGTAATTTGTGAGAATGGCTTCATGACAGTCCCAAAAAAACTGAGAGCATGACATTCCCTGCTGACTTTTGCACCTTTGCCTTTTTGCTGGGAGAGGAATCAACATACTTCCACTCCATACTCATGATGTTGGTCTCTGGATCATACTGATAGATCCAAGATTCATCCATGGTTACCAGACAACTAAAAAAATCCTCTTCATCTTGTTCCAACTGCGTCAACACATGTCTTGAAAGGTCACACCATGTTTGTTTATGGAAAGAGGTTAGCAAATGTGGAACCCAGCATGCAGACACCTTAGATATATGCAATTCATCATGAATAATTTTCCACACACCACCATAACAGAGACCAGTTTCATTCATGATAATTTGGATGGTTACTCAACTGTCTTCCAGGAATAAACACTCCACTTTCTTCACTATGGCTGCATCATCCATCAATGATGGTCTTCCAGGTCATAGAATCAGAGAAATCATAGATTTGGAAGAGACCACAAGGGCCATCCAGTCCAACCCCCTGCCATGCAGGAACTCCCAATCAAAGCATCCCCAACAGATGGCCATCCAGACTCTGCTTAAAGACCTCCAAGGAAGGAGACTCCACTACTCTCTGAGGGAGTGTGTTCCACTGTCGAACCGCCCTTACTGTCAGAAAGTTCCCCCTAATGTTGAGGTGGAATCTCTTTTCCTGGAGCTTACATCCATTGTTTCGGGTCCTAGTCTCTGGAGCAGCAGAAAACAAGCTTGTTCCCTCCTCAATATGATATCCCTTCAAATATTTAAACATGGCTATCATATCACCTCTCAGCCTTCTCTTCTCCAGGCTAAACATCCCCAGCTCCCTAAGTCGTTCCTTATAGGTCTTGGTTTCCAGACCCTTCATCATTTTAGTTGCCCTCCTTTGGACATGCTCTAGTTTCTCCACATCCTTTTTGAATTGTGGTGCCCAGAACTGGATACAGTATTCCAGATGAGGTCAGACCAAAGCAGAATAGAGTGGCACTATTACTTCCCTTGTTCTAGACACTATACTTCTACTGATGCAGCCTAAAATTGCATTGGCCTTTTTGGCTGCTACATCGCACTGTTGACTCATGTTCAACTTGTGGTCCACCTGGATTCCTAGATCCCTTTCACACGTAGTCTCATTCAACCAGCTGTCCCCCATTGTATATCTGTACTTTTCGTTTTTCCGCCCTAAGTGCAGTACCTTACATTTCTCGGTGTTGAATTTCATTTTGTTAGCTTTGGCCCAGCTTTCTAGTCTGTTCAAGTCATTTTGAATTTTGATCCTGTCCTCTGGGGTATTAGCTACTCCTCCTAATTTGGTGTCGTCTGCAAATTTGATAACTATGCCCCCAATACAGTCATCCAAGTCATTAATAAAGATATTGAATAGCACTGGGCCCAAGACAGAGCCCTGTGGCACCTCACTGGCCACTTCTTTCCAGGTTGAAAAGGAGCCATTGTTGAGTACCCTTTGGGTTCAGCCAGTCAACCAATTACAAATCCATGTAAGAGTTACTTTGTCTAGCCCACATTTTACCAGCTTGTTTGCAAGAATGTCATGGGGAACCTTGTCAAAGGCCTTACTGAAATCAAGATATACTATATCCACAGCATTCCCTTCATCTACCAAGCTGGTAATTTTATCAAAAAAGAGAGAGAGAGAGAGAGAGAGAGAGAGAGCAGATTAGTCTGGTATGACTTGTTTCTCTGAAACCCATGTTGACTTTTTGTGATTATGAAATTATCTTCCAGATGTTCACAGACTCTCTGTTTAATGATCTGCTCCAGAATCCTTCCGGGTATTGATGTCAGATTAACTGGACAATAATTGTTGGGTTCCTCTTTCTTCCCCTTTTTGAAGATGGGGACAATATTTGCCCTCCTCCAGTCCATTGGGACTTCTCCTGTTTTCCAGAAGTTCTCAAAGATTATTGCCAATGGTTCTGATATTACGTTTGCCAGTTCTTTTAATACCCTTGGATGTAATTCATCTGGTCCTGGAGACTTATATTCATTTAGATTAACCAGATATTTCTGTACTATCTCTTTACTTATTCTGTGCTGAAATTCTCCTATTCTGTCCTCTGCTCCATTATCCTCAGGTTGAGCACCCTTTGCCTTTTCTGATAAGACTGAAGCAAAGAAGGTATTGAGTAATTCTGCCTTTTCTCTGTCCCCTCTTAACTTTTTGCTACCTTCTCCACACAGTGGCCCTACCATTTCTTTCTTCTTCCTTTTGCTGCTGACATACCCAAAAAGCCCTTTTTATTGTTCTTAACCTCTCTAGCAAGCCTGAGTTCATTCTGCACTTTAGCTTTTCTGACTTTACCCCTACACGTGCTAGCTATTTGTTTGAATTCCTCCTTGGTGATTTCCACATTTTTCCAATTCTTATATATGTTCCGTTTATAAATTAGTTCAGTTGCAAATTCCTTAGTCATCCATCCTGGTTTCTTGAGACACCTCCCATTTTTCCTCCTCTTTGGAACGGTTTGAAATTGTGCCTTTAGTATCTCCCTTTTGAGAAACTCCCATCCGTCTTGAACTCCCTCCTGTTTTAGTATTCCTGTCCATGGGATCACCCCCAGTATTTCTCTAAGTTTAGTAAACTCAGCTTTCCTAAAGTCTAGAATGTGTGTCTGACTATGCCTGGCTTCTCCTTTCCACTGTATAATAAATTCCAGGAGGACATGATCACTCCCACTCCACTTGCACCCCATTAACTAGGTCTTCCCTGTTAGTTAGGATCAGATCCAAAATAGCTGACTCCCTCGTTGCCTCTTCCACCTTTTGAACAATGAAATTGTCTTCGAGGCAAGTGAGGAATTTGCTAGACTTTGAAGATTTTGCTAAGTTTGAATTCCAGCAAATATCAGGATAGTTGGTCACCCATCACTACTATATTTCTCCTTTCTGAGTGTGTGGTCATCTGTTCTAGAAAGGCATCATCCAATTCTTCTGCTTGAGTTGGGAGTCTGTAGTAGACTCCCACAGTAATATCCCTGTTGTTTTCCTCCCCTTTAATTTTTATCCAGATGCTCTCCACCTGGCTTCCAGGATTCATGTCCTGGATTTCTTCACTGGTGTAAATATCCCCGACATATAGTGCTATTCCTCCTCCTTTCCTGTTTGGCCTGTTTCTCTTGAAAAGTTTATACCCCCGTATTTCTACATTCCAGTCATGAGACTCATCCCACCAGGCTTCAGTGATGCCTATTATATCATATTTGTTTTGTTGTGCTAGGAGTTCAAGTTCATCTTGCTTGTTTCCCATGCTCTGTGCATTAGTGTAGAGACATCTAAGACCATATCCCCCCTTATTGCTGCCTGTGCACGTTTTTTTGCCTCCCACTGTTGGGTCCCTGTACTGTTTGCCTTGTTTCCTTTATGACAGTTTGACTATTTTTTCCAGTCCTTTTGTCTTCCAGGACGCTGTCTCCCTTCCCCACATAATTCAGTTTAAAGCCCTCCTGATCAAATTCTTGAGACTGTTGGCAAAAACGTTTCTTCCAACTGGCGTGAGATGCAGCCCATCCCTTGCCAGGAGTCTGCCCTCATGGAACCGCAGCCCATGATCTAAGAATCCAAATCGTTCTCGACGACACCATCTGTGGAGCCAATTGTTGACATCTGCTATATTCCTCAATCTTTCTGGACCATGCCCTTCAACTGGCAGAAGAGCCGAGATGACAATCTGTGCCTCCATTTCTTTCAGCTTCTTACCTAGAGCCTTGTAATCCCTTTTGATGTTCTGAAGGTTGTGTCTTGCTGTATCATTCATTCCCACATGGACCAAAAGGAAGGGGTATTGGTCAGTAGGCTTGACCAGTCTTGTCAGCCTCTCTGTCACATCTCAGATCTTTGCCCCAGGGAGACAACACACCTCCCAAGACATCTTGTCAGGCCCACAAATCACTGCTTCTGTCCCCCTCAGCAAGGAGTCCCCCACCACAACCACATGCCTACTCCAAGGCTTAGCAGTGACTGTCCCCTGTGGTGGAACTCCCAGGGTCCCCTGCTCTGTCCCTGAAATCTGTCCATGCTGCTCTTCCTCATCCTCTTTGATAAGGGAAAGAGCTTGAAATCGATTCTGTAGCTGCAAGCTCCCAGAACAATCCCTGGTCTCCCTACTTCTACGTGTGACGTTCTTCCAGATGTCTACCTCCTGTGCATTTGATGTAACCTTCTCTTCCCCAGCAACTTCCTCTGTGTGGTCCCCATCCAAGACTGTTCGTTCCGTTCTGTCTAGGAAAGCCTCTTGCTCCCTAATAAGCTGAAGTGTAGCTACCCGCGCCTCCAGCTGCTGTACTTTCTCCTCCAAGAGGGCTACCAACACTTGGAGCATGTGTAGTTCCCCACAGCTGTAGGTAGGAAGACAAACATCCCACAGGTATTGCAGGTGATGGCATCAGTTCCTTCAGTGTCCATACTAAGTCTTAATTAGCACTTGAAAGAGGACTACGGCTTTCCTCCTCAAAGAAAATCCCTCGCTAACACCAGTGTTAAAGTCTGCTGATGACTGGAACTTTTCTACAATTAGTAGTGGCCGAAACTGACCTGAAACTGGCCTCTGGGAGCAGTTATATAGAGCTAACTGGCTAGCCCACCCCCTATTGACTCGCAAATGCGACTCAACAAAGCCCCACCCACTGAGTAACAGTCACACTCTCCCCAAGTGTTTTTAAAAAGAATTCAAAACTCACCCACTCAAAATGGCTACCTGCAAACTACTTTCTTCCTCTTTCCTAGCAGGAACTGGCCTGGAAAGCCTCCTTCTCTTTCTCCTTTCTTTCAGAAACTGGCCTGGAAAGCCTCCTCCTCCTTCTGCTGTCCTGGCCGAAACTGACCTGAAACTGGCCTCTGGGAGCAGTTGTATA
The DNA here is from genome assembly GCA_026167975.1 of Phrynosoma blainvillii. NCBI lineage: Eukaryota > Metazoa > Chordata > Lepidosauria > Squamata > Phrynosomatidae > Phrynosoma > Phrynosoma blainvillii. The sequence goes on from JANUYF010000009.1 coordinate 12,747,546, forward strand.
GAGCTAACTGGCTAGCCCACCCCCTATTGACTTGCAAATGTGACTCAACAAAGCCCCACCCGCTGAGTAACAGTCACACTCTCCCCAAGTGTTTTTAAAAAGAATTTAAAAACTCACCCACTCAAAATGGCTACCTGGAAACTGCTTTCTTCCTCTTTCATAGCAGGAACTGGCCTGGAAAGCCTCCTTCCCTTTCTCCTTTCCTGGCAGAAACTGCCTGGAAAGCCTCCTTCTCTTTCTCCTTTCTTTCAGAAACTGGCCTGGAAAGCCTCCTCCTCCTTCAGCTGTTCTGGCTGAAATTGACCTGAAACCACTCAAAATGGCTACCTGGAAACTGCTTTCTTCCTCTTTCCTAGCAGGAACTGGCCTGGAAAGCCTCCTTCCCTTTCTCCTTACTTTCAGAAACTGGCCTGGAAAGCCTCCTCCTCCTTCAGCTGTCCTGGCCAAAACTGACCTCAAACTCTTAGCAGACGAGGTCTTAGCTCGTCTGTGAGGGACATGTGGCCATTTTTTTATATAAATTTATTTTGAAAAAAATATACATAAAGACAAATAAGACAATATCCACATTAAAACAATATAATACAGTCATACATCCAACACCCACCTCCCAGACCACTCAGTCATAAAACAACAATACATATAAATACTTTGCAAATCTTAAGTTGATTTTCCAACTTCTTATTTCCCAAGTGATTACCTCTACTTTCAAACCTAAATTTAATGTTTCTTTCTTATACTAAGGTTACATAAGACTGTGACATATTCCTTCCATGTCTACTTTAATTACATTCATAAGTTTATCTATAAAGCTTACCACATCCTATTCGTTAAGGTATTTCAAAGTAATCAAATTTGTTTCAACCTAATCCAGCTCAATCTTATTCATTTTCTTCAAATTTTATCTTATAATTTATAATAATAATAAAAATAATAATAATAAAATTTATTTGTATCCCGCCCAATGGCAGTCCAATCCGGGCAGCTAACAAGTTTAAGATAACAATCCAATAAACATATAATACAAACACCCCCCCTTAAAACAGTATTAAATCATAGCTAATTAAAACATCATTCCATTTTGATTTAAAAACCCAATACAAATTAACCAATAAGCCTGACTAATGGTCCTCTCCATCTGTCAATGGGGCCACGTTGAGGAACATCCGTGTGCGGCTATTAATGTCCGAGGTGGGATAACTAACTAATCTGGAAAGGCCTGCCAGAAGAGATCCGTCTAGACCGCCTTTTTAAAGCTATCTAAGGATGTTAATAGACGAATCTCATCTGGCAGACCATTCCAGAGCCTAGGGGCGACGATTGAAAAAGCACTCCGGGAGGTAGCCACAATCCTCGATTTCTGAGGCTGTAGCAAATTCCTCCCAGAGGACCAAAGAGCGCGGAGAGGATTATATGGGAGCAGGCGGTCCCTGAGATAGTTTGGACCCAAGCCATTTAGGGCTTTAAAGGTAATTACCAACACCTTGTACTGGGTCCGGAAACTAATGGGCAGCCAGTGGAGGGACCTCAGAACCGGAGTAATGTGGTCCCTCTGAGATGTTCCCGATATCAGTCTGGCCGCCATATTCTGTACCAATTGAAGTTTCCGAACCAGGCACAAGGGTAGCCCCATGTAGAGTGCATTGCAGAAGTCAAAGCGTGAGGTTACCAATGCGTGCACCACAGTCTCGAGATCCCTTACTTCCAGAAAAGGGCGCACTTGGCGTATCAGCCGAAGCTGATAACAGGCGCTCCTGACCGTCGCATTTACCTGATTTGTCATCAGGAGCAACGAGTCAAGGAGCACCCCCAGACTGCGAACACAGTCACTGGATGAGAGTGTGACCCCATCCAGGACTGGAGGTTGCAACCCAATTCGTGGTTTCGGGGCCGCTACCGTGAGCACCTCCGTCTTGTCTGGATTCAGTTTTAATCTGTTTTTCCTCATCCAGCCCATTACCACCTGTAGACATTCATTGAGAGAAGAGATGCCATTGGAATTTGAGGCCGACGAACGAGACACGGAGAAATAGATTTGGGTGTCATCAGTGTACTGATAACACCCAGCCCCATAACTCCAAATTATCTCACCCAGCAGCTTCATATAGATGTTGAACAACATCGGGGACAAAATAGCTCCCTGAGGGACCCCACAAGTGAGGTCCCTTTTAATGGAGCTACAGTCCCCGAGCAGCAACCTCTGGGACCGACCCGAGAGGAAGGACCGGAACCACTGCAATGCAGTGCCCCCGATACCTAACCCCTTCAGGCGGTCCAAGGGGATGCCGTGATCTATTGTGTCAAAAGCCGCTGAAAGGTCTAGGAGCACCAACAGGGTCACACTACCCCTGTCAATGCTCAGACGCAGATCGTCGGTCAAGGCAACCATGGCAGTCTTCACCCCAAAGCCTGTCCTAAAGCCAGTTTGAAATGGATCTAGATAATCGGTTTCATCCAAGACGACCTGGAGTTGGAGAGCAACCACCCTCTCGATCACCTTGCTCAAGAATGGCAGCAATGATACAGGCCTATAGTTCTTCATATCCAGGGGGTTTAGGGAAGGCTTTTTCAGGAGCGGCCTAACCGCCGCTTCCTTTAAACAAGATGGAACATAACCTTCCCTGAATCTCATCAATGCGTCCCCCCCCGGACGGCCAGCCATTATGGGCAAGGGTCGAGAGGGCAAGTCATCTTCCTCACTTTACCAAGCAGCTTGTCCACGTCCTCGGTACTCAGAGATTGCCACTGATCCAGTAAAATTACATCAGCGGAGTCGTTGGACATCTCGCCTATAGACTCTGTCCCAATAGTGGCGTCTAATTCGGCTCTTATCTGAGAGATTTTATCTGCAAAGAAGTTGTTAAATGCGTCACAGCAGGCCGTCGTCGGGTTGAGTAAGGGATTTGGCGCAGGGGGCACCTGCGTCATCTCCCTCACCACCCTAAACAGCTCTGCCGGACGAGACTCTGCAAACGCAATACGTGCAGAGGAGAACGCTTTCTTCACTGCACGTATCGCCTCCCGATAGGAATAAAGAAAATTCCTATGGCGAGTTCTGTCAGATAAGAGTCGAGTTTTACGCCACTTGCACTCTAGCCGTTGTCCACAGCACTTCATCCTCCTCAGCTCAGGTGTATACCATGGCCTATGATTAGGATCGGGGTGGCAAGGGGGCTTGGGAGCGATCGTGTCGATGGCCCTGGTAAGATCACCATTCCAGGTGTCAACCAGAATCTCGACAGGATCACCGGCATTCCCAACCATTAAACCCTCTAAGGCTTTCTGGAATCCAATTGGCTCCATTAGCCTTCGAGGGCGGACCATTCTAATAGGTCCACCACCCCCGGTGGGGTAGATACTGGCTCTAAGTTCCAACTTGACCAGGAAATGATCCGTCCATGACAATGCAGAGGTATTTACAACCTCCGCCCATGGATATTCCTGCTCCGTACTAAAGACCGCATCGAGTGTATGACCTGCACAATGCGTGGGCCCGTTGACCAATTGGGATAGGCCCATGTTTGTCATGGTCTCCATGAACTCCCGAGCTGTTAAGCTGGTCTCGAGCGGAATGTTGAAGTCCCCCAAGACTAAAAGTCTGGGAAACTCCAGCAAAAGCTCAGAGACCAGCTGCATCAGCTCAGTCAGGGAGTCTGCTAGACAACGGGGTGGTTGGTAGACTAGCAGAATCCCCAAACTATCCTTGGTCTTCAGGCTGAGGTATATACACTCGAAGTGGGCTGTGTTCCGGATAGGTATCCTGGTCAAGGTCAAGGTGTTCTTATGAACTAGAGCCACTCCGCCGCCCCCCACCCACTTCCCCTCACCTGCTCACTAACAGAGTACCCAGCTGGGAGGGCCTGCGCCCAGGTAGCAGTGCTATCCTCTCCCAGCCAGGTCTCTGAGAAACAAGCCAGGTCGGCGTCCTCATCCAGGAGGAAATCCTGGATAATATGTGTCTTAATTTTCACCAACCTGGCATTGCAAAGGAGCAGAGTGAGGGTCTGTGGAATGGAAGGTCTGCACCCCAAACCATTCTGGGAAACAGAGGGAACTGAAGGCGGGATTGCTACTAAACAGCGATCCCGCCTTCTTTTGTAACATTTGTCCACCCTGTTCCAGCCATATTTCCCGTTCCCCAACACTACTTCTATAGCCGCCCCTGTCTCTTCACTCATTCCCATTGTTCCGATTGTTGCTCCCTCGTATCCACATCTCTATTTTGAATTAAAGCTGTTAAGATATCCAAATTCATTGCTTATTTTAATTGTATAAACAATTTGCATTAGGTATTTCCTTTTTCTTCCAATATTTTGAGAAAACTAATCTTGCTATCAACACCATATATAATAAAATCCTGCCATATTTTTTCTCAATTGTTTTATCTATTTCATGTAACATATTTAGAAGAAAAAATTTTGGGCTCCATGATACTTCAACTTCTAGTATTTCGCTAATTAGTGAATGAATTGTTCTCCAATATTTCTTTGCAAGGGAACATTTCCACCACATGTGGAAATTCCCTTTGTCTTTTTGACATTTCCAACATTTTCTACTCACTGTCTTATATATCTGGTTCAGTTTAGTTGGGTATAGGTACCATCAGTGCATCATCTTTAAGAAATTTCTTAAAAATTTCTTAAAATTTCTTAAAAGTGCCTGGAAAGCCTCCTTCTCTTTCTCCTTTCTTTCAGAAACTGGACTGGAAAGCCTCCTCCTCTTTCAGCTGTCCTGTCCGAAACTGAACTGAAACTCTTAGCAGACGAGGTCTTAGCTTGTCTGTGAGGGACATGTGGCCAGTTTGGAAATTCATTTTCCACCTCACAATAGTATCATAAGATGGGCAATAATTTCCATAAACTACCATCATCTCATGAATTTGCCGAGCACCATTACCCTTCAAATGCAGGAACGTAATCATGCTGTCAGCCTCAATCTTCTCCATATTACACTTTAGTCACTACTGGTACATCCTGTAACAAAAATAAAGGACACAAAGAACTAATTTTCACAACATCATGCACTTAGTAGCCAGTGATGACACTGGCAAAATTTCATCAATATACCATATTAACTTCCAGGTGATAATTATTACTTTACGATACCCCCTTGTAGAAAAGTCCTTTGTTGTTGTTAACTGCCCTCAAGTCTATTCCAATTTATGGCAACCTTGTAGATGAGACATATCCAAGACTCCCTGTCCTCTACTGCCCTGCTTAGTTCCTCCAAATTTATACTCATGACCTCCCTAATAGAGTCCATACATCTAGCACATGGCCTCCTTCCCTTTCTGCTTCCCTCTACCTTTCCTAGCATTATTGTTTTTTTCCAATGATTCATGTCTTCTCATGATGTGTCCAAAGTATGCCAGCCTGAGTTTTGTCATCTAGGGTTCCAAGGAGATCTCTGGCTTGATCTGCTCTAGGACCATTTGTTTGTCTTCTTGGCTGTCCATGGAATCCTCAACACTCTTCTCCAGCACCAAATCTCAATGCATTGATTTTCCTCCTATCTAGTGCTGGGAAAAAGGAAAGTAGCAGATACTGAGAGGTGCTGTGAGAGGCAAGATCATTCAGCAAGGGACAGGAATGTGGGCAGTTGGGAGGATTAGTGCTTGTGTGGGGTTTGAATAGTGAAACTGATATTTGAATGCCAGTTCTGGCAAAAGATGTGTTCCTGTGCTGATTTGCTGCAATAAATCCTTTATGGTTCCTCCATGAAGTATATACATTCAGCTAGACAGAGACAGGGCATCACAATCCTTCCCTAATCACCACCTTCCTCTGCCACCATTGAAAATCTGTTAGTCACACACCTGAATTTTCTAGGAAATTCCTGCGAAAATTAAGATCCTTTTTTCTGTGGATTAAACCCCTGAGGTGTATAAAAGCCACACACCCACTGTGAATTGGTCAGAATGTTATGTGTCCAGATTGCTGCCAATTTGAAATGAGTGAGGGGTTTCTTTAATAGTTAGATAACTCCTTGATGAAGGTTCTTACAGGTTTCCAGGTCTGGAGGCTGGGTAATTGACCTGCACATCCCGTGGAGGAACATATACATAGAGAATACTCCTGAATCTGTCTTTATCACAGACTCACCATTTCTGAGGCCTCCTGGCTTGGGGCTAGTTATAACCTTTTCTGGGCAGAGATAACTTGACCACTGACACAGACAGCAGCAAGATGCTCTATGTGGCATTACCCTTGAAGATAACAAGAATGCTATAGCTGATGTAATATTACCAGTACCTAGATTGCTGGAAAAACACATTACCGGAAGTACATGCAAAGGAAATGCAATGGCTGCTAATACTCTTCTAGTCTGAATTTAAGATACTGGTAGTGACATTCAAAAGCCTCAAATGGCCTGAGACCTTAGTATCTGAAGGAGCACTTCCATCTCTATACATTTGAGCACTTCTATCTCTATACATGACTGCTTCGAGTGTGTATACCTAAGCCTGAAAACCAGGGATAGTATAGGGATTCTGTTAGTATACCGTCTACCCCATTGCTTAACAGTCTCCCTATCTGAGCTGACACAGCTGGTCTCAGAGTTGCTGTTGGAGTCACCCAGACTTTTAGTTCTGGGTGACTTCAACATCTCACTCAAGACCTGTTTAAAAGGTGCAGCTCGGCAGTTCATGGATTCCATGACAGACATAGGCCTATCCCAATTGGTTTCTGGGCCAATGCATTCTGCGGGTCATACCCTCAATGTGGTCTTTAATACGTAACTGGCATATCCGTGGGTGGAGGTAATAAATACCACTGCACTGTCATGGATGGATCATTTCCTGGTCAAGGTTGGACTAAGAACCACAGTCCAACCCATCAGGGGTGGAGAACCTATTAGAATGGTCCACCCTAGGAGGTTAATGGAGCCAATTGGACTCCAGAAAACCTTGGAGGGTTCCTTGGTTGGCAATGCCGCCGATTCTGTTGAAGCCCTGGAACATCGATCTTACCAGGGCTATTGACACAGTTGCTCCCAAACGTCCTTTCCAACCCACTCCAAATCATCCACCCTGATTCACAGATGAACTTAGAAAGATGAAGTGGATTGGACAATGACTAGAGTGCACCTGGTGGAAAACTCAACTCTTATCTGACAAGACTCAGCATAGGAAATTTCTTCATTCCTATTGAGAGGCAGTACGTGCAGCACAGAAATCTTTCTCCTCTGCACGTATTGCATCTGCAGAATCCTGTTTAACAGAACTGTTTAGGGTGGTAAGGGAGCTGACACAGGTTCCCCTGTGCAGAACCCTTTACTTTACCCGACAACAGCTTGTTGTGATGTTTTTAACAACTATTTCGCAAATAAAATCTCTCAGATAAGAGCTGACTTGGACGCAGGGATTACAATGGAATTGACTGATGAGGTGTTCAGTAAAGCTGTTTTTGAGATTAAAGTGGATCGATTCGAACCAGTGAGTACCGATGACATGGACAAAATCCTTGGAAAAGTGAAGAAGACAATGCGCTCCCTCGATCCCTGCCCATCTTGGCTGGTCATTCAGGGGGGCAATGCCTTGATGGCTTTTCTTAAAAAGGTAATCAATGCATCCCTTAGGGAAGGAATTGTTACAACATATTTAAAGGAAGGGGTTGTTAGACCTGACGGAACCTTCCCTGGACCCCCTGGATCTGAAAAATTATAGACCAGTTTCTCATCTACCATTTTTGAACAAGATGATTGAGCGAGCTGTCGCCTTTCAACTTCAAGTGATCTTCGATGAAACCAATTTTCTAGATCCATTTCAAACCAGCTTTAGACTGGGATATGGGGTGGAGACAGCCATGGTCACTCTAACAGATGACCTGCGCCTAAGCATTGACAGGGGAAGCGTGACCCAGTTGGTGCTTTTGGACCTCTCAGCGGCTTTTGATACTAGACCATGACATCTTCTTGGAACCCCTGAGAGAGTTAGGAATGGGAGGCACTTTACTTCACTGGTTCCACTTTTCCTCTCAGGCAGATTCCAGAGGGTGTTGCTTGGGGGACAGTTGCTCTTTTAAAAAAGAGCTTAAAAGTGGTGTCCCACAGGGTGCTATCCTGTCTCCAATACTGTTTTATATCTATATGAAGCCGCTGGGGAAGATCATCCGTAGTCATGGGGTGGGGTGTTATTAATATGCTGATGACACCCAAATATATTTCTCCATGTCTGGGTCAGCAGCCATCACGACAGATGGCAGTTCTTCCCTCAGTCAATGTCTTGAGGCGACACGATCACTCCCAAGTGTCCTTGCCATCCCACTTCAAACCGTAAGCCATGGTACACACCAGAGCTTAGGAAAATGAAGCGGTTTGGACAAGGACTAGAGCGCAAGTGGCGGAAGACTCGACTCTTATCTGACAGAACTCACCATAAGAACTTTCTTCATTCCTATTGGGAGGCAATACATGCAGCGAAGAGAGCTTTCTCCTCTGCATGTATTGCGTCTGCAGAGTCCCGTCCAGCAGAGCTGTTTAGGGTGGTGAGGGAGCTGACGCAGGTCCCCCCTGTGCCAAATCCCTTGCTTAACCCGACGACGGCCTGCTGTGATGCATTTAACAACTTCTTTGCAGGTAAAATCTCTCAGATAAGAGCTGACTTAGACGCCACTCTTGTAACAGAATCTATAGAAGAGGTGTCCAGCGACTCCGTCAATGAAGTTATTCTGGATCAGCTCCAATCTGTGAGTACCGAGGACATCGACAAGCTGCTTGGTAGAGTGAGGAAAACAACTTGCCCTCTTGACCCTTGCCCTTGGCTGGCTGTCCAGGGGAGGGATGCATTGAGGAGATTCCTCATGGATATCATCAATGCATCCTTCAGGGAAGGACATGTTCCATCTTGTCTGAAGGAAGCAGCTGTTAGGCCACTTCTGAAAAAACCTTCCCTGTACCCCCTGGATATGAGTAACTACAGGCCTGTTTCTTTGTTGCCATTTTTGAGCAAGGTGATTGAGAGGGCGGTTGCTCTTCAGCTCCAAGCTGTCTTGGATGAAACTGATTATCTAGACCCATTTCAAACCAGCTTTGTAAGGCAATATTTTAAGGGGGGAGGGAAATATATTGTTTATGTTGTATGTTTTTAATGTTGTAAACCACCCGGATTGGTTCGCCAAAGGGCGGTATAAAAATAAATTTATTATTATTATTATTATTATTATTATTATTAGAAATTCTCAACTGCTAGTCAGTTTTTGTACATGGAGTAAAGGGTTCCAACCAGTCTCTCATCTCAGTCACTCACTTGTCTTGGGGCAACCTGGGATATACCTTCTGTCTTTTCTTTACTACAAAAAGGTTTATATTTTGTATTTTTTGATCACTACTGCTCTAACTGCTGCAGTTGTGCCAGTGGTCTGATCTACATTTCTCAATTTTTCAAATGCTGAAATGGTAGGAAAAAAGTTTCTATTTGCATATTTGAGGGCCTTCCAGCTTTGGGGGGCGGGGGAATGAGAAAAGAAAAAGCTGCAGAAGAAATCCTACTGAAGGTTCAAATCTGTTAATTGCACTTTATTTAACTGATGCTTCTGCAAGCATGCCAAGGAACCCAGTCTGTGTGTAAAGACAAATGAGAAGGTTTAGTATTAATTTAGATTTTAGGGGCCTACTTTTCACTTTGACTCCCATGGCAAAATGAGAAGTAAATTGGGGGAGAAAGTGCCAATCTTCCACTACATTCCACAGAATCTGAATCTCTTCTGCAATCTGTTCCTTTGAAACCTGTTTGCATTATACTTGAAGAAATAATAGACTTACACCTGTGCTATGCTTAGCTCCAAAAGAAAATGTGTTTGGGTAATAGTAACATTCTCCTTTGCCCTCCCAAATTGTATTATGTTGTACACAATTGTAATAGCTTTGGGAAAGAGTGAGAAAATGCACACACTTCCAAAAGAAAAACAACCTATTTTTTCTTTTAAAAAAGAAGAGATTGTTTTTTATTTTAAAACTTCTCTGCCCTTTGCTTTGCTCAGGCATTTGAACCAGCATCTTTATTTGTTCAGGTATGTGTTTTGTTAATTTTTTTCATGTGTTAACTATAGCTGGGCAGCTGAATATGTTTTGCAGGTCAGCTTAGGTTCAGCAACTGTTTCCACCCAGAAACAAACCTAGTCCCATATACTTAGGAAAACAGCAAATGAGTAATTAGCAATATCTTATTTAATTGTATAGATTTTTTAAAAGGACTGTTTTTAAAACTAGGGGTCAAAGCTTAAGAGCAGCCACTGATAATAGCAACAAGCACTCTGATTTTGCAAACCTGGGACATGAAAGACATTACTACAACATTCTTCTTGGCTCATCACAGAAATGGGAGGAAAGTCAACATGGTAAAAAAGATTTGCGGATGTTTTCAGAACAGATTAAAAGCTATGAGCTGATATTTGAAAAATACTTCCTCAAATTCACAATTCCTCCATATTCAGTATGAAATGAGCTTGAGATTATTATTATTTTTTAAAATGTCTGATAGACATAACTCCCTAAACATAAACATCCATCTATGTCTAGGGCTTTAAGGGCTTAGCTCCTGAAGGGAGAAAATGAAATGCACAGATATAGGATGGGGGATACCTGACTTGACAACAGTACATGTGGAAAGGGATCTAGGAGTCCTAGTAGACCACAGGTCACGAGTCAACAGTGTGATGCAGCAGCTTAAAAAGCCAATGAAATTCTAGGGAGCTTATTGCATTACAAAATAAATCTTCTTACCCCTGACATTTTGAATTCTATTACAGGATGCAGCTAGGTACTATCAGATGCAAAATGCATGCAAATTAGCCAGCTGAGCACAAATTTTAGCCAGGTTTTAGGTGGGATGCAGCTGGGTGGTGGCATTGGCGATATTTTGCATGTGATAATATCTTGCTGCATCCCATAATAGAATTCATAATGGCAGGGGTAAGATGATTTATTTTGTAATGCAATAAGCTCCTAGGCTGCATCAGTAGCAGTAGTGTCTAGATTAAGGGAAGTAACTGTACTACTCTATTCTGCTTTGATCAGGCCTCACTTGGAATACTGTGTCCAGTTCTGGGCACCACAATTCAAAAAGGATATTAACAAGCTGGAGCGTGTCCAAAGGGAGGTGACCAAAATTGTGAAGGGTATGGAAACCAAGGGGAGATGCAGACAGGTGTCCCTGGGCCACCCTGGGAAGCAGGGGATTGGAGCCACTGCTACAACATGCAGCAGCTCTGATTCTCCTGTTTGCTGGCCTGGAAAAGAGCGGCAAAATGCCACTCCTTTCAGAGCTGGCAAAAGGGCGCCCTAAGAGCCACCGTGATGCTCTTTAGTGCCCCTTCTAGTGCACCAATCAGGATGGTGTGCTGGAAGGTCATCTTGATGTCGCTCACCATGCGTAATGGTGCGTGGCATCACGATGTCCTCAGCATGGGGTTGGAGTGCCCAGCGTGAGACTGCCCCTCCCCATCCCTGCCTCCAGGCTAGCCCTGTAGAGGCCCCAAGTCTATGAGAAGTGACTTAGGGAGCTAAGGGTGTTTAGCTTGGAGAAGAGATGGTTAAGAGATGATATGATAGCCCTGTTTAAATAATTGAAGGAATGTCATATTGAGGATGGAGCAACTTTGTTTTCTGCTCTTCCAGAGACTGGAGCATGGAGCAGTGGATACAAACTACAGGAAAAGAGATTCTTCTTCAACATTAGGCAGATCTTCCTGACAGTAAGAGCTGTTCAGTAGTAGAACATACTCCCTTGGAAAGTGATAGTCTTCTTCTTTGGAGCTTTTTAAACAGAGGCTGGATGACCATCTGTCAAGGGGGTGTTTTGATTGTGTATTCCTGCATGGCAGGGAATTGGACTTGATGGCCCTTGAGGTCTCTCTCAACTGTATGATTGTATGATTTTAAATATCTTTGGGATGTGTCCCTGTTTGTTCAACCATGGTAGTAGTGTATTAGAAAGCCAGCATGGTACAGTGGTTTGAGTGCTGGACTATGACTCTGGAGACCAGGGTTAGAATCCCCACTCAGCAATGGAAAACCACTATGGGACGATGTAGATCAGCCTAAAGGGCCAGGCTGGGGGTGGAGTTGGGGTAGGGCAACTGCACACTGGCTGCTCCAACTCCACCCTGATGCTGTGCACCTGACCACATGGTGCATGGCATCAGGGCACCCCATTGGCACAGTGTGAAAGCATGCTACACCAAAGGGGTACAAAAGAGCTGTGGTGGCAGCTCTAAGGGCTGCCTTTTGCCTTCCCAAAAAGGAGTGGCATTTGCCTGCTATTTAGGAAGCAGCAAAAAGCCAGATTGGGGCCACGGCATGTGGTTGCCACAGCCCCAATCCAGCACCCTTAGGGGCTGTCTGTATTGGCCTTAAGTGACATTGACCAAGTTACATTCTCTCATTGTCAGAGGGAGGCAAAGTAAAAAAGCCCAGTGAACAAATCTTACCATGGAAACCCCACAATAGGTTTGCCTCAGGGTTCCCTTATGTCAGAAACAACTTGAAGGCACACAAGAACAGCAACACTGAATGTGGGTCACCCCCCCTTCCCATCTTGAATATAGATGGAAAGAATTTTTTAAAAATTGAATAATAGACAAAAATTGTCTTCTCAAGTGTTGTGAAGCCTTTACAGGGACAATTCTGACCAGACAAGTAACTTAATAGTTCAGAACTTATCTGCATAAAATATGCAGTTGGGTATCTTGCATTTTATGCAGAGAAAACAGGATTTTCTGCACAGAAAATAACATTTCTTCACAGTAAATTATGTTTTCTGCTGAGAAAAATCCAACTTCTGCAACCACCTCTATTTTTTGGCAGAATAAAATCCTCCCAAATTGTGCAGTTTTGTAGTATCTGCATTCAGGAGAAATATGACAAAAAATTTCCTGTGGGAATGAAATTCATGAAGATTTAGAGTCAGCCTGTTGTAGTGATTTTAGTTTTGGACTAGGACTCCAGACCAGGGTTTGAATCCCTGTTCAGGCTTGGAAATCCATTGGATGGTCTTGGGCAAGTCACACTCTCTGTCTGAAATGAAGGCAATAACAAAACCCCTATGAATAAATCTTGCCAAGGAAACCCTGTAACGAGCAAGCCAGTAAATCAGAAATGACTTGTACACACAAAACCACAGCATACACCCCTTATCTTTAACATTTCCATTGCAGGTAAGTATACAGTCCTCTTAATTCTGGGAATAGTTATTGAATTGTCAATCCAAATTGGAAAGAACATGGCCTCTGTTCTGTTTTGATGAATTTATCATCTGTCACTTTTTCCATATCTAAAACATACTTAGCTCCAAGTTTAAAACATTTTTTTTCATTTTTATGCCACTCTTCTTCCAGAAAGGGACCCAAGGCAGCTCACAAGATAAAACATTTTTAAAACTTCATGATAAGAATTTAAAAACAGTTAAAATCATATAATTAAAACAGTATAAAATTAATATAAAACATACAAAAATGAAAACATAACCAAAACACACATCCAATATAAAAACCATCCTGTCATGATTATTATGTTAAAAAGCATGTGTAAATAAAATAAAAATTTCTTCCTGGCAACAGGCAAGGATGGAGGGGGCCAGCCTAGCCTCCCACAGAAAGGCATTCCAGAGGTTGGAAGCAGTCACTGAGAAGGCCCTTCCCCAGGTTCTCAATAAGCGAGCCTGTGATAGTGGTGAGACTGAAAAAAAGCTTTTCCCTGAAGATTTTAGGGCTCTTAGCAGGTTTATATGGGATGATGCAGTTTCTCAAATAGTCTAGATGGGGCTTTATAGATCATGACCAGCACTTTGAGTGGTGCCCAAAAACAAACCTGTAGCTAGTGAAGCTGTTTCAACAAGGGAGTTATATGCTCCCTATAACTGGCCCCAGTCAGCATTCTAGCTGTGGTATTTTGAACCTGCTGAACTTTCTGAACAGTTTCCAAAGACAGCCCCATGTAGAGTGTGTTACAGTAGTCCAAATAGGATGTACTCAAGGCATGTGTCACCATAGCCAGATCTGACATCTTAAGGAACAAGCAGAGCTAGTGCACTAGTTTTAGCTGTGCAAATACACTCCTGGACACTGCTGAAACCTGTGCATCCAGTCTCAGAGTTGAGTCCAGGAGAAGACAAAAGATGACAGACTGAGATTTCAGGGGTAGTGTAACCCTGTTCAGCATGGGCAAAGTTCCTATTCTGTGATTTGCCTTATGACTGACCAGGAGTATCTCTGTTTTGTCTGGGTTAAATTTCAATTTGTTTGTTCTCATCCAGTCCATTACTGACAGTAGACATTGGTTCAGTACAGAATCAGTTTCCTTGGAATCTGTCATGGTCAGCCCTGAGGAGGACTCGGAGGATGAGGAGGAGGATGGGTCTCCTCCAGAGAAGGAAGAGATGCAGGCTCCACCTGGCTCTCATTCTGCTCTGTCTGAGCCAAGCCCGGTTCTCCCAGCCCCAGAGCAGCCAGGTCCTAGTGCTCCTTCCTTGGAGGCTCAGCTGCCTAGTGGGGAGAAGCAGGAGGATACAGCAGAGCCAGTGCCTTCCTTTAGGCAGAGGAGAGCTGAGAGTGCTGGCAGTCGCAGGTCCAGGAGACTAGCTGAAAAGCAGCTGCTGAACAAGCCTCAGCTGGCACTGAGGTAGGATTTGACTATTTAAACAGTTGCAAGAGGATTCCTCAGTGCCAAGACTTATTGTAGTTTCCTTGGGAGACTACGGTCAGTGTGGCTCCTTGTTTCCTGCTTTGTGCCTCTCGCTCTTGCCTTGTGGAACTCTGTTGCCTTGACCTTGGACCGGACTGGACCTTTGCTGATTGCTGCCTGCCCTGACCTTAGACTGACTGACACTGATTTCTGGACTCTGCTTTGCTGGTGCTTCAACTACAGGAAGGTTTGTGGCTGGCCTTGCTGTTTGCAGCTCACCCTTTCCATCCCTAGCAGCTGTGGGAACTGAGGCTGGCTGTAGTTGAGGACAGAATCAGATGGAAAGGAGAGATAGAGTTGGGTGTCATCCGCATCCTGGTGACACCGTACCCCAAAGTTCTGGATGACCTCTTCCAGCAGTTTTATGTAGATGTTAAATGATATGGGGGATAAAACAGAAGCCTGTGGGATTCCACAGGCCAATGACCAAAGAGTCGAACAGGAGTCCCCCAACACCACCTTCTGAGTTTGCACCTCCACTAAAGAGCAGAACCATTGCATAACAGTGCCCCCAAGTCCTATCCCAGAGAGGTAGTCAAGAAGGATACTATGGTCAATGGTATTGAAAGCCACTAAGAGGTTCAGCAGGACCAACATGGACACCCTCCCCTGTGCAGTTTCCATGCGGAGGTCATCCACCAAGGCAAAAAAAGCTATTTCCATCTCCTAGTCAGGTCTGAAGCCAGATTACAATGGATCTAGGATAATCTGTTTCATTCAGAAACCCCTGGAGCTGACACTTCCGGTTGGTAATGGCGTCTGATTAGTTGCCCTAAGCGTGTGTGCTGGGGGGCACTTCGGAACATCGGGGAAAGAGGGTTAGAGAAGACCATCAAAAAATACCCCCTAAGTAATCTTTGGCTATGAAGATTTTGCTAAACTCGATTTTGGGTCCATTCCTGTCCTCTGGCACGTCGGAGCTCTAGATGTCGTTGGATCCAGTGTAAGACGGGCAGGGAAGAAGAGGGGACCGAAGAGGTGAGCAACCCTGGTGTTACTGATTCATCAATAGACAACTCAGATGCCTCCAACATTTAATCATCAAGAAGCCTAAAAGTTACATCTGGCTGGGAAAAGCCTCCAAGCAAAGATTGATGGACAATTCCTGTTGGAAATACTCATAGAGAGCAAGAGTAGATCAAAATACAATATTTATCTCTGTGAAACAGGAGATACAGATTAAAAACCAGAAAGCTTAAACATATAAAACCAGCTTAAGAGAAGAAATTCTAGGAGTGTGGGGAAATAATAGAGAGAAAGACTCACCTGAAGAGCAGTGGCAGAAAAGCAGAGATTGTGGGTTGCTGCAGGGACATCAGGATAGAGCTGAGATTGGTGGTGGAGTGGAGTGGTGGAGAGTGAACGAGAAGCATGGGAAGACCGTTGGAGTGGCGGAGATCTGTGTGTGCGAGAGCTGGGAAAAGAGAGCAGCAGTGGCAGTGGAGGTGGCTGTGTGGGGGAAAAGGGCAAGGAAAAGCGGAGCGTGTGAAACAGATGAGACAGAGGAGCGCAGAGAGAAGCGGAGGTTTGAGCAAGGGCTGAAAGGCTATTGAGGTGGCTGAGCATGGGGAACAGGCAAAGGTGGAAGCAGGATATTGTTCCCAGGTTATATATCTGGGAACGAGTGGAGAAACGGGACCATCCAATTGAGAAAGGAGGGGACAAGCTTGGAAAGTGGAGAGGAGTTTGGCTTGAGCTGCACAGAGTTTATAGAAGGACTGCGATAGTAAGACTGCGATTGGAGGAAGAAGAGAACCAGAAGAGGCTGGGAAAGAGCAGTTGTGTTAGAGAGAAAGGATTAGAAGGGGAAGAAATTAGGAAAAAATTGAGTAAAGCCTGGAAAAAGCTGTAACGGGGGAAAAGAGAGGGGAGATAAATAGTAGAGATGGTTGGCTCCTTTAAGAAGAGAATAGAGATTAAAGGACTAAAGAGGACCTGGATATAGGAAGTAAAGAGAATTCTGGGACCAGTAGTTTTTATGCAGTATTATAGATAGAACAGTTGTGACGGAGACATCTAGTGGATAAGATTGGTAAATTACAAAATACAAAAGAAAATAAACAAAAATAAATAAAAAATAAGATAAATAAAGAGGGAGAAGACTTAGAACTTAGATAGTAAGAGTGTTACTTCATTAAAAATTGATATATACTGATACTAATACCGAAGATTAAAGATTTTAAAAAATCTAAAGAGTAATTACAGTTGGTATATATTTATAAGATACAAAAGGCTGGGGTATTTTGATAGAAGATTTTGTAAGGGTTTGTAAGTTATTGTGAATATCTGTGCTAATTAAAGGGACCTGAAAGATATTTCACCAGTTGTACCCAAAATAACACATATACATAGAATATAATACTATATCCTAACCCTTAAACATACATACAAACATACATACCTACAATTACACAATACAAACAATACAATACAATACATATACAACCGACCAACACTAAAACATATCTACACACATAAGACAATCCATTCGAACTAATACATATACATATATCTAATTCACTTCCTGAACTCAAGTCAAGTCCTTATCTCAAGTTATATCTTACTCTCCTCCATCATAGCCATCATAGGCTGTAAACTGAGATTTATTTCAATATGTTCTTAAATTCTTTTTATTTTTCTAAATAGCTTCTTTTTCTATTCATATATTTATACAACAAAGCTAATCGCTTACCTCAGCTCTCCAAAACTAAATTAATATCACTTTAAATCTATATTATATATCGTCCTCCATTTTCTTTCATCTCAAATAGTCATGTAATAATTCCCAGACCTCCTTGCTTTCCTCCCAATCTTGCCCTCTCATGAGATTAGTTAATACATCCATTTGTTCTAAGTCTATCACTTTCTGTATCCACACTTCTATATGGGGAATTTCCCTTATTTTCCATTTTTTGGCTAATGTTATTCTTGCACTGGTTGTCATATAGAATAAAAGTTTACCGTATTTATGTTCTAGCTCTTGATCCTCACAAATACTCAATAGATATAACTTTGGGTCCATGGATATTTGTACTGCAAAATATCCTCAATTACATTATGTACCTTTTTCCAATACTTCCTGACCCGTTTACAGTTCCACCACATGTGAATATATGTGCCTGGCTCTTTTTTACATTTCCAGCATTTGTCTGAGTATCCTTTATAAATTTTGGCTATATTGGCAGGTGTTAAATGCCATCTAAATTGCATCTTAAAGAAATTTTCTCTGGGGGGGCGGGGCCTGAGCAATGGCCGGGTAAGAGCTACCTAAGTTCTCAAAGTGCTCGGAAATAGATAATTGCAGTAAAAAAAAAAAATCTCCCAAAGAGAGGAAAGTTGATTTTTTGAGATGAATCCATAATACTGGCAGAAAGAGACTGTATAGAGAAAAATATACAGTCGGGCTTTAAATCTAGAGAAAAATATATAGTCGGGCTTTAAATCTAAATTACATTTCTTTTTCTTTTGCCTTGTTCACCTTGTTTTTCTGCTTGATTTGGAAATTGTATCCTAATAGTCTGTTGTGGGACTTTGGTTTGCTACATGATTAAGGCGGTGAAGAATCTAGTAACCCCTCCAAATCTTGTATAAATGTTGGTATTTTATAGTATAGATTGCTTGTTAGAATAAGTTGCGGTCTGGAAATAGTGTGAAGGTGTGTATTAAATGGCTACTACAAAAATCACCAGGGCGCAGGCGCAAGCCCAAGCCCAGACACAAGCTGGTCGTAGACCTTCAATAGAGCAATCTAAAGGGCCAGATCTCAATATGTCTTTGATGGATGAGATCAGGAAAATTAGAACAGAATTAAGTAGGGAAATTCAAGAGTTAAAGCAGGAGATGAATGATTTTAAAGTGGAGATTAAGAGAGAGATAAAAGAAGACCTAAAAGGTATTAATGGAGCTATAGATAAAATGTCATTAGAAATGAGTAAGTTCAAAAATAAAATTGAAAAATTTGAAATAAAACATGAAAATTTTGAGGAAAATTTGAAAGAAATAAAACAAAGACAAAAAGACCTGGTGGAAGAAAATACGATAAAAGATGTAAGAATTAGGGAAAGATCTTTGAAGGTCAGGGGTATCCTGGAAGAAGAGGGGGAAGATCTGTGGCAGAAGGTCATTCATATTTTAAGTACATATTTAGGTAAAGAAACTTCCCTATGTGAGTTAGAAGTGGACAATTTGTATCGCCTGAACTCATATGTAGCAAAAAAGAATAAAGTACCCAGAGATGTGATAATCTATTTTGTCAGGAAACAGATGAGGGATTTGGTATGGTACAAACATAAAAACAGCCCAATTACATATCAGGGTCAGGATTTGCACTTGTTCAAATATTTCCCCCCAGTGATCATAAGGAAAAGGAAAGAATATGGCTTCTTAACAAATGTGTTAAGGGAAAGACAAATCTCGTATAGATGGAAGATCCCAGAGGGACTGACTCTCTGGTTCCATAGAAAAAGAATAGAGATAAAAACCATTTATGATGCAAAATAATTTCTTAAATATCTTAGGAAAGACAATAAGCGAGAAAAGAATAAAGAAGAGACTCAAACTACTCAAAAGGAAAATACAGAAGTTGAGGACAGAAAAAAGAAAGAGGAGGGCCAGATTACTAAGGCTAGGGAAGGGAAAGAAGAACAAGAAACTAGAATAACAAATAGAGATCTAGAGAGAAAAGGCAAAAAGACAAAGGAAATGCAGTTAGTAAAAGATAGGTTACCAGGGGCAGAAGGAAAAGAACTTGAATCTTTGCAGACAGAGAGTGAGAGTGAGCCGGAGAAGGAAGAAGAACCAGAGGAGGAATACCCGCTTAGTGAAGAAGAATAAGACTTGGTGGAAATATAAATGAATTATGGATACGATCAAGGTTGCAACATGGAATGTGAAGGGTTTAAACGAACGAGACAAGAGGGGGAAAGTATTTCAATATATAAAGCGGCAGAATATACAGATAATTTGTCTCCAAGAAACCAGAATACAAAAGAATAAAGTAAAATTGTTAGAAAATTCTAAACTGGGAAAACTTTTTGTCTCGTCTGCAGATAAGAAAAAGAAAGGGGTAGCTCTATATATTAATACCAAATATGAGGCACAAGAAGTTATAAATGATCATATGGGGCATTATGTGGGTGTTACAATTCTGATAAATGGAGAAAAGATATTGTTGATTGGGATCTATGGTCCATTTGAAAAAAGGGGTCATTTTTTTAGACATTTATTAAATAAAATAGAGAACTTAACCTTTGATGCATGCATGTTAATGGGGCATTGGAACGCGGTAACTGATCCGAGATTGGATAGATATTCAGAAAATAAAATCAAAGACAATCAAGGTAAGCTCCCCAAGGAATTTTTTGAGTTGGTTGAAAGACTGAATATTAATGATATCTGGAGAGAGAAGAACGGAGGGACAAGAGAATATACTTTTTTTTCTGACCATCATAAGTTGTGGGCTAGGCTTGATATGATTTTTGTCTCACCACATATCACCCCCAAGATTGTAAATTTAGAAATAAAGCCGAGAGTTCTCTCAGACCATAGTTTAGTCCTAATGCTGATGAGGGTAAGACCAAAAGAATTCAATTGGAGATTAAAGACAGAATTATTAAATAGTAAAAAAATCTGTGTAGAAGTAACAGAGGAGATTAAAAATTTTTTAAGGAAAATATGGATAAGGGGACTAATATAAATATGGTTTGGGAGGCTGCTAAGGCTGTTTTTAGAGGCCTCTTTATGAAAAAAAGCTACTGGAGCAAAAAACTAAGATCAAAGAAGTTAACAGAGCTACAGGAAAGGCTAGTTAAAGAGGAAGATAAATTGAAGCAAACCCCAAACGATAAAAATCTAATTTTAAAGATCAAATCAATTCAGCAGCAGATTTCACTATGCTTAATGGAGGATATACAAAGAAGTATAAACTATATGTGACAAAAGAAATTTGAGGGAGCGAATAAGCCTGGTAAATGGCTTGCTTATTTGATGAAAAAGGAAAAAGCGAAAAAACAAATAACTTGTTTGAAGAATCAAGAGCAAAGAATCACAGACCAAGATAAGATCAAGGAGACTGTTCATAGTTTCTACGAACAGTTATACGGTCTGGAAGCAGTACAGGAAGAGGACATAAGAATATACCTAGAAAAAAGCAAATTTGAACCCTTTAGTGAGGAACAAAGAGAATATCTAAACAAAGAAATTACACCTCAAGAAATTATTGAAGCTATAAAAAAAACCAAAACAGGGAAAGCAGCAGGTCCCGACGGGTTTCCTGCAGAATTCTATAAAAAAATTTGCTCAACAGTTAGCTGAACCTTTATGCTTAGTTATAAAGGAATTGGGGGAAAATAGAGTCCCAGCCTCATGGAATCAGGCAAATATTGTCTTAATCCCTAAAGAGAACAAAGACAGCCAATATATAAGCAACTATAGACCAATCTCATTGCTAAACTGCGATTATAAGATCTTCGCAGCAGTGCTAGCAGAAAGACTAAAGAAAATCTTAAAAGACTGGATTGGAAAAGACCAGAACAGCTTTCTGCCTCAGAGAAAGATCAAGGATAATATGAGATACATGCTTGATATCATTGAACTACATGAGCGGAGAATAGATAAAAAAACTAGTTATGGCTTTCCTTGATTTTGAGAAAGCCTTTGATAAGGTGAATTGGAGGTTTATGATTCAAGTGCTGGAGAAAATTAATGTAGGGACAAAATTTATTAAATGGATTAAATCAATTTATGTCAAACAAGAAGCATGGGTATTGGTTAATGGGGAGAGGACTAAGAAAATAGAAATTTGGAAGGGCACAAGGCAAGGATGTCCTTTGTCTCCCCTCTTATTCTTAATGGTTGTAGAGATATTGATAAATAATATTAGAGGAAATAAAAATATAAAGGGTATTAAATATAAACAATATGAATCAAAACTGAAGGCATATGCAGATGACTTGCTGATTACGTTATCAGATCCAGAAGATGGTCTGCAACAATTAATAAAGACACTAGATGAATTTAGGCTGGTATCAGGACTAAAAATAAACAAGGAAAAAACAATGGTAATAACAAAAAAATTATCAGAAAATGATAAGCAAGCAATAGAAAAAATCTCAGGATATCAAGTAACTAAAAAAGTTAGATACCTTGGTATTGATCTGACAAATAAAAATGTTGATCTATTTAAAAACAATTACGAAAAACTGTCAAAAGAAGTAAAGAAAGACCTGACAAGGTGGAGTAAGCTAAAACTTTCCTGGCTGGGGAGAATATCGGCAGTGAAAATGAGCATCCTGCCAAAATTTCAATTTCTATTTCAAAATATCCCCATTATAATTAATAACACCCCATTTAGCTCTTGGAATAGAGAAATTTCGAAATTTATATGGGAGGGCAGGAGGCCAAGGGTGCGACTTAAAACTATGCAGGACAGGAAAGAAAGGGGAGGTTTGGCATTGCCGAACTTATTAGTATACTATGAAGCTAATTGTTTAGAATGGTTAAATGAATGGATATGACTTAAAAACAAAAAGCTATTAAGTTTAGAGGGAATAGACCAAAGATTTGGCTTACACGCGTATCTTCTCTATGGAAAAATGAAAATACATAAAGATTTTACTAACCATTTTGTTAGAAGATCACTTATGAGGGTCTGGTTAAAATATAGAGATAGAATTTGCCCGGATATACCAATTTGGACCTCTATTCATGAAGCTTTTCATAATAGAGAAACAATCTTATATGAGAAGTGGATTACGTATAATGACCTAATCATGAAATCAAACGATAGTATAAATCCTAAAATTAAGACTTTGGAACAATTGTTAGGTGAAGGGTACTCAATAGGATGGTTGTTGTATAGACAGTTAAAGCAAAGATTTCTATCAGATCAAAAAACACCAGGAATAAGGATAAAAAGAACTAAATTTGAACATTGCTTGATGTCGGAAAATACACACAAAATAACCCTATATTATAAGTGCCTAATGGAGTTGGCTATGGAGGAGGAAGTGGTAAAAGAGCACATGATTAAATGGGCGCAGGACATTAAGCAGAGTATCAGACTTGAGCAAAGGAAGGAAATCTGGAAAAAAACATCAAAATATACCACTTGTTATGATCTGAGAGAAAATCTCTATAAAATGCAGTTCAGGTGGTATATGACACCAGTTAGATTAACAAAATTCTGTAAGAATCTTTCGTCAAAATGCTGGAAATGTAAGATGGAAGTGGGAACTTTTTACCATACCTGGTGGAGCTGTAAGAAAACAAGAAAATATTGGGTTACTATTCAAAGGTCTATGATGGAAATTTTACAAACTCAAATAGATTTGGACCCCAAATTATTTCTCCTCAACATCTGTGAAGATAGACAGCTTGAAAATAAATATGGTAAACTCATATTTTGTATGTGTAAGGATAGTTTATGCCAAGAAATGGAAGTGTGATAGTCTCCCGAGTAAGGCTGAATGGTTAGATAAATTAATTACTGTTGTACAACTAGATCAAGCCACAGCCTTTTTAAGAGGGGATGACTGGGAAGAAAATGAGGTAATTTGGAAACCGTTATTTAATTACATTAATGAGGAAAAGGAAAAACCTTATTGAAATGGAGGAAAAGTTTCTTTTATTGATGGGAGATGAGACATAATAGCAGTAATATGTATTTAATTTGACTAGGAATGTTGTTTTGGGTTCTTAATCTCAAATATGGATGTAAGAAGAAAGGTAGTTAGTCTTAAAGATAAGGACTATGACTTGACTGCGTGTCTAGGAAGTCATTGGAATGTAAGGGTGTAATCAGCTGTTATGTGTTAGGTGTAAATATAGATCGTGTAATGTGTTAAGAAAATGGCTATCTATGTATGTATGCATGTTTATATCTATTTTTTCTTTCTTTTTTCTGCTTTCTTTTTTCACTTTTGTGTTTAATTGTTTATTTCATTTCTTTCTTTTTTGTTACATAAAGTTGTATGTATGTTTTTTTTCACCTCTATATTTTAAATTCAATAAAAAAAGAGATGAATCCATAATAAGAAGATATAAGGACATAAAAGGTAAAAAAAAATTATTATTATCTCAAGAGCAGATTTAAAATATCTTACTTTCGTTTTGTGTGGGACGGAGAATCACGGAGGAAGCCTGTTCGACATTAAAAAGATAAATGAGGCAGCTAGAGGCTGTTAGAAATGGACTTTGAGATAAGGAATTTAGCCTTGTAACTGCCTTAAAGTGGAATGGAATTAACCCATAAATCATAAATGGTCAGAAGCTTGAACGAGAGGAGATAAAAGACGATAAAAGCACTGTCCACTGTTAATTGTTTAAAAGGGGGAGGGAGAACCCCCCCGTTAGTTATTTTAAACTTAAGACGGAGAAGGAGGAACTGGGAGGTGGATAAGACGGAGTAAATATTAAATACGTGTACATGTCAAAAAGTCCAAAAATAATAGCGGGAAAGCTTTGGAAGAGAGGTTTAAGGCAAACTGAGAAAGACAAACCTTCAGATAGAGCTTTTGGAAGACTCTCTAGACTGGAACAAACTGAACAAACAGAAATGTTAAGAAGTCCCCCTAAAAAAATGGCTGCTCCTGCAAGTTCACTCCCAGAGAAGCAGGAAGAAGAAAAGGGGAAAGATAAAAAACAACAAGAAGATGCAGATTGAGGAATACGAGCAAAGGCAGGAATGATGGATTGTGAACAAATGAGGAGTATGATTACAGAAATTATGAAGCAGGAGAATGAAACGAGATGCAAAGAGATGAATGATTTTCTGGAAAGACAGAAAAATGAAATATTACAAGCAAGAGAAGTGGAGAAGCAAATCTTTTTAACAACAATACGAAATGAAAGAGAAGCTATGACAAAACAATTTCAACTACAAATGCAACTTGAAAGGAAAAGTTCAGATGAAAAGTTTATGGAAATACAAAGAAATATAAAACAAATACAAGAGGATGTGCAAACATTAAAATCTGATAACAAGGAAAGCAAGATTATACAAGGGAGACATCAAAGAGAAATTGAAACCAATAGAGCTAAATTGTCCGAAATGGACAAAAAACTTATATATTTTCAGGATTATCAAAGAAGAACTAATTTCGTTATCAAGAACATACCGGAGTCGGAGAAAAGAGATAGAAAATATGATCTGGAATCAAAAATTTTGAAATGGCTACAAAAAATCTCTCCATCTTTAAATTGGACTGAATCAGACTTTGAAAGAATTGATTGCATTGGACCAGTGACGAATAGGATGACACCACGAGATGTAATAGTAAGTGTAGCTAACTATAACAAAAAGGAAGGACTGATAAATATTATGAGGAAGAATCTGGAAAAATTAAAATTTGAAGATGTCAATGTAGAAATTTATAACGACTACTGTTTTCAAACGAAAATGTGGAGGAGAGCGATGAAACCATGTACTAATGTGTTGAGGAGAGCGGGAATTTATTACACTTGGGGACATCCTATATTCCTGAAATTTCAAAAAGCAGGAAAAAGATATAGGATCGAATCAGTGGAACAAGGAATACAATTGTTGAAAGATCTTGGGATATATAAAGAAGATGAAGGAACAACTGGAGAGTCTAAAAAATCTAAAGGAAGTGGAGCTGTCACCCAGGTTGGAGAATTTGGAGGAGAAGAATTACTGGGAGCATGTGGAGGAAGCGGACTTCCATAGATGAAAAGAGAAATTACTGCAATCAAGCACAAAGTTAAATTTATTGTTTTTATGAGCACTCGGGGGGTGGGCAGTTTCTTTGGGCCTTGGGATGTCTTCGTCACCCCTCTCCACAGGGGTAGCTTCAGCGACCGGGGCTAGAGCAATGCGCTCTAGCAAGAAGAAGTGGAGAGGTAAATGGGATTTGGGGAGGGAAGGGAGGTGAAATAGAGGGAGGAGGGAAGGGATAGGGATTGCACAAAATGGAGCCATTAGAGAAAGAAAGAAATGGTATTATGGCAGATAAACTGAAAATTTCAACCTTAAATACCAAAGGTCTTGGATCAGTGATTAAAAGAAGAAGGATTGAAGCTTTACTATGAAGAGATTCGGCAGATATTATTTTTATTCAAGAAACACACCAACGGAAAGAGGGGGGAAATGAATTGAAACTGAATTGGAAAAAGAATTATGAGAAAGCATTTGGAAATTCAAAATCAAAAGGGGTAGCAATAATAATTGCAAAAAAATGTAATTTTGTAATTAATAAAGTAATAAAAGATGATGAAGGAAGATATATAATAATACAGGGAGAGTAAGGGAAGATAATTATACACTTGTGAATGTATATGCACCAAATGAAAAGCAGGAAGAGTTTTATGAAAGAGTGTTAAAGAAAGTGGAAAGAATACAAAAACAATATGTAATTATAGCAGGAGATTTTAACATGCAAATGGATAAGATTAAAGATAAATCTAACCCCTCAGTAAGGGATAAACATAGAAATATAACAAACTTAAATAAAATAATGAATAAAAGGGAATTTAAAGATGTCTGGAGATTAGTAAAAGGGGATGAAAAGAAATATACATATTATTCTGCTGTACATAAAACATACACTAGAATAGATTATATTTTTGTTTCAAAAAATATGATAACTAAAGTTTTAGACAGTGAAATATCAAGTATAAAAGTAAGTGACCATGCCTTGGTGAGTGCAGAATTTATTATTAAGAAAGATTATGAACAAATAAAGAGGTGGAGGTTAAATACTAAGATATTGAATTATAAAGATATAGTAAACAAAATTGAAAAGGAATGGCAAGAAACATGGGATATAAACAATAAGGAAGTGACAAAAGGATTGTTATGGGACACGATGAAGGCAGTAACAAGAGGAATATGTATGAAAGAAGCATATAACCTTCGAAAAAGACAGGAAGAAAGGAAAAAAATAGAAACAGATATAGAACAATTAGAGTATAAATATATAGCTAATAGAAATAAACAGATTTACGTAGAATTGAGGGCAAAAAGGGAGGAACTGCAAAAGATAGAGATAGATGAAGTACAGGAAAATTTGATTTATTTAAGAAGGGAATATTTCGAATATAGCAATAAAAATTCAAAAATGTTGGCCAGGGCCACACAGAAAAAGAAAATGGAAAGCATGATAAATATAGTGAAGGATAGATGTGGGAGGATGTGTAGAATGATGAAAGAAAAAATAAAAAATTTTGAAGAATTTTATAAAGAATTATATCAAGCAGGAAAAAATCCAATAGATAAAATAGAAAATTATGTAGAAGAAAATTGGGGACAAATAATAATGGAGGAAGATAAAGAACTACTGGAAAACCCCATTGAAAAGGAAGAGATAATGGAGGTAATTAGAAAATTAAAAAATGGCAAAAGTCCAGGAATGGATGGTTTGGGACCTGAATATTATAAAGTGTTTGAAAAAATATTAGTTCCAAAGTTGTTAGAATTATATAATGGAATATTACAAGGAGAGAAAATTCCTTTATCATGGTCTCAATCATTAGTAATATTAATACCAAAAGTAGATAAAGATCCAACTGATCCAGGGTCATATAGACCTATATCATTAATAAATCAGGATGCAAAGATATTAACAGCAATAATAGCAAACAGAATGAATAAATGTATGTATAAATATATAGGAAAAGATCAATGTGGTTTTGTGAAAGGAAGACAAATGTCTAATTTAGTAGGAAGAGTTTTGAGTAAAATACATGTAATTGGGAGAGAAAAATTAAAAGCAGGAATTTTAGCATTAGATATATTTAAAGCTTTCGACTGTGTGGAATGGCCAACATTAAAAATAATTATGAAAAAATTTGGAATGGGAGAAAAAATGAGGGGATTAATAGATCAATTATATTGTGATAACTCAATAAAAGTAATAGTTAATGATGGAAGTACAAAGGAAATAAAAGTAACGAGAGGTACAAGGAAAGGATGCCCGCTGCCACCAATATTATTTGCAATGGTTATAGAAATGTTAGCAAACGTTATAAGGAAGGACAATAGTTTGAAAGGAATAGGATTGGAAAAAAAACATAAATTAGTTTATTTGCTGATGATACACTGTTAACTATTAAAGACTTAAAGAATAAAATAGGAGAAATTAAGTAACATTTGAATTTATTTGGAGAGATAACAGGACTTCAAATTAATTGGAATAAAACAGAAATTATGCTATTTTATTATACAAAAAAGGAAGAATCAGAGTTTATGAAGCAAAAAGAGTTAGGGATAAGAATAAAAAGTAATATAAAATATTTAGGAATTAATATAACAAAAGATTTAAAAGAAATGGAAGGGAATTTTTTTTTTAGTATTACGGACAGAAGTTGAAAAAAAAATAGTAGAATATAAGAAAATTCGATTATCATGGTTTGGAAGAATAGCGTTAGTCAAAATGAAAATTTTACCAAAATTAAATTTCCTATTTAGAATGATACCATTAAAAATATCAGAAGTAGAATTAAGTAAATGGCAACAGTTACTAAATGTATATTGTAATGGAGGGAAAGGAAGTAGATTAAATAAACAATTTTGGTATGAGTCTCAGAAAAAAGGAGGGTTAGGCCTCCCTAATATAAAAGGATATTATGAAGCTAACCACTTAAGATATGTAATAGAAGGAATGCTGGACATACCAGATTTAGATTGGTTAGAAATGGGGGGAAAAGAGAGATATGAAAATAGAGAAATTTTTTTTTAAAGAATTTAGTAGGAAAGAAATTAAAGAAATTGGAAATCCTTTTATGGAAAATATATTAGAAATTTGGAACAAATATAAAAATGATTAATGAATGAAAACTCAATAATAACACCAATAATAATGGAAAAATCTTTCCCAAAAAACTTAAAAGATTTATTAGATAAAGAATTAAAGGAAAGGAAAATAGATAAAATAGAAAATTGGATAGAATTAAAAATAGGAAAAGAAAATATAAAAGAAAAATTTAGGGGGATAAACATATCTTGGTTACATTTTATGCAAATAGAACAATGGTTTAAGAATTTGAAGAAAAAATATAGAAAAAGGAAAATATACACAATTTGAACAAATAGTTCAGAAAGGAAAAGGAATGGAGGAAAATGAAAATATGAAAGGTATAATTAGCAAAATTTATAAAATATTAATGGACAATAAAAGGGAAAAACTAGATCAAAATATTTTAAAAGTAATATGGGAAGATGAATTGAAATGTAAAATTTCTGATAATGAATGGAATAAGATTTGGGAACAAAGACATTTGAAAAACTTATTGGTGCGAATTAGGGAAAATTATTATAAATTGATTTGGAAATGGTATTTGACACCACTGAGATTACATAATATAAATAAAGAAAATTCAAAATATTGTTGGAGAGGTTGTCAGGAAGTAGGGTCATATCTACATATGTGGTGGCAATGTAAATATGGGCAAAAATTCTGGGAAATAGTAATATTAGAGATAGAAAAGGTTATGAATATAAAGATAGATAGAAAACCGAATATAGCATTGTTATCAATATATAATGAAATAGAATGGAAGGAGGAAAAAAATCTTGTAACAAACTTGTTTACTGCTGCGAGATTATAGCAAGAAATTGGAAAACAAAAATAAATGTGAAATTGGAGGATTGGTATAAGGAAGTTTGGAAGATAGCGATTAATGATAAATTAACATTTTTCATTGAAAGTGAAAAAAAGATTTTTGAAAAGAAATTATTTTGATGAAATATGGAAAAAAATATTGAAAATGTATTAAGAAAGGAAGATGGGAAACTGCCTCCACGGGAGGAGTTAAGATTTTGGATGGAGTATAAAGATGGAAATGGCTCTGGGGGTGGGGTGCACGGAGGGGATATTTAGAGGTTTTTGTTAAAAAAAAATATGTATGGAAGTTGATTGTTTTATGCTTGTAAAATTTAAAAATAAAATAATAATTTAAAAAAATTAAAAAAAAGAAATTTTCTCTTAACTCATAACAGGCTGTATATTTTAATCTTTTAGTCCAAAATCTTTCCCATTGATTCAAGCAAATGATTTGCTTCAGATCTTGGGTGCACTTAATCATTGATTCTGTTACTAATTCTTCTTCTAATTCAATATCCATCAGATATTTATAAAATAATGCAATTTTATGGTGACTATCAGATAGCAAACTTCATCAAATTTATTGTTTTTTGTTCTTATTCCATACAATTTCTTATCACTGGAGAATCTCTCTTTTAGTTGCCTATATGTGAACCATCCACAAGAATAACTCTCCTGTGTCAATTGTTCATGTCATTTAAATTCCAATTCCTTTTTTACTTGGTTCTATTCAGTTACGTCTGCATACCTTATCCATCTCCCCCCTCCAACCACTTCTCTTTGGTGAAATGCCTCATGACTTGAAGTCCATAGAGGGAGATCAGGACAAATTCTGGCTCTATATTTTGACCATATATTCAGTAGTGATTTCCTAATAAAGTGGTTCTTAAATTCCTTATGGACTTTCTCTTTTATATATAACAGATAACCATGCCAGCAAACCTAAGTCCTGACCCCTCTAACTCCAACATTTTATTATCACTCAGCAGACACCATTCTGTAATCCAATCCAAGCAACAAGCCACATAGTATACCTAAAGGTTGGGTAACATGAGACCTCCTCTGGGGGTTCTATCCTACATTAATTTGTACTTTACCCCGGAGAATATCTAGAAAGAAGAAGAAAGAAAGGAAAAAAAAACAGACAGAGAAGAAAGAGAAGAAGACAAAATGACAACGAGGGAAGAAGAAAGAAAGAAAAAAGAGAAAATCGAAGAAACAGGTAAGCAAAAAGAAAAAAAGAATAGAGAAAGACTCAGATCCTTGACTTTAGAAGAATTGAAATTTCTGGAGAGACAGCAAAAAGAGGAAATTGAAGAAGACCTTGAACAGTTAATAAGATCAAATGAAGATGAAACAGAGGAGACACAGGAAGAGGAAAATGAACTAATGGGACCAAGAAAGATATAAATTAAAAGGACAGTAACTGAAACCACAGAAGACTAGAAAGGAAGAGAAGGGAGAAAGATATGGTGAGTCAACTTAAATACTTAATGTGTAACATAAAAAGCTTAAACTCACCTCAAAAGAGAGAGAAAATATTTCGTTATTGGGGGGGGGAATTAAACATCGTTTGCCTCCAAGAAACTCGCATAAAAGAAAAGGACATTTTTTTAAAAAAAAAATCATGAATTTGGAAAAGAATTTATCTCTGCAGTTAGAAAAAAAAGATAAGAAAAAAAATGGGATAGTCTTATATGTAAATAAGAGATTGGAAGTAAAAGAAATACTATGTGACTCTAATGGAAGATATGTGATCATTGAAGTAAAGGATCAAATAGGAAAACTGTTATTGGTGGGATATATGCCTCTACAGATAAAAATAGTAGATTCTACAAAAAACTTTTGTCACAATTAGAGGTACTCAATTATGAAAATATAATAACTATGGGGGACTGGAATGGGGTTATTAACCCAGTAATAGATAGATACTCAAAGAACAAAATTAAGATTAGCCGAGGGAAATTACTGGAGAAATTCTTCGAAATGATGGCTAGACTAAAAAGAGACATATGGAGAGCAAAATACAATGACAAAAAAGATTTTACTTTTTTCTTGAATGGCCATAATTCTTGGGCTAGATTAGATATGTTTTTGATTTTGGCACATATGATTAATAATGTATAGAAAATAGACATTCTTCCTCAAGTATGGTCTGATCATAACCCAGTACTAATGACATTTAGGAAGTCCATGAGATCCTACAGGTGGCAATTGAACAAATATCTTTTGGGTAAGGAAAACATTGTGAAGGAAGCTTGAAACCAATATATATATATATATATATATATATGAAAAAGCAGATAAAGAGGTCCCTATAAATATAGTTTGGGACACTGCTAAAGCTTTTATAAGAGGCTTTTTAATTAAAAAATATTGACATGAAGAAAAAAACAGGAGAAAATAAAAAGTTGGAAAAAGAAATAAGTATAAGAGAAGATTATTTAAAGAAAGATCCAAGAGATAAAGAAAAAAGGAAAGAAATAAAAGGTTTACAGATTTTTTATTTTTATTTTTTATTTTATTTTATTTTTTTGATAATTACAAAAGAAGAACTGGACAAAAAATTAAAATATATCAGACAAAAAAACTTCCAACAGGCAAATAAACCTGGGAAATTACTTGCATATAAATTTAAAAATGAAAAGGAGAAAAAAAACTATATTAAAATTGGAAAATGAGGGAGAACTGGTTACAGACCCAAAGAAAAATTTTCTTGGCTTTTTTTCAGACTTAGCTAGCAAAAAAGGAATTAAAGAGGAGGACATTCATAAATATATTTAAAAAATCAAAAAAATAGGAAAATAACCACACAACAAGCGGAATTGTTAGATAAACCAATTGAGATAGAAGAGATTAAAAAACTCAATATAGAATAATAACATAAGAAGAATTAAAGGAGAAGGGAATTAAATGCCATTGGTTATTATATAGACAAATAAAAGAAAAAAATTAAAATAGAAATTAGAAATTTTGGTATAGAAGAAAAGATGACAGAATTGGAAAAAAAATAGTTAAAGAGAATCAGAAAGCATTATCCAAAATATACAAAATCTTGTTAAAATGGGAGACAGAAGAGGAGTTTGTAATAGATTCAATAATCAAATGGGCATAAAATATTGGGCATAAAATTGAAATAAATAAATGGAGAAAAGTATGGAAAAAACAATAAAAATATCAATAGCACAAAATATAGGGGAGAACATATATAAGATGTACCACAGGTGGTATATCACTCCAGAAAAATTATCTAAAATGTATGATAAGGTAAATGATAAATGTTACAAATGTAAAAAAGAAAAAGGAACACTATTTCATTTATGGTGGACGTGTAAAAGAGTAAAAAAAATGGGTTTCTACACATCAGAATATTGAGGAGATATTGAATAGTAAGCTTCAAATGAGACCAGAATTATACTTGTTGAGTACGATTGAAGAGGGGCTGGACCAAGATAAGAAAAGAATATTATATTACATGATTGCAGCAGCAAGACTATTAGTTGCTCAAAAATGGAAAGAAAACCTAATGCCAGAAATACAAGATTGGATGGGAAAATTAGTAGAAATGGCAGAATTAGACATGCCTTATGAAGTATGAAATGTTAGGGTAATTCACTCAAAATTGGGAGCAAGTAATAGACTATATAAGTAAACATTGGGGTGTAATGGCAACGTGGGGATTTAAAGATTAAATAAATAATAATGGTAATTATAATATATAATCGGTAGAAGAAAATGGCATTAATCGTTTGGATCTATGTTGGGTAATGTATAAATTGGTAAATGACAGGAAAATGAGGTTTGTAGAAATATAGGGGCTAAGCAGACGGGCGGCCATGGGCTGCCCCGGGAAGCTGCGGATCGGGGCCGAGGTATCCGCACACCTCGGCCCTGCGGCACAGCGTCCCAGCCCCAGGAAGGAGTGCTAAAATAGAGCTCCTTCCACAAGACGCTGAAGGTGTGCTGCAAAAGGCTGCCGGTGCACCTTTGGCACCTCTTCCGCCGTAGCGTGTGCAGATGCTGTGGCGGACAGGCATCCTCGGAGCGCTGGCCGTGTGGAGGGTCCGGCACTCCGATGATGCCTTCAGGAAGGGGTTGGGGTGCCCAGCGTGTGGCTGCCCCTCCCCTTCCTTGCGCTGAAGATGGCACTTTGCGCCGTCTGCTTCCCTCCATAGTTAAACACTAATGCATCCACTGCACAGGAAGTGAAGACTGGAAAATGGAATAATGTGGTTATATGATTTAGTAGAAGAAATTGTAAATAATAACAATTGTTTGAATGTTGTTTTTTGTGATTTTAATTAATAAAATTATTTTAAAAAAAATAGAAGTATGGTGTCTAGAACAAGGGAAGCAATAGTGCCACTGTATTCTGCTTTGGTCAGACCTCACCTGGAATACTGTGTCCAGTCCTGAACACCACAATTCAAATCATGTTGCAAATTGGAGAATGTCCAAGGAGGGTGACCGAAATGGTGAAGGGTCTGAAAACCATGCCTTATGAGGAAAGATTAAGGGAGCTGGATATGTTTAGCCTGGAGTAGAGACAGTTAGGTGATATGACAGCCTTAAGTATTTGAAGGGGTGTCACACTGAGGATGGAGTAAGCTGGTTTTTTGCTGTTCCAGAGACTAGAACATGGAACAATGGATGCAAGCTGCAGGAAAAGAGATTCTACTTCAACATTAGGAGGCATTTCCTGACAGTAAGAGCTGTTTGACAATGGAACACACTCCCTCAGAATGTGGTGGAGTCTCCTTCTTTGGAGGTCTTTAAACAGAGACTGGATGGCCATCTGTCAGGGATGCTTTGATTGTGATTTCCTGCATGGCAGGGAGGGTTGGACGGGATGGCCCTTGTGGTCTCTTCCAACTCTATGATTCTATGGAATTTATCACATGGGGCAAAATTGGAAGTTTAAAATGGTAAGAAGCCATGATTAACTCACAATTGTGCAAATGGTTTTCACACGCAAAGCACTGTTATCCTATGCAGAATCTAAGATTAACCTGCACTTGCATGCAAATGCGAGAATGGTTTTCACATGATAGGACCAGATGTGCCTCCATCCCGATAATGATTAAAGTGTATGCATCCTGCAAAAGTGAGCAAATGTATAAATGATTCTCACACAATGACACCTGACTATGGGGGAAGGCGTGAGTGTGTCCTTGCCTTCCCTCAGTAGCTTTTTCTTTCAGAGCTGTGGCTAGGAGGGAAAGCTGTCCCCTTAAAGGGATTTTGGACTTCTCCTCCCAGAAGCCTCAGCCATGTTGGCCAATAGTCTGGGTTTCTGCAAGGTAAAGTCCAAAATCCCTTAAAGGGGACAGTTCATTGATCGCTGCTGGCTCTGGCAGACTGGGAGACAACCCTTCATTCACTCTCCTCTCTCTGCCCTTGCATCAGCTGTTTGTTTTCAGAGCTCTAGTTATGAAGAAGGGCAGGACAAAGCAGCACAGGAAGCAAACTTCTCTCTCTCGCTCCCACTGTGTTCCTTACTTCCCTCAGCAGCTACTCCTTTAAGAGCCCTGGATAGAGGAGGAGAGACATTGACACAGAGAGAGGTGCAGGAGGAAGAAGCAAGCTTTTTCTCTTGTGTGTTTGTGTGCCTCTGCCTTTACCTGAGCAGCTGTTCCTTTAAGAGCCCTGGCTATTATCCCTAAGGAACCATGGTAAATCTGACAACAAGGATAGAAATGGGAAGAATCCCGCAAATGGCTTTCACACTACAGTAATTGTGCAAAAAAAGCAAATTCATGAATGAAACGGAAATGAAATCATGGCATTTTCCTGAAAATGGCTATTTGTTGGTTCATGCCACTTTATTGTCCAATTCTAAGCAGTTTGTGTGCAACGTTGTGTGAAAACCATTTGTGCAATTGCTGTTAATACACTGCATAAGCACAGGTTCTTGCCAGTTTAAACTTTCACTCTTCCCCATGTGATAAAGTCAATTGATTCTATGATTCTATGATCATGTTTTTAACAATGTTCACTCTTTAGATATTATTTAATCTTAACACTTATCTAGTTGCCATTTGATAAAAAATATTTCCCACACTTTATACCAAATATACAAAGGGATAACTCCTGTGATATTGTCTGATGGGTTTTCTTCTAGATGGAACAAGACTCTAAATGAGAAGCTAGTTAAATTGGGCTTTTCATGAACCATCATTTTGGCAATAGGTCATGAGAAAGAAAAACAGGAACATCAATGAATTACAGGTAATGAGCTGCAACAACATCTAAAAGCAGCCTCTGTATATCCTGATTTTAGAGATAATGGAAATGCCTTTATGCTAGCTAACCATTTGAGTCTTCTAACTCTTCCAAACACAGGATAACATTCACATTAGTAAAATTTAATGTTCTACCCTCAGCCCTATTGGAAGGGAGATACAATAGTATCCCCTATGCTGCACGCACTTGTCCTTGTGGAACTGGCACAGTGGAGACTATAGGTCATGTATTGTTATACTGTCCTTTTTACTATGGTTATAATCAAATTTTTATTTATCCAATTCTTAATCATTTTCCTGGAAGAACAGATGAGTTCTATGTATCTTACTTGCTAGCGGACCACTGCCCATCAATAACAACAAGGGTAGCCAGTTTTTGTGCAGCGGCAATGGTCTGCCACCATAAGATGGTATCTTAAATTTTTATTACATCTTCTAGTTTAATACAATTTTTATTGTATTATACAATTTTTATAATACAATTTATACTCTTAGAATGAATTTATATTGTTAAATTTTACTTTTACTTTTAATATTTTTTTAATTTTTTAATAAATTTTATTATAGAATCAAAACAAAACACAAGTACAAATACAAATACATTCAGTTTAATATAATTTTGTAACTGAATTTCTAATTAATATCACTTACTTTTATAATCTGATGATTTACTATGATGTTTATTTGTGTTTTACTATGATGTCAGTTGATGTTTATTTGATGTCTGATCGGTTGATCGTAATAATAAATATATATACTATGTAAATAAAATGGTTAACCTTTTCAATATGATTGAAAATTAACCTATTCTAAATCAATGTATATACCTTTTCTATACTCCCTTTTTAACAATTCCTTTAATCTTCTATAGTTAGAACTGCTACTGGATCCCATTTTTCTTTCTGGCACATTAGTACTTTTTCCTTTTTACAATTTTCTTTACATCTACATATTGCATCTCCTTTAATCATTACTGTTTACTTATCCAAATTTATCATATCACAAAGTTTAGTAACCCAATCATCAATTGTGACCATGAGTTTCATTTGTTAACACAGATCAATGAATACATAAAATAAATTATTTCTTTGAAAGTTAGGTTAGTCCAGAAAGTTAGGTTAGTCCATTTCATTTAAAAGCCAATAAATACTCAACCATCTAATTATTTTCTCTTGAAATGCAGTCTGTTTACTAACCAAAGCATGCCAAGAAAGATTTGCAGGCCGAGTGATGCATTGTGAAGTTGGTCTGTGCTGTAAATACATTGTAAATAATTTGTAGGGAATTCATATATCCCTATGCACAGTTGGTAAGAGGTTTATAAATATATGATCAGGCTTTTATAAATCACAGTGAATCCACTCCTTTAAAGCGAGCCATGCCATTTTCTTCTGTTCTAAACATAGCATTTGAACATTCACAAGGCCCAGGATTTTAGGGAGGCTCTGATGTCCAGTGTAATTGGCTTTGCCTTTTTCCTGTACTCAAGCAACAAGTTTACAATCTAGGGATAGTACATTCAGCACAGATTTAGCAAAGCTTCTCCTTCTCTATGGTTTACCAATTCAAATGTGCACAAAGAGGACTGAATCTGGATGCTCTTCCAGAAAACAGACTCAAGTTACAGCAGGACTGTCAACTAGTCCTGCTGTCAAACTCTGGCTAATGAGCTCATAATATGAATTTTCTGTTTGCAGTATTCAATTACACTGTGAGTTGAGATCTCCTACTCTGAAATATTTTGTTAGCTGAAACAGAGGTTGTTGTGTGTTTTTTTTTTAAAAAAATGTATGGCCTAAATCCTATTGTTAGTTCCAACTAGAGGAGAACCATTGAATCAGCTGGCCCTGCCTGTGTGATCACTTGGAATACAGTAGGTCTACTGGTGTAGTGATTTGAGTGTTAGACTAGGGTGTGGGAGGCCAGGAATCAAATTCCCTCTCAGCCATGGAAACCCACTAGATGAACTTGGGGAAGTAACACTCTTTCAGCCTCAGAGGAAGGCAAAGGCAAATCCCTTCTGAACAAATTTTGCCAAAGGAAACCGCATGATAGTTTTGTCTTAAGGTCTCCATAAGTCAGAAATGATCTGAAGGCACAAAACAAAACCTTTTTTTTTGTTATTTTCTTCTATTTCTTTGTTATAATATTCTTCTTTATCCTTGTGCAATAGTTCTTAAACAGTTGCATTCATGATTCTGTTTTTGTTCCTGTCACCCTTTTTCTTTGCTTTCCTTCTTTCTCTAATTCCTTGTATTGTTTCGTCCATTATCTGTTGTGTCTTCCACTGTGTCATCCCACCAGCTGTTTTCCCAAAACAAGTCCTTTATTTTCCCTTAACCCCAATCATATGTTCCTCTCATTTTATAAGCTCACAACAGTAGGGAGGCAAAAATGGTCCTTTCATAACAATCAGAGCATGAGACATAACAAACAGAAAATGTGATATTAACACCACATCTTGAGGATTTGTGAATCTGAGTGTTCTTCACTTTTTTTCTTTAACATGACAGAAAGATCTTGAGATCTAAACAGCAAATCATATGCAACAGAAGGTGAAACTAAAAGGCTTGCCAATCCTAGCAGAGATCTTTCAGTCTGGGGTTGTTCAAATCCAGTTTTGAATTCTTGGATAGTCAACCATATTTGTGATTAGGGTTGACTTAGGGTTGCCACCTCTTTCTTCCTGTCAGGCTCCTCATGTTTAACTGTCAGCGTAACATTGTGCCTATTGAAGTTGACTAACAAAGATAAGAATTCCATCTGGTTTATTTCTGATAAGAAGTTTCCAAAATTTGTAAATGTCTTATAAATTCAAAGTAAAGATTTTTAGAATCTATTTTTAAATGAATACAGGATAAAGTGAGGCTGATATATTTGCCCATCTCTTCGCCTGACCATCAGCACTCATCTTCTGGATTCACTCATGTTCTGGAAAATTTTATCTCAAAATTTGGCAGCACTGGGAGAACAAGTGAAAATACACTTAGCAAATATGCTGCAGATAAGAAAGGCTGGAGGAACTGTAAAATTAATACAAAAAAGTGCTCTTGATATGTTTTGTCAGCAATCCAGTAAAAATAAGATTGCATACAGAAAGGGGAGGAAATTGCAATTACAAACAATACTTGCAATGGTCATTTAATGGGTTTTCCCCCTTTTATCTCTGTGAGCCAACTGGGGGGGGGGGGGGGGAGTAGGAAACAAAGTGGCAATGATGACAACTTTTATTTATATTGTAAAACTCAATTTATTGCACATATGGACAACCATATTGAAGCCTACTTTGTTACATCTTTAGGCTATTATAGGAAAATGGCAATTTTTGTTTTTGGTTTTTGTCTCTGCCTGCCTTCTGATCTCCCATATTGCCATGCTTATTGAATGGCTTTTTCTTTCATGAAATCACTAAATAAAATCTCCAATTGCAATCAATAGGCTTACATTTTTAAACACACACACACTATAAATTTAATTATGCCAAAAGACCAACCAAAACTATTATTTCTCTTTCTCTTTCTTCTCTCTGTTTCATTTTTTATTTCTATTCCTATTTTTATTCTTGTTCCATATTACAGTCAGCTGGTTTGGTGGGAAGCGATAACAGTTGCATTACACAGAGGGGTAGGATAAAAAATAAATTTTATTACTATTATTATTGAAGGGGACTTTGGAAGTTAGATGACTGATACAGTGGGGCTGTTTTGCTGTGCTGGCTAAACCTGTGCATAAAGACCTCTCTAAATTCTTCACCACTATCATGGGTAGAGATACTGAATTTTTCCTAACAACATTTCTAATTTCTTCTTAAAAAATTATTGGAAATGAGGGTCAACATTTTTGCTGCAACTGTGCAGCCACTCTCTGGTCATCATTATGCATCTCCCCCAGTGCCCTGAACCATTCTGGGGCATTTTTTTTTGGGGGGGGGCTGCCATAAGGCAAGGGGAATGATTTTAAATGTGCAATTTAAAACAATTTAAAATGGTAAAAAAATAATTTAAACATATTAAAAGCAAACTACTTTTCCTTCCTCTATATTTTATGTATAAATAGCATAATCTAGGAAGGAATCTAGGCTCACAAAAGTATCAGCCAAGCAATGATAGGAGAGATGCCTGGGAACATGTTGATCACAGTTGTCACCCTTGGAAAATTGCTGATTTCAGGCTCCTTGGTGCTTATTCAAAATCTTCAGCACCTTCTCTGTTGTAACCACTAGATAAATCAATGTGGGCAGTTAGGAACCTAGGGGAAGAATTTCCTCTGCAACTCAGATTACAATCTGAATGGGAGAAAAAACTATTCAGTCTGATTACTCACTTTGGATTGGAGGCAAGCATTATGAGATCATATTTTGAAACATGAATGACACATATTGGAGGCCTCATCATTGCTCATGGACCAGCCATTCCCTTCTGTGAATATTTCTCCACAGCTTTATGCAAATCTAAAATTTAATTAATTAATTAATTTCATTTTTATGCCATTCTTCTCCCAAAAAGAGAGAAAGGGAGAACCCAAGGTGGTTCACAACATAAACGCAGTTTTAAAACAATTTTTTTAAAAATTATTAAAATAACCTAGGTAAAACAGTATAAAATTAAGATTAAAACATACAAAAGTTTAAAAACACAATCTAAAACCCATATTCCATATAAAAGCCACCCTGTCATGATTTTAAAAAACCTCCTGAAAAAAATCATTTTTACTTGTCGGTGAAAGGCCAGCAGAGAAGGGGCCAGCCTAGCCTCCCATGGAAGGGAAGTCCGGAGGGTGGGAGCAGCAACCGAGAAGGATCTCTCTATATATTTCTCTCTGTGTCTGTCTCTTGTGTCCTCAACAAGTGAGCCTGTGATGGTGGCAGGACTGAGAGAATGCCTTCTCCTGAGGATTGTAGGGCTCTAGCAAGTTTGTATGGGGAGACATGGTCTTTCAAAAAATCTGAACCTAAGCCATGTAGGGCTTTATAGGTCATGACCACCATTTGGAATTGCGCCTGGAAACAAACTAGTAGCCAGTGCAGCTGTTTCAACTAGGGAGTTATATGCTCTCTATAACTGGTCAAATATATTCCAGACATAAGGTATTTTTATATAGCACATAATTTACTGGGTGTAACTAAGCAGGTAGTTCTTTTCAAGAATACTTTGGTAAAAAGATATTTTGACCTCTTTTGTAAAACAAAAGTTTAGATTGTTCTATTCTATTCCCCCATATACTTACACCTATGAAATTTATAAATATATTCTAAAAATTTTTGTACATATTTGTCTTCATTTAGATAGCCATAGTAGAAATTAGTTTGTTCATTTCCATTATGGTCTATGACAGGCCATTGTGAAGGAAGAAATTAATTTTTAATATAATGT
Organism: Phrynosoma blainvillii; assembly: GCA_026167975.1. Taxonomy (NCBI): domain Eukaryota; kingdom Metazoa; phylum Chordata; class Lepidosauria; order Squamata; family Phrynosomatidae; genus Phrynosoma; species Phrynosoma blainvillii. The sequence continues at coordinate 12,788,397 of JANUYF010000009.1, forward strand.
ACTTAACACTTCCTGTTGATTTTATATCTTGCAACTCCCCTGGTTTTCTGAGGTTATGAGAGGTTAAAAAATTAATAATATATTGGAATACCCAGAAGAATTTTGCCCATTCATGGTCACCTCTGAAAGATTTGTGGTGAACTGCTGAACACTGAAAATCTGCAATGTGCAAATGTAGGCATGGCAGATGTGCTTTGCTCACTTATTTTGACAATTATGGTGCTGTTTAATTATTTAGAAGAGTGCTCCATAGTATGCAAATAAAGGCTCTAGAGGAAATTTTGCAAAAAAATAAATAAATTCTTAAGCAATAGTAACTTCCTCTGCTTTTAAAAGGTTGCTGAGAAGTTAGGGGCATAGAATATCTAACACTTGGGACAGATTAAGGGCTAGGCAATTCCCCACTCCATTTATTTTCTTTATTTTTCATATGGTTTCCTCCACTATAGATTTTACTGCTGTGGACTTCTTAGTTAACTAGGGAGCTACTAAAATGAATCCAGGAACTAGAGAATACAAGTATTGCTTCAATTTTCATTTATTCCCCCACCCCATTAACTTATATTCCCTGTGTCATTACACTTCGATGTTGGCATGTGCATAGATGCACGCACCTGGACTTAAAAGATGGCTATACAGATTGGATTTTTGTCTTGTGTATATAACCCCATTGTATGGTATTGCTACTTAAGAGCGATGATCAGAACCTGAAGGGCACTTCACACGTACCCTTTTGCAAACATATGTTGAGGTCATCTTTGCCCCCTGCAGAGGTGATCCCTTCACTCTTAGGAGACCAGCTCCCAAGTTAGAAACAGACACACAGAAAGAATCTCTGTCTTTGGCATGCCCTTTGTTTGATCTCTCTTGTTATCTCTCTCTCTCTCTCTGACATTCCCCAGTCTCCAGTCATCTTCTTTACTTTGGAGGGTGAAAAAAATTCTTGTGTGTGTTTTAGTCTGGAAGCCTTTTAAGTTTAGCTACACTCCCTCTTAGATTGGTTAGCAGAAGAGTTTTAGCTTCCATACTGTTCTCCCCCACTTTTACTTTGAGAAACAGCTTGTATTGATTATAGACTATTCTGTTGGTTTCTGCTGCTATCTTTTTCTGTCTTTTAAATAAAGAAATGATTGTTTTGCTGCAAAATACTGCAAAATTTTCTGTTTTTTAAAAACCTTCATATGGTAAGATCCTGCAGAAAGCTAGTATCTAGAAGAGCCCCCCCCCCCCCCAAAAAAAAAAACAACCCAGTGCACTGCTCTTAACAATACACACAGAGAGAAAGGGGGGGGGAAGAGTAATAAAAATAAAAAGCAATATAATGCAATTGTAAAACAAATTATCCAGATAAAAAACAAAAAATGTAATATAATATAATGCAAACTGACAAATACATATAATCTAAATATACAATATACAAATATATAAAATATACATTGGCAACTTCACATTATACATTGGCAACCTTATTAGCTGGACTTTCTACTGCTACTGAAGAATGAATGCTTAAAGTCTAAATGTAAGTATAACCACTCACTGCAGGATCCTGGCTTGGTCATCTGGCCACATATGTTCGTAAATGTTCTCCCTGACAGCAATGCAATATATCCTTTTGACAATGCATCATGCCCAAATTTGGGGGTGAAATTAAAATGACAAGATATTGTCTCTTTCCAAAATTCCCTGTTTTCTGACTGGCATTTGTTGCTGTCTGAACATAAGGTGGGAAATAAAACAACTCCTACAGATCTGTCATCTGTTTCACATTCTGTAACACTTTAGGTGGAAAGATATTATTGTTCCAAAACTGGCAAAGGAGAATTCACTTTGTGCATGCAAATCTGAAGCAGTCCATTTGAAGAAACACACCAGAATCCTTCCAATTTATGTGCCAATAGAGACAGTAAACTGACAAGAAACAGAAATAAAAGTTCTTTAAACATTTCAGCTTTTTGGAGATGCAAACATTTTCCGCCTGCAAAATTTTTGTCAAGCTGCAGCTGGAGAGAATCATAAATGGCTCCCATGAAGACTTTAAAAACTCCCATTTTGCTTACCCAGTAAATATTCTACAGAGAACATCATGCTGCTTCAATCCCACTGGCATTACCAACTGCCATGTTCACAAATCCATTTTAACACAGAAACAGCTTAAAACTCCCATTGAAGACTTCCCATGCTGGATGCAGAGGTACCCTCTTAAGGAGTTTGGGTGCATAAATAAAATGATGGTTCAGTCTTTTGGTCATTACTAATAAATAGCACTTTGGCTCCAAGCCTGCATGCAGAAGTCTTAGAGGAAGGTAGTTTTTTGTGGGTTTTTCAAGCTGTGGCCATGTTCTAGAAGAGTTTCTTTCTGACATTCTGCCAGCATCTGTGGCTGGCATCTTCAGAGAATACAGGAATGGAAGAGAGTGGGTATATATATATATATACTGTGAGACCCTGGGTAGGGAGGAGTGGTTCCAAAGTAAACTGTGTATTGTTCTATTGTTGATGGCTGGGCCTCAGGGTGGGAGGATATGAAAATGAGGATTAGTGTCTACTAACTGATGATCATTGTTTGCTGGGAAAGCCCCTGACCCTGACTGATTTCTCATTTGCATTTGCAGAGTGCTGATTTTTCTATATTGCAGGACTGGTAGCCAAACTTTGTTTACTTTAAGGGTTTCTTCTTTCCTGTTGAAGTTGTCCAAGTGTTTGTGAATTTCAATGGCTTCCCTGTGCATTCTGACCTGATAGTTGTTGGCATGGTCCAGAACTTCAATGTTTTCAAACAGTATTTTATGCCCAGGATGGTTTATAATGTGTTCTGCTACTGCTGATTTTTCTGGCTGACTCAGTCTGCAGTGTCTCTCATGTTCCTTGATTCGTGCTTGGACACTGCATTTGGTGGTCCCTATGTAGACTTGTCCGCAGCTGTATGCGGTAAACTCCTGCAGCTGTGAGAGGGTCTCTCCTGTCCTTCACTGAGCGCAGCATTTGTTGGATTTTCTTGGTTTGTAAACCATTTGGAGGTTGTGTTTCCTCACCACTTTCCCTATTTTGTCTGTGACTCCTTTGATGTATGGTAAAAATACCTTCCCTTTGGGTGATTTCTTGTCTTCACTCTTCTTTTTTCTGGGTCTGGCAGCCCTTCTGATGTCTGAGCTGGAGTAACCATTCACCTGTAGAGCCCAGTCTAGGTGCTTCAATTCCTTTTCCAAGAAGTGGGGTTCACAGATACATTTTGCTTGGTCTACCAGTGTTTTTATTGTGCTTCTTTTTTATCCTGGGTGATGGTTGGAGTTCTTGTGCAGGTATATGTCTGTATGTGTAGGTTTTCTGTGTACTGTGTGACCCAGATGTTGGTTTGGTTTGTGGATGACTAGGACATCCAGGAATGGCAGTATTCCTTCCTTTTCTTTTTCCCTAGTGAATTGGATATTAGGGTGGATGTTGTTCAGGTGGTTCAGGAACACAGCCAGATCCTCTTCTCCATGGCTCCAAATAGTGAAAGTGTCATCCACATATCAGAACCAAGTTGTGGGCTTTTTCGGTGCTGTTTCCAGGGCTTGCTTTTCAAAGTGTTCCATGTAAAAGTTTGCTATCACAGGGCTTAGAGGGCTCCCCATTGTTACCCCATCCCTCTGCTTGTAGAATCTATTGTCTCACTGGAAATAGCTTGTGGGAGGCAATGTTCGAACAGGGCTGTGATGTCCTCTGGAAAAAATTCATGGATCAGTGTCATGGTGTCCATTATGGGGACTTTGGTGAACAGGGAGACCACATCAAAGCTGATTAGTATGTCTACTGGTTTAAGTTCAAGGTTATTCATTTTTCCTATGAAGTGAGCTGAGTCCTTGATGTAGTGGGGGGTTGCCCTACATGGGTTTGTAATTGTGTGGCCAGAAACTTGGCCAAATCATATGTGGGGGATCCAATGGCACTCACTATGGATCGGAGTGGAATGGAATCCTTGTGGATCTTGGGAAGTTCATTTAGTCTTGGTGGGAGAGCCTCAGATTTGCACAGACTTTGGGCCTCGGCAGACAACTAATAGAGTCGTCTTCCGGGCAGGGAAGAGGAGGGGCAGCTGCACGAGCGGCGCCCCTTCCTCTTCCTGAGGTCGCCCTCGGAGGTGCCAGCCCTCCGTACAGCCGGCACTCCGAGGATGACCTCACGCCACGGCGACCGCACGCGCCGCGGTGTTTGAGTCAGGGAAAGTGCGCCCCCCGCTTTTAGGGCGCCCTTTCCCTGAAATCTAAAAGGAGCGCCAATTTGGTGCTCCTTTTACAGTCGCGGACGATGCGCCGCAGTGTGGCTGCCGCGGTCCAGCGGTGCTCCGTCCCGCGGCGCACGGGAAGCTCCCGTCTGCTTCCCCCCTTTGTCTTGTGGTTGGCTGAATTGAGGAGTTTTTGATGAGAGTGTTCATTTTCTGGTGATTTTGTTGGTTGAGTCTTGTTTCAGTTTTTTATATATTGTAGGATCCAGGAGTTCCCTGATTTTTTTTGTTTGTATTGTTCTGTTTCCATGATTACTGTGGCATTACCGTTGTCTTAGAAACTCTTCTAGAACATGGCCACACAGCCTGGAAAACCCACAAAAAACTATGGATGCCAGCAATGAAAGGCTTTGACTTCACATATTAGAGGAAGCCTACCAAGCTCAATGAGACTTACTTCTGAGCCAACTGGTAATTTATGCAGCCCTTTACCACATTGCTTACTTGCTTATTTATTTTATTTTATTGCATTTTATTTTATTTTATACATTTCTAGACACATATTTTATACAACTTTCAATACTACTGTCACAGGAAGGTGATTCATTGCCCAGGTGAAGGTCCAAAATTAGCAGAGGCAATGGGAGCAAGGGGAAAACCAGCTTATTTCTGCCAAAATAAGGTTATTTGTCCAAGAGCAAGGTTGCAAGGCACTTAATAATCCACATGAAACACCATGATTGGAGAAATTAGACCTTTTATTGATTACAGCCAAAACAGGGTTGGCCAAATGCATGGGTCCAGATACAGACATTGACTAACCAAAATGTTGATCAATGTGCCTTGCATGATCCCCTGTCACCAGGGATTGCTGGAAAGCTGTCTGTCCCATCTGAGCAACACTATTTCTGCTTGACACCCCCCATGTCCCATAAAGGGACTTTCATACATGATCAATATGCACTGGACACTGGTGAATGGTGTCCTGGATCCAGGATCCTTGCCTCTTCACAGTTGTGACAAAATAACTGTGTAAAACACTTATGCCAAATAAACTCTGTGATCATAGAATCATAGAATCATAGAATCATAGAGTTGGAAGAGACCACAAGGGCCATCCAGTCCAACCCCCTGCCATGCAGGAACTCCCAATCAAAGCATCCCCGACAGATGGCCATCCAGCCTCTGCTTAAAGACCTCCAAGGAAGGAGACTCCACTACTCTCCGAGGGAGCGTGTTCCACTGTCGAACCGCCCTTACTGTCAGGAAGTTCCTCCTAATGTTGAGGTGGAATCTCTTTTCTTGCAGCTTGCATCCATTGTTTCGGGTCCTAGTCTCTGGAGCAGCAGAAAACAAGCTTGTTCCCTCCTCAATATGACATCCCTTCAAATATTTAAACACGGCTATCATATCACCTCTCAGCCTTCTCTTCTCCAGGCTAAACATCCCCAGCTCCCTAAGTCGTTCCTCATAGGGCTTGCTTTCCAGACCCTTCACCATTTTAGTTGCCCTCCTTTGGACACGCTCCAGTTTCTCCACATCCTTTTTGAATTGTGGTGCCCAGAACTGGACACAGTATTCCAGGTGAGGCCGGACCAAAGCAGAATAGAGTGGCACTATTACTTCTCTTGATCTAGACACTATACTTCTACTGATGCAGCCTAAAATTGCATTGGCCTTTTTAGCTGCTGCATCGCACTGTTGACCCATGTTCAACTTGTGGTCCACCTGGATTCCTAGATCCCTTTCACAGGTAGTCTCATTCAGCCAAGTGTCCCCCATCGTATATCTGTACTTTTCGTTTTTCCGCCCTAAGTGCAGTACCTTACATTTCTCTGTGTTGAATTTCATTTTGTTAGCTTTGGCCCAACTTTCTAGTCTGCTCAAGTCATTTTGAATTTTGATCCTGTCCTCTGGGGTATTAGCTACTCCTCCTAATTTGGTGTCATCTGCAAATTTGATAACTATGCCCCCAATACCATCATCCAAGTCATTAATAAAGATATTGAATAGCACTGGGCCCAGGACAGAGCCCTGTGGCACCCCACTGGTCACTTCTTTCCAGGTTGAAAAGGAGCCATTGTTGAGCACCCTTTGTGTTCGACCAGATAACCAATTACAAATCCATGTAACAGTTACTTTGTCTAGCCCACATTTTACCAACTTGCTTGCAAGAATGTCATGGGGAACTTTGTCAAAGGCCTTACTGAAATCAAGATATACTATATCCACAGCATTCCCTTCATCTACCAAGCTGGTAATTTTATCAAAAAAAGAGATCAGATTTGTCTGGCATGACCTGTTTCTCTGAAACCCATGATGACTAAACAAGACCCAACAAGAAACCACTGTGTGTAGGAATAGAGGGTTTGTGTGTTGGACCATGGTCTAAGCAGGACTTCCAGGCTAGCTATCAGCTATCCAGGCTAGCTATCAGCTATCAGGTGGTTGCCTAAATAGCCCCTTACTTGACCAGAGTGAAGACTGCCACAGCTTCCTCCAGCTAGATGTGTCAGCCAATGAGCTTAGAGCAGGTTCAAGTTCATTGGATGAGGTTTTCCCCCATCCCAGGCAGTTCAGCAGGCACACTGCACTGTGGGATATAGATGCTGGGATTACTTCTGAAGGAGAACTATCCCCTGTCCTGGACAACAATGCACTCTCAGCCCGCTTGCTCATCCAAGGGCAAGGTTGCAAGACACTCAATAATCTACATGAAGTAAGATGATTGCAGGAAATAGGACAGACTTTATTGATCACAGCCAAAACAGGGTTGGCCAGATACAGGCATTGGCCAACCCAAATGTTAATTGATGAGCCCAATTCCAGCCCAGTGCTAGACTACAAGGATGACAAGGAAAATCCACATGGCAACCAGCTGAACTGTCATGAGTGTTGACCCATTTGCATGGATTAAAAGAGAGCCATCGCTGGGTGACCTTTTATGCATAAATCTGCTTAAAGTCTTTACTATGCAAAGCATGTGTCCCTAAACTATGCATCTTAATGGTGCCCCCACCTCACCCAGAATGGTTGTACTTTTACTTCCTGACCCATAAGAGTCCATTTCCTCTTCAAAGAGGACCATCACTCAGCATGTAGGATTTTGTCTCTTTTTATCTTTCTGCTGATAAGTGATAGGTCTCATGCCACCTGTATGCTGCCAACCTTCAATGACCCTTCTCATAAAGAAAGAGGAGCACAGGTTAGTATAACCTTACCAAAAAAGAATATGCTGGCTACATGGATGGACATGGAATGGGGGGCATGCCAGCTTCTTTCAGCTGCACCAGGTAATGCAAAATCTGCCTCTCCTGCATGGACCACTGTACCCCATACCCACATTCTTTATTGAAGGTGAAAAATCTACCCACTGCTCTGCTATAAGATTTAAGAGTAGTTAGTATCAGTAAGTTTAATATTCTCTGAATCACACTTCATTCCCAAGCTGCCATAGCTCATATGGGAATGTCATGGGTTGTGGATCTGCTCTCAGTAATAAAGCATGAAACCTAACCTCCTGAAATTGAGAAAAAGAGTCTGCAATTTCATTATTCAAACTTGGAACATGCCAGGATGTGAATGTTATGTTGGAAGATAAACATACCAAAATGAATTGCCTCACCAACCTCCTAACCCCATTCAGACTTAGATGATTGCCTGTTGATCTGAATGGGTTATCTACCTCTTGGTTGCCACAGGAAAAACAAACTTTCTTGTTCCTAAAAGTATCTGTCGAAATTCAAACTGCCACCAGGATCAGGATGAATTCCAAAAAGTTTATATCACAGAGGGTGCCTCCATGCTTCCAACCCATAGGCTACCTCTGAGCATACCAGTGTATTTGAAAGAAGACCCAGAGCCCAATGCTGCGTGATGCATCTGAGTGTACTTGCAACCCTTGACCTAATTCTAAGGGGTTTACCATAGTGAAACTGTAACTCTTCAAAAGTTTTAACAATACCTCCAGTTCTTGCCTAACCCTTATGTGATCTGGATGTGATGGTGGGCTGCTCTTACCCCCATTGTGATCCTGGCCAATTGTGCACAAAAGGGCCTTCTTAGGGAAACCACCTTGCATGCAAAATTAAGGTGACCTAGAAGACCTGAACCTCCTTTAGAATAGCCTTCCTGTAGTGTGATGTGGATACCACCCAGTCCCTTAATGCTACTAGTGGGTCCCAGTTCCCACCTAGTGGTTCCCAATTGTTCAGATGTGATAGAGCCACTGCTGTTGGCACTACTGTTCCTGTTGTTGCTGCTGCTGCTTGCACATGATGTTGGGGTCTCTCTTCTCTAGGCCTTGCTTCGAGGTAGGAACAGAACTACTAAGTCTGAGGAAACAGCTTTCACTGAGGCCTGATATCAGTGAGGCTGGAAAGCACACTCACTTTCTCCACCAGAAGGTTGAGTGTGTGTGACAGGCCAGCCAGCACACTGGCCTCATTAGTTGTCGGTGGGGGCTGGCAGGTGGTGCAGGATGATTGTTGTCCACCCCCCTGGCCGATGTCAGGTTAGCCCAGGACACGCTCAGTTAACTGGCTTGACCCCTGGTGCACAGTCATGCATCCCCTGCAGCTTGCTGTGCCTTCTTAGGTGACATTCTAGCTTGTATGAGAAAGGCAAAGAAGGCAATCCAGTCAAAAGGAAATACGGGAGCTCCTGTAGGAAGCCCTCAAACACTTCAGTGATGTGGTTGAGTGTGAAACTTAAACTGCCCTGGAATAAACAACCTCCACTACAATGAAGCCCCAGAGAACTGCTGTTGTGCAGTAGAAGGCCTGCCCTGGGGTGGTAAGGAAACAAACTAGGGGCCTCTGGAAGGGCTGATGTGATGTACCCCTGAGCCTAAAGCTCTGGTGAATGCTGGAGGAGGGCTGGAGGTGCTGCCACCACACTTGCCCTGGCTGTGTGACCAGTAGCTGAATTCCTTATGAAGGGGTGTGGCCAAGCCTGAGTCCCCACTGATGTGGGACCCATTCTGTAGAGCTCTGATGCCAAGGCTGCCTCCTGCCCCCTGCAGTTACCAGACCTGTGGAACCCTGACAAGGGCTTTTGTTGCCCCATTTGAGCTTCCTGGCGAAGTAACCAGTTCACTGTAATCCCAATAAGAACTGTAAGAACTAGTCCTCCCAAAGCAGTTTATAATATAAAACAATAAAATTCATAATGAGATAATAAATCTAACTTTACAGTAAACAACTGATTAATGAGTTAAAATAAAAAAACACAGCACAGGACAATATGATAACATACAATGCAGCTACAGAAAACTACCTTAGGCACCTTGAGTCCCAGTTTTTTGGGGGGAAGACAGGATACAAATAAAGACACTGCAATGGATATTAAAATTAAAATTTTAATTAAAATTTAAAAGTAAAATTTTAATTAAAATTTTAAATTAAAATGAACAAGTTTGTTATCAAATATCTTTTGACAGTGGCAACAGAGACACCCAGCCATATATCACTTGGGCAGAAAATTGACTGGTGCCAGCACCAAAAAGGCCCTATCTAGAGTACCTGCTACTTTTACAATTTTAATGGAGGACCCAAAAGATCTGAACATCATATTGAAGTGCAGGCAGGTTCATAGAGATGTAAGCAGACCTTTAAACAGCTTGACTTAAAATCCATGGGCTTGATTCAATGAGCCCTACCTTGGTCCTGTAACATACATTCCATAAATAAATAAATAAATGCTTCCCATTAGCCTAGTATTCATTGCACTACCAAAGTTTAGAGATGAGAAGCTTACCTATTTCCATGTAATGAATTCATGGTAAAGGTAACAAGTGCATGAAGCCTGTGCATGAGTCTCTAAATGATATACATTTTTAAATTCTACTCTTTCCTATTGTTCTATTGATGGCAAAGGTGACATGACTAAACCAGACTGAACCAGAATCAAAGGCAAACACATAAAATATTCCACTTTAGATGTGAGAGTGTCCTGGCAAATAGCTATAGTACAAAATATGTTACTAGTTGAACATGGAGTTGTACTAGATAATTCCCAAGGTTCCCTCCCATTCTAAGATCTTTAATCCTCCTGTTATTCCCAGCTACAGCAGACCTACTGAGTCAATAGGAAGTTGGTAAATCAACAAATATGTAAATTTCTCAATGAGTTTTTTCTAGTTGGTACTAACAATTGGCTTAAGACCTATAGTTTTGTGCCTTCTAGTCATATAGCTCAGTTTTCACAAGTTCTGCCAATAATAAAATATTCCTACCCACTTGTAATTTGTTTCCCACTGCAAAATTGCATTTTCTCAGTGACAAAATGTAATTTGAGTGACAAATTCACAGAAATGCAACATATTTGAAAGACGGCATTATTTGTTACACCAGGTGATTGATGCCTGTGCCAAGAAGTGATTGTCTGTACAGTGTCCTATGAAAAAATCTTTGCTTGAGTTGCTTTGTGATCTGGATCTTGTAAGAAATCTTTGTGATAACACATATTCTCTAGGGATATCAGTTTGAGTGGAATCATGATTCTGAAATATCTGTACTGAGTACATGTGTGCCCATTAAAAATATAGATTTTATGCCCCAATGTTACCTATCGTATTGAAAGAGATGATGCCAGGTGGGGGACTTAAAAACCCCTCCTGAGGGACCATCTCTCCTCCCGAGCCACACGGCTGCAGCGTCTGGGGCCGCTGAGGGACTGGGCTGAGACCTTTAACCATCTCCACCAGGGCAGCCTGTGCTGGCAGCAGCACTGAGGCAGGAGTTAGCCCAGCATCCTGATCGGGGGGAGGGGCCATAGCTACTCTCCGACTGCATTGTAGGCAATAGAGAGATACAGTCAGCTGGTTGAAGGCCTATATTGAATAGACACTCCCAATCTCTCTTTCACTGTCATGTCACTATCCTACACATCGTGGGACAAGATTTTAGCTGGATTACCCCCCCCCCCCCTTGTCAGTGCATAATGGAGCCGGGAATAGCCTGGGAGCAGGAATTGAGGTTGTGTGGGGGCAGGGAAGGTATGGTGGCAGCAGAGTGAAGAAATGTTACAAAAGAAGAAGGGATCAGTGTTTAATATCTATCCCTTCTTCAGTTCACTCTGCTGCCCAGGATAATTTGGAGAGCACCGCAACCATTCCACAGACCCTTAATCTGCTCCTCTGTAATGCCAGATCAGTTAAAAATAAGACCCATCTCATCCACGATCTTATCGTGGATGAGGCAGCCGATCTGGCATGCTTCACCAATACCTGGATGGGGGATGCCAGCGCTGCAACATGGGTGCAGGCTCTCCCAGCTGGGTACATGGTTAGTGAGCAGCTAAGGGAAAGTGGGCGGGGAGGCGGCGTGGCCTTAGCTCATAGAAACAACCTTACCTTGACCAGGAAGCCTGTCCGGAAAACAACCTACATTGAGTGAATGTACCTCAGCCTGAAGACCAGGGATAGTTTAGGGATTCTGTTGGTATACCAGCCACCCCGTTGCTTAACACTTCCTAACCGAGCTGACTGCCCTGGTTTCTGAGTTGTTGCTGGAGTCGCCCAGACTTCTGGTTCTGGGCAACTTCAACATTCCACTCGAAACCAGCTTGCAAGACCAAACTGGTGCAGCTCGGGAGTTCTGGGTAGACAATTGGTAGACAGGCCCACACATTGTGCAAGTCATACCCTAGATGCGGTTTTTAGTACGGAACAGGAATATCCGTGGGCAGAGGTTACAAAAACCTCTGCATTGTCATGGATGGATCATTTCCTGGTCAAGGCGGAGCTAAGAGCCACTGTCTTCCCCCCCCCCCCCCGGGGGTGGCGGACCCATTAGAATGGTCCACCCTCAAAGACTGATGGAAACAATAGTTTTCCAGAAAGCCTTAGAGGGTTTAATGGTTGGGAATGCCGGTGATTCTGTCGAAGCCTTGGTGGATACTTGGAACACCGACCTCACCAGGGCTATCGACACAATCGCTCCCAAGCATCCTTTCCAGCCCGCCTCTAACCATCAGCCCTGGTATACACAGGAGCTTAGGGAGATGAAGCGAGCTGGACAATGACTAGAGTGCAAATGGCGAAGGACTCGTCTCTTATCCGACAGAACTCACCTTAGGAAACACCTTGATTCCTACAGGGAGGCTTTACATGCAGCGCAGAAATCTTTCTGTTCTGCAAGTATTGCGTCTGCAGAGTCTCGCCCGGCAGAAATGTTTAGGGTGGTGGGGGATCTGACGAAGGTACCTCCTGCGCCAAATCCCCTACTTAACCCAACGACAGCCTGCTGTGAGGCATTTAACATCCACTTTGCAGATAAAATCTCTTGGATAAGAGCAGATGTGGATGCCAGTGTTTTGGCAGAATCCATAGACGAGGTATCCAGCAACTCCGTTGATGTCATTTTACTGGATCAATTTCAATCGGTGAGTACCGATGACGTGGACAAGCTGCTTGGAAAGGTAAGGAAGACGACTTGCCCTCTCAATCCTTGTCCATCTTGGCTGGTTGTCCAAGGGGGTGATGCATTGAGAGTATTCCTTCAGGATACAATCAATGCATCTTTCAGGGAGGGTAGAGTACCATCTTGCTTAAAGGAGGCGGTGGTTAGGCCCCTCCTGAAAAAACCCTCCCTGGACCCCCTGGATAGAAATAACTACAGACCAGTCTCCTTGCTTCCTTTTTTAAGCAAGGTGATCAAGAGGGCAGTTGCTTTCCAACTCCAGGCAGTCTTGGATGAAACCGATTATCTTGATCCATTTCAAACCGGCTTTAGGACAGGATATGGAGTTGAGACTGCCATGATTGCTCTGACCGATGACCTCCGCCTGGGCATCAACAGGGATAGTGTGACCCTGTTGGTGCTCTTGGATCTCTCAGTGGCCTTTGACACCATAGATCACGCCATCCTCTTGGATCGCCTGAGAGAGTTAGGAATCGGAGGCACTGCTTTGCAGTGGTTCCGTTCCTTCCTTTCGGGTAGATCCCAGAGGGTGAGGCTTGGGGACAGTTGCTCATCCAAAATCAAGCTTAATTGTGGCGTCCCTCAGGGTGCCATCCTGTCCCCGATGTTATTTAATATTTACATGAAGCCGCTGGGTGAAATCATTCAGAGGCATGGAGCGCGGTGTCATCAGTACGCTGATGACACCCAAATATATTTCTCCATGAGCAGATCATCGGCCCAGACTTCAGATGGTGTCTCTGCTCTTGATAACTGTCTTAAGGTGGTAATGGATTGGATGAGGAAAAACAGATTGAAGTTAAATCCAGACAAAACGGAGGTACTAACAGTGACAGGCCTGAAACCAGATTTGGGAATACAGTCGCCAGTCCTGGATGGAGTCACACTCTCCTCTAAGGACTGTGTTCACAGTCTGGGGATGCTCTTAGATTCGTCACTTCACATAGAATCATAGAATCATAGAATCATAGAATCATAGAATCATAGAATCATAGAGTTGGAAGAGACCACAAGGGCCATCCAGTCCAACCCCCTGCCATGCAGGAACTCCCAATCAAAGCATCCCTGACAGATGGCCATCCAGCCTCTGCTTAAAGACCTCCAAGGAAGGAGACTCCACTACTCTCCGAGGGAGTGTGTTCCACTGTCGAACAGCCCTCACTGTCAGGAAGTTCCTCCTAATGTTGAGGTGGAATCTCTTTTCTTGCAGCTTGCATCCATTGTTTCGGGTCCTAGTCTCTGGAGCAGCAGAAAACAAGCTTGTTCCCTCCTCGATATGACATCCTTTCAAATATTTAAACACGGCTATCATATCACCTCTCAGCCTTCTCTTCTCCAGGCTAAACATCCACAGCTCCCTAAGTCGTTCCTCATAGGGCTTGGTTTCCAGACCCTTCACCATTTTAGTTGCCCTCCTTTGGACACACTCCAGTTTCTCCACATCCTTTTTGAATTGTGGTGCCCAGAACTGGACACAGTATTCCAGGTGAGGCCTGACCAAAGCAGAATAGAGTGGCACTATTACATGACTAGTCAGGTGAATGTGACGGTCAGGAGCACCTGTTATCAGCTTCGGGTGATATGCCAGCTGCGCCCTTATCTGGACCTGAGGGATCTGGAAACTGTAGTACATGCTCTGGTAACCTCACGTCTGGATTACTGCAATGCACTCTACATGGGGCTACCCTTGTGCTTAACCCAGAAACTGCAATTAGTCCAAAATATGGCAGCCAGGTTAATTACTGGTACATCTAGGAGGGAGCACATAACACCTGTGCTTAAATCCCTCCACTGGTTGCCAATTAGTTTCCGGGCACAGTACAAGGTGTTGGTTTTGACCTTTAAAGCCCTACATGACTTGGGTCCATCTTATCTCAGGGACCGCCTCTTCCCATATGAGCCCCCTCATACCCTGCGGTCCTCTGGGAGGAACCTGCTACAAACCATGAAGACCAGGCTGTCGCAGACCTCCCAGAGGACTTTTTCTGTGACTGCTCCCAGGCTATGGAACAGCCTGCCAGACAAGATCCGTCTCATTACCACACTTGCTGCTTTTAAGAAACCAGTAAAGACGGATCTCTTCCGGCAGGCCTTTCCGGAATAACCTCCCGGGCATGAGAAGCCTGGCAAGCCGCCTCGATTTACTGTTCCAAATGGTGTCCGCTGCCTTGTTGTTTTATATTGTTTTAAAGTTTGTATATGGTTTTTAATAGAATATTTGTTTAATTCAGTTTTAAGGGGTGGGAGGGTTAGGGGATTGGGATTATCTGTTTTTAACTCTTTATGTTTTAATTATGCTGTAACCCGCCCTGATTGCTTAGCAGAGGGGTGGGCTATAAATAAAAATTATAATTATTATTATTATTAACATGGGTCATTCCTAGTGTTTCATATTATTTATGCCATCAGCAACATGAAGGTCCAAAATTATTGGGCATATGCGTATTTTTGGCTATTGTATATGCACATTACTTCTCACATGGCTGATTTCACATGGTAGAAGTTGATTTTTTTAAATATATATATATAAAACATAAAACATACATGAAAAAGCAAACAAACAAACAAATATACAAACAAATATTCCATTTTTGGTATTTTATGCTCTTTCCATTTTTTTTATTTTTTTTATTTTGCTAATAATAGCCTAGCCACTGCTGTTATAGAGTAAATCATTCTCACATTTTTTTCTCCAGTTGTTCATCCATCATCCCTAATAGATATACTTCTGGTTTTATTGGAATTTTAGATTTAATATTTTTTTCAATTAATTGGTGTATATGATTCCAAAATTTCTTAATTTTAGCACAAGTCCACCATTGTTGATAGAACGTTCCTGTTTCCTTAAATGCACTTCCAGCACTTGTTGTTAACTTGTTTATATATCTTTGAGAGTCTTTGGGGGATGAGGTATCATCTATGGTACATCTTAAGTAAATTTTCTTTAATATTTTGTACTAGTGAGATTTTCATTGTTTTTCTCCACACCTTTTCCCATTTACCTAATTCAATTATGTGACCCACATTTTGTGCCATTTCACCATAGATATTTTAATAACTTCTTCCTCTGTTTCCCATCTTAATAATATTTTGTAAATTTTGGATAGAACTTTGATTCTATTGAAGCTGGTTAAAGAAGTGATGCCCCATGCTCATGGGGGAAGGAGGTTCCAGGAATGAGGGGCAGCAAGTGAAAAGGGATGAATCCGGGATGGAGCAGTAAAAATCCTAGGCTGAGACAGCAGACCTTGACTACCAGAACAGAGGGTACGAGTGGGACAGTAAGGGGAAAGAAGCCTGATAAATAAGGAGGGGTCAACCCATGCAGGGCTTTGAAAGTCAACAACAGAAGCTTATACTGAATATGGAAAAGGAGGGGGAGCCAGTGAAGGGATGATAATAAAGGAGAAATATGGTCTAAATGGTGAGCAGATGTAATAATGTGTGCAGCAGAATGCTGGACCAAAATTAAAGGATGGAGGTGAGAAAGAGGAAGCCCTGCCAGGAGAAGGTTACAAAAATCTAGTCACGTGACCACTAGGGCATGAATCAAAATCTTGGCAGTAGATACTGAAAGAAATGGTTGGATTTTAGCAATATTATACAAAAAGAATCTACATGCCTTGACTGTGCCCTGAATCTAGGGGATACACTACAGAGAGGAATCAAAAATAAAACCAAGACTGTGGGCTTCCTAGACAGGTTGAATAGAAATAGCATCAACAGAAACAGAAAAAGAGTATTGAACAGTAGGCTTTGGTGAAAAAACAAGAAGCTCTGTTTTGGACATATTGAGCTTCAAGCATCAATGGTGCATCCACTGAGAGACATCTGTAAGACAAGATGAAACTTGCTGTTCAAGACCCATAGAAAAGTCAGGGATGGAAAGATACAGCTGAATGTCATCGGTGTACAGATGATAGGGGAAGCCAAACAGACTGATGAGTTTTCCTAAAGACGTTGTGTAAAGGAAAACAATAGGTTCCCAAAACTGAGCCCTGAGGAACTCCAACAGATAATGGAACAGAGGACAAAGCCTCACCATCCATGACCACTGCAAAAGATCTGTCTGACAGATAAGATTTAAACCAATCAAGGACAACATCTAAGAACCCAAGATCAGAAAGTATATCAACTAAAAGACAGTGATCAATGGTGTCAAAGGCCGCAGACAATTCGAGAAGAACAAGAACAGAGTAAAGGCCTTTAGCCTTGGCTCACAAACTATCATTCGAGATCTTTGTGAGAACCATCTCTGTAGAATGCCATGGGCGGAAACCAGACTGAAAGGGATCAAGAATGGAGTTGGCTTCAAGAAACTCAAGACAGTGGGAATAAACAACCCATTCCAATACCTTGGAAAGAAAAGGAAGAAGAGAAATTGGACAATAGCTAGATAAAGAAGAGGGGTCGAGAGAAGGTTTTTTTCAGAATTGGGGAAACTAGAGCATGTTTAAAGACTGAAGGGAAGGAGCCAGTGGAGAGAGAGAGATTAAAAATATGGAGAAGCAAGGACAGAAATGAAGGAGCTATAGAGATTAGAAAATGAGAAGGGATTGGATTGAGAGAACAAGTTGCAGGTTTGGAAGAGTTCAGCAGCATGGAGGGTTCATCCAAAGAAACAGGAGGAAACACAGAAATTATTTTAGCCGAGAGTGACAGAAAGTCAGTAGTAGATGAACAATCAGGAAGGGCTATCTCAGAGTGAATGGTGGCAATCCTTGAGATGAAATAGTTAGCAAAATCATTAGAAGAGAATATTGAAGAAGTAAGAGGATAAGGAGGAGGATTTAGCAAAGTATTAAAGGTGGAGAACAAACACTGCAGGTGTCTCTCATTGGGGCAAATCAAAGATTTATAATAATTCTGTTTTGTCATGGATAAGGCGTATGAAAAGGAAAAAAATTCAAATTTATAATGAATAAAATCAGCCCACTCCCTGGACTTTTTCCAAAGATGTTTGGCTGCTTGACAGCAGGACCGGAGAAACCTAACTGTGGAAGTAAGCCAGGGCTGAGGCCTGGTCATAGAGGAAGACATGCGTACAGATACAGGCACAAAGCTGTCAAGAGTTGATAAAGAGTGGAGTTAAATAAAGACATTGCTGAATCAGCAGAGTCCCCAAAATTTAAAGGGGAGAGAGATCAATCCAAGGTCTGACTGAGATGGTCATGATTAACAGACTGAAGATCACAAAAATAATGTCCAACAATATGACGAGGAGGTTGAATATAAGCAAGAGTAAAAGAAATTAAATAATGATCAGAGACCTCTGAGCCAGCCTGAAGCAGCCTGCAGCAGCCTCTCTTTCCCCCACTCCACCGGGGCCAGAAGACTGCAGAAGCTTCAGGAGCAGAGCAGCAGCAAGAGGGGTGTGCCTAAGAGTGGCTGTTTTTAAAAAGCCACTCGTCCACCCCTCGGAAACACCAGCTAGCCAAGCCATAGACCTCTGAGCCAGCCTGCAGCAGCCTCTCTTTCCCCCACTCCACCGGGGCTAGAAGACTGCAGAAGCAGAGTTACTTCAGAAGCAGAGCAGCAGTGAGAGGAGCATGGCTAAGAGTGGCTGGCTTCAAAAGTCACTCCTCCATGCATGGCCGGGAATGATCTGGGAGCAGAAATTGAGGTTGTGCAGAGGAAAGGAAGGTATGGTGGGAACAAAGTGAAGGGTTGTTACAAAAGAAGTCGGGATCGATGGTTGAAAGCTATCCCGCCTTCAGTTCACCCTGTTTTCCGGAATGGACTGGAGAGCATACCAATCATTCCACAGAACCTTACCTTACTCCTTTGCGATGCCAAGTCGGTCAAAAATAAGGCCCATATCATGTATTACCTCCTCTTGCATGAGGGTGCTGACCTGGCTTGCTTTACAGAGAACTGGCTGGGAGAGGATAGCGCTATAGCTTGAATGCAGGCCTTCCCAGTCAGGTACTCTTAGTGCACAGGTAAGGGGAAGTGGGTGGGGGGCACAGAGTGGCTCTAGTTCACAAGAACAACCTTACATTGACCAGGATACCTATCCAGACCACAGTCCACTTCGAGTGTATGTACCTAAGTGTGAGGACTAAGGATAGTTTTGGGATTCTGTTAGTATACCAGCCACCCCATTGTCTAACAGCTCCCTAACAGAACTGACGCAGCTGGTCTCAGAGATGCTGTTGGAATCACCCAGACTTTTAGTCTTGGGTGACTTCAACATCCCACTCGAGACCAGTTTGTCAAATCTAACAAGTGCGGCTTGGGAGTTCATGGAACCCATGACAAACATGGGCCTATCCCAATTGGTCATCAGGCCCACTCATTGTGCAGGTCATACCCTCGATGCGGTCTTCAGTATGGAACAGGAATACCCGTGGGTAGAGGTTATTAAAACCACTGCATTATCATGGATGGATCATTTTCTGATCAAGGCTGAACTAAGAATGACTGTCCGCCCCACCGAGGGTGGTGGACCCATTAAAATGGTCCGCCTTCGAAGGCTAAAGGAACCAATTGGATTCCAGAAAGCCTTAGAGGGTTTAATGGTTGGTGACATCAGTGATTCTGTCGAAGCTTTGGGTAATACCTGGAACACCAATCTCGCCAAGGCTATCAGCACAATCACTCCCAAGCGTCCTTTCCAACTCACTTCAAATCGTAAACCATGGTACACAGAAGAGCTTAGGAAGATATAGCAGGTTGAACAATAACTAGAGTGCATCTGGCGGAAAACCCGACTCTTATCTGACAAGACTTGTCATAGGAAATTTCTTTGTTCCTATCGAGAGGCAATACATGCAGTGCAGAAATCTTTCTCCTCTGCCTGTATTACGTCTGCAGAGTCCCATCCAGCAGAGCTGTTTAGGGTGGTAAGGGAACTGACACACGTTCCACCTGTGCAGATCCCATTACTTAACCCTACAACAGCCTACTGTGATGCATTTTATAACTTCTTTGCAGATAAAATCTCTCAGATAAGAGCCAACTTAGACACTAGTGTTGTAACAGAATCAATTGACGAGGTGTCCAGTAACTCTGTTGATGAAATTATACTGGTTCAGTTTCAATCCATGAGTACTGATGACATGGACAAGCTTCTTGGTAAAGCGAGGAAAACAACCTGCCCTCTTGATCCCAAGCGTCCTTTCCAACCCGCTTCAAATCGTCGCCAGACCTTCGTGGCTGGCCATCCAGGGGGGAGATGCCTTGAGGATGTTTCTTAGATACATCATTAATGCATCCCTTAGGGAAGGTCATGTTTCATCATATTTGAAGGAAGTGGTAGTTAGGCTGCTCCTGAAAAGACCTTCCCTGGACCCTCTGGACATGAACAACTATAGGCCAGTCTCGCTACTACCTTTCCTGAGCAAGGTGATTGAGAGGGCAGTTGCTCTTCAACTCCAAGCTGTCTTGGAGGAAACCAATTATCTAGATCCATTTCAAACTGACTTTAGGACAGGATATGGAGTTGAGACTGCCATGGTCACCTTAGCTGATGACCTTCGTCTGGGCATCAACAGGGTAGTGTGACCCTGTTTGTGCTACTGGACCTCTCAGTGGCCTTTGATACAATAGATCACATCATCCTCTTGGATCACCTGAGGAGGTTAGGAATTGGAGGAATTGCATTGCAATGGTTCTGTTCCTTCCTCTCGGGCAGATTTCAGCGGGTGATGATCGGGGACAGTCACTCAGCAAGGAAAGAGCTTAACCGTGGCATCCCACAAGGTGCCATCCTGTCTCTGATATTATTTAATATATATATATATGAAGCTGTGGGCGAGATCATCTGGAGACATGGGGCAGGGTGTTATCAGTATGCTGATGACACTCAGATATATTTCTCCATGTCTTGGTCTTCAGCTTTGACTTCAGATGGTGTCTCTTCTCTCAGTGACTGTCTTAAGGCAGTAATGGACTGGATGAGGAAAAACAGATTGACAAAACAGAGGTACTTACAGTAGCGGCCCCGAAGCCAGGTATTGGGCTGCAAACTCCAGTCCTGGATGGGGTCATACTCTCCTCTAAGGACTGTGTTCGCAGTCTGGGGGTGATCCTGGACTCATCTCTTCAGATGATAAATCAGATAAATATGATGGTCAGAAATGCCTGTTATCAGCTTTGGCTGATACGCCAGCTACACCCTTTCCTGGAAATTAGGGACCTTGAAACTGTGGTGCATGCTCTGGTAACCTCTCATCTTGATTTCTGTAATGTGCTCTAAAGGGGACTACCCTTGTACATGGTCCAGAAACTTCAACTAGTACAGAATATAGCAGCCAGGTTGGTCTCAGGAACAATGAGAAGAGACCATATAACACCGATCCTAAAATCACTTCACTGGCTGCCCATTAGTTTCTGGGCCCAATATAAGGTGTTGGTTATCACCTTTAAAGCCCTCAATGGCTTAGGTCCAACCTATCTTCGGGAGCACCTCCTTCCGTATAAACCACCCTGCATATTTAGGTCCTCTGGGAGGAATTTGTTGCAACTGATAAAAATTAGACTGTCTGCAACCACCCAGAAGACCTTTTTGGCTACCACTCTGAGATTATGGAATGGCCTGCTGGATGAGATCCGTCATATTACCATCTTCGACAGCTTTAAAAAGGCTGTTAAGATGGATCTCTTCCAGCAGGCCTTTCCCGAATAGACATCCCAGCCATCAAAAGATAGCCAATTAACAGAAAGGTTTAAGGAAGACAAGAAAGAATACAACTTTGATCTACAAAAGAATGAATTGGACAAAATATTAGAAGGAAAGGGTACAAAACAAATAAAAAAATTATAAAATACTTCTTAGCAGAAATCTAGAACAGGAAGCAATAAAAGGGGAAATTATAAAGTGGGCAAAAGATCTGGGCAGGAATATAGACTTAGATAGCTGGCATTATGCTAGAAGAAAAACATTGCAATTTACAAAATGCCAAAATTTGAGAGAGAACTATTACAAGATGGCAGGAAGATGGTATAGAACCCCTCTGAAATTAGCTAAAATGTATAAGAAAAAAGAGAAAAACTGTTGGAAGTGCAACAGGGAAACTGGAAGATGGTTTCATATGTGGTGGCAATGCCACAAAGTTAAAAAGTTTTGGATGGCAATACATACAGAAATTGAAAATATTCTTGATATAAAATTTCAAATGCTACCAGAAATATATCTTCTAAATATGACTAACAAAATTTTAGATACAGAAGCCAAAAAGCATAGTGAAATAATATTATACATGATAACATCAGCCAGAATCCTTATTGCACAAAAATGGAACATGAAATAACTTCCTATGATAGATGAATGGCTATTGAAATTTTTAGACAATATAGAATTAGATAGATTAACAAAAATGATAGAGAAAAACCCAAGAAATGCAATGAATACAGACTGGGCAAAACTAAAAAAAAATTGTGAAAAACAATGGAAATAAGTCCAAATATAAAGACAATTACAAGGAAGAGGAAAGAATATACTGGAGTAAAACTTTAAAATAACAGAAAGCATACAATAAGAGTTTGAAAGACTAAAGTCACATAAGAAATGTCAACAACAGGGAATCATATAATATTCTTTGTATCGACCTTCAGAACCAGATAACTCAGTTATAGAAATTATTGAATTAATGAATTTTATAGATTAAGAATATAATTTAAGAACATTATAGAATGTAATGAAGAAGAAACAATGATCTGATATGTTTTGAATTTTGTATCTCAATAAAAAATAATAATAAATAAGGTAGTCAAATGTTGCTGGGCAGGTAGGCGAGCTCTAAACTACTACTGCTACTGCTGCTGCTGCTACTGGGAGGGTGTGCAAAGGGCAGGAGGATGTAGGACAGGTGGGTGGTTTTTGTAGCTGCCCCACTCTCAGTTCTTTCTCTCTCCTCCTCCTCTGCTTGCTCATCCCTAATTGGCTGTAGCTATTGTTATTGTTTCTTTGTTTTTGTGTTATTATTTAAATGTGTTTTAAATTGTTATTATTATTTAATTGTATTTTAAGGGGGGTGGGATTGGGGGATATGATTGTATATTTTAAAGTTGTAAGCCGCCCCACATTACACAGAGGGGTGGGATGATGATGATGATGATGATGATGGAAAATCATCTACCAAGTAGTTAGAAATGACACATTTAGCAACAAGTGAATGATTTGAAGAGTTGGAATAAGGTTAGAGACCGAAAGAGGGTAAGAGGGAACTAAAGCGAGACATTGTCAGATTCTTAGAATCATCAAAGTGGATGTTAAAGTCACCTAGAATCAGAGAGGGGACTGCGTCTGGTAGAAAAACTGGGTAGCAGAGCCAGGAGAGCGATAGATAACTGCAACCTGCAGATATAAAGGAAAAAAGAGTCGAATAAAATGAAACTCAAAGAGAAACAATAGCTAGAAGGGAAAGATAGAACTTGAAACTGGCAGAAATCAGACAGTAAAATACCGACCCCTCCTCCTCGATCCGGAGAGTGGCTAGTGTAGGTTAAAGAGAGACCACCAAAAGAAAGGGTCACAGAGGTAGCAGTATCAAGGGCTGGGAGCCAGGTTTCAGTAAGAGTGGGGAGATTAAGAGATTTAGAAAGAAAAAGGTCATGAATTGCTTTTGCTTTAGGGGCAGCAGTGCAACAGTTCCAGAGTGAACAGAAGAATGAAAGCTGGGAGATAGGAAGAGGGTGGATGGGGATCAGGTAAGGAGAAATATGTGGAGACATGGGAAGGGAAGGATTCATTGCACAATGGTCAACAGAAGAAGATATAACAATGACAAAAACAGAAAAGTAACAGCCAAAGGTACTCAGTAACATTGCCAATTACCACAAGAAACCAGGGGTCTAATAAATAAGGTAGTCAAATGTTGCTGGGCAGGTAGGCAAGCTCTAAACTACTACTGCTACTGCTGCTGCTGCTGCTACTGGGAGGGTGTGCAAAGGGCAGGAGGATGTAGGACAGGTGGGTGGTTTTTGTAGCTGCCCCACTCTCAGTTCTTTCTCTCTCCTCCTCCTCTGCTGCTGCTGCTGCTGCTGCTGCTGCTGCTGCCGTTGCTGTTGCTGTTTCTGTTTCTGGGAGGGGTAGAAAGGGCAGGAGGATGTAGGACAGATCTCTGCGGACGGCAGCGTCTTCTTAGTAGCGGCTGGGGTGGAGGACTTTCTATCCAGCCCACCCAGCCCCCTCTACCACCTGAGATGCCAGCAGCGAGGCCAGGAGCCGGGCAGAGCTATTTAGCCTGCCCCAACTCTCCATTACCATCTCTGCTGATGGCAGTGTCTCCTTAGCGGTGACTGGAGCGCAGAACTTGCTATCCAGCCCACCCAGCCCCCTCTACCACCTGAGACACTGGCAGCAAGGCCAGGAGCTGGGCGGAGCTATTTAGCCTGCCCCAACTCTCCCTTACCATCTCCGCTGACAGCAGCATCTCCTTAGTGGCGGTTGGGGTAGAGGACTTTCTATCCAGCCCACCCAGCCCCCTCTACCACCTGAGATGCCAGCAGAGAGGCCAGGAGCTGGGCAGAGCTATTTAGCCTGCCCCAACTCTCCCTTACCATCTCCACTGACAGCAGCGGCTCCTTAGTGGTGGCTGGGGTGGAGAACTTTCTATCCAGCCCACCCAGCCCTCTTTACCACCTGAGACATCGGCAACGAGGCCAGGAACTCTCCCTCCCCAGCGGTAACTGTAGTGTCTTTGAGAACCTGGTTGGGAAGGAAGACTTTTTACCTAGCCCACCCAGCCTTTTTTATTTGGATTATCACAGTTATTTTAAACTGCTCCAACCCTCATCCATTAGGAATAGAAGATCTGCCCAACTACAGAGTGTGCATAGGTGGAATTTTAAGCTGATCGGATTGCATGCCCTAGGGTTCATAAAGCACCCAACTAGATGGAGGATGGTGGGGGAGAGCTGACAGAGGAATTTCTGGGAGCGGCAATCGAGGTTGTGCAGGGCAGAGGAAGATACGGTGATAACAAAGTGGAAACTTGTTACAAAAGAAGGCAAGTTTGATGTTTAAAAGCAATCCCACCTTCTGTTCACTCTGTTGCCCAAAGTAATTTGGGGAGCTTATCAACCTTGCCATAGAACCTTACCTTGCTCCTTTGTAATGCCACATCAGTGAAAAACAAAACCCACATCATCCATGACCTCCTCATGGATGAGGAAGCCTACCTGGCATGTTTTATGGAAACCTGGCTGGAGGAGGAAAGTGCCATCACCTGGAACCAGGCTCTCCCAGCCAGGTATTCTGTTTATGAGCAGGTAAGGGAAAGTGGGCGGGGGGGTGGAGTGGCTCTGGTGCATAAAGACAACCCCTCCTTGACCAAGATACCTATCCAGAAAACAGACCACTTCGAGTGTATGTACCTGAGCCTGAAAACCAGGGATAGTATAGGGATTCTGTTGGTATACCATCCACCCTGTTGTCTAATGGATTCCCTATCTGAGCTGACGCAGCTGGTCTCAGAGTTGCTGCTGGAGTCGCCCAGACTTTTAGTTCTGGGCAACTTCAATATCCCACTCAAGACCAGTTTAACAGGTGTGGCTCAGCAGTTCATGGATTCCATGACAGACATGGGCCTATCTCAATTGGTTTC
Source organism: Phrynosoma blainvillii (assembly GCA_026167975.1). Taxonomy (NCBI): domain Eukaryota; kingdom Metazoa; phylum Chordata; class Lepidosauria; order Squamata; family Phrynosomatidae; genus Phrynosoma; species Phrynosoma blainvillii. The sequence goes on from JANUYF010000009.1 coordinate 12,813,575, forward strand.
CAGATGAACGCATTCGATGCGGTCTTTAGTATGGAACAGGCATATCTGTGGGTGGAGGTAATAAATACCACCACTCTGTCATGGACAGATCATTTTCTGGTCAAAGTTGGACTAAGAGCCTCTGTTCACCCCACCAGGGGTGGAGGACCTATTAGAATGGTCCTCCCTCGAAGGCTAATGGAGCCAATTGGATTCCAGAGACCCTTGGAGGGTTTCTTGGTTGGTAAAGCCGGTGACCCTGTTGAAGCCCTGGTTAATGTTTGGAACACCGATCTCACCAGGGCTATCAACACGATCGCTCCCAAGTGTCCTTTCCAACCTGCTCTGAATTGACAACCCTGGTTCACAAAGGAACTTAGGAAAATGAAGCAGGTTGGACAATGACTAGAGTGCATCTGGCAGAAAAGTCGACTATTATCTGATAAGACTCATAATAGGAACTTTCTTCATTCCTATTGAGAGGTAATGCATGCAGCAAAGAAATCTTTCTCCTCTGCATGTATTGCATCTGTGGAATCTCGTCCAGCAGAACTGTTTAGGGTGGTAGGGGAGCTGACACAGACCCCCCCCCCCCCCCGTACAGAATCCCTTACTTATCCCGACAACAGCCTGCTGTGACGCTTTCAACAATTTTTTTGCAGATAAAATCTCTCAGATAAGAGTCAACTTAGATGCCAGGATTATAACAGGAGTGATTGATGAGGTGTCCAGTAAACCCGTTTATGAGATTAGACTGGATCAGTTTGAGCCGGTGAGTACCGCTGATGTGGACAAGATTCTTGGAAAAGTAAAAAAGATGACATGCTCCCTCGATCCCTGCCCATCTTGGCTGGTCATCCAGGGGGGTGATGCTTTGATGACTTTTCTTAAGAAGAACATAATTGTTCCATCAAATCTAAAGGAGGCAGTCATTGGAGCACTCCTGATGAAACCTTCCCTGGATCCCCTGGACTTGGAAAATTATAGACCGGTTTCACACTTACCATTCTTGAGCAAGGTGATCGAGCGAGCTGTCGCCTTTCAACTCCAAGTGATCTTGGATGAAACCGATTTTCTAGATCCATTACAAACTGGCTTCAGACTTGGATATAGGGTGGAGACTGCCATGGTGACTCTGGTAGATGACCTGCGCCTGAGCACTGATGGAGGGAGTGTGACCCAGTTGGTGCTTCCGGACCTCTCAGTGGCTCTTGACACAATAGATCATGACATCCATCTGGAACACCTGAGAGAGTTGGGAATTGGAAGCACTGTACTTCAGTGGTTCCATTCCTTCCTCTCAGGTAGGTTCCAGAGGGTGTCACTCGGGGACAATTACTCTTTAAAAATGGAACTAAAATGTGGTGTCCTGCAGGGCGCCATTCTGTCCCCAATGTTGTTTAACATCTATAGGAAGCCACTGGGAGAGATCATCAAGAGACATGGGGTGGGGTATTATCAATATGCTGATGACAACCAAATATATTCCTCCATGTCTCAGTCAGCTGCTATGACAGCAGATGGCAATTCTCCCCTCAATCAATGTCTTGAAGCGGTAATGGACTGGATAAGGAAAAATTGATTCAAACTGAATCCAGACAAAATGGAGGAAATTACACTAGGTGTCTCCAAACCAGGTATTGGGTTGCAGGGTCACACTCTCCTGTAAGGACTGTGTTCACAGTCTGGGGGTGCTCCTAGACTCGTCGCTTCACATGATAGATCAGGTGAATGCGACAGTCAGGAGCGCCTGTTATCAGCTCCAGCTGATACGCCAGCTGCACTCTTTCCTGGAAGTAAGGGACCTAGAAACTGTAGCACATGCACAGGTAACCTCACGACTCGACTTCTGCAATGCACTCTACATGGAGCTACCCTTATACTTAACTCGGAAACTACAATTAGTACAAAATATGGCAGCCAAGTTGATCACCAGAACACCAAGGAGTGATCACATCACACCTGTTTAGAAATCTCTACACTGGCTGCCTATCGGTTTCCGAGCACAGTATAAGGTGTTGGTGTTGACCTTTAAAGCCCTACATGGCCTGGGTCCAATTTACCTAGGGGATTGCCTTCTTCCATATAATCTGCCCCACACCCCCAGGTCCTCTGGGAGGAAACTGCTTCAACCAATAAAAACTAGGTTGAGTTATTAATAGAAGAAAAAGGTTGTTGGAGAATGAAAACGAGAGAGGAATTACAATCAGAAAATATTAAATGCAATTGGTTTCTACATCTCCAGTTAAAGGGAAGATTTAGATTAGATCAAAAATTGTATGGAACAGAAAAACAAAAAAACAAAAACAGAGATGGAGAAGATAATATTGAAAGAATCAATTCATCTTGTTTCAAAGATCTACAAGGTTTTACTGAAATGGGAGATGGAAGATGACAGGTCAAAGAATGTATGATTTGCTGGGCCCAAGATATAAGAAGACTGATTCAGATGGAAGAATGAGAAGAGTTATGGAAAAAGAAACTGAGATATATGCTAAATTATAATATGAAAGAGAACTTTTATAATTTACAATACATATGGTATTTAACACCAAAAAGATTGGCCAAGATAAATAAGAAAAACAATAATAAGTGTTGGAAATGCAGAAAGGAGTTAGACTTCTTTTTCACATGTAGTGAGAATGCCATATAGCTAAGGAATTTTGGTCCAGAAATATAGGAAATGTTACAACTGAAACTTTAAAAAGATCACAAATTACTGTTACTTAGGATAGTGAATAAATAAGTGGGAAAGGACAAGGATAAAATCCTCTTCTATTTGCTGACAGTAGCAAGAGAAGTATATGCTAGCAATTGGAAGAATAATAAAAACTTGCCAATAAAAGAATGGTATTGGAAAGTTTTAGATTATGTAGAAATGGATAAGCTGACATGCTTAATTCAAAATAAATCACTTGAATGATTTAATAAACAATGATCAAATGTGGTGGAAAAAATACAATCCAGAGTTAATTAAAAAGAAAAAAAGAGAGAAGAAAAGAAAAAGATAATAAATGAGAAATAAGTAATAGTTATTTCAAATAGGGGGAGCACTTATATAAATATATATAATTAGAGAAACAAAATGAGATACCTACAGAGTTAAGTTTATAATAATATTATATAAATACACAAGTTAAGTTATTGTTATAATCTTTAAGCAAAGGTCAAAGTTCTTATTTGGTGATAATAAACCATGATTTAGATGCCTGGAAGTCTATTTTAATTAATTTTGTAGTAGATGTTGGAATGATAGCTGTAAAAGCAAAGCAGCTTCATTTATATACCGCTTCGTACTGCACTATGCAGTGTCTAAGTGGTTTACAATTGTAAGCTCATTGCCCCCCAACATGCTGGGTACTCATTTTAATGACCTCGGAAGGATGCAGCCCTGAGTCGAGCCTGAGCCCTGGCTGGTATTGAACTCGCAAACTTGAGGTTTATAAGTGAGTGGATGCAGTACAGGCATTTAACCATTGCACCACCAGGGCTGAAAAGCTGTATAGTTTTGTGTGTTTAAATATGTGGTATAGTTTATGTCTTTTCCCTTCATTATTGTTGTAGAGTTATGTTATCGGTTTTGTATGTATGTATGTATGTATGTTTTTTTAAAATTTTTATAAATTAATAAAGACTGTTATAAAAAAAATCAAAAACATCTTAAAACAAAGAGGGCAACACTAAAAAAACAAAAAGAAATTCAGATTAATGGAAATTGAGAATGCACAGTAGACACTGAATTCTAAGTGTTACTTAGAAATTAATAGAAGCTCTGATTAAAAAAGGAACATTAATTGGCTGTTTCAGACCTTACAACATTTAGTATCCTGGAAGAAATAATGACTTTTTGGAATGCTACAGTGAGAATGGAAAGAGAATTCATCCCTATGTGTCAGCTTCCAGAGATGGGGCTGTCTGAGTTACTGGTTGGCCTGGTTGTTGTGGGGGGAGTCACCTGGCTGCCATGCCTCCTCTGAAGCCCCCAGTGCTCTCCCAGCTGGCTCTAGGGTGGACTGGGGAGGCTGGGAGTGGCTGCTGGGGCTTGGGGTGGGTAGTACCTCCTGCTCGGAGTTGTGACTACAACTCCCAGCATGCAATGGGAGCCAGAAGTGCCACCCTATTGGCTGGCACCAGGGTAGGGATGTGATTGGATTGGCTCGGAGGATGGATGGGTGGGCTTTCCGGGCCTCCTGGGGGTTGATTGATCCTTAGACCTTTTTATAAGGCCATGTGGTCAGGAGAGATGGCACCATTGCAGCTCGGCTCTCTCCCCCCCTTTATTAATGGTTGGGTGGGTGCTGTCACAACTTTCTAGGGGTGATAGCATGGGTCTCAAATCTGGTAGGCATGGTTTTCTGTGCTGTGGAGCACAGGATTGGGAGCCCATCTAGGAACCAGGGGTGCTGGGAGCATTGTGGTGTTGACATTGGCCTTGCTTTAGGAAAACCCTAACTGTCATCTGTATTCAATAAAGTTGTGGCCTTTTCTTTCCAATTGGATGTATTGTGACTATTCCTTGCAGCACCTCCCTCTCCACAGCAATCACAGGTTTCTTGACACATTAGAAATCCTTATGAGAGGACTAGAGCAGGTGTGAATATTCTTTGCAATGTGCGAAGTCTTTTGAAGATTATTTTACACAAAATACACATTTTTGTGGACAAATCCCCACATTTTCCACAGAATTTTTATGCCTTCTACAAAAATATGCTTCCTGTACAGACTGCATTATGTACAGAAAATATAGCTTCTTATAGGGAAAAAATGACTTTTGTGCAAAAAGAAATGAATGCATTTCTGTGCAGAATAATTTTTTTTAAAGACTTGAGTGAATCCTACACAGAAGCCTTCATATCTCTCTGTTGAAAAGAATGCTATAGCTCCTCCTTGGGTGCAAGAACAACAACAACAACAATAATAATAATAATAATAATAATAATAATAATAATAATAATAAATTTTATTTATATACCGCCCTATGGCGAGCCAATCCGGGTGGTGAACAAGAATAAAATAGCATACAAAGAATGTAAAAACAAGGCACTAGGTCCTGTCTGATCTTGGAAGATGTGCAGGGTGAGCTCTGGTTAGTACTTGGATGGGAAACTATAGCACTAGATGCTGTGACACTTTCAGAAGAGGAAACTGGCAAAGCCACTTCTCAGTATTCATTACCTTTTTAAAAATCCTAAGAAAATCATGGGGTTGCCATGTCAGAAGGTGACTTGAAGACACATACATAAAAGAAGGCACTCTGACGTTAGAGGTTGCAGATACACTTGAACTTTTTGTTACAGGACAAGATGTTTTAGATCTTTAAAGGAAAAAAAAAACACCAGACTTCTAGCTGATAAGTGATAGTCTTGTGCTTCTTATTAAAAGCCAAAGATTTATTTTTCTCCTATCTTTTGAAACCAGTCTCAAGCAGTAAGTGAAACAATAGATTTATTGGTTCTGCTATCATATTGAAAACCTAGAATTTCCCTGTCAGAATTTCAAAGGACATTGAACACTGCAGGTTTCTAGAAGACTTCATGGGGATTTGAAAGCCAGCACTGGCACTTGTTGCAATGCCTCATCACAGCTGAAGAAGATAAAAAAGTGCCAGAGTGGGGAGGATGAAGAATCTCAAAAAAACACATCTGTAGCTTATCACTCTGAATTTCTACACAAGTACACATAACACAGCTATACACCCATGCATATAGGGGTTGCTCAATAGTGACATGTTAAAAGGGTGCTTGCTTTTAAAGGGAGGGTGTGAAAGATGAAGCATTAGTATAAAAACTCAATTATGTTGCACTCCAAAACTAAAGGATGAGAGATAAGAGCCTTGCCTATCTGAAAGGAACCTGATGTGTGCTTATACATTTTTAAATAATGTTTACTTCTACAACATCGCAATTGCTTTAGAAAATTACCTTTTCACAAACAGAGAGTTCTATCTGTCCCCAACATTATAAATGTAGTCTGCTTTCATGTACTGGTGTCTTTTTGATATGCTGTGAAAAAGTCAGACAAACATATATTTTTACCATTACTGCTAAGAACATCCACATCAAAACAGATGTTATTTGCTTCCATCTTTTCAAGAGACAATTCTTCAAATTGTACAAGACTGAGAAAGTTGTAGCAATCATATCTATAAATCTTTCTGTACAAACATTTTTAGGTATTAGTAGGTCTCTTGCGAAACCATTAAAGTTATTCAGATTCCATAATAAATGCCTTCTTCAAATGCAATAGAATAACTGTAATACTTCTATAGTACCAGAGAGAAAGCTGATGTTTGGCACTCTTCAAGACTCTTCAGTTCAATGAAAAATCTGGAAATTAGACATTTTGATGGCTCTTGGTCCAAGCTTGTCATAATATCTTATAATATCCTATAATATTAATCAGTACTTCAGCAAAAATCAAGACCTTGCTACCATTGATCTTATAATCAGTACAGCTAAGGTAAAGAAAGCCAGGTCTTTCTTGATCTTGGACCAGACCAGATGAAAATATAACAAATACCAAACATCTGAAAGTCCAGTCATGGTCAGATAAATAGCCTGAGAAGTCAGACACAGTAGTTCTACCATACCTCAGTCACACTATATAACTTAAAGTGACCTGTCTCTACATGGCATGAATTTCAGCTGGAATTCAGGATCCCAGTTATGCATGCATAACCTAGAGTTGGGCATTCATACGAATTTGTATTCACAATCTTTGTTTATTTAATAATGTAATAATACATAAGGATCATAGAATCATAGAATCATAGAATCATAGAGTTGGAAGAGACCACAAGGGCCATCCAGTCCCACCCCCTGCCATGCAGGAACTCCCAATCAAAGCATCCCCGACAGATGGGCATCCAGCCTCTGCTTAAAGACCTCCAAGGAAGGAGACTCCACTACTCTCTGAGGGAGTGTGATCCACTGTCGAACCACCCTTACTGTCAGGAAGTTGGGGGAGTTTGGGGGGAAGTAGATGGGTGGCACGGGGCCGCCCCGGGAAGCTGCGGATCGGGGCCGAGGTATCTGCACTCCTCGACCCCAAGCTGCTACGTCCCAGTCCCAGAAAGGAGCACTAAAATAGCGCTGCTTCTGCAAGACGCTGAAGGTGCGCCGCAAAAGGCCTCTGGCACACCATTGGCACCTCTTCCCCTGCAGCGTGTGTGGACGCTGCAGCGGAAGTGCGTCGTCGGAGCACCGGCAGTGCGGGAAGTCTGATCTCCTCCTGATCCCTGGCTGCAACACATAAGTCATTGACATAAATAACCAGAATTATGCTGCCCTTCATGTACACACACACATCGGCCACACTGTAACAATAACCCAACCTCAATAGTATTTTGTGTATGCACAAGTTCCAGCAACTGGCACTTTGCTTGAGTCCATACAAGGCTTCCTCAGCCTGTAGAGCTTGTCACTGCCTTCACACTCATAACCAGGAGCTTGCTCCATGAACACAGGGCCTTTTGCAGACTGCCAGAAATAGTGCAAATTGAGTTCTAGCAGTCTGCAAAGCCCCACAGTCTCCTTTAGGTTGGCATTGAGGTATGCTGTCTCAAAGTCAAAGTGATTGTCAACTAACCTCCTTTGGGCAGCAACAGCAAGCACCATTCTGAGACTCTCTGCCTTAGCTGTCTGTGAGAACATCTTGTCATAGTTCTCAAACCGCTCCTGTGAGTACCCTTTGGCTACCAACCTGGGCCTCCACCTCACAGTCCCACCAGGCATGTCTTTCTTTTTGTAACCCCACCTGCAACCAAACATTTTCTGCCCTGCAAGCCTGTCAACCACCTCAAACACTTTCTTTCCACCAATGCACCAAATTCCTGATTCATGGCTACATTCCACTTTTCCTGCTCACTAACCTGAGCATGTTCACATAACTATCAGGCTCCTCCACCACAACAGTACAGGCTTGTGCCTCTTGCACAACAGATCTGTCTGGTGATCTCTTGACTCACTGTATCCTGTGTGGAATGATTACCTTAGTTCTGCCATGCTCATCCTAAGTGTCACTACTGCTTTCCTGGACATCATGTCCCTGAACTGGTGTTAGTGTTTGTGTGTGTGTGTCCACAGAAGTGTGAGGCTGCTTCTTCACATTTATGGATGCATCCACCTCTCCATTTCTGATGTTTGTACCTGTGTTGTCCAACTTCACAAAACCATAATGGTTGCTGTGGATCTTTTCCCATCCAACATGTGTCTCAAACCTTACACTCCTTGAGTACAGGACTCTGCCAACACCCAATAGGAATCTATAGCTATTCCCCTTGTAGCCCACAAACCTACCTCTGGCTCTTTGGTTTGTTTTTCCTCCAGAACTGAGGAGGAATAAGTACTGAGGCAAACTGCCCCCAAACCCTCAAGTACTTGAGACTGAATGCTCTACCATATAACAGGAAGTATGGTGTCTGATTGATTGTACTGCACAACATCCTGTTAATGGTATGGCATGCAACCTTTGTGGCTTCTCCCCACAGACTTGGTGGTGCCCAAGCATCATTTAGCATGCAATCCCTCATCTGATTGATCATGCCAATACACCTCTCAGCCAAACCATCCTTGGCTGGGCAAGCCAGATTGGTGGTTTTGTGCTGTATTCCCTTTTGTCCAAACCACTGCTGCAGGCTTTCAGCAAGATACTCTCCAACCCTATTGGCCACAAAAGTGCCCACCTTGTAAGGAAACTCCCTTTCAATGTAATTTACCCACTTTTTGACTTGGTCAGCAGCTTCACCCTTGGTTTTCAACAAGGCAACATAGGAATACCGGGTGTGTCGGTCTACTATTTTTTTATTTTTTATTTTTATTTATAAAGTATATAAACATAAAAATATAAACATACAGGAAAAAACAAACAAACAAAAAAAGATGTGTACAACAGCACATTAGATATTATCTACAGCAATCATAAAAATAATGTAAACTATTAGATATCATATATCTCCGATAGCCTGGAAGATAATGTTTTCCTACCTGTTGCTTTATCAGACCAAGTACTTCCTTTATCTGGTCTAACAAAATTATCATTACATTATTAAACTTTGCATTTTCCCAAATGTTTCACTTTTCTGTGGTATTGCTCTATACATCTATATATGCATAACTAACTGAGATTTAATTCTTTGGTATATCCTATTCTCTCTTTATCTTCATTGAAAAACCAAAATTCTACTTTACTTATATCTTTACACAATTAATAGCTCTTTTGATACAGTTGATGTTTATGAACATTATTTTATCATATTTGTAGCCAAATTACCCCATTTGTGTTCTAAGAAATTAAGCACTTTTTCCAATCATTTAAAAATATAACAGATTTTTCATTCCTTAATTTCCTTGTCATCTTGTCTAAATACGGGACCGCATAAAGTTTTAAAAACCATTCCTCTATGCTAGGTACTTTTTTATTTTTCCAACCTTTAGCAAACACCTTTCTTTCTGAAGAAATCATATAAAATAAAACACAACCATGATTCTTTTCTAGTTGGTTATCAAACATATTTAACAACAATATTTCTGGTTTAAGTTGTACTTTTATCTCCAAGATTATATTAATTGTGATACAGATTTTCTTCCATTTTTTTCTTCTTTACATTTCCACTAGATATGAAATAGAGTCCCCTTTTTCTTTGCATATTTTCAATATTTATTAGTGGTGTTTCCATATATTTTTTTCAAATTCTTACTACGATAAAATACTACCTATAACTAATTTTATAAAAAAAAATCCCTTATATCTTGGCACAAATTATAATTTAATCTTTTAGACCAAGTTGTCTCCCATTGATCCAATTCCAGTGGTTTACCTATGTTCTGTGCCCAGATCACCAGTTTCCTTTACAATTTCATCTTCCATATAAACCTTTAGTAAAAATTTATATAATTTTGATATTATTACCCCTTTTTTTGAGCCAAAAATTTCTTCTTTTTGAATTCTATTCCAGTTGTTTTTATATCTTTTTAAAATCTTTCCTTCAGTTGAAAATACATACATCAGCTGTTCACTTTACCTTCACTTTTTAGTTCTGCTAGTGATTTCATTTCTAATGATCCCTGTTGTTGTCTAATTATATCTTCATATTTCAACCATTTTTCATTATTCTGTAAGTTGTATTTGAAAAAAGCTTCATGTGGGGAAGCCCATGATGGAATATTTGGGCTAATTAGTTTCTTGTATCTGCTCCAGACCCTAAATAGTGATTTTCTAATGAAATGATTATTAAAATCTCTATTTACTTTAGTTTTATCGTAGAACAAATAAGCGTGTCATCCGAAGCTTAGATTTGTATTTTCTAATTTCAATAAATCTTTATTTTCCAGATTGAATCAATCTTTTAGCCAAATTAGGCAACATGCCTCATAGTACAATTTAAAATTCAGGAGGGCCAATCCTCCTCACTCTTTAGAATCTTGTAAGTATTTCAATATGATTTTAGGCTTTTTCTCTTCCCAAATAAACTTATTTATATCTTTTTGCCAATTATGAAATATAGATACATTATGGATTATAGGAATGGTTTGGAACAAAAATAGTATTTTTTGTAGAATTTACATCTTTATTGAGGCAATTTTCCCAAGAAAGGAAAGTTTAATTTCTTTCTATCTTTTAAGTTCTAGTTTTATTTTCTCACAATTTTATTTTATAGTTGTTATTACATAAGTCTATATTTTTAGAAGTCAATATTATACCCAGGTATTTGACTATTTTGCTCAAATGAAAACCTGTTAACTCTTTTAGTTTTTCTTCTTCTTGACTATCTATATTCTTTGTCATGATTGATGTTTTAGTATTGTTAACTTTTAAACCTGAGATACTTTCAAACTTTACCAATTCTTTTAGCAGGGTTGAGATATCATTACTGGGATCTCTTAAAGATATTAGGGGGTCGTCTGCAAAGGCTCAAACCTTGTATTCAATGTCTTTTACTTTCTTCCCCTTTATCTCTTTATTCTCCCTTATATTTTTAAACAAAAACTCAAACATCAAAATGAATAGAGTGGCAACAAAAGGCAACCTTGTTGGCATATAGATTTTTCAAGAAGCATAATTTGAATCACTCAGCTTCTGAAATCTAATAGCTATTTCCATTTCCCCTGCTCTGTGTCAGCAACAGACAGATGCGGATGGACTTCTAGGCAAACTGCCAACAGCTAGGGCAAGCAGCCAACACATGTGGAAGCTTGATAAGCCTTCCCTGGCACAGTGATAACTGACAGTGATGGTGAGAAACACACTTTAACTTGCTCAGCTTCAGGATTTTGTCTTCGCCCTCTGTGGATTTGGCAGCACAACTGACCATTCTGGAACTCTCACAACCACTCATATGTTGCCTATGTGCATACTGGGCCCATAACCCTATCCCATCATCTTTCTTAACTATCCAGCTCTCACATCCATACATGGTAATAGGGAATACAATAGCATGTATGATTCTGACTTTTGTGCTGAGTTGCATGTTAGAATCTTTTCTAGTTCTTTCATAGCCACCCTTCCCATCCTTAGTCTTCTTCTGATTTCCTGCTGCAGTCCCCATTTCTATTAATGTTTGATCCCAGGTATGGGAATTCTTTTACTATTTCTATTTCTTCATTGTCTAGACTTGTGAAAGTCCTTGTGGTCATTATTTTTGTTTTCTTTATGTTCAACATTAAGCCTGCCTTTGCACTTTCTTCTTTGATCTTTCTTAGTAGGTGTTCCAGGTCTGTGAGGTTTTCTGCTAGTACTATGGTGTAATCTGCATACCTTAGATTGTTGATATTCTTTCCTCCTATTTTCACTCCTTCTGTGTCCAAGCCTGCTTTTCTTATAATATGTTCTGCATACAAGTTGAACAGATAAGGTGAAATGATACAGCCTTCTCTGACTCCTTTGTCAATTGGGAACCATTCTGTTTCTCCATGTTCTCTTCTGACAGTAGCCTCTTGTCCTGAATATAGATTTCTCATTAGGACTATCAGATATGCTGGCACTCCCATGTCTTTAATTGCATTTTATAGCCTTTAATGATCTATGCAGTCAAAGGCTTTCCTATAGTCTATAAAGCACATGCTGGTTTTCTTTTGGAATTCCCTGGTGTGCTCCGTTAGCCATTGTATGTTTGCAATGTGGTCCCTCATGTCTCTTCCTTTACTGAACTTTGCTTGGACCTCTGGGATTTCTCTCTCCATGTATAGTTGGAGTCTATGTGCAGAATTTTGAGCATGATTTTGCTTGTGTGGAAGATCAGTGCTATGGTCCTATAGTTGCTGCAGTCTCTTGTGTCTCCCTTTTTAATTAATAATAATAATAATAATAATAATAATTTATACCCTGCCCCTTGAGGTCAATTGGGGCAGTTTACAACATTAAAAACCAATACATCATTAGCCCACATCCCTCCCCCCCCCTTAAAAAGTTTTTTTGTGGATTGGGATGAATATTGATAGCTTCCAATCTGTTGGCCATCATTTTGTTTTCCATATCTGTTGACAAATGTTAGTTAGTACTAGAACTGACTCTGTCAGTGTGGATTGCAGCCATTCAATTGGAATATCATCTGTTTCTGGTGATTTGTCCTGTGCTAATTCTCTTATTGCAATTTTCAGCTCACTTTTTAGAATTTGGGGTTCATCTTCATATTGCTCTTTGTTCCATGTGTCCTTCATGTTGTCATCTCTTTTGTATAATTCTTCTGTGTATTGTACCTTAGGTGATACCATTGATCCAATGTCTTTTTATTCCTTCCTGATCTTGAATTATGTTATTTTTATGGTCATAGATCATCCCAGTCCTTGGTTTGAATTTTCCTTTGATTTCCCAGATCTTGGGAAATAGATCTCTTGTTCTTCCCTTTTTGCTGTTATCTTCTATTTCTCTGCATTGGTCATTTTAGTAATTTTCTTTATCTTTGTGTACAAGCTGTTGTACTGTTGCATTCATAATTCTTAGTTTGTTCCTATCTCCCTTTTGTTTTTCTTCTCTTCTTTTCTTTATTGCTTGTAGTGTTTTTTTTCTTCTGTCATCCATGGTTTTTCCTCTTTCTTTTTGTTTATTGAAGTGTCTGTCTGCATTCTTCTTTTATTATGCCCCTGTCTTCAGACCACACTGACAGACATACTGAAATACTGACAGACATACTGGCTTGCCTGCCTATTTATTAACCTCTTCTCTCATCCTCCATAGCTTAGTAGGTGAGCTGAGGTGATATCACAAGATGTTGACATATTTCCTAACTTTTGATCCAGATAGCTAACAACAAAGTAACACTGAGAATCATACAATTATAGCATCACAAAATCATAGAGTTGGAAAAGCTCCTATGGGTCATCAGGTCCAACCTGTGCAATCAACTTATCACTCCAGAGAACTAATGCTACAGCAGCAGATTTGTTTTTCTTGTCAATGACAAGGTGCTCTCTAGCAATGCTTTGAGGGCAAGGCAGTGACAAGATGGAGCCAAGATTGTGCAATAGTATCACCTAAGGTACTATTTTCCCACTTTAATGGTGGTTTAAAACCCACATTATTTTTTCTGAAAGTTGTTATTTATAACATTTATAAAGCTGATGTTTAAAATAAGTAATATCTTTATACATGATGAGGATGGTTAAAAGGGTGAAGAGAAGAAATAAAATAAAGGAATAATAAGTCAGAAGGTAAGTGAATGTGAGATAGAAAGAATAAAGAAGGGGAAATAAGGGAAGTGTACGATAGCAAGAGAGGATAAAGGGAAAGAAATTTTAAGGAAGAAATGAAGAAAGGAGGAACATAAGAGGAAAAAGAAATGAGGGGAAGAAGGAAGGAAAGTCTGTGCTGTGATTTAGATCAATTAACTTATCCTCATCACATCAGAAAAATAAATACCTTGTGATATATGACTGATTATTTTAAATGTTTTAAATCTGTATTATGTATGTATGTTAGAAGTTTGTTTAGTAGATGTGCGTATAGTTGTTTGTCCAGATTTTTCAATGAAACTTTAAATAATAATAATACAAATGCCTTTGCAGACTGCTAGAAATAGTGCAAACTGAGTCCACTTTAACTGCCCTGGCTCAGTGTTAGGGAATCATGGGAACTGTATTTTTTCTGAGACATTGAGCCTTCTGTCATAGAGCTCTGGTGCCACAATAAACTACAGTTCCCATGATTCCCTAGCACTGAGTCAGGGCAGTTAAAGTGGACTCAATTTGCACTATTTCTGGCAGTCTGCAAAGGCCCTATGACTAAAAAACCCCCCACATGTGATAAAGTCCACTGTAGAGAAGTTCCATTTAATGTTCAATTGAAATAGTTACCCTCCTGTAACTAGAAACCTCTAGATCTAGTTCATGTCTCCCCTCATTCTTTGCTTCCCCAAGCTGATCATGCCCAACTCTTCAACCTCTCCCCCTATGTTTTTAATCCATCTCTTATCATCCTAATTTCTCTTCTCTGAACTTGTTCCAACTTGTCTATATCTTTCTTAAGATGAGGTGCCTAGGACTGAACTCAGTACCCCAGATGAGGCCTGACCAGCACAGACTACAGGGGACTGTTTCTTCCCTTGACCTGGAAACAATGTTTCTATTAATACAGGGCAAAACTGTATTCACATTCTTTGCTGCTGCATCACATTGCTGGGCCATGTTCAATTTATGATCAACTATAATCCAAAGGTCCTTTTTGCATGTAGCTGAGCTATATATCCCCAATCCTACATTTGTGCATTTGGTTTTTGTGGCTTAAATGTAGAATTTTGCATTTGTTGCTGTTGAATTTCATTTTATTAATTTTAGTCTTGTTTTCTTTTTTATCAAGGTGCTTTTGAGTTCTGTTCCCATTTTCCAATGTGCTAGCTACCCCTCCCAGTTTTGTGTCATCTGCAAATTTGCTTAGGATTCCGTCATCTAAATCATTGATAAAAAATATTGAAGAATGTTGCCCCAGGACTGAACAGTACTGCTCTGTGTTCTTGATGAGCTTCAGCAACTTGTCAGTGACATTCTGGATACACACACCAGGAAGACAGCACTCTTCCTGATTAATTTTCTGTTTGGCACCAAGTTCTCTCTATTTTCCTGAGTATCCAGTTCTCTGTATTCCCTTAAGTTCAGCACATTTCTTTTATTCTTGCTGTAGTTGGTTGTTAGATTAGTGCCTCACTTTTTACGCAATGTGTCTTAATGCAGGTTTCCTTTTTGCACTTCTTCATTACCATTATCCCTAGGAAGATGTAGGAAGTGACTGCCTTTCTGGAGCAGTTTCAAATCACTAGTATATGATCTGGTCCCAATGACAATCTGATTACATGATGTCACTTTCAATCCTTTAAAAATCATATGTCAAAAATATATTGATCTTCTCAGAATTCTACATGCATGATAAATTCAATAGCAAATTGTTATTTACTTTTGCTTGTCAAGTTATTAATAAACAATAATAAATATGCATAGAATATATGTTAACTTTAAACTAGTTAATGAGTCAACTGTTTTTTCTTGCTCCAGAATATAAATTCATTCCTGATACAGTTTACTCCACCACACCAAAAAGGACATTGAAAAAATAGGAAGAATTTATACTCAAACAGAGATATACAAACACATTTACAGCTACATATTGATTTGGACTGGATCATTACTGATGGCTGGGAGAGCTCAACCAAAGGAGAGCTTAGATGAAAGCATAACACTCACTTTTAACAATACAAGCATGAGCAGCTGACAAATATTACTGGCTTTCTTATTAATCAGTAAATGACAACATAATTAGTTGGCTATTGAGTGGTCCACCTTTGAGATCAATACCTCTGGTCTGCATGAGTAAAAAAAGCTATATTGTATATACACCTTAATGGTCTTGTAAAATATAATTCTAGTAAACAGATCATTGTAAAATAAATATTTTTTTTTAAAAAAAACAACAACAAATGCCTCCATACACAATATAATAAACAAAGATCTGAAGTTTCCTAGGAGCATCCTCTGGCATTTCAACCCTAGAGGAGATGTGAGACCCTATTGTGAGTCCCTTCCAGAGAGAAGAAGGAAAGCAATTCCTGGGCAGCCATTTTGAGTGGGTGAGTGTTTAATTTTTTTTAAAAAAATACTTGGGAGAGTGTGTTTATTCCTGAGGGGGTGAGGCTTCTGTGAGTCACATCTATGAGTCACTAGGGGGTGGAGCTAGCCACCTAGCTCTATATAACTCCTCCCAGAGGCTTTGACAAAGGCACAGCACAGGTAGGCACAGCACAGGTAGAAGGCAGCCTGGGAACTTGTTTAAGTGGTTCTCCTTTTAAAAAAAATTCATAGGGCTGGGGGGGGGGGTTGCTCAGAGTCAGAGACTTGCCTTCAGAATAAGGTAGCATCCAGGAGCTCTTTGTAGAGTGAGAAACCCAGTTGATTGAGCTCGCTGACAGATCATGGTGAAAAGGTCAAGACAACAGGGGCCCTTTACATGGGTCTTTACCAGAGGACTTTTTGAGGGAGACACCCATAGTCCTGTTTCAGTGCTTACTTAAGATTTCTCATTATGGACACTGAGGGAGATGCTGCAATCACCTGCAACACTTGTGGTATGTTTGTCTTCTTGCCTAGAGATGTGGTGAATTTCACCTGCACCAAGTGCAACTTGGTAGCCCTCCTGAAAGAGAAAGTACAACAGCTGGAGGCCCAGGTAGCTACACTTCAGCATATTAGAGAGCAAGAGATTTTCCTAGACAGAATGGAAAGAATGGTCTTGGATGGGGACCACACAATGGATGTCGTTGGGGGATGAAGTCACTTCGCACATACAGGAGGTAGACAGCTGGTGGAACTTCATGCACAGAAGTAGGGAAACAAGGAATCATTCTGGGAGCTACAGAATCAATTTGAAGCTCTTTCCCTTATCAAAGAAGAAGAGGAAGAGCAGCAGGGACAGTCCTCATGGACAGTGCAGGGAATCCTGAGAGTATCACCGTAGGGAATAGCCACTGCTAAGCCTCAGAGGAGGTGTGTGGTGGTGGTGGTAGTGGGACTCCTTGTTGAGGGGTACAGAAGCAGTGGTTTGTGGGCCTGACAAGATGTCCTGGGAGGTGTGTTGTCTCCCTAGGGCAAAACTCCATGATGTGATAATCAGGCTGACAAGACTTGTCAAGCCTACAGACCATTACCCCTTCTTCTTATTCCATGTGGGAACCAATGATACTGCAAGGCATAGCCTTCAGAATATCAGAAGGGATTATGAGGCTTTGGGCAGGAAGCTGAAAAAGCTGGATGCACAGGTTGCCATCTCATTTCTTCTCCCAGTTGAAGGATATGATCCAAGAAGGGAGAGGAAGATAGCAGATGTGAATAACTGGCTTTGTAGATGGTGTCACCAAGAATGATTTGGATTCTTGGATCATGGGCTGTGGTTCCATGAGGGTGGACTTCTGGCAAGAGATGGGCTGCATCTCACACCAGTTGGCAGAGACATTTTTGCTAATAGTCTCACATATTTGATCAGGAGGGCTTTAAACTGAGTCATGTGGGGGAGGAAAACAGTTTCTTGGAAGGTATCTTGGAAGGCAGGAGTACATCATGGGCTGCAGATAATAGTCAAAGTGTTATAAAGGGAACAAGACAAATGATGCAAGGGCCCAAGAGTGGGAAGCAAAAAACCTCACACAGGAAGTAAGTGGGGAGGAGCCATGCTCTTAGATGTCTCTACCCTAATGCCCAGAGCATGGGAAATAAACAAGATGAACTTAAACTCCTAGTACAACAAAGCAAATATGATATAATAGGCATCACTGAAACCTGGTGGGATAAGTCTCATGATTGGAATGTAGGAATAGAAGGGTATAACCTTTTTAAGAGAAATAGGCCAAACAGGAAAGGAGAAAAAATAGAATTATATGTGAGGGATGTTTACACCTGTGAAGAGATCCAGGACTTAAATCCTGGAAATCAGCTGGAGAGCATCTGGATAAAAATTAAAGGGAAGGAAACAACAGGGATGTTATTGTGGGAGTCTACTACAGACCCCCAAGTCAGACTGAGGAATTGGTTGATGCCTTTCTAGAACAGATGACCACACACTCAGAAAGGAGAGATGTAGTAGTGATGGCTGACTTCAACTATCCTGATATTTGCTGGAAGTCAAATTCAGCCAATACATCAAGGTCTAGCAAATTCCTCACTTGCCTCAAAGACAATCTCTTTGTCCAAAAGGTGGAAGAGGTACTTTAGATCTGATCCTAACCAACAGGGAAAACCTAGTAAATGAGGTACAAGTGATGGGATCCTTAGGTGGAAGTGATCATGTTCCCCTGGACTTTCTTATACAGTGGAAAGGAGAAGTGAAGCATAGTCAGACATTCATTCTAGACTTTAGGAATGCTGATTTCAATAAACTTCGGGAAACACTGAAAGTGATCCCATGGTCAGAAATACTAAAGGAAAAGGGAGTTCAGGATGGATGGGAGCTTCTCAAAAGGGAGATACTGAAGGCACAATCTCAAACTGTTCCAATGAGAAGGAAAAATGGGAGATGTATCAAGAAACCAGGTTGGATGACAAAAGAACTTTCAACTGAACTAAGTTTTAAATGGGAGATGTATAAGAAATGGAAAAGGAGCAAAATCAGTAAAGAGGAATTCAAACAAATAGCTAGCACATGTAGGGGTAAAGTCAGGAAAGTGAAAGCATAGAATGAGGGGTAAAGTCAGGAAAGTGAAAGAATAGAATGTAGGGGTAAAGTCAGGAAAATGAAAGCATATATCAGAATGGTAGAAGTCTTCCATTACTACTATATATTTCCTTTTTGAGTATTTGGTCATCTGTTCTTGGTAGCATCATCCAAACCTTCAATCTGGCTTTGGGGTCTATAGTAAATTCCACAGTGATGTCATTGTTAATTTTAATTCTGTTTAATTCTGTTTCAATAGATTAATTTTGTTTTAATAGTCACTTTTGTAGTGTTTAATTGTAATGTACTTTTAAACTGTAGGCTGCTGAAAACCAGGATTCAAATTATTATTATTATTATTATTATTATTATTATTATATTTCCTTTCCTTTAATCTTTAATTTTTACCCAAATGCTTTCAACTTGATTTCCATGTTTCAAGTCACATATCTCACAGGTTTAATTATCCTTGACATACAGCACTACTGCTTTTCCTTTTCTGTTTGGTCTACTCATTTGAAATAGATCATAGCTCCTTTTTAGTACATTCCAATCATAAAAGTCCTTCCACCATGTTTCAGTGATGCTCAGTAAGTCATATTTGTCTTCCTGTGTTAAGAATATAAGTTCAGCTTGTTTATTTCCCATGCTCTGTGTATTCATTTAGAAACATCTAAATAATTAGTTCTCATATGAATTAATTCTTTATTCATTCATTTTCTCCAGATGCTTGCTTATTGTCCTCCCCGCACCCGTCCAATCATTTGTGTTTTCTTGTGATTTTACTCCTGTTCCTCCTGAATCATTGAGGCTATTATCTTCAGTATTTGGTGTTTTCTTGCCCTCTAGAATATTGCCTCCTTCCTTTACATAATTCAGTTAAAGTCTGTAATCCATTTGCAAGATTACTAGCACATATATTCTTACCATCTACATTCAAATGCAACACATTTCTTGCCCAAAGTCCCTGTTAATTTAAATGCAGACCATGGTCCAAGAAGTGACCCCTCCCTTCATGGCACCATCTGTGAAGCCAGTTGTACACTTTTTTCTTTTCCTTTCCTGGGTCATGACTTTCCATAAGAAGTATTGGCGAAATAACAACATATCCCAGTGTCTTTCAACTTCTTCTGGGTTAGTGTGTTTTTCCTGAGGGTTTGGGGCTTCTGTGAGTCACTGGGGGTGGAGCCAGAAGCCTAGCACTTTATAACTGCTGCAGAACCTTGAAGCTCAATCCCTGCACAGGGAGAAGAAGGAGAACTGTGGGCCTGTACAGACTGCCAGAAATAATCCAGTTTGAGACTACTTTAACTGTCCTCACTCAATGCTAGGGCCGATCTGCAGAGGCCCTCAGTCAGGAATTTAAGGTCCAGCAAATTCTTCATTTGTTTGGAAGAAAATTTTATTGTCCAAAAGGTGGAAGAGGCAACAAGGGGATCAGCTATTTTAGATCTGATCCTAACCAACAGGGATGACCTGATTAATGGTGTGGAAGTAGTTAGATCCTTTGGTGAGACTGATCACATTCTCCTGGAGTTTGTTATACAGTGGAAAGGGGAAGCCAAGCATAGTCAGATATGCATTCTAGATTTTAGGAAAGCTGATTTCAATGAACATAGGGAAATACTGCGGGTGATCCCATGGTCAGGATTAGTAAAAGAGAAGAGAGAGTTTAGGGTGGATGGGAGTTTCTCAAAAGGAGATATTGAAGTACAATTTAAACAGTTCCAATGAGGAGGAAAAATGAGAGGTGTCTCAAGAAGCCAGGATGGATGACTAAAGAACTCTCAACTGAGCTCAATTTAAACTAGACATGTATAAGAAATGGAAAAAGGGGTAAATCACAATAATAATAATAATAATAATAATAATAATAATAAAATTTATTTTATATCCCACCTTTTGCGTAAGCAACCAAGAGGCTTTCAAATATAAAATAAATACAGTATTGAAATAAACATAATAAGATTAAGACAGCACACATTCTGCCTTCTCTCCCTCCTGATGATGGTGGATGGAGGGAGGGCCTTCTTCTTTTCCAGCTAGGCCCGATGGAGCCGTTTTCTATTTACCAAAGAGGAATTCAAACAAATACTTAGCACGTGTAGAGTAATGTCAGAAAAGCTAAAGTGCAGAATGAGCTCAGGTTTATTAGGGAGGTTAAGAACCAGGCGGAGTCTGCTGGGGCTGGGCAGGATATTTAGCCCTCCCTGACCCCCCTTCTCCATAGAACATCCCACCCAGCAACACAGCGGCAGTGGTGGCATCCAAGCCATATGGAGGGCAGGCGGAGGCCCAAACCAGGAAATGGACTGACAGCTATTCAGTCTGGGAGTGGTCATAGTTATCAAATCCCCCTCCCCCATTACTATCAGTGATTGGGATTTGTGGCCCTACAGCTCCCCTCCTTACCTGAGGCCAGGAATGATGTGGGGGCGACAATTGGAGTCGTCTTGGGGAACGGGAGATATGGTAGGAACGGAGTGAACAGGTGTTACAAAAGAAGGTAGGATCACTGTTTATTAGCCATCCCTCCTTCAGTTCACTCTGTTTCCCAGAATGGTTTGGAGAGCATATCAATCATTCCACAGAACCTCACTCTGCTCCTTTGCAATGCCAGGTCAGTCAAGAACAAAACACATATTGTCTATGATCTTCTCATGGATGAGAATGCCGACCTGGCTTGCTTTACAGAGACCTGGCTGGGAGAGGACAGTGCTGTTACATGGGCGCAGGCCCCTCCCAGCTGGTTACTCTGTCATTGCGCAAGTGAGGGGAAGTGGGTGGGGGGGTGGAGTGGCTCTGGTTTTTAAGAACAATCTGACTCTGACCAGGATACCTGTCCGGAAAGCAGCCCACTTCGAGTGTATGTACCTTAGCCTGAGGACTAGGGATAGATTGGGGATTCTGCTAGTATACCAACCATCCCATTGTCTAGCAGACTCCCTAAACGAACTGACTCACCTGGTCTCTGAGTTGCTGCTGGAGTCACCCAGGCTTCTTGTTCTGGGTGACTTCAACATTCCACCCGAGACCAGCTTGGCAAATCTATCAGGAGCGTCTCGGGAGTTCATGAAAACCAAGACAAACATGGGCATAACCCAATTGGTCAGCGGGCCCAAACATTGTGCGGGTCATACACTCAATGCGGTCTTCAGTACGGAACACGAATATCCATGGGCGGAGGTAATAAAAACCACCTCCTTGTCATGGATGGATAATTTCCTGGTTAAGACTAAGCTTAGAGCCTGCTTCCTTCCCTCAGGGGTGGTGGACCTATTAGAATGGTCTGCTCTTGAATGCTAATGGAACCTATTGGATTCCAGAAAGCCTTGGAGGGTTTAATGGTTGCTAATGCCGGCGACCCTGTCAAAGCTTTGGTTAACACTTGGAACAGTACCAAGGCTATCGACATGATCGTTCCCAAGTGTTCTTTCCAACCAGCTTCAAATAGAAAACAATGGTGTACATTAGATCTTAGGAAAATGAAGCAGGCTGAACAATGACTAGAGCACAACTGGCAGAGATCTCGACTCTTATCTGACCAGACTTGCCATAGGAACTTTCTTCAGTCCTATTGGGAGGCAATGCATGCAGTGCAGAGATCTATCTCCTCTGCACGTATTGCGTCTGCAGAATCCCATCCAGCAGAGCTATTTAGGGTGGTGAGGGAGCTGACGTAGGTACCTCCTGAGCCAAATCGTTTACTTAACCCGATGATAGCCTGCTATGATGTGTTTAACAGCTTCTTTGCAGATAAAATCTCTCAGATAAGAGATGACTTAGACGCCAGTATTTTAACAGAAACAAGAGACGAGGTGTCCAGCAGCTCCATTAATGAAATTATTCTGGATCAGTTTCAATATGTGAGTACCGATGACGTGGACAAGCTTCTTGGCAGAGTGAGGAAAACAACTTGCCCTCTCGACCTTTGCCCATCATGGCTGGCCATCCGGGGGGGGGGGGGGGGATGCTTTGAGGTTGTTCCTTATGGGCATCATCAATGCATCCCTCAGGGAAGGACATATTCCATCCTGTTTGAAGGAAGCGGCTGTTAGGCCGCTTCTGAAAAAAACCTTCCCTAGACCCCCTGGATATGAACAAATATAGGCCAATCTCTTTATTACCATTCTTGAGCAAGGTAATCGAGAGGGTGGTTGCTCTTCAACTCCAAGCTGTCTTGGATGAAACTGATTATCTAGACCCATTTCAAACTGGCTTCAGGACAGGCTTTGGGGTTAAGACTACCATGGTTGCCTTGACCGATGATCTGCATCTGAGCATCGACAGGGGTAGTGTGACCCTGTTGGTGCTTTTAGACCTCTCAGTGGCTTTTGATACAATAGATCATAGCATCCTCTTGGATCACCTGAGGGGGTTAGGAATTGGAGGCATTGCATTGCAGTGATTCTGTTCCTTCCTCTCGGGCAGTTCCCAGAGGGTGCTGCTCGGGGACATTTGCTCCAGTAAGAAGAAGCTTACTTGTGGTGTTCTTCAAGGCGCCATCCTGTCCCCGATGTTATTTAGAATCATAGAATTATAGAATCATAGAATCATAGAGTTGGAAGAGACCACAAGGGCCATCCAGTCCAACCCCCTGCCATGCAGGAACTCCCAATCAAAGCATTCCCAACAGATGGCCATACAGCCTCTGCTTAAAGACCTCCAAGGAAGGAGACTCCACTACTCTCCGAGGGAGTGTGTTCCACTGTCGAACCGCCCTTACTGTCAGGAAGTTCCCCCTAATGTTGAGGTGGAATCTCTTTTCCTGGAGTGCTTCCTGCTTACATCCATTGTGCTTCCTGCTTACATCCATTGTTTTGGGTCCTAGTCTCTGGAGCAGCAGAAAACAAGCTTGTTCCCTCCTCGATATGACATCCTTTCAAATATTTAAACACGGCTATCATATCACCTCTTAACCTTCTCTTCTCCGGGCTAAACATCCCAAGCTCTCTAAGTCGTTCCTCATAGGGCTTGGTTTCCAGACCCTTCACCATTTTAATTGCCCTCCTTTGGATACACTCCAGTTTCTCCACATCCTTTTTGAATTGTGGTGCCCAGAACTGGACACAGTATTCCAGGTGAGGCCAGACCAAAGCAGAATATAGTGGCACTATTACTTCTCTTGATCTAGACACTATACTTCTACTGATGCAGCCTAAAATTGCATTGGCCTTTTTAGCTGCTGCATCGCACTGTTGACTCATGTTCAACTTGTGGTCCACCTGGATTCCTAGATCCCTTTCACAGGTAGTCTCATTCAGCCAAGTGTCCCCCATCGTATATCTGTACTTTTCGTCGTCCCCCCCCCCCCAGTGCAGAACCTTACATTTCATTTTGTTAGCTTTGGCCCAGCTTTCTAGTCTGTTCAAGTCATTTTGAATTTTGATCCTGTCCTCTGGGGTATTAGCTACTCCTCCTAATTTGGTGTCATCTGCAAATTTGATAACTATGCCCCCAATACCGTCATCTAAGTCATTAAAAAAGATATTGAATAGCACTGGGCCCAGGACAGAGCCATGTGGCACCCCACTGGTCACTTCTCTCCATGTTGAAAAGGAGCCATTTTTGAGCACCCTTTGGGTTCGGCCAGTCAACCAATTACTAATCCATGTAACAGCTACCTTGTCTAGCCCACACTTTACCAGCTTGTTTGCAAGAATGTCACGGGGAACCTTGTCAAAGGCCTTACTGAAATCAAGATATACTATATCCACAGAATTCCCTTCGTCTACCAAGCTGGTAATTTTATCAAAAAAAGAGATCAGATTTGTCTGGCATGACCTGTTTCTCTGAAACCCATGTTGACTTTTTGTGATTATGAGATTACCTTCCAGATGTTCACAGACTCTCTGTTTAATGATCTGCTCCAGAATCTTTCCTGGTATTGATGTCAGACTAACTGGATAATAATTGTTAGGATCCTCTTTTTCCCCCTTTTTGAAGATGGGGACAACATTTGCCCTCCTCCAGTCTGCTGGGACTTCTCCTGTTTTCCAGGAATTCTCAAAGATTATTGCTAATGGTTCCGATATTACATTTGCCAGTTCTTTTAATACCCTTGGATGTAATTCATCTGGTTCGTTTAATACCCTTGGATGTAATTCATCTGGTCCATTTAACATCTATATGTAGCCACTGGGTGAGATTATTCAGAATTATGGAGCTGGGTGTTATCAGTACGCTGATGACACCCAAATCTATTTCTCCATGTCTCAATCATTGGCCTCAAATTCCGATGGTGTCTCTTCTCTCATTGAACGTCTTTGGGCAGTAATGGGCTGGATGAGGGAAAAGATTGAAGCTGAATCTGGACATGATGGAGGTGCTCATGTTAGCTGCCGAGAATTGGGTTGCAACCTACAGTCCTGGACAGGGTCATACTCTCCGTAAAGGACTGTGTTCGCAGTCTGGGGGTGCTCCTTGACTTGTCATTCCTGATGATGAATCAGGTAAATGCGACAGTCAGGAGTGCCTGTTATCAGCTTCGGCTGATATGCCAGCTGTGACCTTTTCTGGAAGTAAGGGATCTTGATACTGTTGTGCACACACTGGTAACCTCTCTTCTAGATTTTTGTAATGCCCTCTACATATGGTTACCCTTGTGCTTGGTCCAGAAACTCCAGCTAGTACAAAATATGGCAGCCAGAGTCGTTTCTG
Organism: Phrynosoma blainvillii; assembly: GCA_026167975.1. Classification (NCBI taxonomy): domain Eukaryota; kingdom Metazoa; phylum Chordata; class Lepidosauria; order Squamata; family Phrynosomatidae; genus Phrynosoma; species Phrynosoma blainvillii. The sequence continues at coordinate 12,838,838 of JANUYF010000009.1, forward strand.
GTACATCTAGGAAGAAACATATAACTCCAGTCTTAAGGTCCCTCCACTGGCTGCTCATTAGTTTCCAGGCCCAGTATAAGGTGTTGGTTGTCACCTTTAAAGCCTTAAATGGCTTGGGTCCAAACTATCTCTGGGACCACTTTCTCCCATATAATCCTCCCCGGGTGCTCCAGTCCTCTGGGAGGAACTTGCTTCAGCTATTGAAATCTAGGCTCTCAGCTACCCCCCAGAGGGCATTTTCAGCTGTCGCCCCAGATTATGGAAAGGGCTGCTGGACGAGGTCCGCCTGATTACAACTCTGAACAGATTCAAAAAGGCTGTTAATATGGATCTCTTCTGGCAGCCCTTTCCAGATTAGACATCCCAGCCTCAGGAAACCCTCAAGACACCTCCACAGCCCTTCCTACAGGAATTCTTGCCGTTTTACTCCTTGTCGTACTTCTTGTTTCTATGATGTTTTTATTTATATGATGTTTTAATTGAATGTTTGATTTAATATCTTTTTAAGGAGGGTGGGTATTGGGTGTGAATTTTATATGATGTAATTTTTTTATCATTTGTAAGCCACCTCTATTTGTTTCAGAGGCGCGATTTACTAAATAAAATTATTATTATTATCATCATCATCATCATCATCATCATCATGCAGCACCTGGGCCTTGCACTGCCAACCTGCCAATCTTGCAATCAACAGAGCCAGTGTCTTAAGCACTTGAGCCACTGCATCCCTGGCACATAAATATTGTATAGTGTAAATCTATGACAGTATATTTTTGCTGGATCCCACAGTTGTGAGGAATGGGTACCATGGCTTTTTTGTACAATGACCAAATATCATGACCAAATGGTTGACACCACCACCTCTGCTAATCAAGTCAAAAGAGACAGGCAGGGTGTTTGTGTTTATTTGCGGACAGACTGCCTACACTAGGGACTATACTTGTGCCACCTCTAAGAAAGTACAACCACGTGTGCAACTCTTTGTATGGTTGTGTTAATGTGCAGTGTGAATATCTCTCACAATGGCACAATGTTGGGTCATTAAGTGAAGCTGAATGGGCATTAATGGTGGTTAGTAGCAATGGTTACATATTATCTCCACTATGAAAAGCAGTACAGATGTTAATATGGGTTGCTGGGGAACATGAATTGCTTGGGAATGCAATTCTGTCTGTAGTGCCAAGCTAGATCTTTGATATCCTCTAGTGCAGGGGTAGGCAACCTTTTTGAGCTGGGGGCCGGGTTGCTGTCCCTCAGACAATTGGGGGGCTGAAGCACCAAAAATAAATAAATAAATAAATAAATAAATAAATATTTTTTAAAATTAAAAATATATGCATGCACACTCTCTCAGCCCCAGAAAAGCCATCGCAAAACCCCTGTGGAGATTTTGCCAAGAAAACCCCAAGAACAAGTAATGACAACAATAATCAATATCATCATGGGGGGCGGCGGTGGCAGGACCAGCCTGGGGCCGGTCCAAAGGCCTCAGGGGGGCACATCCAGCCCCCGGGCCTTAGGTTGCCTACCCCTGCTCTAGTGCATCAAACATTAACTCTCACTAGAAGCAAAAAGATTAAATGGAGGGGATAAAAACATGGATAAAGTGATACTGTTGGTTGATGTATTTGTTATACTTCTCATTTTTTAAACCAACAATGTTTCTGTTATCACAGAGCACTGAGTGACAATTCCTAACATCAGCAGCAACATCTGATTCCTACCTAGAGGATGTTCCTTTTTTAAAAATCCAGCATACAACACAGCAGCAGCAACAACAACAAATTCAAAGGGACTGTAGGGTTCTGTACTTGTGGTTCCTAGTAGTCCCTTCATCAGTCCTCTTCCTGACTGCTTGAATGGTGGGAGGTGAGAAAAATACATTCTTTATAGTTTCATTAAGATATAACACTGTTCCTTTTTTTAAAAAAAGAAAGGCTGGCGCTCAATGGAGAGGCACTGAAGAGATCTGCATGCTTATTTGCCCAGTTTCCTAGTTTCATGAAAGATGAATGATGATTGGCCAATGTTCCTATATTCTTTTATAGGAACTAAAATTATTTGGATATGAAGACAACACAAAGAGACATCAACCAATAATAAGAAACATACTCTGTTGCTAGAGCTCTTGTTTCTTTGCATTAGTTTGAAAGAACCTTAAGGCTATCATTTTTTCAATGCATCATGAGAGGGCATGATTCATTGGAAAATATTCCAATGCTGAATAAAATGGAAGGCAGTAAGAAAAGAGGAAGACATATTGCAGATAGATTGACTCAATAAGGGAAGGTATAGTCCCTTCTTTTCAAGAAGCATGCAAGTCTGTTGATGACAGACTCAAAGAGGTCTCTTATTCATTGTGTTGCCATAAGGGCAAGCTGACTTAATGGCACATGTGCTAATTTTCTTCTGAAAGTCTTTGGTGTCTGCCTTTCACCAACTAAGGCAATATCTGCAATATTATCCCTAGTGCCTCTTCTTTTTCTGAACCCTGTTGGATAACCAGTATTTCACACTCCATATATGGTGAAAAAAAAATGTAAAACCTGGAAAACCACTTTGTTTTCATGGGAGATTATTGTAATATTCCAATGGTTTCTACAATCCCTGGTTTCCCCCTTTTTTAAAAATTGTTTTTAAGGCAATAGCAGAGTAAATCCATGGAACTGGAACATTGCCCAGTATCTGCTTCCATACATTAGGATAGAAATTAAACTGTTGATCATCATTATTTGAAAACAAAACAAAAATGGATGCCAAATTGAATAAATACATTCGTTTGATTATTTCTTCCATTTTGCACTTGTGAGGTAAGTTTTTCTGACATCCTCCATTTGGGATTCTCATCCTTTTTCTTTTGGAGTGGGATGTGTATTGGTTGTTTCCAATGTGTGGATCATTATTTTATTTTCTAGTTTGTTTAGGCAGATTTTTGTTAGAATTTAGATGGACTTTGTCTTTATAGCTAGAAATAGATCTAATCTAATGGTATGTCATCTGTTCCTAGTGATTTATTTTTGCCCAATGCCTTGAAAGTAGCCAGATTACACATGCACTTAGGTTGAAAAGTCCCATTCCCCCCCCCCCCGTTCTTTCTAATATTATATTGGTTTAATATAAATTGACATGGTGCAATCAGAGGCTCTTCATACTAGCTCTCCATATCAGTATATTTTATCCAGTATAACATCAGAAAAAACAGGGACTGCAAGTTTCAATGAGCCTGAATATGCCTTTAGTCTGGTGTCTCTACTGTGATCATTTGACCTTGGGTTACACGGCTAGTTCTAGTCTCTTGGTGGTATTATTCTCAGCCTCTCTCACACAAGATCCTCTCACAGTGTTAAGGTGTGCATCCAAGAAAGTGGTATTTATTTATTATTTATTAAAATATTTACATCTCATATTTTATATCACTGCCTTTCCCATTCCTAATCTTTTTATTTCTGTAGTTCTACTCAGGAAATGAAAAGAAACAAAGAAATGGGGTGGCTTTCATAATCAGGAGAGATGTAGCAAAAGGAGTCAAGAGATACAATGCAAAATCAGACCAAATTATGTAAATAAAACTTCAGGGAAAACCTATAAATATTACTATAATTCAACTATATGCACCAACCACAGAGGCAGAAGAAGAAATTTAGAGATTCTATGACGCAGTCCAAGAAGAAACTGACAACACACTAAAGCAGGATTGCTTGATAATAATAGGTGACTAGAATGGTAAAGTAGGAAGCAATGAAGATTCAAAATCGGTAGGATTATTTGGACTAGAAACAAGAAATGAAGAAGGAGAGTGACTGATAGAATTTTGTGAGGCCAACAAAATTCATCGCAACTATAGTCATCATACAAGCACTTTAGTGATTAGAACAATCACTAAAGAAAGTCAAAGAAGAAAGTGCAAAGGCAGGACTAGGGTAAAACTAAAATAAAATAAAAATGATGACAGAATTTCAGATAACACCAAATTAGGAGTAGTAGTTAATACCCCAGAGGAGAGGATCAAAATTCAAAATGACCGTAATAGATTAGAAAGCTGGGCCAAAACTAACAAAATTAATTTCAACAGGGAGAAATGTAAGGCACTACACTTAGGGGAAAAAATGAAAAAATGAGATGCACAGATATAGGATGGGGGAGACCTGGTTTAACAAGACCGCATGTGAAAGAGATCTAAAAGTCCTAGTAGACCACAAGTTGAACATGAGTCAGCAGTGTGATGGGGCAGCTAAAAAACCATTGTGATTCTAGGCTGCATCAACAGATGTATAGTGTCTAGATCAGTGGTTCCCAAACTTTGATCCTCCAGCTGTTTTGGACTTCATCTCCCAGAAGCCTCAGCCATCTTGACCAATGGTCAGGGATTCTGGGAGCTGAAGTCCAAAACAGCTGGAAGACCAGAGTTTGGCAATCATTGGTCTAGATTGAGGGAAGAAACAATACCACTCCATTTTGGTTTAGTCAGGCCTCACTTGGAATACTGTGTCTAGTTCTGGGCACCTAAAAAGGATGTTGACAAGCTGGAGTGTAGCCAGAGGAGGGTGACCAAAATGGTGAAAGGTCTGGAAACCATGCCCTATGAGGAGTGACTTAGGGAGTTGAGTATGTTTAGCTTGAAGAAGAGAAGGTTAGGAAGTGATATGATAGCCCTGTTTAAATATTTGAAGGGATGTCATCTTGAGGCAGGAGCAAGCTTCTTTCTGCAGCTCCAGAGACTAGGACATGGAGCAATGGATGCAAACTAGAAGAAAAGAGATTCCACCTTAACATTAGGAGGAACTTTCTGACAGTAAGAGCTGTTCAGCAGTGGAACACACTCCCTAGGAGAATGGTGGAGTCTCCTTCTTTGGAGTCTTTAAACAGAGGCTGTTTAGCAGAGGCTCTCCATATGGTATTTTCTACATATAAGGTGAACAAATAGGGTAACAGAATGCACCCTTGCTTGACCCCTTTGCCAGTTGGCAACAATTCTGTTTCATTATATTCTGTTCTATTAGCTGACTCTTATCCTAAGTACAGCCATTGGTAGCTTTTCTTTCTTATAATGCAGTATTTCTTTTTTTCTTATATGCAGTCAAATGCTTTGATATAGGCCTGAAACAGACAAGCCAAAAGTGCCACCTTTGGATGGGGGGGGGGGGCATGGAGTTCAGATGTTGCATGTTCCCAGATTGGGCTGAAGCTGCCACAGCTGCCTAAGGGGCCCCAAAACCGGCCTCAAAAGGAGCACACAAAAAAGCAGTACTTGTTGGTAATCCATTGCAGACTGCCACCACAGCTGGCTTTGGGACCATGGTGTCTGCTTGCCACAGTCCCACACTGCTCAGTGCACGTGCTCGGTTGAAGCAGCCAGAGTTCAACCTACCCATCTGCTTGAGGCCCTAGTCAATAAAGTGCATGCTGATTTATTTATTTATTTATTTATTTTGCATGGAGGAATACCTTAGTACACACCATTAAAAATCATATGTTTGCAATGTGGTCCCTAGTGCCTCTTCCTTTCCTAAACCCCACTTGCACCTCTGGGGTCTCTCTCTCTAGGTGTAATTGGAGTTTATGTTGCAGAATTTTGAGCATAATTTTGCTTGTGTTGGAAATTAATGCTATGATCCTATGCAGTCTTTTATGATTCCTTTTTTGTGAATGGGGATTGTTTTCCATATTTGCTGACATGTATTAGCTAATACTAAAGTTGATTATCTATGTGTAGCAGTTCATTTGGAATATCATCTGTTTCTTAGCCTAACAGTCCTCTGACATGGTGGTGGTGGGTTGTGGTGGATAGTCCCTTGGCCTCCCTCTCAGCCTTCTCAGCCCTTTCATCCATCCATCCATCCATGGCCCCTTCAGCCTGGCAGGTCTCCAGTGTGGCAGTGAGGAGGGGGGAGCAAATGATCCTTTGTCCTCCCTCATAGCCCCTTTGTCATTCTTCCTTTATCTCCCTCAGCCTGATATAAGACTTACAGCTGGACATTTAGACACTGCACATCCTGATGATGCTGGGAAGCCAGCTTGAAGCCACCTGGATGCCTAGACATGGGTGGCTTCATGATGCTCTGGTGGCATGGCATTTACATGCCACATGCCACCGGAGCATCATGCTACTGTTATGGGGTCATGGCGGGGCAGGGAAAGCCAGCTTTCTCTGGCCAAAAAAGGAGTAGATCTTTGCCGCTCCTTTTTCAGACAGCTTTAAGGTAGATTGGTGCTGTGGCATGTGCTTGCTGCAGCCCCAACCCATGTTCAGATCTGTCTTCAAGCTGCTCTTTCAGAGCTGTCTGTTTTGCTCCCTAGTGGGTGAATTTATGTTCCCATGCTATATTATATCACTCTGAGACAAAATAAACCAAATGGAAGTTCAAGGATTTCATAGTTTTCCCCTCCATTTCCTCCTTCATAATTTATCCACCCTTTCTTTCATATTCAAAATCTATGGAGATTACATTGCATGTTGTTGCTGTGTAGCTTCAAGTCGTTTTTGATTTATGGAAACCCTAAGGCAAACCTATCGTGGGGCTTTCTTGACAAGATTTCTTCAGAAGAGGTTTACCATTGCTATCCTCTGAGGCTAAGAGTGTGACTTGCCCAGGGTCACCCAGGGTTTCTACAACTGAGCAGAGATATATAAGTGATATATAACAATATATTTTATGTATTTATTTAAATATTTATATCTAATTTGATCTCAGTGTGGTGCATAACATCAGTTTAACTAATTTAATATGAAACAGTAGCAATTATTTCAACAAAATTATGCTGTTGAAGCATTCTGAGAACACACTTAAATCAGTTTAAATAATTTGTAACCAGAACACATGCACATATTTGGACATGAATGTATAGATTTGGGCATAGGCATAAATGACAATCCCATTTATTTCCTGGGAAGGTCCCCCTGTACTAATAGAAATCCTGATAGAAATTAGAATGAACAGTGAGGTTTATAATTTTGAGGGATAGGAATATTCACTCATACTTTCCCTTTAAAGATAAAATAAAAGAATACTGCTCTTTTATATGTGGAAATATGAAAATGGAGGGAGAAAGAGCTAAAAGTTTGCTTGGTGATGTCTTAATAAAGCATTTTTTTATGTTGTAGTCCATCAATTAATATAAATCCATAGCAAGATGAATACACGTGTACTAAACAGAAAAGATGGCTGTGCAATGAAATATTCTGCTTTTTATGAGAAGCCAGAACTGTGATTTCATTTCCACCTTTTGCTTTAGAGTTTAATTTATTTTGCTAATGGCAAAGTAATTCGCATTGACACTTCTTCATTTCCACATCATCACAAGTCCTCCAAAGGCTCGCACTTAGATCTGTCTGCCATAATCACAGAGGCATCAGACTGGCATCCTAATGGATTCTCTGTGGATTTGTATCTTATATCATTTTCCTCTCTTAATCTCACGTCGTAATGGCACCGTAACTGGGTCCCGATAGACTTCCGTGGAAATCATTAAGAAACAGTTAACCACCAATGAACCAAATTAAACTGTATGAGAAGCCAGAAGCATTGTAAAAATAACATATTCTGAGAAGTAATTACTGGGTATATTTAAAAATAATAATCTCCCTCTCCTTCTCATTTCTCTCTCTTTCTCTATGTCTCTCTCTCTCTCCTGCTTTCACTCACTTGCTCACACTCTCTTATATGATTTTTAGAAACCAAATCTAGCTTTTACAAAAAGGGAAGAAAAAGAAATTCTGCTTGGCATCCTGTAGTTTTTTAAAAGTCTCTTTCTCTCTCTCTCCTGTTTGAAGGCAGGGGAGGGGAAGGGGGAGATAAAGCTGGATTTTTTAAAAAAACATATGAAACTAAAACATGCCAATCAATATCTGGGAAATAATTTAAGAGCAGAGCAAAATAGCAGGAGGTAGGCAAAGGTTTAAAAACATGATTTTTAAAAGCAGGCAATGTGATGTGTGAGTACATTTATGGGTGAACAATACCAGAACAGTGAATGCATTATTTTTATATTATATTATCTATAATATTATGTATATGATAATAATTTTTATTTTAATTTATAAAATACATGGTACCACCTTTTATCTCCCCTAACAACCCTTCAAGGAAGTGTTTGTGACTCTGATTTGCTCAAGGTCACCTAGTAAATTTTATAGATATAATTCTTGATCATTATAACAACAGAAAGCCAATTATATTTTTTAATTACTACCATTTTTAAGGCTGATCTCATCTAGTGTAAAACTCAAAGGAAGAGCTGGTGAGATTCAGATCCTGATTAGTTAATTATTTACAGAACAAATCACAGTTTTGAGTATGGATGCAATGGTAAAGTGTGCTTTATTTAAAACCAAGTGTAATCTTCCTGCCTCCTTCCTCAAGTTATTTTCAAGAGAAAGCAGGATTTAGTATTGCTTATTGAACTGGTAATCTGAGAGACAGGGAAATAAACTGCTGAAATTCTAGAACACTCTGTCTGTATTTGTATATTTAATTGGATTGAAAATATTCTTGTCCTCTTTTGTGTAAATTTTCAAAAGATATTTTTTATGCTACTTCACTGAACTAGCTATCACAGAGGTTGTAAAATTGTACTAGCTCAAACTGAAGAAAGAAGCTTGCATTACTAAATGCTTCTCCACAGGAGAAAGAGAGAGAGAGAGAGAAAAAAACCCCTCAAACATAGGGAAACAGCCTTTTCAAGAAGAGTCATTCTTAGACTGCATTAATTCCTCACCAAATACTTTAATGATAATTGTTAATGGACGGATGGATCTGTCAGTTTACCACCTGTATTGTTTTTGCATGTGTTTTTAGGTCTGCCCATTTTCACATCAGCTTGCAATATATAGGGGAAATGCTATAGAATAGTTCTGCTTTTTCAGCTGAGAACAATATTGCAAAGTTTGACTAAATATAATAACTATCTGTTGATTTATGTACTCTTCAGGGATGTGCAAATTGGCTGCATTTGTTTGAAATCCTCAAAACTCATGAGTGATCAGCATACAGCCTTGTGACTGAGTGGGTTAAAATAGCCACATAAGAACAACTCACATAAAATGGACTCCAACTTTATGTCAGAATGCACATTTGATGCTTTTCTGCCATGTTTTATATTTTGGTTTTTGTCAGGTTTTGAAATTGGTTTTCATGTTCTGTGGGATGGTGGTGATGAACTTTGCATTTCTATTGTTGCGGGTGGTCATGATCATTAATGTGGCTCTAACTGTGTTGTAACGGCTGTGGAATGTATGGTGATTAAAAAGCCTTACCAGTGCGGCTTGGTATGTGTGGGACATTCCCACTTTAGCTGCAGCTAGAGGTTTATTTAAGAGGAAAAGATAGATCAAGCTAAATGGCCCAAAAGGGTGACATATAAATGTGTATTAGGTATTGACATGTCATGAGAGTTAATATTGATAATGTGTTTAGACATAGACATATATGTGATTATTTTGTTAAATAGATGATGTGGTGTTAAGATAGTTTGGTTAACTCGAAAAAGTCATGAAATAACTCCTATATCAACACCTCAAGGATGATATGTCTGGTGGTGGTGGTGGTAAGACTATAAATTCACACAGCCCTTGCCAGGTTCTAATCTTCCCAACATGTTACACATTACATCACACAAATGGACAAAACATGGGAAGTCGAATTCAGTGACCAATCATATAATTATGCAAACTCAAGGGGAGGGACCCTATTAAGTTCTATAAAAGTGTTTGAATGTATTATAAATGTAGACTTGACAAAAAGCCATAAACCTATGTTTTACAGTTTTCTTTTCTTCAATAAAGCTGTCATTTTGACTATGAGTCTTGGATCTGTCTTTTTGGTCTGAAAGAAGAGCTGTGGATATGGTATTCCTGACAATTAGCTAGGTTAATATTTAAATGGCACAAAACGTGGTTTCAGAATGCTATTATTCTTCAAATGCTTTACAATTTAGCTTCAATGAAAATGTGTGAGTGTGGGTGTGCACCTCTGCACGTATGTATATAGTAGGGGACGGAAAATCTCATCTAATGAGTCAATGGTGGAGGCTTTTACCAGCAGGACTAGAGAACTGATTGAAGGCCTCTTCTGAGGCTATTATTTTATTTATGTGTTTCATGCTGTTAAATGACCCATGCTAGGAAAATCAGCAAAGTATGTATTCCCCCTGCCAAGGCAATTTTCAGTAGTAAAGGTTAGTACCTTTAGTCACTGCTTTTGTGCCACATTGTACAGGATTTGTCAACATACATCTTCGGTGTTTGTTTGCTGCATAAGAATCATCCATAGAGCATACAAAGCCAGGCAAGAATTAGGGTGAAATTTGGAGTGAAACAAACAAAATGAAACAAACCTTTATCCCAGCCAGTGTTTGATGAGTGGGTGGTAGGTTTAGAATCACACAAGCATTTTTAGCTCTTAATCCTTCAGCATTAGAAGTCAAATTGCAAGGAACCAGGTTGAGGTGGGAAGACTAGAGAAAAATGTTGTTAAGGGCCATGTATCATATCTTCACATCATAATTATCATACAAATCCCCTGATGCAAAACTTTGAATAGCAGCCACAGGGAGGGTTCAAAAACAGTAGGAAAAGAAGAAAGCCACTTTATGGTGGATTGATTCAATCAAGGAAGCCACATCCTTGTGTCTGCCACCTCTGAGTTGATGACTCTTTAAGATGACTCTTAAAGGTTTCATTGAAGCCAACTTTGATGGCAAATAAGAAAAACAAACATAGGGAGGCTGTCATAATTGAAATGCTGCATTGCATTTGAAATGATAATTGATCCCCATATCAATTGGAGTAGAAAGGAAACTTCCATTCACTTCTCAAGGCAACTTTTCACCCTTGCCTAGTGCTGATTGTGGTGGTGCTAGTGATGTTTATTTCTCTTTGATGGTTTTTATCCTGCCCTAACTGTCATGATTGCTACTGGACATTTTAAAAACAACCGAGTTAACTATATGATTTTATATAACTAAAAAATGAGTTGTTGTTTACATTTGTTCTTGTTGTTTTTGTTTGGTCCCATTATTCCAGTGCATCTCACAATCTATCTTCAACCTTGAGTGTGACCCAGTCATGCTTGCAGAACTCCCCCTGTATTAGAGCTCAAGATTGTTTATAAACTAAAAGCTCCAACGAGCAACTGTACACATGCCTGGAACAGAGAGTGAGAAGGTTACATTGGGTTAAACAGGCACCAACTTTATTAACACTGGTGTAGGAGATTAGCTACAAATATTGTCAGCTGCAGAGCAGAAACTAGCAGAGGTGAAAGACACTTTGGATCACCTCTGTTTGTTTAATTTAGAGTGATCCAGGCTGTACTAGAAGCAACTATAATCCATTTGACTCTTTTCAGGGGCTATGGGAGTACATCATGAGCTTCTGAATGTGTGATCTATGCAAACACCAAAGGAATCCCCAAACCATGAATCTAAGGAACTTGTGCCTCTATGCACTTATCATTGATTCTTCTGTTGTCTGCTTTCCAGCATTGCTCTACCACTGTGACCGACTTGTTTAACTATACTGTTGTTCATCTACAAAGCAAAATAAAATAAGAGAACCTGTTTCCTTCTTGCCAAGGTGATCAATAGGTGGCAGCTGCAACAACAACAGCAACTGTTATATTCACCTTTAAAGCACTTAGCTATTCCTACACTGTGAATTGCAAGGGCACTGGAGAATGCCAAGGGCACTAGTGGACAGTAGAGATGGTCTAGTGAGGGACTAGTGATAGCTGGCAATGGTCCAGTTAGGTCTGGCAAAGTTAGACATTGGCTTTAAAACCTTTCATTGGCCCACCCACCTCACCAACAGATGTGCAGTTGTGGTCTACATTTTTTAGTCTCTGGTGCAGATGCTCCCAAACAAAAAGATGTTTGAATTTGGAAAGATGGAAAAGGTTGACCTCACACATTCCTCCTGTTTCACCTTTTCTGTCTAACATGCTGCCAATGAAGAGTGGAGAACCCCTCATGATTCTATTCATTATTGTGTGACCTTTTTTCAGGTAATAATAAAAGTACTGCCCAATGTTGATTTCATGATAGTTGTGTATATCAGCTTAAAAAATAGACAGGTGCATTGCAGGCATTTAAAAAGATCCTGCTGAATAAGTATCATATTTGCATTGATGCATTAGACCCTCCCTCCCTCCTTTGAAATCCATCTTAAATGAATCTTGGAAGCAAATTCACCAAAATAAGACTGTGAATCAATAAAATTGGAGAATGGGTATTGGAAAATATTATGAGGTACAAATATGAAAATTCTGGATGTTAAAAAAATGCAAGCAAATCAAGAAACCATAAACCACTCTGAAAATATTTCTTATAATACAAACATTTATCTATGGCTTCTTGCTATTGCTTTTTAAGCATTCCTTTTAAATTCTCTCATGAAAGAATTGTGGGCTTGGGAATACATTTTAAGAAAATATGGTAACATGTCTAAACATCTATAAATAAAAAATACATTTGTGAGTAAAGAGCAATACAGAATGGAGCTTTATGTTCTGAAACACCAAGAGTTGTTAGCTTTTTATGTTTCCAGGATATCATAATATTTTATGTACTATTAGAATGTGCCAATGAAATAAGCTGCAAGTCACAAAATGCTTACTCTGGAGTAATCCCATTGACCTCTGGAGAACTGCTCTGTGGAATGTGATTTCCTTGATTGCTGTTGAAGAGAAGACTTTCTGCTTTTTTGTTTATTTTAGCATTTCTTCTGCAATGTCTATTAAAGAATATAAAAATGTATGACAGACAGACTCTCCCATCCACCCCCACCCATCAAAAGGAATTCTTTTAACAACAAAACAAAATTGTAAGTACTTTCTTATGCCGACTGCAGCATTTTTGCAGAATGGCAAATATTCATTAGTATGCACTACTATGCAGAAGATCTTACTGACAATTCCCAGGATGCTTTTCTTTTCATAAACAGATTGTTGGTGGTTGCTGCATAATCCATCTGAGCATTACAATAAAAGGAAAATATCACCAAGTGTTCACAGGGCAGTGCCAAAATGGAGTGTCAGAAATTGCTCAAGAGAGCAGGTGGCGACAAAATGAATTTCTCTGACAATCTGAAAATTTCTGATTTCCTAACATCCGTAATCCTCCAGATACCTTATGTTCTGGACTGACTGTTGTTCTTGTAATTGTTGTTTTCTCCTTCTTAAGAGTTAATTACTGGGTGGATTGATTACTGAAGAAAATTGCACAAGTGTGGTAAGTATCCCCCAGTTCTGACCAATAATTGATTTTACTGCAAGGTGTGACTATTCTATTTAATTAGAACTAAGGGGATGAGAAAGGAAGAAACAGAACATGGATAAAGAAAATGATTGAGTAGATGGAGTTTAAAAAGGAGCAGCAGAGTATTATTGTATGTCCCTGTGCAAATAAGTATGCAAATTTAGATTTAGATTGTATTTATGTCCTATTGGCAGTGGGAATTATCTCCAGAACTAATATTGAGGTTAAGTTTCAAACACTCAAACATTATTGTTCCATAGATGTTCACAGAAAGAAATGATATGGCTTAGTATATCATCACCTAGCACCAAATGTACAGACCATTCCCAAAGAGAAGATGGAAAGAGGGAATTATAATTCTCTAAATAGAGAGGGTGCCAAGTTGATGGTGAGGTGGAACTTGGAGCCTAAGTGCACCTTGAACTATATACCAAGAACTGCGGTGGAGTAAAGCAAAGGGCAGACTAGAAAGATTTAGAGAATGAAATAAAAAATTACATTAAAATAGATATATATTTCTGTGTCAGAGAAGGTAGTGCTATATACTGAACACAAGATCTGGCTTAAATCCTGATTCTACAATTCGGTAAAAATAATGATTTGTCTTGGGGTGATTCTTTTTATTTTTTAAAAAAATTATTTTATTAACATATAAACAATACAAACAAATAAGAAACAATAAACATATGACTATCGTAAAATGAATATTTCTTAAGATGAACTTCAAAAGTAATTTCAGACCATACATGAACAATTTTTGTAGGTAATGATGAACCTTAGAAGTCTGCATCTGGCAACAAGGGTGCTACCATTAAAATGTCTGACCAAAGGTTCAGATGTGACTTAGGTGGTTGTATCAATTCTGATTTCGTGTTCACATAGTCAATAAATGGGAACCATTTGTCAATGAATGTCTCATGTCTGGTTTGTCTATTATATATATATATATATATATATATATATTGAGAAGCGATAGGTCCCATGCTCCTTTCCACCAGCAGTCCAAGGAAACTGCATCTGTCTTCCAACTCTTTGCAATTTCAATACAGGCAACCATCATGAAAACATCTATTAAGAGTTTACATTACAAAACAGAATTTTCTTTTAAGTACATTGATAAAAAAAGTAGACAAGGACAATATTCAATATTTTGGTTAGTAATTAAAGAAATTTGTTAAAGGAGCAATTGCCAAGTCTTATGCACATAAATTTGTTGCTGTTATACCACAAGCTCACCAGCATTTGGGAGATTTTGCAATTGTGACTAGTTTAACAGGAGTTAGATATCATTTGTGAATAATTTTTAGAGATGTTTCTTTGACTGTCACTCAGCAAGATTTGAGAGAAGAAGACCAAAACTTGATACAATCCATGTCAGTAATCTTGCTATTCGGATCCAATTCCCAAACCAATTTAGGAATATAATTTTTATTGTAAATAGGGTCGATAAGGTGGGTCTAGATCAAGGAGGCTAAACTCTTGGTGTTTTTCTCAAAGAATGTTAATGACCTAGGAGATTCTCCATATACTGCCAGTCTATGGTACAAAACATGTTGCAGAAATAATCCAGTCTGAGACTGCTTAACTGCCCTGGCTCAGTGCTAGCGAATCCTTGAAATTTCATTTTTTTTCCTTTTTTAATTTTTTTTATTAATGTTAAAAATACTTATTCTTTACATATATGCAATAAAAGAAATATATCCAACATTAACTACCTCTATTTTTCCAGCAACATGCCCTTAGTTACTCCATGATTTCATTTACTTATTTCATAACCAATAACCTCAAGAAGGCTAAATAAAGAAGCTACAAATGAAAAGCAAAACAAAATTGTAACAGAACCTTAGAGCATATTCTAATTCTACATTTTTTTAAAAAAAAGAATTATTGGCTAAAATACATCTATATACAAAAGCAAATTCAACACACAAAAATCTATACATAGACAATACATACATAATCCACACATCAACATAACAAACTGACCTACTTCGATCTACTGATTCTGATTTTCACTTTTTATAAGCTTTTTCTCCTGATCTCATAGTGATGTCTAATACCACACAAATATACCCATCTATAAGATTTTAATAATATAGACATTTTGTCCTCCTAGAAATAATATGCATATAGAGTTTCACTCTGTGATAGAGCAATTTGGACATAAATCTTTTTAACTATTGTTCCATAGAATCATAGAATCATAGAGTTGGAAGAGACCACAAGGGCCATCCAGTCCAACCCCTGCCATGCAGGAACTCCCAATCAAAGCATCCCCGACAGATGGCCATCCAGCCTCTGCTTAAAGACCTCCAAGGAAGGAGACTCCACTACTCTCCGAGGGAGTGTGTTCCACTGTCGAACCGCCCTTACTGTCAGGACGTTCCCCCAATGTTGAGGTAGAATCTCTTTTCCTGGAGCTTACATCCATTGTTTCGGGTCCTAGTCTCTGGAGCAGCAGAAAACAAGTTTGTTCCCTCCTCAATGTACCATCCCTTCAAATATTTAAAGGCTATCATATCACCTCTTAACCTTCTTTTCTCCAGGCTAAACATCCGCAGCTCCCTAAGTCGTTCCTCATAGGTCTTGGTTTCCAGACCCTTCACCATTTTAGTTGTCCTCCTTTGGACACGCTCCAGTTTCTACACATCCTTTTTGAATTGTGGTGCCCAGAACTGGACACAGTATTTCAGGTGAGGCCTGACCAAAGCAGAATAGAGTGGCACTATTACCTCTCTTGATCTAGACACTATACTTCTATTGATGCAGCCTAAAATTGCATTGGCCTTTTTAGCTGCTGCTTCACACTGTTGACTCATGTTCAACTTGTGGTCTACCTGCACTCCTAGATCCGTTTCACACGTAGTCTCATTCAGCCAGGTGTCCCCCATTGTATATCTGTGCTTTTCATTTTTCCACCTTAAGTGCAGTACTTTTCATTTCTCCATGTTGAATTTAATTTTGTTAGCTTTGACCCAGCTTTCTAGTCTGTTCAAGTCATTTTGAATTTTGATCCTGTCCTCTGGGGTATTGGCTACTCCTCCCAATTTGGTGTCATTTGCAAATTTGATAACTATGCCCCCAATACTGTCATCCAAGTCATTGATAAAGATGTTGAATAGCACTGGGCCCTGGACAGAGCCCTGTGGCACCCCACTGGTCACTTCTTTCCAGGTTGAAAAGGAGCCATTGTTGAGCACCCTTTGTGTTTGGCCAGTCAACCAATTACAAATCCATGTAACAGTTACTTTGTCTAGCCCACATTTTACCAGCTTGTTTGCAAGAATGTCATGGGGAACCTTGTCAAAGGCCTTACTGAAATCAAGATATACTATATCTACAGCATCTATCAAGCTGGTAATTTTATCAAAAAAAGAGATCAGATAAAATGTTATATTCCTTATGTTAACATTTCTTTTTCAAAGCCTATTACCCACAGTTGACCCCCATTTCTGTTTCACATACTTAATAAAAGGATTCCATACATTCTCAAATTTTTGAGAGGTTTTTTTTTTCTGTAGAATCTGGGTTAATCTATCACTTTCCATTAAATCATATAATTTTAAAATCCAATCATTAATTCCTGGAATTGTTTTTTGTTTCCATTTCCATGGTTGTGATGAAATAAAAAACATATCGAGTCTCACTCATGACTTATGAGAATTTGAGAAAAAGGTAAATTCCTCACTTTCCTTATATTTCTCTCTCCATACATCTTTCAATCCCAATCTATCTAGCATTTCAAAAAAGTTCTCTGGTAATTTACCTTGATTTTTTCTATTTTTTTTCTTTGAGTGCCTGTCTAATTTGGGCTTAATAACTCCATTCTAGTTGCCCATTGCGATTATAGAATCGTAATGTAAATCCTCTAATTGTCATAATATTTCTTTATAGAATTTATTTTTATTATCTGATGGTGCATAGACTCTGATCAAAAGTATTTTCCCCAATTCGCAATTTAATTTGATTGCTATATATCTGCTGTTTGGATCATTTAATACTTTTATGTATTTTTAACTGTACTAATTATTCTCGTACTTCTAGATTCTGATGATGATTGGCTATTTGATTTTATTTATATTATATTATATGCTCTTATAATTTATTACTGTTGTTTGATTTCACTATTTTATTGTTTGTATTTTGCATATTGTATTCATTTAATTGTGTTAAATGATCTGTAGGGAGAGGCGGGAAATAATAATAATAATAATAATAATAATAATAATAATAATAATAATTGCTGCCGTTATCACATATAATATGATTCATGAATATTTTCTTTCAATCTGTGTTGGAATTTTGTTTAACATATTTAAAAGATACATTTATGGCCTCATCTCATAATTTG
Source organism: Phrynosoma blainvillii (assembly GCA_026167975.1). Lineage (NCBI taxonomy): Eukaryota > Metazoa > Chordata > Lepidosauria > Squamata > Phrynosomatidae > Phrynosoma > Phrynosoma blainvillii. The sequence continues at coordinate 12,856,440 of JANUYF010000009.1, forward strand.
TACTTAGCATCTTCCCAATTGTTGTATGTATTTGTTTGCAGAATATTTTTAATTTTGAACATCGCCACCAAACATGAAACCATGTACCTGGAGCTGACTGACATTTCCAACACAAATTTGTGTTTTCCTTGTAGATTTTTGCAATTTTCAGGGAATCCTTGAAATTTTAGCTTATCATGGCACCAGAGCTCTCTGACAGAGAAGGCTAAATGTATCACAAAACTACAGTCCCCAGAATTCCCTAGCATTGAGCCAGGACAGTTAAAACAGTCTTAAACTGGATTATTTCTGCTGTGTGTTTTGGACTGATGTGTAAAAAGCTGCATTTGTCTGAACTGAAATCTATTAACCTTTAATGGCTCCAAATCTAAGGAAAGTTCTTTTGTGGTTTTAGGTTTTCCATTGTGAAAGAGGTCACAGGTATGATATATGCCTTTGTCCTCCCAATCATAAAATTGGCAGATATTGTCTGGGTATCTGAATAGTTTATGTATAGGAATAGGGCAGAGAGGTGAGGGTTCTGGTAACAATTTTTCAACCATCTAGACTATATTGCTACAGATGCTTGCAGCCACAGATTCCAAATCTTTTAATTTTTTGTGGTAAGACTTTAGTTAAAAAAAGTATAAGGTCTATTTTGGAGGATTCACTTATTTCCATTGTCACCCAATTTATTTTGAAATCTTTTCAAATAATTGGATACTTGGCTGAGTTGGAAGGCATCAAAGTACAGCATCAGATCTGGTACTGCCAGACCCCCTTTTTTGGAAGACATATGTCTGGCAGCTTTCCTAAACCTAGGCCTTTTGTGACTGAATACAGATTTGTTAATACATTCTTACCAGTTCTTTAATTTTGTTCACAATGGGAGAAATGGGATAGCTTGGAACAAAAATAATAGATGAGGAATAAGTATCATTTTCATAAGAGAAATTCTGCCTCATGTGGATGATTTCAAGGTTTTCCATTCTATTATTTTAGATGTCATCCATTTCTGTGGATCAATTGGTTAAAATCTTTTGTGATGGTGATAATATTTGAACCCCGAGAATTGCAGTCAGAGGCCAGTCAATGTTTGAGGTTCTATTTGATCTTTAAAGGAATATTGAGGCACATTAAATAGGATTTTGAGTAATTAATTCTGAAACCTGCAAATTTGTCAAATAAATTTAGTATATTCCATAGAGTAGGGAAGAATCATTTTGGCTGTTCCAAAAAAATTTGGTATATCATCAGTGAAAAGATAAATACTCTCCTGCCAATATTATGGCCCCTGATATTTACATTTTCCCTGATCAAATTGGCCTGGGGTTTGATCACTAAGGCAAATAGTAGCAGGGACAGGGGACAGCCTTGTTTAGTGCCCCTTTTCAACTTAATGCAAGTCAAGTCAGCCCTGTCAACTGTCATGGTAGCTTTCAAGTTTTTATAGAGAGTTTGTGTTATTTGTATAATTTTTTTCCCAAATTCATTTTTCTTGGATTACAAATAAGTAATGGCAGTTCACCCTGCCAAAAGCTTTTAGGGCTTGGAATGAGAGGAAGGCAATTGGGGTTTTAGATTCAGGAGGACTGGTATATTACATTTAAAGCATGTCTAATAGAATCTGGCAGTCATCTATTGGGCATGAAGCCAGTTTGATTGGGCTCAATATATTCAGTTATAAATTTGGTGAGCCTATTGGCCAGTTTACATCTTGATTAATAAGAGCAATTGGTCTGAAGACAAAAACTGGGGGATGACAATCATCTGTTTTAGAAAGTGGAATAATTATTTATTTAAATCAGGACTGAGGCCATGTGCCCTTTGTCATGAATTCACTAAATAGATCTATCAAGTGAAAGGCTACTTCATCATAGCATAATTTATAGAATTCCCCAGTGAAGGCATCTGAGCCAGGAGATTTCCTGGGTCTGAGCTTATGAATTGTCTGCTTGAGCTTTTCCAATGTGAATGGTTGAATGATCAGGGCTGAGTGTAAATCTATCATCTTTTTAATGTTGAGTATTTCACAAATGAATGAATTTCATCTGGGATACTGCATCTTCGGTATATAGCTCAGAATAGAACTCTCTGAACTCACTGGATAATTTTGTAGGGGATGTTTTATGTTTATCCTAAGGAGATTTTACTGCTGTAATAATCCTATTATCTGCTTTCTTTTTACACGTCCTTGTTAATAATTCCTTCCTGGAATAATCTCTCGGCTCAGATGGAGATGGTCACTACTCGTCCCCTTTTCCTACCACTGCCTGCTTGCCCTTGATGTTTTTATTGTTCTATTGTACTATTTCTATTTTAGCTCTCTAATTAGTTTAATTCAGTTTTAATGGGGTGGGAGGGTTATAGTTGGGTTGAGGGAATGTTTTTAACTGTTTTTTGTTTTAAATATGTTGTAACCTGCCCCGGTTGCCGAGCAGAGGGGTGGGCTAGAAATAAAACTTATTATTATTATTATTATTATTATTATTATTATTATTATTAGTGATGTTATGATTATTTGTCATGTTTTGCTAAAGACACGAATTGCTGATTTTTTGGCCCCTTTAATTGGTTTATGTAGGAGTGAGAAATTTGCCACATGATCACATAGGTGTGAGAATTTTCATGTTGCTCAATTGAAAATGAAGTAAAGGGACTGGAAATTTCTTCTGAAGTTTGTTGTTCCAAATTGTTTTATTGTTTTATGACATCATTGCCAAAAATGCAAGAGTGTGTTAATTTTCACACTTAAGTCACATACAAAGCTGTATTGCCAATGAGATGTTGTTTTTGCAATGACTGGATTCTCATTTGTCAAAGTTCAAACAGAAAATGTCACACAAAGAATGATGGGAGTGAGGGGAGATAGCTTGTTTGGTTTCTGAAGGAGACAATGTAAAGAAGATGCTGGAATCACTTTTGACAAGTCCTATAGCCTAAAGAGTGATTATGGATTATTGCACCGGCACAAAGAAGTCTGAACGCTATTTTTTGGATAACAAAATGGCCACAACTTTATTCATCTGTACAGGGTCTGAAACAATAACTTTACAGCCAAAGTTCTTCACTTTATTATAACTTCCATCTTGACACATGTGTATGTGCTCATGCCATAATTCCTATGTAATCCTCACCATAATCATGTCAAGCCATCAGGGATAAGTCATGCCTCCAATCAAGCATATGTCAATAAGGGTCACACATAAGTTGCCAAACATGTAATCAAATCATTCCCCCCATCCAAATTTTGAGGTCATCTCTATGATTGATGATGAGCTCGCTAAATCTGGTTGCAGCAAAAAAGGCCAATGAAAAAAGCAGCCTGAAACAAGGTAAATTCCTCTGGCGAGGAGCACACCACTTGGAGGGAATGCCAAATCTTTATAAGGATTGAATCCATCACTGGCATGTGGCTAATTCTGGTTGTAGCAAAAAAGGCCAACGAAAAAGCAGCCTGAAACAAGGTAACTTCCTCTGGCGAGGAGCACACCACTTGGAGGGAATGCCAAATCTTTATAAGGATTGAATCCGTCACTGGCATGCAGGTATCGCATGCCATAGGGAGCTCCCTAGACCATCCCTCCAATGCCCTCCGAACCCTAAAATCCACAGTAGGATCCGGGACCCTCCCCCCCCCCCGCCCAGGAGTAAAAAGCCAGCGCTGCCAACCTTCCCCTAATGGTAACCAGAGACAGCCCGGACTGTTTGAGATGAACTGCACAGCAGAGTATAACCTCCACACTCTAGGGCCAAACCTCAATTTCACACACAGCCACAAGAAACTGTCTAAAACAGGGGTAGGCAACCTTTCCCCTTTAAGGGCCGAGGGACTTCAGCTCCCAGAATCCCAGGAGCTATTGACCAACATGGGACTATTGGCCAACATGGCTGAGGCTTCTGGGAGCTGAAGTCCCTCGGCCCTTAAAGGGGAAAAGTTGCCTACCCCTGGTCTAAAAGCTTGCATTGCAAGCTGATATGACTTGTGTGTAGAAGGGGCAATGGAGTGCTGAATGGCCCTCTCAATCTCTATCCTCCAAGGTTCCACAGATGGGCTGGTACTGTCAAAGGCTGTGCTGCTGCTTCCGGAGCTAGCTCTCAAAACCTGTGAAACTGAAAACGTGAAAGTGCATCTGCTAGGGGATTCAATAGGCCAGGCATGTAGTGCACCTGGAACAACACATTGTATTTTAAACACCGTAATACCATAGATCTGACCAAAGCCATCACCCTTGGAGAATTAGAGCTCTGTGAACTGATAACATGAACTACTGCCTGGTTGTCACACCAAAACCAAACAGTTTTCTGAGCAAATTGCTTTGGCCAAAGAAGAACTGCAACCACAATAGGGAACAGTTCAAGAAAGGTAAGATCCCTTGTCAAACCGCTACTCACTCAACCCTGAGGCCAACTCCCCACCACCTACTGTCCTTTCCAGTATACACCAAAACCATGGGCTCCAGATGCATCTGAATGAACCTGAATGAACCTGAAAATCTGCCTTTAGGAGCATCTCACTCCTCCAGAATGATACACCATTGAATTTGTCAAGAAATGAATCCCAAATCTTCCGGTCCTCACGTATCCCACTGTTAATGCGGATGTGGTGATGTGGGGAAGACACTCCCCTCGTGGCATTGTATAGGCGAGCACAAAAAGCCCATCTAGGAACTACCACTTTGCAAGCAAAATCCAACAAACCTGTTAGAGATAGAAAGTCATGCAACATGGCCTTATTCTTACCTCTCATTGCATTTACCTGTTGTCTCATTAGGTCCAATTTCTCATTCAGGAGGTGAGATAAACCCTTGATTGTACCAAGCTCAATGCCCAGAAAGGTTAACCGGGTGGCAGGGCCCTCCATCTTCTCATTAGCTAAAGGCACTCCCATCTCGTCCATCAAAGCTTGAAAAGCCGACAAAGTGTCCCAGCACGTTGCCGTGCCAGGGCCCCCAGCAAACAGGAAGTCATCTAAATAATGTGTAATTGCAGGGTTGCCAGACCTCTTCACAGCACACCAGTGCAGGAAGGTACTAAACTTCTCAAAAGCCGAGCAAGAAATGGAACAGCCCATTGGCATCACCTTGTCAAAATAGTACATTCCCTCAAATTGGAAGCCTAGCAAGTCAAAGTCTTCAGTTTGTACTGGAAGTAGCCTGAAGGCAGATTTTATATCACATTTTGCAAAAAGAGCTCCCCGAATGTGCATTAGGTGCAAAACGATAAACTCTTAAACCAGAATATGGAATGTGAAAACCATGTGTAAACCATCAAGTAACCACTGAGCAGAATCCCGCTTAGGATAAACCCTCAACCAAGCAGTTAAAACATCCAACTTAATGGGCATTGGTGCTTTTTCCTCCAGCTGGGGTAGCCTGAGGGGTGGCTCCAGCTCCAGTCCACTTACCTTTGAAGTAAGAAGTGCTGGGATGATTCCCCCCACAGGTGCTACAGCGGTGTTCAAATTTGGTCTGCCGCCTGCATTTACCTACATTAAACTCCCAGCAGAGAGAGTAATCACTTTTCCCCCGTGCCAGGCCTCACATACTGCCCTCTCGGCTGGGTGACCATAAGCATGAAGCCATTGCCACACCTGCTCAAAGGGGAGGCACCCACCATCACGTCTGCCCATATGTGCCTGTACGTGCCGCCATGAAATGGAACGATCCAAAGCAGCACGCATCTGAAACTGTTCGTCATACTGAAGCCAAGCCAACCTTCTCGAGTTAAAGTGACAATTAGTATAGGCCTTTATCATTATCTCCTGATACTTGGATAACTCCGGAGAACTTAAAGGCTCCTTCTCCTCAATGATACCCCTATAAATTGTAAACCCCATTATCCAATTAATGAAATTCCTCTCCAGCTTCGGGCGCCTGTGGGTGTTAAACTCCTTAGGTAGACTAAATACAACTCCATCTTTCACCATAATTCTTGGTTCTGGGTCATGGAAGGTTAAAGAAAAAAGATCAATAAACTCACCCTTCCAAATCTGCTCCTTCATTGTGAGTGGGAGATGGGAACCTAAAAGAGTGGACATACCCACGTAAGGGTTGCAATCAGCCATTCTTTCCACCGCCACTTGACCTAAGGCTCCTACTGTAGCAGCTCCTTTGGTCACACCTACCTTGCCTACCAGGGGCTGCTCCACCTAGACCCTTGCTACCTGAGTCTAAATCACCGCAGCTGCCACTGAGGGTGTGCTCAGTGAAACTGAGGGTGAGCTCTCAGCTTTGCTGCCCTGGCCAGCTTGAACACCAGGCGCCCATAATGTTGCTGGCCAAGACTCCTAGGAGATAGGTAAAGTAGACGTACCTGAGCCCGCTGGCTGCTGCTGGATATCTGCTGACACTTGAGCACCTCCAACCGAGTGTGATGCAATCGGGGCTCAGCTGTTATGCTGCAGGGTGGAGGAAGCACCTCCCACCACATTGCTCAGTACTTCTAGGGCTTCCGCAGCCAGCCCTCTGGCCTGGCCTCAAGCCACCGCCTGCTGTACCACCTTGTACAAATCAGCCAATGTAGGCTGCACAGACGCAGAGGCCACTGCTCTCTGCTGTACCAAGCCTGGAACCTTTTTCATAAGCTCCATCACATCAGCTACAGTTGGCTGCCTGCCCTCCATAGCTGTAGCATCTACTGGACCACGTGACGTGTCACTCACTGTCATGGCAGATGAGGGTACCTCCTGCACCTTATAGCTTGTAGCCCCACCACTTGCTCCTTATTTGAGGACCCTGCGCTTGAGGCTGGAAGGGCCGAGGTTCCAGAAATACCACCCTGCCCCCTCTCTGAGCTAGTTGCTCACAAACAGCCACATATGCTGCCATTGTACATCCCAACTGAGCCAGGTGGGCAACAATCTCATCCTCAAAACCCTGGGCCTTGGCCAAATGCTTAGGTGCCAACTGGCCAGTGCCAGATCCAGCAGGCGCCACATGCCACTTGGATTGCGACTTGCTCCGTGGCATGATGACAAAATTCCCTCTTTAGAATTAATAAGCCCCAGGTTATAGTGTCCCAAGCAGGGACTAGAACCCTTTACAAAAGTCACAGACCAATGAGGAAAAATTCCTCCTTTAAAATCAGTAAGCCCCAGCTGCTACAGTGCCCCAAGCAGGGACCAAAATCGTTTATAGCGTCCCAAGCAGGGACAAAAAAAACACCCCTCCACAAGTTGCAGACCAATGAGGAAAAAACTCCTCCTTTAAAATTAACAAGCTGCAGTGGTTATATTGTCCCAAGCAGGGACTAGAACCCTTTCTATAGGTTGCAAACCGATGAGGAAACTCCTCCCCTAAAAACAACAAGCAAGGACTAGAACTGACCACACCAACCGGAAAACCAAGCTCGCACTGCCCAAGCCCCACTGGCTCTTCCCCACTCGGCAGCCGATCCTCCCTCTCAGCTGCCAAATGTAAAATGGCTGCCTCCACGTGGCAAAGAGAGTTTATATAAGCCCCCAAATCCTGCCTGAAATCTTACAAGACTATCCAGTCTCGTGAGATTATGTGGGCTGCTGGGGGATCTTGTGAGATCCCCCTGATTGGTTGGGAGCTGAAGGGAAGGCGGGACTCCCAGCCCTCCCAACCAATCGTGGCGTTGGCCTCCAAAAATGGCTGGCGCAACAGAAGGCCCCTTCTGATGCATCCGGTGTGTGTGTTTCTCTATAGTCCAAAACTGTTTGAAGCTCTAATTCTCTTTCTTTGTCTACTTTGCTCAACCTAGTGCATACTATCATACACTGAACACAAGGGAGTTATGGAGTCTATCTATTGTTGGACTGCATGTTCCAGCAGCCCCTAGCTGGGGTAGCCAATGCTGAGGAATGCTGGGAGCTGTAGGCCAACAGCATCCAGATCTTTGAAGCTATGCATAGTTACTCTGCCCTGGTTAGTACTTGGATGGGAGACTGCCAGGGAATAATACTAGGTGGTGTAGGCTAGTTTTCATACGAAGGAAATAACAAAATCACCTTGGAGGATTCCTCACTTAAGAAAACCCTAAGAAATTCACAGGCTCCCAATACATTCATGGGGCTCTTGAAGGAGCATGTGTGCACGCACACACACACTTTATTATCTCTGCAGCCCCTGTAACCAGATATATGGCCCTGTAGCACCGTGGGGCAAAGGGATGAGTCCTAGAAAGCACTGCTTACATTTACATAGAATCCTAGAGCTGGAAGGGACCTCCAGGGGCCATCCAGTCCAACCTCTTCTTCCAAGCAGGAATACATTGACTGCTAGAGTTTGAACCTATAGGACCATCCAGTCCAACACACTTTTGCTATGCAGGAATACACAGTATCCTAGAATTGGAAGGAACCCTCAAGGGCCATCCAGTCCAACCCCCTTCTGCCATGCAGGAACATGTAGAATCCTAGAGTTGGAAGAGACCGCCCTCCCCCCCCCCCAGGACCATCCAACCCAACCTCCTTTGGCCATACAGGAATACATAGAATCCTAGAGTTGGAAGTAACCTTCAGGGGTCATCCAGTCCAATCCTCTTCTGCCATGCGGGAATACACAGTATCCTAGATTTGGAATGAACCCCCAAGGGCCATCCAGCTCAACCTCCTTTGGCCATGGAGGAATACATAGAATCCTAGAGTGGGAAGGAACCTCCAGAGGCCATCCTGTCCAACCCCCTTCTGCCACGTAGAAATATGTAGAATGCTAGAATTACAAGGGACCCAAGGGCCCTCCAGCGCAACCTCCTTTGGCCATGCAGAAATACATAGAATCTTAGAGTTGAAAGTAACCTTCAGGGGTAATTCAGTCCAACCCTCTTCTGCCATGTGGGAATACACAGTATCCTAGAGTTGGAAGGGACTCCCAAGGGCCATCCAGTCCACCCCCCATCTACCATGTAGAAATATGCCAGTTGCTGCAGAACAGTGGTAATATCACTTGTCAGAGTTTTTTGAGTCCAGAGTCTTTGGCTGGTATTTGCAGCAATATCCTGGGTACTAAATCTGCTCAGTCTCAGACTTACTCATTGTCTACATGTGCCCTGTGATATCCGAACTAGAAGTGAAGCCAGATACTCTCTGTTTTTCTCCTGTGTTAATGTTTATGTTTTTAAAGCAAAACAGGGTTTAATATCTTATTCTTATTCTTATAAGACTTAAAGTTCTTATTAAAGAATTAATTAAGAATTAGAGTCTTATTAAAATTCCAGACTCATTGACTTAGGGGCTTATCATACCAACAATTAACCAAACTGCTCTCCAACAGGATACAGGCAGGTTGCAGGATGCAGGCAGGTATTATTGTAACAAAGTCACCACCGATTCCACCGGGTGAGTGCAACCCAGCTGCATCCCAGGTTCCAAGTGTGCTTCAGAGGCCACTTTTCAAGGACGGTAAGCTCCCGGCTTTGAAAACTGGCCTCCAAAGCACACCTGGGACCCAGAATGCAACCAGGTTGCACTCACCCAGCAGAATCAGTGGTGACTTTGGTGCAATAATGCCCACCTGCATCCCACAACCCAACTGTATCCCATTGGGGAGCAATTGGGTTATTTGTTGGTGTGATAAGCCCCTACCTCTGTAAATAAATAAGCCTGCAGTTGTAAACAAAAGATGTAAATCCCAGTGAACGTATGACACTTTACTGTTAAGTGAAAATGTATGCAAATACACTTTAATAAAATTATGTTCCCTCCTAAACTGTTATATCTTCCCATATATAAACTTCTTGAGGTTGAAAACTCATACAATTCATCAGTTAAGTTTTATACAATCAAGTGAAAATTCTAGTTTAAAAGCTTTCTCACCTGGCCTCTTCCTTCACTGTCTCCTTGGTCTTAAATCCAAAATCATATGTGTATGATTGAATATTGACTCCAATTAAGTGGAATATTTAAGAGTTTATAATAATATAATAATAATATCTATGAAAGGTTGCCAAAATCTGTTAGAAGAAATATTGGACAAGACAGGAAGGTCGGGAAGGGTTAGGTGGTAGGACCTATAAGATGTTATTGGATAATCAATATAATGTCATAGAAGGTTTTTTGGGAGTATGGGAAAAGGATATTGATCAGAAAGAAATCCAACAATGGGTACAAGAAATCAATAATATTGAAAATAATATTAAAAATAATAAGGTAAGAGAAAAATACATGAAAGTAATAAGAAGATGTTATAGAACATCAGAACAGTTATATTAATAAAAGTCTATCACCCACTTGTTGGCATGGGTGTGGGAGCAAAGGAACCAATTTGCATATGTGGTGGGAGTGTTGCAAATTGCAAAGATTGTGGAAGGAAACAGAACAAGAAAGTAATAAAATAATGGGGAAATTTCAATTAAATAAAGAAGATGTATAACTGGTAATATTAGGAATAACGGATTACGCAAGGAGAAGAAATATTTAACTAAACAATTAATTATAGTAGCATAGATAGTGATTGCATATGGATGAAAGGATAAAGAAAGGTGGAACTATTATAGATGGAAGAAAATATATCAGAGGATATATTGACAGAGGGGGCAATGTATAATGGAAATACTATGTATTTATGTATATTGTGCTTCCAAAGGACACGGTGGCTCAAGAGAAAGATGCTGACTCTGTTGATTGCAAGATTGGCAGGTTGGCAGTTTGAGGCCCAGGTGCCCCATGATAGGGAGATCTTCCATCACTCACTCCATCTTCTGCCAACCTAGCAGTTTGAAAGCCTACAAATGCAAGTAGATAGATAGGTACCACTTCAATGGGAAGCTAACAGCATGTTGTGCAGTCATGCTGCCCACATGATCACAGAGTTGTCTTTGATAACGCTGGCTCTTTGGCTTAGTAACAGAGATAAGCACCGTCCCCTACAGTCAAACATGACTTGACAACCTTGTCAAAGGGGAATACCTTAACCTACCTACCTTATATGAGAGGTTAGTTAATAGCTGAAAATAGTTTTGAGACAGGATGTGAATAATTTGTTGGCATGTAAAGTAATATGTTGTATTAATAAACTCATTAAAAATATTCAAAGATATTAGTCTCTGGGGTTAGTATGTAGAAGATTTTGTAGCAGCTTTGAGACTAAACTGAAAGAAAAAAGTTGGCAGCATGAGCTTTTGTAGACCTAAGTCTATCTCTAAATTCATCTGAGGAAGTAGACTTAAGTCTATGAAAGCTCATGCTGCCAACTTCTTTCATAGTCTCAAAGGTGCTACAGATCTCTCATTAAAAATATGTGTGTGAATAGTAGTATATATGTATAAATCCCAATGCATCAAGTAAAAGGCATTATTTTCTTCTGTACTGATCCAATTCACTGATCCTACTATTGCCTAACCTAATCTTTAGAATCATGCCAGCAAGGATAACTGGAAGGAGGAAGGATGTCAACATAGTTTTGGCTGGAAATCATATGGAAATGCAACCCAAAAAGTACTAATTTGTACTTATGGGCTTTCTGACCAATTCCTGACTCTTTTCTGTGAGTGAGTAGATTAAAAGGGAATTAAAAATATCCCTTCATGTTTAGTGATTTACTATTTTGGTGGGAGCATTTTCAGCTGCTGTGGTATTTTTAGGGGAGTAGTTAAAAAAATATGGGGGCTGCAAAAATGGGTTTATGTCCACACTTTTACCACTTCTGGACTAAAATTGTCCCCCAAAACAGGCTTAAAATCCAATCCCTGCTAAACAATGAAGTTCATTAGATGACTGTAGGCTAGTATTTCTTTTAGCACAATGTATCCACCAGGATAAATATATATGTTTATTCGGTCAATGACCAGCAAGATTTAAAAAAGAATACAAAGCATAATACATAAGTACAACAATGAACTTCAAATGACACACAATAAAATAAATAAGGTAAAATAATATAAAAACACACTCTCCTGTGATTTTATAAATTTCATGATTCCATTGAAGTAAAATATGCTAACATCCTTTGTACAAATAGTAAAGAAGCAACGGCAGTATTTTAGGGATGCCAGGATCAAAATGGGTAAATTGTGAAAATCAAAATGGGTAATTATACTTGCTGTTCTTTTTTTTTTTAATATAAATTCTTTATTAAATTAAGAACAAAGAAAAACACAAACAATATACTACATTCATAACCTCCTCAAACAAACATAAAAAACTATTAAAAAACAAACAAAATCACAATCAAACAAAAATCATATAAAACTTCCTAGACTTGACCTAACTTGCAATTTAGCCTGATTTAATATTACTTCCGGAAAAAACCATGCTTCATATTTAACATGTCATGCATTATGTATACGTATAAACTTTATGCAGATCATTTCCCCCTCTATTTAACCTACTCACAATATCTTTCAATCATATTAAAACAGTGCTTCTCTTATTTTATTTTCCACTACCCTACTCAATTTACTCTATACCTGTCATAATTACCAGCTCCCCCGTTCGTTTCCAATATTCCACCAATACCTTCCAATCTTTCATGAAAGCCTCTTCATTCTCACCTCTAATTAATTTAGTTAATTTATCCATTTCCATAATATCAAATATCTTCATTATCCATTCTTGTATCTATGGTATCTCCTTCGATCTCCACTTTCTGGCATATATTATTCTAGCGGCTGTTGTTAAGTTGAAAATCAATTTACCATATTTTCTTTCCAGGTCTTGATCTAAAATCATACCCAATAAGAACATCTGGGGATCTTTTTTCAATTTCATTTTCAATTTTTTTTCCATTACTTGTATAATTTTTCCCCAGAATTCTCTCGCTTTTATACAGTTTTATACAGAATTGCTGTTCTAAGTTTCTTGGAGGAAGGGTAGTTGAATGTTATCCATAAATACTACAATTCATATTTCTGGACTGTCTGCTGGAGCCCTAATTCCCCAATGAAAGGGTACTCTTACATCTTGTCTGTGGGAAGCTATCTGAAATTAGTGAAGGGAAAAAAACTTTGTTGAATTGAAGCGTCTCAATGAAACTACCTATTTTGCTCTGCTTGAGAAATTCCCTAAGGTGTGTGAGGTATATAGGCCCTTTTGAACATTCCCAGACATTCAAAGATATAGCTATGTTAGTCTGTAGAATCAGTATGTACATCCAGCCTCTGTTTAAAAAACAACAAAGAATGAGACTTCATCACACAATAGGGCAGCATAGTCCACTCTTGAAGTTCTGACCATTAGGAAGTTCCTCCTGAGACTTTGGTAGAATCTCTTTTTCTGTAGTTTGAATCCATTGCTCCTTGTCCTAGGGCCTAAGCAGACGGGTGGCCATGGGCCGCCCCAAGAAACTGCGGATTGGGGCCAAGGTATCCGCACTCCTCGGCCCCGATCCACTTCTTTTTGGGCCCTGGAAGGAGCGCTAAAATAGCACTCCTTCCACAAGGCACCGAAGGTGTGCCACAAGAGGCGTTAGGTGCACCTTCAGCGTCTCTTCCACCGCAGCATGTGCGGATGCTGCAGCGGAAGTATGTCGTCGGAGTGCCCGGTGTGTGGAGTGCCGGGCGCTCTGATGACGTGTTCGGGAAGGGGTTGGGGCACCCAGCGTGAGGCTGCCCCTCCCCTTCCTTGCCTCCAAGATGATGCAAAGCGCCGTCTGCTTCCCCCCAGTCTCTTTTTCTATAGTTTGAATCTATTGCTTCTAGTGGAAAACAAGCCTCTCCCTCTTTGATATGATATATTTTGAAATATTTGAACATAACTATCATGTCTTCTCTTAACCTTTGATTCATCAGGCTAAACATTCCCATCTCCTTAAGCCACTCTTCATAGGACATGGCTTCCAGACCTTTCACCATTCTGGTTGCCCTGCTCTAGACACATTCCAGCTGCTCATTCTTGGATGTGAGGTGCCCAGATATTGACACAATATTCCAGGTGAGGCCTGAACAAAGCAGAAGAGTACTATCGCTTCCCTTTATCTAGACCAGAGGTAGGCAACATTTTTGAGCCTGGGGCCGGGTTGCTGTCCCTCAGACAATTGGGGGGCCGAAGCACCAGAAATAAATAAATAAATAAATTAAAATTAAAATTAAAATTAAAAATTTAATAAATATGCATGCACACTCTCTCAGCCCCAGAAAAGCCATGGCAAAACCCCTGTAGAGATTTTGCCAAGAAAACCCCAAGAACAAGTAATAACAACAATAATCAATATCATCATGGAGAGTGGCAGCGGCGGCGGGGGGCAGCGGGGGATGGTGGCAGTGGTGGCGACGGCAGCAGCAGGACCGGCCTGGGGCCTGGGGCCGGTCCAAAGGCCTCGGGGGCCGCATCCAGCCCCTGGGCCTTAGGCTGCCTACCCATGATCTAGACACTATATTTCTGTTGATGCATCTAGGAAGTGTGTTGGCTTTCTTGGCTACCACATCACACTGAGAGAGTGCAACCTACCCAAAGTCATCCTGTGGATTTACATGGCTAAACTGGGATTAGAACACCAAGGAAACTCACTCCATGACCTTGGGCAAGTCACATGCTCTCAAACTCTAAATTCAACTCTAAAATCCTAGGTTTCATGGTAGAAAGGAGATGGACAAGATGATCCTTGGGAATCCCTTCCCATGCTAAGATTCTTCCATGGCAGAATTTTTGCTTGCCAGAAGAGCACATTTGCCATTCCACCTCACCCCCGCCCCTTCTTCTCTTTTGAGAGTATCACAACCTCTCGGCTTCAGAGGCAAAACTCCTCTTTATGCCAAGAAAACCCTGTGATAGGTTTCCCTTAGGATCACATCCTCCACTGCCATTCTGATGTTGAACAGGGGGTGAGACTACATGTCCTCTAAGATCCTATGTATTCCTATGTATTCCTTCATAGCAGAAGGGGGTTGGACTGTATGGTCCTTGAGGGTCCCCCAAGTCTACCATTTCTTGTTGGGGCTGCAACCAAAATTTATTTCTTGGAATTGGTTTTCTTTTTCTTTTTGTGTGCCTTCAAGTTTTTTTCAAGCTGAGGAATATTCTTTAAATCTCTGCCAAACTTCCTTTTGACAAGCTAATTGACTTTGAAATGCAAATTGAATTAGCACCAACACATGTAATTAGTGCAAATCTTTGCCTTGTCTTCTATAGTCATTCGGGAAATCTGTGAAAAATAGTTTTCTCGCCCCTGACAGGGAGAGACAAAATAGCCTTTTGAAAGTGGGACTTTTGAAACAAATATATATTTTCTTAAAAAAAATTGCATCTAGTTCTCAATGAATGAGAAGAAAAAAAATCTGATTTGTCACAACACTATAGCCAAGTCTCTATAAATAGCCCAGTTGGTCCTCCTGAACTGTTTTTCCCACCAGCTCATGCAAAGGGACCGACTGAATGGCAATGGCCACTACCTCGCCCCTTGGGTGCAATTCTGGAGCTCTGATGTGTTCTCTGCATCACGGGTCATCAAAGATTAATTATCCTGGCCTCCATCTGATCCTGGGGTTGTGAAACTGCAACCAGTCTATGCCCAGGATCAGCTGGTAACTTGAAGTGGGGCCCAGCACTAACCTAATTTTTCCCCAGTGGTCTGCCACCCCAAGCCATGCTGTTTTTGTTTGCTCAGTAGTAGTGGCTCCTCCCATATGTGAACCATCCATTTGCTGGAAGGTAATGGGGGAGTCAAGTTTTCTAACCTCTAAGTTTAGTTCATGGACTATAGTTCGATTAATAAAACACTTGGCACAGCCACAAACTATTGCTGCCACCAAGTCCACACTTCTTCCCCCTTTTGTATTTACTAGTTTGACTTGCAGGGTGTGTGCCTGTTCAGAGCAGCTGCCTGCCTTCCACCACTGTATAAGACAGGCTTCAGAAGTTTCCCGCTAGATCTACATTGTCTTCTGAATTCATGTTGTCCAATGTTTCCACTGGCACAGCTGTCTTGTGGCTTACCACCTTGAGGGCCTGACTGGTTTTAGCTCCCTTGTTTGGTCATCGCTTGTCTTTCAACAGAGTTGTGTTAAATGGCTCTTTGAGGGTTGTCCCACTTGAGCTGTCTTCTCAGTTGGGGCAATCACCTATGTGGTGGCCCTTCTTGCCACACACCAGGCAGAGACCCAGCTTCATGTGTCATTCCCTCTCTGAATCTCAGATGGGTGTCCCTTGGTCCTTCCAATGTTAGTACTGGATTTCTGGTTTGCTCCTTTGCTGGCACCACTCCTGCATTGTCTGGTCAATCAGATCTCTTCTTTGACCAATTAGACTTACCTGGCCAAACAAATCCACTCCCTCACAATGCACAGATTGTCTCTCAATAGGGCCCACTTCAAAAGGTCTGGTCTCAGCTCTTCTTTAAAGTATTGCACTTTCACCCCTTCAGGCCACTCAGGAACTTGTGCTGCAAGACTGCAAATTTCCACAGCATATTCTGAGCTTGCTCTAATGCCATCAGTTTAGTGCAGGCTTTCTCCACTTGAAATGGGTCCTCAAACCAGGTTTGCAGGGCCACCATAAATGCCTGCAGGTCTCACAGCTCCATGGCTCCACTGTCATACAGTTGCACGAACCAGTCCACTGCTTCCCCTTTCAGGTGGGCCACCACACACCTCATGTTGGCCCCTTCATTTGGGAAGGTTTGTCCCCACTTGTTCATGTGACTGGCCACTTGGGCAAAGAAGTAGGGTAACTGACTTGCTCTTCTGTCGAATTTCACCACCAGGTGCCGTACCACCAGGTCTTGGTTCCTTGGTGTTGGGAATGCCAGATTCTCTGGTCTAGGTGGAGTCGCTGCTGTCATTGTCCCAGCAGTTCCTGTCTCACTGTGGGTGGATTGTTCAGCGGTCAGTTTGGCTAGTGCATTTATCACATTCGCTAAGGTGGCACACATTGATTTCAAGTCTTTTTGCATCTTCTGCATCTGCATCCCATAGTCCTCCCCCTCCCAGGGGCTCTGGTCCAGTGGTCCTGCTACAGCCACATCCCAAGCAGACACTCTTTCAGCTCGGTGTCGCTCCTGGACCCTAGTAAAGGCCATAGTTCTGGGACCATAGTAGAGGCCAACTATCCATCTTCTTCCTCATGGGCCAGTGTCTCCTCCCAGTCTTTTCTTCATAGTTATCTCTTAGCCCCACACCCTGCTTGATACCTTGGGCTACTCTAGATTGGGCCCCCATGCCACGAAGCATCTCTTCTTCCAGGGCATCATCTCCCTGGTCATCTTCTTGCCTCTATTCCAGAAGCATTTCTGTGAAGGGTTCATCTGGGTCCAAATGCTGGTGCATTGCACCAGATGATATTTAGGTGTACCAACTTAGTGTCAGTACCAATCAGCTCTCTTCCAAGGACTCAGACAATAGTCTTGGTGAAAGAACAAAAATACTTTATTGCAGACCAAGGACAATAGTGATCAGTCAGCATTTAGGTTGGTACTAACCTTCCCTGCCCTCTTGTCACTACATATAGACTGGAGCCACCTAGTTCCACCTATTTGCAATGTAACATTTTGACTTCTGCCTGGTAACTGCAATGTAACCATTTGATTTCTGCCTGGTAACTGTACTACAACCTTTTGATTTCTGCCTGGCAACTACAGTAAAACTCCTCCCAACTGTTCTTTGAAAACAATGCCAACATTCAAACTCGTGTAATACATATAACACTATCTATCTATCTATCTATCCATTTATCCATCTATTTACACATACAACACAACCAATACAGACTTATATATACATTCCCCAACTTCATGCATAATGACAGAACCAAAACCCTTTTGAGTTCTGACAGTGATCATGTGGCCAGCATGACTGCACAGAACATGGTTACTTACCCACAAAAGTGGTACCTATTTATCTACTTGCACTTTTACATGCTTTTGAACTGCTAGATTGGCATAAGCTGGGACTAGTGATGGGAGCTCACTCCATCACACAGCACTCAGGCCTTAACTTGTTGTCCTACCAATCTTTCAGTTGTCAGAGTCAACATCTTATCTGCTGAGTCACTGTATTTAAAAGATTTTTTAAAAAAACACCCAATTTTCTTGAAACAATTAATATACACAATACTCTTACTCATATACTTCCTGTGTGGTTTAACAAGCCAAGATAATGAGTTAGAATTCTACTTCTCTTGGGCCTCTCAAGAAATAACAAGGTAACATTCCCAAGACATAATCAGATCAGAGTTAATAAGGTCAACAGTTGCCTCACTTTGTGGATAGATTTGTCCAATGTCAAGCTCCCACCTAGTTTTAATGGGAGAACTGCAGTTAAATTAATTCTGAATTAAGCAACTGTGAATATATCTCTCTGTGCTAGTATTTTAAAAAGCTGCCATTGGATTTTGTAAGGAAATACTTTAAAATATTTCCCACTGTGATGAAATCCTCTCATACTTGTGCTTCAAGCTTAACAAGCCTGACCCTCAATAGAATACAATACTGCACCTATAATCTAGTCTGAATATTGTTTTGGTCTCATGTCTAAACCTTTACAATGTATCCAAAGATGTTAGCATTGTTTTGGACATGTTCGCTTCTTTCAGATAATCCTCTATAGAGCTGTTGTCAACATTCACTGATAACCTGATGTTTAGAACCTCTGCTTATTGCTTCATCCACTGAATCATGTCATTGCAGTTTCTCAAGGAAGAACTTTCTACACCGATTCCATCCAGGGGGACCACTGGCTCTTCCTGGGAAGAAGAGAGCATAAAAGGGGTTCTTCTCTCAGTGGAGCTATGTGTGAACAATAAAGTCTTTTGAGTTTTGATGTGCCTTGTGTTTATGGTCTAATACTGTGTCCTTAACCTTGATTTGTTCTACAGTCCTATCTTTTGTTTTGTCCTTTCTTCCTGATGGTTCTTTAGTCTTGCATTCAGATTTCTTCTCCACCCTCAATTCATTCAAAGCAACCGGTTCTCAGAGGTCCAGGAATATGGAGTTTCCACTCAGTTTTCACAATTACTAAGTGCTAATTAATAGATTTATCATTGATAAATTTGTCTAGTCTATTTTAAATGTCAAAACTAGTGTCTGGTGCACATCTTCTAGTACCAAATTCCATTTATTTATTATATATCGTGTAAGGAAGTACTTTAATTTCCCTATTCTGAAGCTTGTGCAAATCAGCTTAATTGAATGATGTTGAATTGTAGTACTGAGAGAGATACTTTATTTGGATGGTTTCCCCAGACATCATTCAAAATTATTCTAAGAATTTTTAAAATTAAAACTGGCTCTTTGAAGCCACACATAAAAACATAAGGTGAGAACTGCTGGATCAGACCAAGGGCCTGTTTATTGTAGTGTTCTCTCTCACACAGTGGCCAAGAAGTTGTTCATAATAAGTCAACAAGCAGAGCATGGGGACAAGAGCCCTCTCTCACTATTTCCCAGAAACAGACATTGACAGAAATGCTTCTTGTGATGTAGTATATAACTGTCATGTGTTCATTGATGGCCTTCTCCATAAATTTCTCTATTTCCCTTTTAAATCCAAGTTGACAGCCATCAACACATCCTAAAGAACTGTATTTAATATTTAGCTAGGGGCTGTATGAAGAAGTTTTATTTTTTCCCCAAATCTTTCAATATTTGGTTTTGTTGGATGGTCCTAGGTTCTAACATTACAAGATACTAGGTACAAATTTGAATAAATATTCCTAAGTGTATGTGTCTTGAGTGGTTTATGTTATTTTGAATATTGGATGCATATGTTTTTAACTTTCTGGTATCTGGTTCCTTGGTACTGAGTAGGATAGAATGTGAATAGGGAAGATGACACATATGTAGGGTACATTTTGCATGCCACAATTTAAATAAAGGTACACAGTCATAGGTATGGGGGGGGGGGTACTACTAGCAAGTTTTCCAATGTTTCTTACTTTCCCTATAACTAAGTTACAAATTTTATTGCATTTTAATGGTTGATCTATGGATGTTTGTAAAAGCAAAGGTCAGCTCAATAGCTTAAAATAGTTGCAGCAGCCTTGGTGGTAAATGAACATGATTTAAAGAAAGGTGAAAAAATGGTTGATAAGGTCATAAAGTTGAACAGCTGAATATATTTAATTGACCTATATTCTTCCAAAGGCCATAAACTTTGTCTCATTTTGTAAATGCCACAAAAGCTTTCCAATATTTATAGAGAAGCCTTAATATATGAAGCCAAGGGAAAGTCTGTTTAAGAGGATAAAAAAAAAAAAAAAAGATTTCAAAACATAAAAAGGGGGGGTATTGTAATTCACAACAGTACTTAGAAGAGGCAAGAACTAGTATGGCAGCCACTATTTTGTACCAATTGAAGTTTCCGGGTTAGGCACAAGGGTAGCCCCATGTAGAGTGCATTGTAGTAATCCAGATGTGAGGTTACCAGAGCACCTACCAAAGTTTCCAGATCCCTCATGTCCAGATAAGGGCGCAGTTGGCGTATCAGCCGAAGCTGATAACAGGCACTCCTGACCGACGCATTCACCTGACTAGTCATGTGAAGCGGCGAGTCTAGGAGCACCCCCAAGCTGCAAACACGGCCACTGAATTTTATTTATTTATTTATTTATTTATTTATTTATTTATTTTCTTATATTCTGTCTTTCTCCCAATATAGGAACTTAGGGTGGCTCTCTTTTGTGTCCTCAGCAAATGTTCCTGTGATGATGATGTGATGGGACCAAAAGTAAGCTTTCCCCCACAGATCTTAAAGCACAGATAGGCTCATTTAAGGAAATAATCTCTTTCAGATAGTCTGGACCCAAGCCATGTAGGACTTTAAAGGCCATAACCAACACTTTGATTTTGCCTGGGGAAAGGTTGGCAGACAGTGTAACTATTTCACCTAGGGGTTATACACTCCTTATAACCTGCCCTAGTCAGAAACCTGGCCATAGCATTTTGTACCTGTTGCAGTTTCTGAAGTTCCCAAGGGCAGCTCCACATACAGTATGTTACTTTAATTCAAAGCTCATATCTCCCCATGTGAGCATGCCTGAATCATACAATATTCAGAGGAAGGCTAAGCCACCACCTTCTGAAGCTCATGTGGTAATGATATGGGAGAGCATCTTCTTGATGGCTGCTCTTATGCTATGGAACCCCATCTCAAGGAAGATTTAATTTGCTTCCTCTCTGCTGTCTTTTTGCCAGCAGGTGAGAACCTTCAACTTTAACTAACCAGGGATATACAATTAGGAGTGCTGTTTTTAATATATATTTCATGTATTTTAATTGTTTTACAGTTAATATCTTAAAAGTTATGTTTTAATTCAATTGATTATTTAACTTTTTAAGCTTTTGTGTGTCATATTGTTTTTGACATTCTTTGTGTGTGTGTATTATAAGCTAATTTGAGTCACATTTGAGAGAAAGGTGAGATAATAAATAAATAAATAAATAAAATAATTAAAATAGGGTAAACTATTTGTCTGCACTTCTGTGGGAGAAAATTATTTTCAAGCTGTGAATGGTACTTGGATTCAATATTTTACTTCTTTCAGATGCCAATGCTTTTGCCAGAACTGGGAATTTCCCTCCTTCCTTCTTCACTCCCTCCCTCTATATCCCTAAAAATTTGCTCTGAAGGATGGGAAATTTTCTGGAATTTTGGCACCATGAAAGCTGAAGCAGGAGAAGAGGAAGAAAGCCCTAGTTCTGCTGCCATGGAAGACACCACTGGATACAGAAATATACCATTTGTTCTTGCTTAAATTTTGACCAAGATAATGTTGTTCCCCTAAAGAGATCATATATAATATTGTAAGCTGCATCTTGAATATGTATATGACACATAAAGAATATATGAACCTATACAACTGGCTTCTATTGAAGTTAGAGTAAGTAGATCTAGTCCAGTATTGTTTAGCTAACTGGTAATTGCTCCCTAGGATGATAAATATGGAACTTGTCCAGTCTCACTATATTTAGCTCAGTGACAGAGAATATATTTAACTTGCAAATACCCCAATAATAAACCCTAGTATCTCCTGGTAGGGTTGCTAAATGTCCTCACATCTGAAGCCCTGGACATCAGCTGCCATTCATTATAGACTGGACTGGATAAAGTGGGGAAAATGTTTCATTGGCTTAAGACAGATAATTTAGCAGTCAGTGCCCACTTAGACCTGAAACACATGGGCCAAAAGCATCAGCTTCGGGCCGATCCAAGGGCATGACATACAGATGATGCATACCCTGGGATCAGGCTGAAGCTGTGCCACAGCTGCCTAAGGCAGCACAGGGCCACCAGCAAAGGGAGAGTAGAAAAAAACTCCTTGCCAGCTGCCCATTTGGGACCACAGCGTCTGGTTGCTGCAGTCCCATGCTGAATGGACAGCAACCGGGATGGAGTGTCCAGAGGCCACTCCAAGCTGCCAGTCTTCTTGACCGCATAGAAAGGAAGGGGGTCAAATAGACCAGCAGCCCTGATTGACCCCCGATCAGCATGGGACTGCAGCGACTGGACACTGCGGTCCCCAGGCTGGCCTCTGCTGTAGTCTGGAATAGTCTGCCAGCAAGGGGTAGTGCTTTTGTGCTCCTTTTGAAGCTGGCTTTTGCCCACATTAGCTGGCCTTGGTGCAGTTTCTGGCCAATCTGGAGGTGTGCATCATCTGCGTGCCGCATCTCTGGATTGGCCCAAAGGCAGCACATTTTCCCATCTGTTTCGGGCCTTAGAGCCAGTACAGGTTTCTCAAGAACAAAACATGCCAAACTAATCTCTTTTTAAATATGTATACAATTACAAGTGGTGTGAGTGTAGTATAGCTTGGTTTCAGTAAGGCTTTTGATCAGGTTCCCCATGATATTCTTATATGTAAGCTGGTGCACTGTAGGCCAGACAGTGTACAATTAGCTGGATCTATAATTGGTTGACAGACATGAAGGTAGAGAGTACACACCAATGGTTGCTCCTTATTTTGGAAAGAAGTGATGACTGAGGTGCCATAGGGTTCAGTCCTGGGCCCAGTGTTGTTTAACATAATTGTCTTGGACAATGGAGTATAAAGCATGCTTTTCAAATTTACTGATGATACCAAATTAGAGTGAGGCAGTTAATACAATGGGCCCTTTGTATCTGCTAGGGTTTGGTTCCAGGACCCCCATCGATACCAAAATCCATGGATATTCAAATCTCATTATATACAATGGTATAGTAAAATGTGTCCCTTATATAAAATGACAAAATCAAGGTTTGCTTTTCAGATTTTAATAAAACAAACATTTTCAGGCCATGGATACTTGAATCCATGGTTGCATAATCTGTGGATACAGAGGGACAACTGTATCCCAGAGGATAGGATCAGAATTCAAAATGACCTTGATAGATTGATTGCTGGACCAAGACTAACAAAAGTGCATTTCAACAGGGATTAATGTAAAGTAAAACATCTAGGCAGGAAAATGAAATGAAATGAACAAATAAATGATGGGTGACACATGGTTTATAAGCAGTGCATGTGAAAAGAATCTGGGGTCTTAGTAGACTACAAATTGAACATGATTCAACAGAATCACAAGGACAGAAGGAGAAGGGGCCAACTTGCAAAAGATACCCTTCACTTACCATCTTAACGAAGGACAGAAACATCAAAATACAGGTATCTGACTAACATCTCCATTTTTTTCTCCTGTTTGGTTTGTAACATCTTGCCTAATGAAGAAGCCAGTGGACCTTCAAAAACTTGCAACAAGTATATTGTGCATTTTGGTTGGCCAATAAAGGTATCACTGTTTGGTGGAATTTTGTTTGAATTTGCTAAATGGCCAATACAGCTACCCCTGCATGTTTCATGATTCAATAGTGTGATGCAGTAGCCAACAAGCCAATGTAAACGTGGGCTGCATCAATAGGTTTATAGTGTCCTAGACAAGAGAAATATTAGTGCTAATCTATTTTATCATACAATCATAGAGTTGGAGGAGACCATAAGGGTCATCCAGTCCAACTCCCTGCCATGCAGGAACTATTTTGTTTTGGTCAGACTTCTTCTGGAATACTGTCTCCAGTTCTGGGCATCACATTTCAATAAAGATATTGACAAGTTGGAACATGTCCAGAAAAGGGCAACCAAAATGATCAAAGGTGTGAAAGCCAAGCCTTATGAGGAACAACAGGGAACTGGATTTGTTTAGCTTGAAGAAGAGACAATCTGAGAACTTTCATGACAGTTATCTTTAAAGATCTTAAGGGAGATCATGTAGCAAATGGAGCAAACTTTTTTCCTACTGCTCCTAAGACATGAACCAATGACTTTAAATTACAAGGAAAGATATTCAACTTAAACATTAGGAATGCATTATTATTATTATTATTATTATTATTATTAAAGTAAGAGTTGTTCTACGGTGGAATAGATTGCCTTGAAGGCTAGTGGGTTCAACATCTTTCACAATTCTTTACACTGAAATTGGATGGGCGTCTTTCAGGAGTGCTTTAGTTGTGTATTCTTGCATGGCAGAGGATTGGACTAAATGGTCCTTGTGGTCACTTCCACTTCTAAGATTATATTATTCTGTTGTTCTAAAAACAGGCCTAGAGGGTGAAAATTATATTTGAGTAGCAAATTGGGCTCCTGAGACATGTGGGGGAAGGGTGCAACATTACATTATGGGGGGAAATGAGCGGACCTGGATAGTACTGGTGTGTCCATAGAAGGCTACAACTTAGCAGGATTAGAAAAGTGTAAAAATGACACCTAGATTCACAGAAAGTGACTACCCATGCTACATGCTTAGTCAGTTAGTTAATTTTGTTTAGAGTATACTCTACCCTCCTATAGAGTTTGTTTGTTTATTTATTTATTTAGAGTATTTAGCCATAAGGCTCGCAGCGCAGCTAGGCTCTGATTACTGTGCTATATGGATGGATATTTTTGAATTAATATATGGCCTTGTATTTTGATGTCCTATGTTCCTTTTGTATCATTTTAACTAGAGATGCAAGTGATTGGCCTTTGAACTACTTGTATTAGGGCAATGGACCCTAATATATATTGAGCCCTTGTATGAAATATTGTGCATGGAATATTGTGTATATGAACTGCAATATTTGGTTCAGGCTTTCCCAATCTACCAACTGGGGAAATGGCTTGATTGAGCTCAGACTAATTTGTTCACTGACAGATTCTACTCAGGTCTAGAACTTGAGCTCCAAGGAAGCAAAAGTTTATTCCTTCATTGATCATCACTGCTGTTACTTGCTTTTCTTCCTTCACAAAATTCAGTGCAATTTGAAGGTTTGGTAGCTTCATAGGAGAGGATGACACTTGACTACTTTTAGATAAATAATTATGGGGTAGGGTTTTATTTTATTTGTGTAAAATACAAAAATGAAATAGTCAGACACTACAGTTGGATACAACTGGACAATCTTTTCAAAGAAAAAACCTTTACCTTTGAAAATGTGAAACCAATCAAATTTCAAATAGACCTTATAGACCTTGCAGCCATGAAGGCCCTATAACATGTTTATGTCTCATATTTGCAGGTGCTGCATTTGGAAGATAAAAACTACATGTTTATAACAGCTTCTGGTTATTAAGGTAAAGAAAATGGAGGTAGCATGCAGAAAAGGGAAAGATACCCAGCAGTACATGCTTTCCCTCAATAAAATTAAATTCAACATTTTCATATCTATTATTAGTTGTACTTTCTGGGTTTCAGGGCCCCAAGCTATCAACATTCAAGTTTAATAAAATCAAATGTCTTTGTATCTTGTTTGCTAGGATATCCTCATTTTGTCAGTCTTGGAGATATAGAAAAATGTATGTTTGTATTATTATAGCACAATCCCATGGAAGTGTGATCAAAATTATGTCCAACTCAGATCTAAAATAACATTTAGACTGGGGCCAAAGAGAGGCCAGAGTTAGCTATTGTTTTAAAAAGTGACAAGGGCATGATTTGGCTAAAACTGGGCTTCAACTTTCCAGAAGACCAGAAGGTTAGTAGTAAGGGATTATGTGAACTGTAGTCAATTTTTTTTTGAAGTGTCAAAGTTTTCCATGCAGATCTCAGGGTACAAAGCAATCCTTCCTTCCTTCCTTCCTTCCTTCTTTTTCTTACAAAACAGTGTACAATTTATATTCCACTGTCTTTGCTATCAGGTGTGCTTTCTAAAATCTTGTGTCATATAAAATCATAGTATCATAGAGCTGGGAGATACCTCAAGAGCCATCTAGTCCAACTCCCTACTATGCAGGAATAAACAATCAATGCATCACCAACAGATGGCCATCCAGCCTCTGTTAAAACCCTCCAAAGAAAGAGACTCCACCAGTCTCTGAGGCTGTGTTCCACTGTCAAACAGCTCATACTAGCAGGCAGTTCCACCTAATGTTGGGATGGGATCTCTTTTTTGGTAGCTTGCATCCATTGTTCCATGTTGTAGTCTCTGAAGCAGCAGAAAACAAGCTTGCTCCATCCTCAGTATAATAATAATAATAATAATAATAATAATAATAATAATAATAATAATAATAATAATTTTTATTTATATCCCACCCCTCTGCCACGCAATCAGGGCAGCGTACAACATATTAAAACATCACAGCAAATTAAAATCAGTCTAAATCCCATCCCATATTCCCACACCCACCCACCCCTTAAGAATAAATTAAACTGAAACAGATTAAAATGGCAATAGTTAAAAATATACAATACAAGGATACAATAAGTTTTTCAATATCAATATACAGAGCAGCATTAATTCAGGTGATGGAAAGGCAAAGGTCAGATCTATCTTCTTCTGGGCTGTGAAGTTATTCAGGGAAGGCCTGCTGGAAAAGATCCATCTTGACTGCTTTTTAAAAGCTGTCTAGAGTGGTAATAAGATGGATCTCATCTGGCAGGCCATTCCACAATCTGGGGGCGGAGGCAGAAAAGGTCCTCTGGGAAGTCACCGACAGCCTAGTTCTCATAGGCTGTAACAGGTTTCTCCCAGAGGACCAAAGTGCACGGGAAGGATCGTATGGAAGGAGGCGGTCCCGGAGATAAGTTAGACCCAAGCCATGTAGGGCTTTAAAGGTCACAACCAACACCTTGTACTGTGCCCGGAAACTAATGGGCAGCCAGTGGAGAATTTTCAGCACAGGTGTAATGTGCTCTCTCCTAGATATTCCTGTAACTAACCTGGCTGCCATATTTTGAACTAATTGAAGTTTCCGAGTTAGGCACAAGGGTAGTCCCATGTAGAGCAGATTACAGAAATTGAGATGGGAGGTTACCAGAGCGTGTACCACAGTTTCGAGATCCCTACTTTCCAGGAAAGGGCACAGCTGGCATATCAGCCGAAGCTGATAGCAGGCACTCCTGATCGTCGCACACACCTGATTTGTCATGTGAAGCGACTAATCTAGGAGTACCTCCAGGCTGTAAACAAGTCCTTGGAGGATAGTGTGACTTCATTCAGGACTGGAAGTTGTATTCCCAAACCTGGTTTCGGGCTCATCACTGTTAGTACCTCCATTTTGTCTGGATTCAGTCTCACTCTGTTTTTCCTCATCCAGTCCATTACCTCTTTAAGAAAGTAATTGAGAAGAGAGACGCCATCTAAAGTCTGAGCTGACGACTGGGTCATGGAGAAGTATATTTGGGTGTCATCAGCCTCTGGATGATCTCTCCCAGCAGCTTCAAATAGATGTTAAACAGCATCGGGGACAGGATGGCGCCCTGGGGGACACCACAATTAAGCTCTATTTTAGATGAGCAACTGTCCCCTCTGGGATCTGCCCGAGAGAAAGGAATGGAACCACTGCAAAGCAGTGCCTCCAATTCCTAACTCTCTCAGGCGATCCAAGAAGATGGAATGGTCTATGGTGTCAAAGGCCACTGAGAGGTCCAAGAGCACCAACAGGGTCACACTACCCCTGTCGATGCTCAAGCGGAGGTCGTCAATCAGCACAACCATGGCAGTCTCAACTCCAAATTCTGCCCTAAAGCCAGTTTGAAATTGATCTAGATAATCGGCTTCATCCATGACAGCTTGGAGTTGGGAAGCAACTGCCCTCTCGATCACCTTGCTTAAACAAGGCAGCAAGGAGACTGGCCTATAGTTGTTTCTATCCAGGGGGTCCAGGGAAGTTTTTTTTCAGGAGAGGCTTAACCGCCACCTCCTTCAAACAAGATGGTGCAATACCTTCCATGAAGGACGCATTGATTGTGTCCTGTAGGAATACTTTCAATGTGTTCCCCTCCCCTGGATGACCAGCCAAGATGGACAAGGATCGAGGGGGCAAATCATCTTCCTCACTCTTCCAAGGAGCTTGTCCACGTCATCGGTACTCACAGATTGAAGTTGATCCAGTAAAATTACATCAACGGAGTTGCTGGACACCTCGTCTATTGATTCTGATCTAACACTGGCATCTAAGTTGGCTCTTATCCGAGAGATTTTATCTGCAAATTACTTGTTAAATGCATCACAGCAGACTGTTGTTGGGTTAAGTAGAGGGTTCTGTGCAGGTGCCACTTGCATCAGTTCCCCCACCACCCTAAACAGTTCTGCTGGATAAGACTCTGCAGATGCAATATGTGCAGAGGAGGACTTCTGCACCGCACGTATTGCCTCCTGATAGGAATCAAGATGTTTCCTATGGCGAGTATGACATCTCTTCAAATATTTAAACAAGGCTATCATAACACCTCTTAACCTTCTCTTCTCTAAGCTAAACATACCCAACTCCCTAACTTGCTCCTCATAGGGCATGGTTTCCAGACCTTTCACCATTTTGATCAGCCTCCTCTGGACATGCTCCAGCTTGTCAACATCCTTTTTGAATAATGGTTCCCAGAATTGTACACTATTCCAGATGAGGCCTGACAAAAGTGGAATAGAGTGGCACTATTGCTTCCCTTGATCTAAACACTATACTTCTATTGATGCAGCCTAGAATTGCATTGACTTTTTTAGCTCCCACATCATACTGTTGGCTCATGTTCAACATGTGGTCTACCTGGACTCCTAGATCCCTTTCACACGTAGTCTCGTTCAGCCAGGTGTCCCCCATTGTATATCTGTGCTTTTCATTTTTCCGCCCTAAGTGCAGTACCTTACATTTCTCCCTGTTGAAATTCATTTTGCCCAGCTTTCTAATCTATTAAGGTCATTTTGAATTTTGATCCTCTCCTCTGCTACTGTCGGAATATGGATGGGATATACAGTCAAAGTGGAAATGTAGAGATTTGTGTGTGAAAATTTCTTATGGGAACAGTGTCTACTAAAAAACAAAGAGGACTCGGCTAGCAGGTGGTTTGAAGGCAAAACATGTGCCCACAGTACAGAATAATAAAAAACACGTTGAGCCTGAGAACAGATAGTTAACACATAAACATATGAGCTCATTCAGTTGCACTGGCACAAAGGACACAAGACACCTCTTTTGGGTTTAAACAGGCCACAACTTTTATTTAGCTGTACAGGGTCTATTGATAACCAGTGAACAATAACAAATTTGTCACATGTGTAAGTGAAGGTGTAACCACCCAAGTGGATGGTCCTTCACCACATGTGACACAAAAAGTAAACAATAATAACAACAAATTTACAAATCCCTCCCCCCCAGATATGACATCATATTTTGTCATATGACATCATGTAATTTTATGACGTCATGCCTTAAATGCATATGTCATTTCCTTTAAATTTGTTTTATGCCAATTTTTCCCAATTTTTAATTAGCCAGATTAAATTATTCTGTAGGGTGGGGGTCATTACCCACCCTACAGTACAACTACAATTTCAACTCATAGACCCTATACCCAAGTTGTGACAAAGCATTTAAAAAACAAATGAATTAGCACACCATAACCCATTCCCAAATTAAGTTACTTAACATATGAAAATTATTATTATTATTATTATTATTATTGGGAAAAAAGATCCCTCCCGGCCACCGAAGGCGACCAGCCTAAGCCTGAGAGTAACGATTACAGACTGGGTGGGATGGATGGGATGGGCCGCTCCACCTCAGCTCTAAAATGGCTTCCTCCACGTGGCAGCACAGAGCTATAAATGACAAACTCTCACCCCAAGTCTCGCATAACCATTAACACCGTGAGACTTGGTGTTATCATCAATAATCCTATTGGGCAAGGCGCACAGGTGTGCTTATTCCCCTGCTCGCCTTGACCAACCAGGCGTCTCCTATCTTTATTTGGCTAGCACAACAAGAAACCCCTCCCGACTCGTTGGGGGGTGTCTTTTCACTGGCACAAAGGACACAAGACACCTCTTTTGGTTTTAAACAGGCCACAACTTTTATTTAGCTGTACAGGGTCTATTGATAACCAATAACCAATAACAAATTTGTCACATGTGTAAGTGAAGGTGTAACCACCCGAGTGGGTGGTCCTTGCACGTGACAAAACAAGTAAACAATAATAACAACAAATTTCTTATGGGAACAGTGTCTATAAACCCCTCCCCCAGGAGATGATGTCATATTTCGTCATATGACGTCATGCAATGTTATGACGTCATGCCTTAAATTCATACGTCATTTCCTTTAAATTTGTTTTATGCCAAATTTTCCCCAATTTTTAATTAGATTAAATTATTTTGTGGGGTGGGGGTCATTACCCGCCACAAGAGGGGGCCAGCCTAGCTATGCATCCCCTCCCCCCCCGCAAACCGCTTTTACAATTTGGTCAGAGAGTGCTGTTACGTACATCTCTGACCCCTCTGGAGAGAGGTGAACCCCATCCCCCCTTTACAGCTGTGGCCACTCAAGTTTAATACCGTGCTCCACCAAAAAAATACCCAATTTAGCAAGATGCTTAGCCACGTACCGGTTAAGCCAGCGCCGAGCATTATTAATAGTTGAGTCCTTCTGTGCTCCAGGCCAGCAACACCTTGGCACAAGTTTGGTCCATAGGATCATAGCACCCAACAAGATCTTTTGGACTTCCTCCATGTCCTTAACTATCTGCTTGGCCAACTGCAAGCACAGAGTCCAAACTAGATCGTTCTCCCCCAAGTGTACCACCAAAACCCGGGGTCGAGAACGTGAACGTGCCAACTCCGTAATAAGTGGAAGGAGAGATCCCCACATCATGCCCCTTTGTCCAAACCACTCAGTAAGTCCAATATGGGCGAGGCCCAATGGATTGTCATGGCAATGCTCCAACAGGTGATGTTTTGCCCAGAAGACCAGGCTGTGTCCCACTATCTAGATTTTGCGGTGGTAAACGCCAGCTGAAACAAAACAAAACAAGTCAACGTGGCTTATCAGGAGTCCCTATGATTGCCTAACATAGGACTTAAATGCACGTGAATGCCACCTGCCAATTCTGCAAATATCGGCTTCACTCAAGCCATGAGTGGCCGCAGCTGTCGCAGCTCCAATACGAAAGGAGTGCGAGGAAAAACAATCCTGAGGCAACTCAGCCCTCCTTACAGTCTCTTTTAACACAGCCCTGAATTGGAATTGGGTTAATGGCAAACCAGACAAATAAATAATCAAGTATCCAGACAAATTAGGCCTAATATTCAAATAGTTACTCATCGCTACCACTGGGCAAATTTGACCTTGCGGGGCTTTAGCCAAGAAAATAGACTGACCTTTTGCAAACTGATCAGTCTTAGAACGTCTACGGTGAATTTGAATCCCCTGTTCAGTTAAAATAATATCAGAAATTGATAGTGCCCTGCCAGATTTATCATTACGGGATCCAGGCACAATCTCACTATTCTTAAAGCAGCAAAAAAGGCTATCGCAAATACTGCTTTGAATAAAGCCTCTTCCCCAGTTGAATAACATGTATGGGCTAATTAATCCCATAACTTAAGAAGGACAGGGCCAGTTATCAGCCATCGTGAATCCTTTGTGACAGGGGATTCTCTAGACCAGGGGTAGGCAACCTTTCCCCTTTAAGGGCCGAGGGAGTTCAGCTCCCAGAAGCCTCAGCCATGTTGGCCAATAGCTCCTGGGATTCTGGGAGCTGAATTCCCTCAGCCCTTAAAGGGGAAAGGTTGCCTACCCCTGCTCTAGACCATCCCTCCACTGCTCTTTTGACCCTAAAATCGTTAGTAGGGTCGAAACAGCCCTTTGCCCTAAAGTAAAATGCCAGGCAGCCAACCTGCTGCTTATAGTGACAGGTGAAAGTCCTGATTGCTTAAGATAGATAATAAAGTGAAGAACCAAGTCAACATCAATAGGCCATTTTAGATCCTCCCCAATTTCCTGCAAAAATTGAGAGTTTACCACATATACTACTGCCTGGTTGTCACACCAAAACCAGACAATCCTATTAGCAAACTGGCTTGCCCACAAGTGCACAGCCACTACAATGGAAACAGTTCCAAGCACGTCAGGTCTCTAGTCAGACCACTTTTAACCCATGCAGCAAGCCATGCCTCTGCAGCCCACTGGCCATTCCAATAAACTCCAAAGCCATGGGCACCAGCAGCATCAGAATGCACCTGAAAATCTGCCCAAAGCAGCATTTCAGATCTCCAAAACAACATGCTATTAAAATGCTCCATAAAGGAGTACCAAACCTTCAAATCCTCATGAATGCTTCTTGTGATTCTAATGTGGTGATGCTGGGCCACTATCCCTGCAGTAGCCCTATACAGTCTAGCACAAAGTGCTCGTCCTGGAACTACAACCCTACAGGCAAAATTCAAAAGACCTGTAAGTGATTGAAATTCATGAAGGGTAGCTTTTTGATTCCCTAACACAATCCCAACTTGTTGCTTCATAGCCACTAGTTTCTCATTAGGCAGGCGAGAAATTCCAGCTATGATATCCATATTGATGCCCCAAAAGGTAAGTTGAGTATGTGGCCCCTCTGTCTTTTCTTCCGCTAAAGGTAAATCAAGCTCCTGCATTAATTCCTGAAATTGAACCAAGGAGTCCTGGCACTGTGAGGAATTAGGATTTCCAGCAATTTTTAAAAAATCATCTAAATAATGAGCAATGGCTCTATTACCAGTTCTCTTAACTGCACACCAATGGAGAAAGGTACTGAATGTTTCGAAAGCTGAACAAGAAATCGAGCATCCCATTGGCATAGCCTTGTCAAAATAAAATTTTCCTTCAAACTGAAAACCCAGTCGGTCAAAATCATCTGGGTGTACAGGAAGGAGCCTAAATGAAGATTTAATATCACATTTAGCTAAAAGGGCTCCTGTGCCCAAGTTCCTGATCATCTTAACTGCTGAGTCGAACGATGTGTACCTAACTGAGGTAAGCCCAGGATCAATGGTATCATTCACAGACTCCCCCTTCGGGTATGATAAGTTATGAATCAGCCTAAATTCCCCAGGGGCTTTTTTAGGAATTACACCCAAAGGGGATAAGCGAAGTGTGGGGTTGGGCAGGTGATCATGGAGACCCGAAATTCTCCCTGCTGCTATTTCTTTAGCTAATTTATCCCTCACCACACTTGACAAGTCCCTCACAGAATGAGCATTAGGTGCAAAACGATAAACCCTAGGGCCTGTATAGGGAATACGAAAGCCTACAGAGAAACCTTGAAATAAATATAAAGCAGCCTCCCTATTAGGGTAAACCTTTAACCACGTCACCATAGTGTCCAATTTAATTGGTGACGGGGGCTTTTCCCCCAGACAAAACTGGCTGGGGGGGGGGGGCAGAACCTCCTCCTGTTCTTTTTCCTCTAACAAAGGAAGTTCCAGGGTGGCCACCCCCACAGGTGTTACATTTGTGATCAAACCTGCAGGGTTGTCTTTTACACTTGCCGGCATTAAAGTCCCAGCATAAGCCAAATTGCCTTCTTTCTCCAGTGGCAGGCCTCACATTTGGCCCTCTTGGCATGGTAACCATTGGGACAAACCCATTGTTGCACCTGCTCAAGGGGGAGGCCCCCACCATAACATCAGCCCAAAGCTCGGACTGAACATGCCTCCAAGATAAAGAGCGGTCCTGTGCCGTTCTCATCCTAAACTGCTCATCGTATTGGAGCCAAGCTGCATCCCTTAAATTGTGATGGCAATTGGTATACGCTTTTATCATGATCTCTTGATATTTAGAAAAATCAGGGGATCTGAGTGGTTCTTTTTCCTCTATGACACCTCTGTAAATGGTGAAGCCCATAATCCAATTAACAAAATTGTGCTCTGGCTTAGGGCGTTTGAGTGCCTGAAACTCTTTTGGCAAACTAAAAACAATCCCATCCTTTACCATAATCCTTGGCTCGGGATCCCTAAAAGTCAAAGTAAATCAATCAATATATTCACCCTTCCAAATCCTTTCTTTAGTGGAGAGAGGAAGGTGTGAACCAAGGGGTGTAGACATACCAGCGTAAGGAGTAGCTTCCACATTCCCCACCGCTCCAGATAACAGAGGAGCACTAGAAATAGACACAACAGGTGTGGTGCTAACAACAGCCGAAGGCTGACCACCCTGCACCCGAGTGTCAGGGACTTGTGAAGTTGCAGGTGCCTGCACGGATGCATTCAAAACCACAGGTTTAGGCCGTTCCAAAGACATACCCTGACCAACCTGGCCACCTGGAGCCCATACCGAGGTAGGCCAATTAGCATGTGCAATATTAGGAGACAAACCTTAACTTCAAGCTTGCTGGGAAGCTTTGCCAACTGACCACAGTGGTCCCCCGAACTGTGGCCCCCCAACAGCTTGGGTGTCCAAGACAGCAGAGGCAGCAGCAGCTTGATCACCTCTCTGTTCATCACCGGTCTGCTCCATTGCACCACCTGGAAGAAGCACCCCTTGTAAGAGGTTGTATAAATCAGCCAAAGTGGGCTGCCCGGACACAGGAGGAACCACACCCTGTGTCCCCAAACCCAGGACTCTTTGCAAGAGGTCCCACAAATTGGCAATAGTGGGGTGCCCGAGCTCCACTGCCGAAACCAGCGATGGGCCCGGTGTAGCAACAGCCAGCTGAGATTCAGATGCCACTAAAGGAAGAGACACTTCGGTGTTACTAGCACCCAAAGGGCTCGCACTCAAGGTGGAGGCTGTAGCCTGTAGTTCCTTCTGTGTAAGTTGATTGCAGAGCACCACACAAGCCTGAACAGTTTTGCCCAGTTGTGCAACCTGGGCAGAAATCTCATCTTCTCTGCTGCTAGACTGCGAAGGCCTTTTTGAAGCAGAGTGACCCGAACTAGGCACAGCTGAAGCCGCACGCCTTTTGGATTGGGCCTTACTATGTGTGGCATCCTAACCTCAGTGAAATAAACATGGTCCCAGACCAAATCACCTGACCATGGATGATTACCACCAGGCCTTAGCAAGCCACCCTTTCCCAAGTCTCACAAGAGACACCACAGCCAGGAAGCGTCACTGGCAATCACTGCGGGAAAGTTGTCCACCGAGGATCCTGTGCGGATCCCTCACCTGAAGACTGCCGTCTTCATACTCTCACTGCTGGGAGAAGTGCGACCAACCCTCCCAGACCAGCGATGGGTCCCGACCTTACCAGAAGGGTGACCTGAAAATCAAGGACTAGGTACACGCACCCAGTGAAGATGCCTCCCGCAGAGCCCTCCTCGGGTGTGCACCCCCGAGAATTGGGGATGTGGAGGTGCTATAAGGCCCCGAAGGCTGGCCCGAAGGCCTCACTCACCCCCCCTCTGCGGGTTACTCAAGGAAGATACCTGAACCCCCGGTACAAGCGAGAAAGAATAGTAAAGCTGAATAGGCAAAAGCTGAATAGCAAAAGCCAAGAGAGCGCTAGGCCTAAAGCCAAGCAAGCCAAAAGCAAAGAGCAGAGCAATGTTACTCGCTCCATCTCAGCTCTAAAATGGCTTCCTCCACGTGGCAGAGCATGACAAACTCTCGCCCCAAGTCTCACATAACCATTAACACCACAAGACTTGGTGCTATCATCAATAATCCTATTGGGCAAGGTGCGCAGGTGTGCTTATTCCCCCGCGCGCCTTGACCAACCAGGCGTCTCCTGTCCTTAGTTGGGCAGCACAACAAGAAACCCCTCCTGACTCGTCGGGAGGTGTCTTTCTTATGGGAAGGAGGTCACATGGGGGATGACATACAGCTGTGACCTCCTTCCCATAAGAAAGACACCTCCTGACGAGTCAGGAGGGGTTTCTTGTTGTGCTGCCCAACTAAGGACAGGAGACGCCTGGTTGGTCAAGGCGCGCGGGGGAATAAGCACACCTGCGCACCTTGCCCAATAGGATTATTGATGATAGCACCCATCCATCCAATCATCATAAGATTAACACGCAGAAGGTGGAGTATAGGAAGAGCCAAGAGTTTTCTTTGTTCACTTTGATTATATATGCTTGCAATGTGTTCATTTTAACCACACCTGAATCTGTAAACCTGAAACTGTAACTTTTCCTATTGCTGTAATCTACGAGATGTGATCCTATAGGTTTTTTGCCATCAGCAGGATGGATTGTATATTTTCTTTTCTTGTTTTCTTTATGGAGCAATAAAGCTTTGCTTTGGATCTACAAAATGTGTCTTCATGAAAATAGCATGGAAATGGCTGGTAAAGGAAGGTGGTTCCTGTACTCTGCTGCATTACAATCACATCACACCCAAATTCCTCCTAATTTGGTCTGATTTGCAAATTTGATAAGCATGTCCTTTATTTCTTCATCCAAGTCATTGATAAAGATGTTGAATAGCACTGAGCCCAAGACAGAACCCTATGGCACCCCACTAGTCAGTTCTCTCCAAGATGAAGAGGAGACATTGTTGAACACCCTTTGGATTTGGCTGGTCAACCAATTACTAATCCACCTAACAATTGCATTGTCTAGCCCACATTTTACTAGCTTGTTTGCAAGAACATCATGGGGGATTTGTCAAAAGCCTTACTGAAATCAAGATATGTTATATCTTTATGAAAAAAAAGAGATCAGATTAGTCTGGCATGACTTGTTTCTCAGAAACCCATGTTGACTTTTTGTGATTATGGCATTCCCTACTAATTGTTCACAGACTCTCTGTTTAATGATCTGCTCAAGAATCTTTCCTGGTATTGATGTCAGGCTAAGTGGGTGGTAATTGTCCCCCCTTTTTTTTGAAGTTAGGGACAATATTTGCCTTCCTCCACTCTGCTGGGACTTCTGTTCTCCAGGAGTTCTCAAAGATTATTGCCAGTGGCTCTGAGATTATTCTGCCACTTCTTTTAATATCATTGATGTAGTTTATCTGGCCCTGGAATTTGAATTCATTTAGACTAACCAGGTATTTCTGTATTACCATTTACTTATTTTATGCTTTAATGGTTAAAATAATGTGAATGCTTCAGTGAGTTCCCTGCTTTTAGATATGAAAAAATATGAAAAATGCTGAAGATTATTTTTAAGTAACTTGAGGATTGCATATTGAAAGCAGATGTTCTTATAAAACTATATGAAAATGAAAAGATGATTAAAGATTTTAAGTGTATAAAGGACATAGAAATGTGAAACAATGAAAGTAACCTTTTCAAATTGTAAGGGTTGCAAAGGTTATAGAATCAAAGATTTGGAAGAGAGCACAGTGGCCATCCAGTCCACCCCCTGCCATGCAAGAATATACAATCAAAGCACTTGCAACAGATGGCCATCTAGACTCTGTTTAATAACTTCCAAAGAAGACTCCACTACACCCCAAAGAAGCATCTTCCAATGTCTAAACAGCTCTTACCGTCAGGAAGTTCTTCCTAAACTTTAGGTGGAATCTCTTTTCCTGTAGTTTGAATCCATTATTCTGTGTTGTAGTCTCTGGTGCAGCAGAAAACAAGCTTGCTTTTACATGATACCCTTTCAAACATTTATTTTTTCATTATTTTTATAGTGAAGAAATCCTCAAATACAAAAATAAGAATACCATATATAGCATGATCTACATACATACATACATATTTCAAAATATTTACATCATTGATATTAATTTGTATTCTTAATAATTCTTCTTTTGCTTATTAATAATTATTAACTATAATTAATTAATTAATAACTATTATTAATTCCTATACGTCTCTTTGTTTGGTTTTGTAAAATGTCTGTCCCATAATAATAATAATAATAGTAATATAATGTCCTTGATATCTGATTGAAATAAATATAAATTTTAGCTAAAGTCCTTCCAGCTTATTATTTATTTAGGGAACCGTCTAATTAATCCATTTGTAAGCCACACTGATAGCCCTTTGGCTGAAGAGTGGGGTATAAATACTTAATAATAATAATAATAATAATAATTTTTAACTGGTGATCTTCCTTGTAATTTGTTGATTTAATCAGCTTGTTAGTTTGTCTAATTCCAGCATGTCCATTAGTTTCATCAAGCAGTCATCTATAACTGGGATTCATTTTGTTTTTCATTTTTGGTGAATAATATTCTTACTGTTGTAATCCAATGTTTCCTTTCAGCATTTTTTTGTGATCTTAGTCATGATGGAAAGACACTGGTGGATTGGAATGTTCAGGACAGCCAATCAGAGTCAGGCTGGCAAAAAGGTGGGGGCCTGCTTCATGAGGACTATAAGTACAGGAGCACACATAGACTTTTAAAAGGAGATGTATAATATTGAAAGCGATGAGAATAAGCAACTGAAATGATTTGTATTTCTAATGCAATAGATATAGTAAATATATAAAATAAATATAGTAAGTATATGCATGATCTTTCCTAACTAGTTTTCCCAGCCTCAGGAGTCTCTTCATCTCTTCCTCGCCCACTTTTGGCTCACTCGCTGATCTGTTTGTTATTGTTTGTTTCTGTTTGTTTCTGTTTTTGTGAGTTGAGTTCACTCATGATGTTTTAACTAACCCCCTCTGCAGACCAGGGCATCGGGGACGCCCTGGTCCAGAGCACCGGCGGAGTTCAGCCTCCACACCGCGGCTCTCCTCCGGCAACTCTAAAAGGAGCACCAAATTGGCGCTCCTTTTAGATGTCAGGGAAAGTGTGCCCTAAAAGCGGCAGGTGCACTTTCCCTGATTCAAACGCCGCGGCGCGTCCGGTCGCCGTGGCGTGAGGTCATCCCTGGAGCGCCGGCTGTGCGGAGGGCCGGCGACTCCGAGGGCGACCTCAGGAAGAGGAAGGGGTGCCGCTCGTGCGGCTGCCCCTCCTCTTCTGGGCCCGGAAGACGGCTCAATTAGCCGTCTGCCGAGGCCCTACGATGTTTTAATGTATAAATTGGTTTAATACTTTTTTAAGGGATGGGTGGGTTTTGGGATTTCTTGGTGTATATCTTAATATATAATAATCGCCCGGCTCCCTCTCTTCTTACCACCGCGGAGCACCGGCGGCGTTGGGGGCGTGCCCCGCGGACTCAGCAGGCTCCATAAAGCCTGCAGGAACACCAGCCGCGGAGGACGCGCCTACAGCGGCGGCGGGAGGCTCCTGCATTTGGGGAGGGCGCTGGCCCTCTGAACGCCCGGCTCCCTCTCTTCTTACCACCGCGGAGCACCGGCGGCGTTGGGGGCGTGCCCCGCGGACTCAGCAGGCTCCATAAAGCCTGCAGGAACACCAGCCGCGGAGGACGCGCCTACAGCGGCGGCGGGAGGCTCCTGCACTTGGGGAGGGCGCTGGCCCTCTGAACGCCCGGCTCCCTCTCTTCTTACCACCGCGGAGCACCGGCGGCGTTGGGGGCGTGCCCCGCGGACTCAGCAGGCTCCATAAAGCCTGCAGGAACACCAGCCACGGAGGACGCGCCTACAGCGGCGGCGGGAGGCTCCTGCATTTGGGGAGGGCGCTGGCCCTCTGAACGCCCGGCTCCCTCTCTTCTTACCACCGCGGAGCACCGGCGGCGTTGGGGGCATGCCCCGCGGACTCAGCAGGCTCCATAAAGCCTGCAGGAACACCAGCCGCGGAGGACGTGCCTACAGCGGCGGCGGGAGGCTCCTGCACTTGGGGAGGGCGCTGGCCCTCTGAACGCCCGGCTCCCTCTCTTCTTACCACCGCGGAGCACCGGTGGCGTTGGGGGCGTGCCCCGCGGACTCAGTAGGACATACAAGGACATATATTAGTAGGGCATATAAGTCCAGCGGGAGCTGAAGAATTGAAGCTGGGCTCAGAGGGACTTGCAGAAGCTCTCCTTCATCCTAAACTATTTATTTGTCTATATCCCATTTCGGAGGTCTCTGCCTGCCTATTACCATCATGGCAATTGGGAGTAGCACTGTACTGCAGACCTGGCGATGATAGGCGGGGGCTTAACCCGCCCAGGAACATCTCTTACCAGTGTTGCGGCGGTGTGCCTTCGGGGGGCGGGGTTGACAGATGGGACCTAGATATTAATGTATTAGGGCCTCCTTGCTTCTTGCCCTAATTTACCATATACTTGGGGCTGTCGACGTCTGTTGTAGCGAGGAAGTGGCCTTGGTCTCTGGGGTAGGAAGTGAAACAGGGGCGGCTATCGAGGTAGTGTTGGGGAATGGGAAATATGGCGGTAACAAAGTGGACAGATGTTACAAAAGAAAGCGGGATCGCTGTTTAGTAGCTATCCCATCTTCAGTCCTCTCTGTTTCCCAAAATAGCTTAGAGAGCAGACCTTCCATTCCACAGAACCTCACCTTGCTCCTCTGTAATGCCAGGTCGGTGAAGAATAAGACACATATCATCCAGGATCTCCTCCTGGATGAGGATGCCGACCTGGCTTGTTTTACAGAGACCTGGCTGGGAGAGGAAAGTGCTGTTATCTGGGCACAGGCCCTCCCAGCTGGGTACTCTGTTAGTGAGCAGGTGAGGGGAAGTGGGCGGGGGGGCGGTGTGGCTCTAGTCCATAAGAATACCTTGACCTTGACCAGGATACCTATCCGGAACACAGTCCATATCGAGTGTATATACCTTAGCCTGAAGACCAGGGATAGTTTGGGGATTTTGCTAGTCTATCGACCACCCCATTGTCTAGCAGACTCCCTGACCGAGCTGACGCAGCTGGTTTCTGAGCTTTTGTTGGAATCTCCCAGACTTTTGGTTCTGGGAGATTTCAACATTCCGCTCGAGACCAGCTTAACAGGTGCGGCTCGGGAGTTCATGGATACCATGACAGACATGGGCCTATCCCAATTGGTCAACGGGCCCACACATAGTGCGGGTCATACACTCGATGCGGTCTTTAGTACGGAGCAGGAATATCCGTGGGCGGAGGTTGTAAATACCTCCGCATTGTCATGGACGGATCATTTCCTGGTCAAGTTGGAACTTAGAGCCAGTACCTGCCCCACCGGGGGTGGTGGACCTATTAGGATGGTCCGCCCTCGAAGGCTGATGGAGCCAATTGGATTCCAGAAAGCCTTGGAGGGATTAATGGTGGGGAATGCCGGTGATTCTGTCGAGGCTCTGGTCGACACTTGGAATAGTGATCTTACCAGGGCCATCGACACAATCGCTCCCAAGCGCCCTTGCCATTCCGCTCCTAATCATAAGCCATGGTTTACACCTGAGCTTAGGAGGATGAAGCGATATGGACAACGGCTAGAGTGCAAGTGGCGGAAATCTCGACTCTTATCTGACAGAACTCGCCATAGGAATTTTCTTAGTTCCTATCGGGAGGCACTGCGTGCAGCGAGGAAAGCTTTTTCCTCGGCACGCATTGCGTCTGCAGAGTCTCGTCCGGCAGAACTGTTTAAGGTGGTGAAGGAGTTGACGCAGGTGCCCCCTGCGCCGAATCCCTTACTTAACCCGACGACAGCCTGCTGCGACGCATTTAACAACTACTTTGCAGATAAAATCTCTCAGATAAGAGCCGACCTTGACGCCACTATTGAGACAGAGTCTATAGGCGAGGTGTCCACCAACTCTGCCGATGTAGTTTTACTGGATCAATGGCAACCTGTGAGTACCGAGGACGTGGACAAGCTGCTTGGTAAAGTGAGGAAGACAACTTGCTCTCTCGACCCTTGCCCATCTTGGCTGGCCATCCAGGGGGGGGATGCAGTGATGAAACTCCTAACGGATATCATCAATGCATCCTTTAGGGAAGGCTATGTACCATCTTGTTTAAAAGAAGCGGCGATTAGGCCGCTTCTGAAAAAACCTTCCCTAGACCCCCTGGACATGAAGAACTATAGGCCGGTGTCATTATTGCCATTTTTGAGCAAGGTGATCGAGAGAGCAGTTGCTCTTCAGCTCCAGGCAGTCTTGGATGAAACCGATTATCTAGACCCATTTCAAACCGGCTTCAGGGCAGGATTTGGGGTTGAGACTGCCATGGTTGCCTTGACCGACGATCTGCGTCTGAGCATCGACAGGGGTAGTGTGACCCTGTTGGTGCTCTTAGACCTCTCAGCGGCTTTTGATACAATAGATCACGGCATCCTTCTGGACCGCCTGAGGGAGTTAGGTATCGGGGGCACTGCTTTGCAGTGGTTCCGGTCCTTCCTCTCGGGTTGGTCTCAGAGGGTGCTGCTCGGGGACTGTAGTTCCAGTAAGAGGGAACTCACTTGCGGGGTCCCTCAGGGAGCTATTTTGTCCCCGACATTATTTAACATCTATATGAAGCCGCTGGGTGAGATAATACGGAGTTATGGTGCTGGGTGTTATCAGTACGCTGATGACACCCAAATCTATTTCTCCATATCTCGTTCGTCGGCCTGGAATTCCAATGGCATCTCTTCTCTCAATGAATGTCTTGGGGCGGTAATGGGCTGGATGAGGAAAAACAGATTGAAGTTGAATCCAGACAAGACGGAGGTGCTCACGGTCTCGGCCCCGAAACCAAGAATTGGGTTGCAACCTCCAGTCCTGGATGGAGTCACACTCTCCTCCAGTGACTGTGTTCGCAGTCTGGGGGTGCTCCTTGATTCGTCGCTCCTGATGGCAAATCAGGTGAATGCGACAGTCAGGAGCGCCTGTTATCAGCTTCGGCTGATACGCCAGCTGCGCCCTTTTCTGGAAGTAAGGGATCTTGAGACTGTTGTGCACGCGTTGGTAACCTCACGCCTTGACTTCTGTAATGCACTCTACATGGGGCTACCCTCGTGCCTAGTCCGGAAATTACAGCTGGTTCAGAATATGGCAGCCAGGCTTGTCTCAGGAACATCTCGGAGGGACCACATCACTCTGGTCCTGAGGTCCCTCCACTGGCTGCCTATCAGCTTCCGGGCTAGATACAAGGTGTTGGTTATCACCTTTAAAGCCCTAAATGGCTTGGGTCCAAGCTATCTTAGGGACCGCCTACTCCCGTATAATCCTCCCCGCGCTCTTCGGTCCTCCGGGAGGAAATTGCTACAGCCTCAGAAATCGAGGCTAGTGGCTACCTCCCGGGGGGCATTTTCTGTTGTCGCCCCTAAGTTCTGGAACGACCTGCCGGATGAGATCCGTCTATTAACATCATTAGACAGTTTTTAAAAAGCTGTCAAGACGGATCTCTTCCGGCAGGCCTTCCCAGACTAACCACACCGGATTGGCTTCCGCCCCAGAGACGTTCCTCACGTGGCCCCATCAATAGATGGGAGGTTCGTCGACCAAGCTTTCTTTTGAATTGGGCAAGGAGGGCTAATTTTAACAATTTTGTAGTTCTAGTTTATTTTAATCTTAATGTTATTGATTTATTGTTTTAAATTATCTTTATTTAATACCATTTTAAGGGGGGGAGGGGGGGTTAATGTATACTATGTATAATGTATGCTGTTTTAAATTGTAAGCCGCCCAGATTGGTTCGCCATGGGGCGGGGTAAAAATAAATTTTATTATTATTATTATTATTATTATTATTAATACATTGTATGGAATTTAAACTCCTGTAAGCTGCCCTGATTGCTTGACAGAGGGGCGGGACACAAATAAATTTTATTATTATTAAATTTATTATTATTATTGATCTATTGAAAGTGAATATAGATTTAATGAGT
This sequence comes from Phrynosoma blainvillii, assembly GCA_026167975.1. NCBI lineage: Eukaryota > Metazoa > Chordata > Lepidosauria > Squamata > Phrynosomatidae > Phrynosoma > Phrynosoma blainvillii. The sequence goes on from JANUYF010000009.1 coordinate 12,900,039, forward strand.
AGCTTTAAAGACAGCCTTAATGATTTAATGGAGAATCGATACTGTATAAATAGAATAAAGTAAGAATTTCAAAATTGTGTAAAGCGTTATAAACTATATTTGTAAAATGTTGTGATATTGATAATTGTTTTGGTAAGTATGTTAAACAGGTTGTTATTTTGAAATATGTAGAGTTATAATGACTATTTAACACTCTGGTATTCATTGCTCTGTATAGAAACCCATTGGGGTTTCCATAGAACAATGACTCTCAAAGTGGGGAGGTATATGGAGAGACACTGGCAGATTGGAATGTTCAGAACAGACAATCGGAGTCAGGCTGGCAAAAAAGTGAAGGCCTGCCTGATGAGCAGCTATAAAAAGGAGGAGGAGCTGTTAAGAGCATTTTGAGTGTGTCAAGCCTGCTGAGGCAGGAGTGTGTTTTGGAACTACAAAGAATGCATTTGGAAATAAAGGTTTAGCCATGAGAGGGTTTCGGATTCCCAGGATTTTGGAAGGACAGAAGTCATGTGAAATCAATTTAAATTGATAGGTTCTTTGAGCAGTGGAGAGCCAGTGAAGGGAGGCTCAGATCCACATTATTCTGTAGAATTGTAATTTATGAGAGATTCATAGGATTTATAGTCCTATGGCCTTTGCAGACTGTCAGAAATAGTGCAAATTGAGTCCACTTTAAGGGTTAGGGTTAGTGCTAGGGAATCATGGGAATTTTTTCTGAGATATTGAGCCTCCTCTGTCAGAGAGCTCTGGTGGCACAATAAAATACAGTGCCCATGATTCCCTAACCCTAACCCTTAAAGTGCACTCAATTTGCACTATTTCTAGCAGTCCGCAAAGGCCCTAAGTCTCCGGGACCAGATTACTGACATTCAAAGGTTTTAAAAGGACTGGCAATCTCAGAATCATTGGCAATAATTTTTGAGAATTCCTGGCCACCTTCACCAATTTCTAGACCCCTGGGGAAACCCCACAGGAGGAGGGCCAAGAACAAGAGCAATATTGTCTATTGTTCTATTGTAGTTTGGTGACCTTTTGTCTGTTAGGTTAAGGCTGATTTTTTTGTGTGAGCTGAGTGAAGATGTGATTGTGTGCCTGTTAGCACTCTATTGTTTTATTGATTGTAACTCCAGGTCCCCTTCCTGAGAACCTGGTCTCAGGGCTGTGGGGCTTTTGCTCAGAGGAACTGAGTCAGAGACATGCCTGGGGGTGGAGCTAGAAGCCAGTAGCTTTCTATATAGCTGCAGCCTCAGTCTCTGGAGCTAAGCCAACAGGCTTGGAAAACAGGGGTGTTTCACGTGGGTGTTTGAGGAGGAAGACCAGAGTCCTGTTTCAGTGCCTACTTAAGGCTTCTAAATATGGACAGTGAGGTAGCTGCTGCACTCAGCTACAACAGTTGTGGTATGTTTGTGTTTCTGCCAAAGTATGTGGGAAACATCACTTGCACCACATGGTATCCCTGTTGGAAGAGAAAGTTCAGGAACTGGAGACTCAGGTATGTACACATCAGCATATTAGGAAGCAAGATCTTAAAATCACTCCACTGGCTGCCAATTAATTTCCATACAAAGTACAAAGTGTTGGCTATTTCCTTTAAAGCCCTACATGGTTTGGGTCAAGATTGCCTTCTCATGTACAATCCACCCTTTACACTCTGGTCCTCTGAGAAATGTTTACTCCAACAGGCCAGGACTAGACTAGCAATGGTTTCCCAGGGGACTTTTTCATCTGCTGCCCCCAGTCTGTGGAATGATCTGCTGGAAGAGATATGACAGCTGAAAACACTGACTGCTTTTAAAACAGCATTAAATACATATATCTTCTAGCAGGCCTACCCAGTAATTTTTAATCACGACTTTTTAATTGTATCTGTACTCTGAGTATATTTTAATGATTTTATAGAGTTGCTTTTAATTGTGTTTTGTGTTTTAATATGTTGTACCTGGGCTCAAGCTTTGAGGAGAGGGGAAAAATAAATAAATAAATAAATAAATAAATAAAGTGCTGAAAGACTACAATTTTTCTACACCCAAGTAGTGGGCTTTATACTTTCCCATCTGAGTGAGTCAAGGTGAGGTGCTTTTCCACTCACCTCAAAAAAAAAAGAAAAAAAAAAGGCAGCAAATTAGCTGGTGCACCTATATGATGAAGCAGCACCTGTATTGAATTATGTGCAAGCTTTCATGATAAGTCTGTGTGCAGATTTTTGGGATCCATTTCACCAAGAGGGGGCACTCACCTGCCTATTGTCTTTGAAACAAGGGTTGCAGTCAGTAACGGAGTATGCTAAGGAGTTTCAGCTGTTGGCAGTGAAGGTGCCCAACTGGTCAGAGGCTATGTTAGGATCAGATCTAATTAGGGGAATTTATAATTAGCTCCCAACAAAGCCCTGCGGAACGGTGTACCGTTATGTATACCAGAGGGCTAAGAGATCTCTCAAGGGAAGATATGGAGACAGGCTTATCCAATTAAAGTCTAAATATTTATTAATTAATAAACTGGCGAAAACTGCACGCATCCAAATATAGCACACACACGCAACACACTCTAGAAGGAAAAATGGGTGAAAGCGGGGATAACTTGAGAGGAGCTAGGCTGAGGGGAAATACTTACTTCCGAAGGCTTCTCCTGGCTTGGCTGTGGAGGTTGATGATGATGGTGATGAGGCACGGCTGCCGAAATGGGGGCAGGGGGAAGGGAAGAGATGGCCGCAGGAGCTAAATCAGAGTATAGACCGACGTTGAGTCTACATGCACTCTCAAGATAGCACATGAAGCCTAGAAATCCAAGGGTTCTCATAGGGAATTTCTGCCTTCTAGCTATAAGCCTAATGGCTGTTAGACAAAAGTGTTGGTGGGCTTAGTTTGTCAACCTAGGTATGAGCATAGTCTAAACCAGTGATTCCCAAAGTGGCCACTACCACCTCCTGGTGGGCACTGCAGTGATCCAGAGGGGCGGTGATGGCCACAGCTGCATTTGGGGGCAATGAATAACTGTAAGGGGGCAGTGAAAGCATAAAAGAACGAAGAGAAGATTTAGAAAAATTGATTTATGTATTCCGCTCATAACGCTTAATTTTTCTTTGAACAATGTACTGGACTTTGGCTCGGTTCCCGCATACTCCCTAACTTGCATTGAGGTATGTGCAATCGTGCACTGCTACTGTTCATGTCCACTGATTTGCCATTCCAAAACATGTGAGCACTATGAGCATTGCTGTGGGCAACTGCCACTCGTGTGATTGGTCGATCGCAAGGCCAAAGCCTGGAACAGCAGTGGCAGTACTGGCTACTGGCAGTACTACCAGCAGATTTTGGAGCACGCTATGAATCAGGAGATTTCCCGTAATTATTATGGGAAAATTACGGTGTAATATAACTCTAAGTTAGATTGTTGTGATATTGTGACAAGTTAAAGTTAACTAACAAATAGTGTGACTATAATTTGTGAGTATTATTTATTTATTTTGTAATAATTATATGCGCTTTACAATTAATATCATGTTTATTTATTTCATTAGTATTTATTTTAGTTTGTTTTTTACAAAAATATTTCAAAAAATTACAAAAAAATTAATTAAAAATGCCTCCATAAAATTTTTATTTTTTCTACAGATAATAATGGCTCAACCAAAGAAAAAATGTAGACAACATAATATCGAATATTTGAAATGTGGCTTTATTGAGTCGCCTGTAAACAATACATTACCAATGTGCTGATTTGCCAGAAAGTTTTATCAAACAAAGCTATGAAGCTTTCCAGACTACAAGAACATTTGAATAAAATTCATGGTGATAGAAAAAGATAAGGATTTATCTTATTTTCGAACACTAAAAGAAAAATTTATAAAGCAACCGACATTGGCAAAACTCTTTTCAACTGCAACCACATGATGGCGATGGCTTGCTTGCTTCTTACAATATTTCATTAATGATTGCCAAATCAGGAAAACCTCATACTATTGGTGAAGAACTAATTATATCGGTTATAAGTGAAGTAATACGTACTGTGCTACACAAGCCAACATCTGATATTATCAAGAAAATTTTGTTGAGCAATAATACAGTGCAAAGAAGAATTGATGAAATGGCTCAAGATGTTGATGATTCATTGTGTGGCTATTTAAAAACATCTCGGTTTTCTATTCAACTTGATTAGTCAACTTTGTTAGGAAATGAAGCTTTACTTTTAGCATACGTGCAGTTCACAAAGGAAGAACAAATTTGCCAAGAATTATTATTTGCTAAATATTTGCAAACTGATACTGAAGGAGAATCAATATTTCATGTATTGGATGAGTTTTTTTAAAGAAAAAGAAATACCTCTGAGTAATATCTTATCAGTAGCCACAGATGGTGCTCCAGCGATGGTAGGGCGCTACAGGGGTTTTCTTGCATATTTAAAAAAGGAGGTGCCGAATGCATTCACAGTACACTGTGTACATCATCAACATCTAGTTGCCAAAAATTTAAGTGCACGCCTACATAATTCATTACAATATGTAATTAAAGCTATCAACACAATCAGAAGCAAATCATTGAATGACAGATTATTTAAACAGTTTTGTATTGAAAATGATGAAGAATTTAATTGTTTACTGCTTTATACAGAAATTTGTTGGTTGTCAAAGGGTGCCTGTTTAGATAGGTTTTATAAGCTGTTTAACTCGGTGCTGGAGTTCTTGAAAGATAAAAATGATGCTTTACGATCCAATTTAATTCAATCTAAAAGTGACATCGCTTACTTGACCGACTTGTTTCAAAAATTTAATGAAAGCAATCTTCAGCTTCAAGGTGATGAACTGAATTTAATAAAAACAAAATCTGTTATTTTTGCATTTGTGACAAAACTTCTTCTGTACAAACAAAATTTTGGACGAGGGGAATACAGCCAGTTCCCAAATTTATCAGGAGCAGAAAAAAAGATGAAGACATACTTTCTTATTGTGAGCACTTGGATGCTCTCCATTCAGATTTTAATCAACGATTTGATGATATTTTGAAAATGATCATACCTGATTGGATTTTGGATCCTTTTTCAAGTGCAAACACAGAGGAATCTCCACAATTACAAGAAGAACTGATGGAAGTAACTACAAATGATGAATTGAAATTTAAATTCAAAAGCGGCTACCAACAATTCTGGCTGCAAAAGGAGATCCTTATGGCTTATCCTGAAATATGGGCTGTAATTGCATTTCCTTCATCATATTTAGTGGAATGTGGAACAATTTATTAACCAAAAAAAAAAAGAAGAAGAAGAAGAAGAAAAGAAACCGATGGCAAATAGTCAATCGCAGTGATTTAAGATTACTGCTGACAAAAATAGAGCCAAGGATTACTAAATTGGAAGCAGCATCCCAGGTTCATCCTTCTCATTAAGATGATTTTGAGTGTTTCAACTTTTTTTGTATTACCTTTCTATTCTGAGTTCAATAAATAGTTTCATAATTTCAAACGTCAATGTTTCTAATTTACACCTTTCTTTACTATATTTTACGAAAAAGGTAGAAACATTAATACATATATGTTTCAGTTTAATTGCTATTAAAATTAAAAAAAAATTCCAGGGGGTGCTGAGTAATATTTTTTCTGGAAAGGGGGTGGTAGGCCAAATAAGTTTGGGAACCACTGTTCTAAATGTTCACAGACTCTCTGTTTAATGATCTGCTCTAGAATCTTCCCTGGTATTGATGTCAGACTAACTGGATGATAATTGCCCCCCTTTTATTGAAGTTGGGGACAATATTTGCCTTCCTCCCCTCTGTTGGGACGTCTCCTGTTCTCCAGGAGTCATTGCATATAAATTGGTTGCAGAAGTGAGATCGCTATCACAAGAATCCACATGGGCAATGCAGGGAACAGGAGTGGCAACAGCAGCAGAAGCAGCAAAGAAGAAGACAAGTGGCAGCAGTGGTAGAAGTGGCAGCAAAGCACTGCCAGCAGCACTGCCAGTGGCACCATGATCCAGAGCACAGCCATCTGATGAAGACCAGAAACATCAAAATTATTTTTTTTAATGGAAATAGTAAAATTTGCTAATATTTTTTAATGAATAGATATGTTTGATCAACTCTCTGTATGGAATATATATATATATATATATATATATATATTAGAGAGAAAAAGAAAAAAGGAGATAAAAGGGATAAAAGTGATTTCCAGTTTTCTCAACAGTGGTTATTAACCTATGCTAAAAAAATTTTAAAACAAAAAAAACTTTAATGCTTCTCTAATACAATAAATGTTCACCCTTCTTTCTATAAGCTACCATTGTTAATAATCAAACTCAAAACTCATATAAAACATTAAAGTTTTTTTAAAAAAAAATTAGCATAGGTTAATAACCTATGTTGAGAAAACAGGAAATCAGTTATATCTTTTTTTATCTCTTGTTTTTTTTTCCTCTCTAGTTGTACAAGAGGGTGATGCAAATACCTATTTTCCATATTCACCCAACTGAGTAGTTAAAATAAAAAAGAAGCCATTGTATGCTGGTTCCTGTAAATTTATTTTATCTTATTAACTAGAATCATAGAATCATAGAATCATAGGGTTGGAAGAGACCACAAGGGCCATCCAGTCCAACCCCCTGCTATGCAGGGACTCCCAATCAAAGCATCCCTGACAGATGGCCATCCAGCCTCTGCTTAAAGACCTCCAAGGAAGGAGACTCCACTACTCTCCGAGGGAGTGTGTTCCACTGTCGAACCGCCCTTACTGTCAGGAAGTTCCTCCTAATGTTGAGGTGGAATCTCTTTTCTTGCAGCTTGCATCCATTGTTTCGGGTCCTAGCCTCTGGAGCAGCAGCAAAAAAGCTTGTTCCCTCCTCGATATGACATCCCTTCAAATATTTAAACACGGCTATCATATCACCTCTCAGCCTTCTCTTCTCCAGGCTAAACATCCCCAGCTCCCTAAGTCGTTCCTCATAGGGCTTGGTTTCCAGACCCTTCACCATTTTAGTTGCCCTCCTTTGGACACGCTCCAGTTTCTCCACATCTTTTTTGAATTGTGGTGCCCAGAACTGGACACAGTATTCCAGGTGAGGCCTGACCAAAGCAGAATAGAGTGGCACTATTACTTCTCTTGATCTAGATGCTATACTTCTACTGATGCAGCCTAAAATTGCATTGGCCTTTTTAACTGCTGCATCGCACTGTTAACTCATGCTCAACCTGTGGTCTACCTGGACTCCTAGATCCCTTTCACACGTAGTCTCATTCAGCCAGGTGTCCCCCATCGTATATCTGTACTTTTCGTTTTTCCGCCCTAAGTGCAGTACCTTACATTTCTCCATGTTGAATTTCATTTTGTTAGCTTTGGCCCAACTTTCTAGTCTGTTCAAGTCATTTTGAATTTTGAGCCTGTCCTCTGGGGTATTAGCTACTCCTCCTAATTTGGTGTTGTCTGCAAATTTGATAACTATGCCCCCAATACCGTCATCCAAGTCATTAATAAAGATATTGAATAGCACTGGGCCCAGGACAGAGCCCTGTGGCACCCCACTGGTCACTTCTTTCCAGGTTGAAAAGGAGCCATTGTTGAGCACCCTTTGGGTTCGCCCAGTCAACCAATTACAAATCCATGTAACAGTTACTTTGTCTAGCCCACATTTTACCAATTTGCTTGCAAGAATGTCATGGGGAACCTTGTCAAAGGCCTTACTGAAATCAAGATATACTATATCCACAGCATTCCCTTCATCTACCAAGCTGGTAATTTTATCAAAAAAAGAGATCAGATTTGTCTGGCATGACCTGTTTCTCTGAAACCCATGTTGACTTTTTGTGATTATGGAATTACTTTCCAGATGGCAGAAGAGACGAGATGACAATCTGTGCCTCCATTTCTTTCAGCTTCTTACCTAGAGCCTCGTAATCCCTTTTGATATTCTGAAGGCTGTGTCTTGCTGTGTCATTCGTTCCCACATGAACCAAAAGGAAGGGGTGTTGGTCAGTAGGCCTGACCAGTCTTGTCAGCCTCTCTGTCACATCTCAGATCTTTGCCCCAGGGAGACAACACACTTCCCGAGACATCTTGTCAGGCCCACAAATCACTGCTTCTGTCCCCCTCAGCAAGAAGTCCCCCACCACGACCACACGCCTCCTCTGAGGCTTAGCAGTGACTGTTCCCTGTGGTGGAACTCCCAGGGTCCCCTGCTCTGTCCCTGAAATCTGTCCTTGCTGCTCTTCTTCGTCCTCCTTGCTAAGAGTTAGAGCTTGAAATCGATTCTGTAGCCGCAAACTCCCAGAACGATCTTTGGTCTCCTTACTTCTGCGTGTGACCTTCCTCCAGCTTTCTACCTCCTGTGTGTGTGATGTGACCTCTTCCCCAGCAACTTCCTCTGTGTGTTCCCCATCCAAGACCGTTTGTTCTGTTCTGTCAAGGAAAGCCTCTTGCTCCCTAATATGTTGAAGTGTAGCTACCCGTGCCTCCAGCTGCTGTACTTTGTCCTCCAAGAGGGCTACCAACTTGCACTTGGAGCATGTGTAGTTCCCCACATCTGAAGGTAAGAATACAAACATACCACAGGTATTGCAGGTGACGGCTGCTGTTCCTTCAGTGTCCATACTAAGTCTTAATTAGTACCTGAAAGAGGACTACAGCTTTCCTCCTCAAAGAAAATCCCTTGCTAACACCAGTGTTAAATCTGCTGATGAATGGAACTTTTCTACAATTAGTACTGGTTAAAAAAATTAATTAACTAATTTTCCACCATATTTGTGGAAAGAAAGAAGTCTTGGTGAAGCCAGCTGTGATTGCCAGGGACCTGTTTACTGATACTCTGAAGATCCACCTCAGATGGACCCCTGACAAGTGCAAAGTAACAGATCTTATAGTGAAGCTCTCTTTGCACTATGACCATGACCATGAACTTATGGTGTTGGGCTCTCTCTCTCTCTAAGACAGAACAATACATATGTGGCCTGAGATTGGGCCTACTGAGTCTTATATTTTTGTCAGTGTGTTGTTGTGCTAAAATTACAATAAACCTAGTAGGGAAGACCCATCAGACCAGGGGTAGGCAACCTTTCCCCTTTAAGGGCCGAGGGACTTCAGCTCCCAGAAGCCTCAGCCATGTTGGCCAATAGTCCCATGTTGGCCAATAGCTCCTGGAATTCTGGGAGCTGAAGTCCCTCAGCCCTTAAAGGGGAAAGGTTGCCTACCCCTGCATCAGACTGTGGAGTCAGCTAAAATGAAATCTTATGAAATATAGTTTGCGACCATGTCCGTGGCTTGTGTCTTCCTCCTTTGTATGATTTTGGTCTGAAACACACTGCAGAAATAATACAGTCTTAGACCACTTTAACTGCCCTAGGGAATCCTGGGAATTGTATTTTATTGAGGCATCAGAGCTCTCTGACAGAGAAGGCTAAATGTCTCACAAAACTATAGTTCCCAGAATCTCTAGCATTGAGTCAGGGAAGTTAAATTGGTCTCAAACTGGATTACTTCTGCAGTGTATTTTGGACCTACATTTCCTATTTATAATGCTAACACTTTTCTTGTTGTGCTAACTGCCATTATAAAAGCTTAGAAAATCACTGTTACTTATGAATTCATGTACCTATTCACTCCAAGGGTGATATACACTTCATCCCTGACCCTTTGTATAATACCAAAATCAAATCCCCATACCCAGAATAACAGATGGACACAAAAAGGGATATATGACACTAGTTATATTAGAATTGCAGCACCTTATCCAGGAGAATATTGATGGAATTGTAATGGAACCATAGCCATAGGGCAAAGTAAATAAATATATGTTTATGAACAATGGGGCTATAGGCCTCAATGGAACTCGGCACGCAACTTGATGCCCTTCAATGTATCAGTAACTGGATATTATGAACAATGAATGATGTCTTCACAATGTAAAAAAAAGTATTCAGCCTTAGCTGATCATTATTTCATTTATAAAGCATTTAAAATCCTCCTAGGAAACCAGAGTGGGACCTGTTATTTGGCCACACTTTATCAAGTTGATAGGACTGCACATGATCATCTTATGTTAAAACTGTTTTTAAAAATATTTTTGATTTTATTTGTTGTCAAATATATTTTTATTTCTTTTTTACGTGTTGCACATCATTGTGCATCACTGTAAAGTGATACACAAATATTTATAATAATTAGGAGGAGGCAAGGAGAATATTGTATGTGGTGACTTAGACTGGTCCCAGTAAGAAATATGGTTTTGCTGATCCCTTTTTAAATATACTGTTTCATTTACCTCCTTACTAAATTTCAATATAAAAACCTTTCTGTGCCTAGCTGCAGCTCCCTTTTGGTTTTGACCAATCTATCATATTAACTTGTTTTATTGGTTTCTATCTTTCTGTTTAATTACATTGGATTTTAAATGTGCTGTTGCATATATATAGTTTGTTGAATATTTGAAGCAGCGCTAAGAGATTTTGCTGAACTGCCTGCAATTAATATTCAATAGTCCTCTGAGCCTTCCAGTGCCTCCTCACAGTCAGTCTCTCCACAATGCTGAGAGAGAGAGAGAGAGAGAGAGAGAGAGAGAGAAAGTAAATGTACTTCAAATGATTCTGTGATCGTCAGTTCCTACATACCCATCTTTATTAATTATATATGTCTCATGCACTGGATTAGTTTCCCAAATAGCCTCTGACCATAGAGATTGTTCAACAGATTTTGTTAGAGAGCAATCCTGCACTATCTACAAAACTTTTTTTTTTTTTTTTTTTTAAAAATCATGTTGTAATCAGTGTTCCAATCTCAGTAATTAAAATCCTCCATGATCAAAGTTCTGGCCTTCTTTTCTTATCAGAATAGCATTTGCTTCTGCTGGCCTAGAGGATTGTCAGAGCTTGGCTAGCTTCATTGTTCCTTATCTCTGAAACTTTCTGATGTATCAGCCAAAATATTTACTTCATTCTCATTCTGAAGGCTTGATATCATCCTGCAGCTGACACAGCTCAGGTGGAGCCATGCTGCATTCTGTTCAGTTCTTCAATACATTTTTGTATTCTTGATTGTTATACTTTCCGTCATTTCCTTCCTCGACCTTGTCTCTGTTAATCTAATAATATTCATACTCTTCTCTGAAAATCTCAACTCCCAATCCAGTAGCCTGATTAAGTATGCTCAGAGCATTTTTGCAGTGCGCTTTAGAAGAAATTGTTTTCCCTTTTATCAGCTCCTCACTTTACCTTCTCAGTAACTCCAGAAAAATAAGTCAGATACATATCCATTAAGTCCCACAAAATGTACTTTCATTTCATTTTAGCACAGCCCTCCTCCACTGTGTTCCCAGTTCATATTTTATGATTGCATGACAGATATCAGAATGAAAAGAGATGGAGTGGATCAGTAGTGACATCTGTCCTAAAACAAGCTATGCTGTGACCTGAGGCTTTTGTAGTATCTAGTGTTGGGAAACAAGCCTAATTTTTGGGGAATTTATAATTAACTCAAATATGCGAGTGAAGCGCCCAACTTCGCTTCGGCGATCTTATCCAACTGTATACCAGAGATATAAGAATTTCAGTAGGGAATGATGCTGAGAGGAACCAAACTCCAAATTAAAGTCTGAAATATTTATTAACACAATAAGCAAACACCCAAATACGGCACACACACAGATCCACACACACACACACACACTAGAAGAATAAGTGGGAAAGAGCAAGAGCGGGGGAGGCAGAGAGGGAAACCAGGATAGAGAGGGATATACTTATACCCGAGAGACTCCTCAGGACTTCTGGAGGCGAATGCAGATGGGTTCTGTGGAAGGGGCACCACCGGCAAGAGAGAGGGTCATGGGAACTATCTCAGAGTGCAGACCGACAGAGATTCAGCATGCACTTCCAAGGTAGCACATGGTCTGCTAAAATCCAGGGGTTTTTAAGGGCGATTGCTGCCTTCTGGCCATGAGTCAAACAATAGGAGGACAAAGGCTTGATGGTTTACCATTGTTTATCTAAGTCTGGGCATAGTCTAAACAATGCATTTGGTTTCAAAACTATCAAGGAAAGGAAGCTAGAGAAAGGGGTGCAATCAAATCTGATCACTGTCCCATTAAGTGTGAAACTAAGGGCCTTTGCAGACTGCCAGAAATAGCACAAATTGAGTCCACTTTAAGGGTTAGGGTTAGTGCTAGGGAATCATGGGAATTGTTTGTTTTTTTCTGAGACATTGAGCCTTCTCTGTCAGAGAGCTCTGGTGCCACAATAAAATACAGTTCCCATGATTCCCTAACCCTAACCCTAACCCTTAAAATGGACTCAATTTGCACTATTTCTGGCAGTCTGTAAAGGCCCTAAGACAAACAAACTCCATTGTGTATCTTTTCCAGTAGAACGGGATATTCCCAAGGGCAACTCCCAAACCTGCCTGTCCAGGAAACCTTTAGTGGTCTTGAGCAACTTCAGCATTGCCTACCTGACCTTACATTTAGGGGATTATGGCTGCCATCTCCCAAGGTTCAGGCTGGGGTCATAGGGAACTCCACATGGCTAAAATATACAAGAAAAATGGAGGACATCCGCTAACACTAGGAACAGTCCATTCATTAAGCAAAGTGAGGTGATCACCTTAGGATAGGGCAGCAAATTGCTAGTAGTCAGTGGTTCATAAATTTTGGTTCTCTAGATATTTTGGACTTCAGCTCCCAGAAATCCCAGTCAGAATGGCTAGGTGTCAAGGGTTTGGGGAACTGAAGTCCAAAACATTTGAAAGGTTATTGTTATTGTATTTAACCACCAGAGAAGGGCAGATATATATGTGGGATTTTTTTGCACGCCAAAATATCTTAATTTTGTCAAGTCTCCTAGCAATGCCACCAAATAAATTTTCCTTTCATCCTCCCATCCCAATTTAAGATGCAAGGTACTTAAGCTCAAAGGAAAATATATTTGGTGGCATTGCTAGGGACCTTTGCTAAAAATAAAACCTTTATTTCCACTGTTTGTTTTTACCTCTTGTTATGATGTTCTGTAGGTACAGAGCCAAATGTTGCTAACCTGTTATAGTTCTTTGAATACAGCAGCCACCTTCTGGACATCTGGGGGCCTGGACTCTATTGTTCAGCTCAGAGCCTGGACTCTATTGTCCTGCTCTACCATCTCCTTATAGTCTACCTAAGGGCAGACAGCCCTAAAAGGCAGACAAAGGCAAAATTCAGACAAAAACCTCATATTGCCTTTTAAAGTCTCTCTCTCAGAACAATCCTGCTTCTCTTCCAGCTCCCCCAACTCATTAGTCAGTCATCATCTCATCAGCTGTGATGTAAACCATCATTAGAATGAACTTCCCCCAACATGTAACTCTTTATTGTCTGGGGAGAAGTCCTCTGATCAATGAGGAGACTCCCTTTTATCAGAGCTTTTTGTATTCCATCTGTGTCTACCTCTTATCTAGGTAATATAATATAAAACAAGATCACTGGGGTAGATCGTTTTGTTTAATTTTGCTTTTTTTAAGGGACATTATGTTTTTAAAATAATATTGCTTGTATGGAACACTAATCTACAGCAGAAAATATCTGGTGTTCACATCAAGAGCACAACGATTCCCAATATGGGGACTGACAGAATGTAGGAGACAAAGATTATTAAGGCATGCCTTCAAAAACAGACCCAACAATGGAGTTTATCACACGGGGGAATCCCGTGCAGAAACGAGATTGAAAAGGTGAGGGAAACCCACAAAAGCGGTTAGTTTTTCACATACATCGCTGTTAACCCGAACGGAAAGTAGTCAGAAACTACTACTTTTTACTTTCGGGATTTTCCAAAAGTAAAAAGAAGCAGTTTTTGACTACTTTCCATTCGGGTTAACCCCATTTTAACAGCGACATCATCTGAAAAACTAACCGCTTTTGCGTTTTTTTTCTAATTTAAAGCCCCCTTTCCATACGCGATTTCTCCCATGTGATAAACTCCTAAGGATAATGTACCTCCTCTGAATGAATGCCTGGTGGAGATAATGAAATGGATGAGGGAAAACAAATGAAGCCACCAAGGCTGCTCCACTGCCCAGGGTGGTAAAGGCAGCTTTCAAAGGGCCCCTCCTTGCCCACAGCTGCTCCGCTGCCCAAGGGTGGTAAAGGCAGCTTTTAAAGGGTCCCTCCTTGCCGCTGAGGCTGCTCCACTGCCCAGGGTGGTAAAGGCAGCTTTCAAAGGGTCCCTCCTCACCCACAGCTGTATTTTTACTTTATCATATATGAATTTAAGTTAGTCAGTTTCTTTTTGACTCCTTGTTTTTAAATTGTTTGTGATTGTTTAAATTATTTGTATTGTTCATAATAAATTGACTTGAAAAATATGTGTCTTTATTGTTGCTGTTGTTTTCTTTTAATATGTGATTTGTATATGCATATATACCTTTCATTAACACCAGATGCACTTCTTTCAAGATTAGTGCATTGTTAATATTGTTGCAGGTCTCAAACAGTTTTATAAAGAGGGTTCTTAAGAGGGATTTATTCCCCATATTTCCTTCTAATGTTCTAAGATTGGTTGCCCTCTTGTTCTAATTTTTGCATTAATTTATTATTTAATAGATGTGTTAATTTATCAATTTCTCCAATTTTGTAGGCATTTAACATAACATAGCACATAGAACGTACATTGTTATACCATTTTATAGTGCTAAGCTCCCTCTAACTGATTTACAATGTGTTAGCTGATTGCCCCAACAGACTGGGTACTCATTTTACCAACCTAAGAAAGGATGGAAGGCTGAGTCATCTGGAGGCCTGCATGATTGCAGTCACAAAGTTTTGGCTGCAGGAGTGGCTTTTATTCACTGTGCCACCAAGGCTTCGTTGTTTTTGCTGCCACTGCAAGTAAAAATAATAACTGTATTGGCAGCCTAGCCAACATTTTTATCTTTCACAATGCATTGTTCTGGAGTAGGAGTTAGAAAAAAAATCTATGAAATGGCCTTCTTTTTGAAGAGAGATGAAACAAAATCAGTAATTTTCTGAGATATTTTGGTTCAATTATATTTTTCTGTCTGTCTTTGTGCCTTGTTAGGAATCCAAAAAAAAAAAAACACACAAAAAAACACAAAAACCCCCACAAAAAACAAAAAACAGAAAATACTTTGGTATGATCACTAAGGTAATTTAAATCACCACTAATCATGAACTACTGCAACTATGGGGAGCCACTTTCAGCCTCAGTTCCACATTCTATTTTGTGAGGCTAACAGATTTTCACACTCCTGGACTATGAGATTTCCAGGGATGGGCCATTGCTAAGCTAAATGAGGTGTTCAGGAAGAGATTCTGGGAAGTGTATGAGAGACAGGATGGGAAAGTTGTGTGTCAAGTGACCTGCCTTGCACCTTGCAACTTAGTTTGTTGCTTTCTAGTATGGTGAAATGCTGAGCAAAGATTTAACTGCCAGTTCAGTCCTCTTTTGTACCTGGAATTTTGGAAAGTAGAGGCACTCTCTTCTTTGGCTTGTTTTGTTGTTGTAGTTTTGTGCCTTGAACTCATCTCCAATTTATTGCAACTTTAAGAGAAACCTATCATGAGGTTTATTTTGCAAGATTTGTTCAGAGGCTATTTGCTATTGCCTTCCTCTAATGCTGAGAGAGTATTACTTTGCCCAAGGTTAACCAGTGGATTTCCATGGCCAAGAAGGGATTTGAACCTTGGTGTCCCAGACTCCTAGTCCAACACTCAAACAAATGCACTAGGCTGGCTATCTTTTCTTTGCCTTAATTAGTAAAATGTTTTATTTACAAAAAAGTAAAATTTTCTATCCCAAAATGTAAATGAAGGCTTAATGTACTGAAGCATTATTCTGAATCATACAAACTAGCAAATTTATAGAAAATGTATTACTATATTTCTTATGAAAACCTGGCAGTGTTCTCTCAGAATCACCAGTTTCCTGGGTTGACTCCAACAAAATAAATCAAATCAAAATGTGTATGCTGAGCTGCTTATTAAGGAGAGGGTATGCCTCTTATCCAGTGCCAAGACAAATTAAAGAAAGTGGCAAGTACATGTGTTTGTCTGTTTTGCACATCTAGTCATCAGGAGAGGAATCATGTGGTCTGTGAAAGTAGCATTTCTTGCCACCAGGATGCCTGGGCATCTTTCTGTAGAAATTTCAAATTTCTTTGACACAGAGGTTCTGGCAAAGGAGAGATAAGATGCTGGCAAAGGAAAGATAACAAATATTGGCGGCTTACTTGAACGTGCTCTCTTTTGAGAAATTAATGCCTTAGTAAAGTTTTAGTCAGGGGTCTATTCAAAATTAATGACCAAAAATCCTGCTCCACACAATATTTAAAGTATAAAAAGGAAAGTTGATAAAGGTAAACCACTCTTGAAGCACAGACCTCCATCTTGTTCCAATTGTACTGGTTGTCAGTTTGTGTCCAGATCTAGTTTAAAGGGCTGATTTTGATCTAGGATACCCTTATTCTTTTTTTTTATTTTAATGAATTTTATTAGTCATTAAAAAGAACATCAAAAAACAAAACAAAAAAAACCACACACACACACAGCAAGTGGTGTCCCACCACATTCCTAATAACAACTTGTCTAACATACAAAACCTATATCCTATATTACTTCATTCTCAGATACCCCTATTCTTAAGCAGAGTGAGATGACCATGTCAGCCAGAAAGGAATGGGACTGGAGAGTGGCAAACTGTCCTGACCCTGCCATTCCTCCTGAATTCTTTGGCTGGTCTCCTCTGATGAAAGACAGACTTGTGTACACCATGAGGTCTGCCCCCTATGCTAGTCTGCTGCCTTCAGATGCCCTGGAGAATGAGGCAGTGAAGATCCCAATGGTGATCCTACTTCTAATCATCTTCAAATCCAACTCCTTCTCCCAAGGGTATAAATTGCTGTTATTCTAGTTTTCAGACTAGGCTTGGGAATCATGCAGCCTTCCAGATGTTCTTAGTATACAGCATCCTGCTGCCCTAGCCAGTGTAGTTTATGGTGAGGGATGCTGAAAAGTGAATAACAAAATGTCCACATGATCTTCACCCCTATTTCAGGCCGGAACCATACTAGAACATAGGTGGTTATAAGAGGTAAAGGTTTCCCCTTTGACTAGGGAGCGGTGTTCATCTCTGTCAGTGTTGCCAAAGATGACTCCGTGATCATGTGGCCAGCATAACTGCACAAAGCACTGTTATCATAGAATCATAGAATCATAGAATCATAGAGTTGGAAGAGACCACAAGGGCCATCCAGTCCAAACCCCTGCCATGCAGGAACTCCCAATCAAAGCATCCCTGACAGATGGCCATCCAGCCTCTGCTTAAAGACCTCCAAGGAAGGAGACTCCACTACTCTCCGAGGGAGTATGTTCCACTGTCGAACCGCCCTTACTGTCAGGAAGTTCCTCCTAATGTTGAGGTAGAATCTCTTTTCTTGCAGCTTGCATCCATTGTTTCGGGTCCTAGCCTCTGGAGCAGCAGCAAAAAAGCTTGTTCCCTCCTCGATATGACATCCCTTCAAATATTTAAACACAGCTATCATATCACCTCTCAGCCTTCTCTTCTCCAGGCTAAACATCCCCAGCTCCCTAAGTCGTTCCTCATAGGGCTTGGTTTCCAGACCCTTCACCATTTTAGTTGCCCTCCTTTGGACACGCTCCAGTTTCTCCATATCCTTTTTGAATTGTGGTGCCCAGAACTGGACACAGTATCCCAGGTGAGGCCTGACCAAAGCAGAATAGAGTGGCACTATTACTTCTCTTGATCTAGACACTATACTTCTACTGATGCAGCCTAAAATTGCATTGGCCTTTTTAGCTGCTGCATCGCACTGTTGACTCATGTTCAACTTGTGGTCCACCTGGATTCCTAGATCCCTTTCACACATAGTCCCATTCAGCCAAGTGTCCCCCATCGTATATCTGTACTTTTCGTTTTTCCGCCCTAAGTGCAGTACCTTATATTTCTCCGTGTTGAATTTCATTTTGTTAGCTTTGGCCCAGCTTTCTAGTCTGTTCAAGTCATTTTGAATTTTGATCCTGTCCTCTGGGGTATTAGCTACTCCTCCTAATTTGGTGTTGTCTGCAAATTTGATAACTATGCCCCCAATACCGTCATCCAAGTCATTAATAAAGATATTGAATAGCACTGGGCCCAGGACAGAGCCCTGTGGCACCCCACTGGTCACTTCTTTCCAGGTTGAAAAGGAGCCATTGTTGAGCACCCTTTGGGTTCAACCAGTCAACCAATTACAAATCCATGTAACACTTACTTTGTCTAGCCCACATTTTACCAACTTGCTTGCAAGAATGTCATGGTTATATTGGACAATTAATGTATGTATGTTTATTAAATGCAGTTTAATGTTTGTTTGTTTTTTTGTCTTTTATATAACTGTAAGTCATTTACTAAAACAACACGACACAACCCATTCTCACACATTCTCATTCTTCAGTCAGACCCTTCCCCTCCCTAGATAAAGTCTTCTAATCCTAATCCTATCTGAGGGAGGATCTACACCAGCCAGAATACTTAGGGATGCTCCCCGAGTATTCTGGTCCCAAATCTGCCCCAAAAATCTTTCCATTACCTGGGCACTATGAAGAAATGCTGAGTTTACACATGGGTATCACTGTGCTGCTGAGAGCCACTGCTGCTGGCATGAGTCACTCCCTCCAAGGTTGAAAATGAGGCACCAAGCTGGGCTCCTTGTTGTGACCTCAGAGGTGTAGGGTAATTTAAGTTTCCTAAGGCTTCAGCCTTTGTAAAGGAAAAAAAAATATTTAAATATCAAAAATGTCAAAGCCAAGCCTCTTAGGATCTGGCTTTAAATTAACAGAGTAGCAGAAATGTGGTCTTGTCTAACTATGCCTCCCTAAGAACTGAGACTAACTCAAAAAAAAAACCATGCATCTTGTCGTTTAAAACAAAAGTTTACTAATGGCTTTAATCTATATATATATATAGAAACTATTTCCTAATCTAGCTAGTTTTAACTAGGAAGAACTTCCTGATGGTAAGAGCTGTGTGACAGTAGATTAAGTTGCCTTGGAGTATGGTGGAGTCTTTGGGATTTTTTAAACAGAGGTTGGGTGGTCATCTGTTCAGAGGTCTTTTATTGTGGCCGTTGTGTCTTCCTGCATGGCAGGGGCTTGGACCAGATGGCCCTTGAGGTCTCTTACAACTCTATAATTCTATCACTTAGCATGGGCAATAGTTCTGTCCCAATCCATATTTAATTTTTTAAAAATCTACCCAGACACAGATTTCACCAATTTCTTCATTAAAAAAAAAAGAAAACTTGAAAATTTAAAAATATGAAGGTGGAAGAGACCAAAATTGACAAATTGTTCCAGTGAAGCCTAGGGCTTTCACTGCTTAAATCTGGATTTGGATCCTAGTATATTCAACCATTCTAGTGCTCATTAAGGATTGCTACATCGCCTCCATTTTCCCCTGAGAGACTCCACATTATTTAATATCTACAGTGGGCCCTCCTTATCTGCGGACTTGCCACCCATGGATTTGAGCATCTATGGATGGCAAGCTCCTTCATTGGGGACAAGAGTCCCTCGCCCCCTCCTCTCTCCCTCCCTCTTTCCTTACCTTCTTCTCTCTTCCTCTTTGCCCTGGTTTGACTTTGGGGGTGGAGCCTCTAGGCTCTGAAACTCAAGACCTGGCCCTGTTCCTGGCCTTAGCTCTCTTTGACCAATGGGGCTCCAGGGCTTGATTCCAGCACCAGGGCCAGGGCTTCAGTTTCAGAGCCTAGATGCTCCATCCTGAGTTCTAGGCCTGGGGATGGACTCCGAGACTCAAACTCTGGCCTCGGCCCCAGCTGACTGGCAGCAAATTCTGCCCCAAAGTAAAGCCAGGGCAAAGA
Source organism: Phrynosoma blainvillii (assembly GCA_026167975.1). Lineage (NCBI taxonomy): Eukaryota > Metazoa > Chordata > Lepidosauria > Squamata > Phrynosomatidae > Phrynosoma > Phrynosoma blainvillii. The sequence continues at coordinate 12,919,868 of JANUYF010000009.1, forward strand.
GGAAGGAAGGAAGGCAGGCAGGCAGGCAGGCAGGCAGGAAGGAAGGAAGGAAGGAAAGTAGGTAGGTGAGGGACTTTTATCCCATTGTGTCTAATGGTGGCGCAGCCATGTGGCCGCACCACCATTAAGGACAATAGAACTTGAGCAACTGCAGATTTTGGTATCTGCGGGTGGGGGGGGGGAGGTCTGGAATGGATCTCTGCAGGTACCGAGGGCCCACTGTACATGACAAACTAGTGCAACAAGATCTTCATACTTGGGAAAACTTTACCTCAGAAGTGAAATCCTGTGGTTTTCCAGATACTGTTAGATGGGAACTTCCATAAATCCAGCCAGCATAGGCATTGGTGAAGAATGCTGGGAGCTGCACTCCATTAACATCTGGAAAGCATTATCATTTTCCCAACTCCTATATTGGTTAAATTTGGCCAGAGCAGATGAGGAAGTATTTCAGTTTGTTCTTGAAGATTTTAGGTTGAGGATTAAACAACAACAACAACAACAACAATAACTGAATATGAGAGAAAGGGAGATATCTACCTGTCACCAGTCTTGAAATAAGATTCAACTGCCAATCTGGTCAATGTTTGTACCCAGAATGGCTGGGGCTGGGGTCTCTGGCAGCAAAAATGTCTTGAGAAAGTCCTTCTTTGATTTTTCCAAGCCCTAAATTGGAACTGGTAATTAGGGGGTGAAGCAGACAGCCAAAAGGTGTGGCCTCCATCCACTCTGACCACAGTCATGCCAGGACTATGGTGATTGCACAGCCCACTTCCAAAACAGGCCACCACCTGGGGTGCCAGGCTCCGTGCCACAGGAGCTGGATTAAAATGATTCCTTTTTGAGCCAGTCCTTTGGATCAGAGGGCGGCATCAGAGTGGCTTTTGGCCACTTTGGGGCCATGCATCATCTAAATGCTACACCACCAAAGTGGCTGGAAGCCGCTTCTTTTGGCCCATGTGTTTTGGGCCTAGAATACATTAAATTCTGTCCCAGAAAAGTATGTGTCAATATGACTACTTAGATCCATGTTCAAAACCTTAATCTATGTTTATCTGCTGCCTGAGGCGTGCCAAATGGGAGTTCCTGATGAAGATTTGGCAAGAGCCAAAACTGTGTAATGTCTTCCCAGGGTATTGCTCAGTTCTTGTTAGACACTGAAAATGTCTTTAAACAAAATGTGCATTGATTTATTATGGCTATAATCACTGTTTCCTTTTTTGCATTTTATTTTCAGTTGTGGTTTAAGGTTTTGTGGGTTTTCAAATTTTTTATGGTCTGCTGTATATTATACTTGTTTTTATCATCAGTTAGTTGACTTTAACAATAGGATGGAAACACAACAATTTGGAACCCCCCTAGTGAAACTGGTATTATGTCCCAGTAAAAGAGACATTAGACCCAACTGAAACACAAAGCATTTTAATAATTTGATTAAAATGTTTTAAGTGCTCCTTTTTCAATTGTCTTCTTTTTATTTCTCTATTAGTAATTTTCTTTTCTTTCACTAATCATCCTCTTGGTCTTGCCATGTCTGGCTCTAGGTAGGGAGTTACTTGTTCAGAACAGCAACAATGAATCCTACACATAAGAATCTGGCTTATCCCAGATGTCCACACTGTGAAGCAGTGGCTTTCCTATATTCAGGATGACTCCTGAACTCACAACTCCTGAAACTGGGTCATTTTAACTAGAAATAGACATATCCTGTTGGTCACTGCTAACTCCTGATGGCATAGGTGGGAGCAGGTCTTCAACTCTAGGACTCTTGTCACTTCTCACATTCATATTGGTGGAGTGCCCCACATACCGGTATTCCTCAGCTGACCTAATGGTTGTGGTAGTGGTGGATGGAGAGCAACATTAGTATTGCTCCAAACACTGCAGCAAAGAGCATCAATGGTAGTGTCCCAAGTCTCTTTTCCATATCTCTAGTCCTGAATTTCAGGGCCTGGCTCCAATCCTTCAGGCTCAGAGTTGGAAGCAGAGGAATCTCAGTGCAAGAGTGCTGTCTTAAAAGGAGTGCTGTCCATGCTGCTATAGGCCACTTCAGGGCAGCAGTGGCAGACCTGCCAGTCAGTCCACCTGGTCACTTTCTCCTCCCCCTTTCTCCTCTTCCTCTTGTGTCTTACTGAGCTACAGGCAGCACCAGGTTTCAGCAAAAAGGTGTGGCAAGCCTTAGCATTCATTGCCTTGGGAGTGGCTGAATATGTTACTATAAGACTGTGGCTTTGTGGCTTTTCCTATTTTATTAGCTTTCCCAGTTCTCTTCCATACAGATGGTTGAAGTTGTAGTACAATTTTCTTTCTGGTCTGAAGTCCACCTGGGATGTTAGCAAAGAGGCTGATACAACTATCTTTCTTCTTCAATTCTGCTTAGGGATTTGATTCCTTTGTTATCATTTTTTTAAAAAATCATTTCTCTCTTAGCCTCTTGCTCCTCTTCCCTGCTCACATAACTCCTTGCTGAATGTCTCCACCTTCCTTGTCTCCCTCGTCTTCTTTCTTCTTCTTCCATTCTCTTACCTATACTCATTATTTTTGTTCTATAATACCTATTTTTTGTATGGTCAGCCCTCCACTTTCATGGGGTTTAGGGGCCCAATCCCAACCCCCACAAAAGAGAAAAACCATGATTATCTCTAAGCCGCACAAATGAGCTCCCACTGTCACTGGGGATGTTGGCAGGGAAGGGGAGAAGAAGGAAGAGAGCGCAAGGAGGCTGACCTAGTTCAGGAGCAGCTTCTGTACAAATCCACAAAAAAGAAACCTGTGAATGTGAAGGACATACTGTAGTTATCCTGTTTCTCTCCCCATCCACAGAGTATCATTCTCTTTCTCTTTCCCTCTCCCCCTTCTTGCATCTTCTAATTGTATTAACTTCCCCCTTTCTTCTCATTTTCCTTTTCCTTCTCCTGGCTCTCTGGTTTTGCTGACAACAGTTGCCTTCTTGTGATTATTAATTGCTTGGTGGCAGTAATGATTTTTGGGAGGATTTTACAACCTGCCTCAAAAAAAGAAGAAGAGAGGTGGGGGAAATGTGACTAGTGAAGAGCAACCTTTTAAAAGTAGAATTTGGAAAACATTGTTTTTCTTAGAAAATTGTCTTCAGTTGTGCAACATGTACCGTGAGCTAAAATGAGTTCTTTAAAAAACTGCTTTTTATTTTAAAAAATAATAATAAAAAGAAATTTATTTTGAGAAATTTTTTTGCTTCCCCCCTCCCTCTTTTTGTTGTGTTGTCCAGAACAGAGCATGGAAAACTTTATTTTGTAGGACCACAACTCCTGTGTTTTTAAAAGCAGTGTTTGTAAAGTGTTCAAACTGTTAAAAACATGGGTGGAAATTTTTCTTTTCTGGTTCAATGTAGAGCTTGGAAAAAGCTGTTCAAACCTGAAGAATAATGTGTATCAAGACATTTTAAAGAAGTAGCCACATTAGTCTCTTGTAGTATAAAAAGGAGAAAGGAAGGAGGAGGGGATGACAGGAAAAAAGTAATGTGACAACATCTATAAATATATATAAAAGTGCTCATAATTTCCTGAGGTGATATGATAGCCTTGTTTAAATATATGACAGAATGGCATATTGAGGATGGAGCAAGCTTGTTTTCTGCTGCTCCAGAGAATAGGACCCAGAACAATGGTGCAAGCTACATGAAAAGAGATTCCACCTAAACATTAGGACAGTGATGGTGAAGCTCTTAGGGGTCGTGTGCCCAAACTAAAAGTCCTTCCAGCACTGGGTGTTACCCAGTGCTGTGGGCAAGATGTCTGCCCTCCAGGGGTGGGTGAGGTGGGGTGGGGTGGGGTGGGTCTTCCAGGGTAGGACTTCTCCCCCCCCCCCCCCCGGACCTTCAGCTTCCTCTCCAGAGACAACTGAAGGCCCAGAGGGGTAAAGGGGGAAGAAGAGGAACAGGTGCAAGCCTCTTCCTCCTCCTTCCCCCATGCCATCACTGGCTTTCAGCTGCCTCTGCTGGGGTGGGTCTGGAAGGAGGAGGAACAGTGCACATCTCTTCCTCCTCATCCCCACCCTCTGTGTGCAGGGAAAATGGCTTCACGTGCCATCTCTGGCATGCGTATCATAGGTTCACCATCACAGCATTAGGAGGAACTTCCTGACAGTAAGAATTGTTCAACAGTGTAATACACTCCCTTAGAGTGTGGTGGAGTCCCCTTTGGAGGTTTTTAAACAGAATGGATGGCCATCTGTCAGGGTGCTTTGATTGTGAGTTCCTAATTGGCAGGGATTGGACTGGATGGCCTTTGCAGTCTCTTCCAACTCTATGATTCTATGTTTCTATGATCTTTTAAACTAGCTGATTTTTATTTTAGCATGATCTTCATCTTCATATCTATTTCTTCAGATGCAGTACAGTCATATGAAAGTCTCAGGTAACAATGCATATTTATACACTTTTGGGGATGGGATAGAGTGTAAAAGCATCTTTATATCTTTGCATAGTACAGTGGGCTGTTGGTATCTGTGGAGTTCAGCATCCACAGACTGAAATTAAATAAAACATTTAATTTTTTTAAACTTGTGATTGATGGCAGCCAGGCTGAGAAGCAGTCTCAGGACAGGAAGGGAGACTGGGATGGGAAGACTCAGGCACCAAGGACACATTCTTCCTGCTTCTGCAGTGATTTGGCTCCGAAGAGCAGCTGGCATGCTCCCCGGAAGAAGGAAGCAGGAGGAATGTAGGCATGGTGCTTCAGGCTTGCCTTCCCCTTCCTCTTAGCTTATTGAAACATCCCCCGCACCATATGTCTGATTGAAAGCAATCCCAGGAAGGAGTGCAGGGAACTGGACAGGGTGTGTGTGTTCTTATTATTTCTGCTGGAGCTTTCAATAGCTTTCAGTACCATCAACCATGATATCTGCTATGCAGTGGTTCCAGTCCTTCTTAGAGGATCAAAGTCAGAAGGTTCTGTTGCGGGACTCCTGTTCAACTCCCTGGACATTGGCCTGTGGGTTCCCTGAACATTGGTCATAACTCCTTCAGAGTCCTGTTTTGTCACCCATGCTGTTTAACATCTACATGAAATCAATGGGAGAAGTCATCTGGAATTTTGGGGTGCGGTGTCACCAGTGTGTGCATGACATCAAACTCTCTCTCTTTTTCCTTCTGATTCCAAGGAAACTGTCTCTGAACTGAATGAATGTCTGCTGTCAGTAATGGACTGGATGAGGGCAAACACATTGAAACTTAATGGAGACAAACCAAAGTGCTCCTGGTGAGTCATAAGGTAGATCAGGCAATAGGGACTTTGCCAATGCTGAATATGGTTACACTCCCCCTGAAATCTCAGCTTCACAGCTTGAGTGTTCTCCTAGCCTCAACTCTGAGTCTAGATGCCAAGGTTTCAGCAGTGACTGGAACAGCACAGCAAAAACTAGTATGCCAGCAATGTCCCTTCCTTGAGGCATCAGATCTAGTTACAATGACACATTACATCCTATTTGGCCTGCTGCAACGCACTTTGTGTGGGGCTGCCTTTGGAAAATATTTGGAAGCTTCAATAGGTTCAAAGTGCAGCAACCAGAATGCTGATCATTTTAGCACACCCTATATCTCTCTCCCTGAATATGGAATTATATATTTTCATATTTGACATCTAGAGTCAGGCATGTTTTTAAGAGGTCACAAGGAAATTTCACATGGGAGAGTACAAGGAAATTTCACATGGGAGACCCATGCTGGCTCAAGGAAATGTGGAAGACCTAGATAATGCTACAATAAATGCAGAATGGGTTTGCTGATCACACCAATCTTTCTCAGGAGCTCTGCATATCCTCTTGCAATAGAGATTGAGCAAGTCTCATTGTAAGTCATTTAAAGATCTGTTTTTTTCATGCATGCTGTTTAACCTCCATCTCACCCCAGCTGTGCCCCATTCACCCTTCCTATTCAACTGTCCAAAGGTTGTTTCAAATCCAATCTATGTTTTGTCATTCTGGTGTTAAAATAATCAGCCATTCTGGAGTCCTTTTGTCAAATCCATGAGAAAACCATCAAATTTTTGTTTCACTACATGGAAATGTCAAGTACCCCTTGAGGGTGCAAAGGGATATAAATATCCACTCCAAACATGGCCAATTCACTGCTACAGACCAAGGATCTGTTCCACACAACAAAGATCTATTCTTTGAATAGCCCTCAGACTCTGAGCCACTCTCCATGTTTCATAGAACCCTCTCTTCAGGGCTGGTAATTCTCACTCCCTCTATTTCCCAATTCCTCACTACCCAACCTTTCACACCTCTCTTTCTGTTAGCCTTGTATGGTTCTTAAAATTGCACTGAATTTGTGTTTTTGCACACACCTTTGCACATTTCTAAATACTGTAAAACACTTTTATTCATTGAAACCAGAGTGTCTCTGCAGTTAGCACTGGTATACATAGATTGAAAGATTCCCTTAAGTTACCCACCTCTCACATGCCTCCTTTTGACCTAATAATTCCCCCAAAATATTTATGAGATACTGTCACTGTTAGTGAGGACCTCAAGTCCCTCCCACCCTTTGGAATAACTACCAGGACCAGTTATAGGGAGCATATAACTCCCTTGTGGAAACAGCTTCACTGGCTACCAGTTCATTTCCAGACACAATTCAAAGTGTTGATCGTGGCCTATATAGCATTATATGACCTAGGTCCAGACTATTTGAAAGATGCTATCCCTCCCATATGAACTTGAAAGAGTCCCAAGACTCGAGTCTCAGTCTCACCAATATCATAGGCTTGCTTGGTGAGGACATGAGAGACAGCCTCCTTAGTGGCTGCTCCCACCCTATGGAATGATCTTCCGATGGAAGCTATGGTGGGCCCCGCTCTCTTTTCTTTTTTCCAGCAAGCAAAGCCATGTTTATTCAAGCAGGCTTTTATTATATAATAATTATCAGGGAAGTTTTTTTTTATAGGGGTGTGTGTTTTAGTTATATTTTTTAACATTTGTATCTTTTATATAATTTTATACTGTTTTAGCTGGATGATTTTAATTGTTTTAAAATATTTTTAAAGTAAAGTTTTTTAATGGTTTTATCTGTGCAAAGAATGTAGTGGCTTAGTGGTTAAGACACCAGTTCTGACACTTGGAAAGTCAGAAGTTTGGCAGTTTGAGGCCTGAGTGTTGCATGATGGGATGGGTTTCCATCACTAGTCCCAGATTCTGCCAGTCTGGCAGTTCATAGAATCATAGAATCATAGAGTTGGAAGAGACCACAAGGGCCATCCAGTCCAACCCCTGCCATACAGGAACTCCTAATCAAAGCATCCCCGAAAGATGGCCATCCAGCCTCTGCTTAAAGACCTCCAAGGAAGGAGACTCCACTACTCTCCGAGGGAGTGTATTCCACTGTCAAAACGCCTTTACTGTCAGGAAGTTCCCCCTAATGTTGAGGTGGAATCTCTTCTCTTGGAGCTTACATCCATTGTTTCAGGTCCTAGTCTCTGGAGCAGCAGAAAACAAGCTTGTTCCCTCCTCAATATGACATCCCTTCAAATATTTAAACACGGCTATCATATCACCTCTCAACCTTCTCTTCTCCAGGCTAAACATCCCCAGCTCCCTAAGTCGTTCCTCATAGGGCTTGGTTTCCAGACCCTTCACCATTTTAGTTGCCCTCCTTTGGACACGCTCCAGTTTCTCCACATCTTTTTTGAATTGTGGTGCCCAGAACTGGACACAGTATTCCAGGTGAGGCCTGACCAAAGCAGAATAGAGTGGCACTATTACTTCTCTTGATCTAGACACTATACTTCTATTGATACAGCCTAAAATTGCATTGGCCTTTTTAGCTGCTGCATCGTACTGTTGACTCATGTGCAACTTGTGGTCCACCTGGATTCCTAGATCCCTTTCACATGTAGTCTCATTCAGCCAGGTGTCCCCCAACATATATCTGTGCTTTTCATTTTTCCGCCCTAAGTGCAGTACCTTACATTTCTCCGTGTTGAATTTCGCTTTGGCCCAACTTTCTAGTCTGTTCAAGTCATTTTGAATTTTGATCCTGTCCTCTGGGGTATTAGCTACTCCTCCTAATTTGGTGTCATCTGCAAATTTGATAACTATGCCCCCAATACCATCATCCAAGTCATTAATGAAGATATTGAATAGCACTGGGCCCAGGACAGAGCCCTGTGGCACCCCACTGGTCACTTCTTTCCAGGTTGAAAAGCAGCCATTGTTGAGCACCCTTTGGGTTCGGCCAGTCAACCAATTACAAATCCATGTAACAGTTACTTTGTCTAGCCCACATTTTACCAGCTTGTTTGCAAGAATGTCATGGGGAACCTGGTCAAAGGCCTTACTGAAATCAAGATATACTATATCACAGCATTCCCTTCATCTACCAAGCGGGACATTTTATCAAAAAAAAGAGATCAGATTTGTCTGGCATGACCTGTTTCTCTGAAACCCATGTTGACTTTTTGTGATTATGAAACTACCTTCCAATTGTTCACAGACTCTCTGTTTAATGATCTGCTCCAGAATCTTTCCTGGTATTGATGTCAGACTAATTGGATGATAATTGTTGGAATCCTCTTTTTTTCCCCTTTTTGAAGATGGGGACAATGTTTGCCCTCCTCCAGTCTGCTGGGACTTCTCCTGTTTTCCAGGAGTTCTCAAAGATAATTGCCCATGGTTCTCATATTATGTTTGCCAATTCTTTTAATACCCTTGGATGTAATTCATCTGGTCCTGGAGACTTATATTCATTTAGATTAACCAGGGATTCCTGTACCATCTCTTTACTTATTCTGTGCTGAAATTCTCCTATTCTGTCCTCTGCTCCATTATCCTCAGGTTGAGCACCCTTTGCCTTTTTTGAGAAGACTGAAGCAAAGAAGGTGTTGAGTAATTCTGCCTTTTATCTGTCCCCTGTTAATGTTTTGCCATCTTCTCTACACAGTGGCCCTACCATTTCCTTCTTCTTCCTTTTGCTTCAACATACCCAAAAAAGCACTTGTTATTGTTCTTAACCTCTCTAGCAAGCCTGAGTTCATTCTGCGCTTTAGCTTTTCTGACTTTACCCCTACATGTGCTAGCTATTTGTTTGAATTCCTCTTTGGTGATTTCCCCATTCTTCCATTTCTTATACATGTTCCATTTAAAACTTAGTTCAGTTGAAAGTTCCTTAGTCATCCATCCTGGTTTCTTGAGACACCTCCCATTTTCCCTCCTCATTGGCATGGTTTGAAATTGTGCCTTCAGTATCTCCCTTTTGAGAAACTCCCATCCATCTTGAACTCCCTTCTCTTTTAGTATTCCTGTCCATGGGATTGCCCCCAGTATTTCTCTAAGTTTAGTAAAATCAGCTTTCCTAAAGTCTAGAATGCATGTCTGACTATGCCTGGCTTCTCCTTTCCATTGTATAATAAACTCCAGGGAGACATGATCACTCCCGCCTATGGATCCAACCACTTGCACCCCATTAATTAGGTCTCCCCTGTTAGTTAGGATAAGATCCAAAATAGCTGATTCCCTTGTTGCCTCTTCCACCTTTTGGACAATGAAATTGTCTTCGAGGCAAGTGAGGAATTTGCTAGACCTTGAGGATTTTGCTGAGTTTGACTTCCAGCAAATATCAGGATAGTTGATATTTACTGCATATACTGCTATCAAGCCATGTATCTACCATCTTATATGTGTGCATTTCATTTTTACTGCCCAAATGTAGTATGTGACATTTCTCCCTGTTGAAATTAATTTTGTTAGTTTTGGCCCAGCTTTCTAATCAGTTAAGTGCATTTTGAATTGGGATCCTGTACTCTGGGGTATTAGTAACCCTTCCTAATTTGGTGTCAACGGCAAATTTCATAGGTATGTCCTCTATTCCATCATCAAAGTAATTAATAAAGATGTTGAATAGCACTGGGTCCAGGACAGAACCTTGTGGCACCCTACTGATCACTTGTCTCCAGGATGAAGGGAAGTCACTGTTGAGTACCCGTTTGTTTTTGGTCGGTCAGTCAATTACAAATTTAATTAAGGGGGACTGCAGATGGGCGGCTCTGGGCTGCCCCGGGAAGTGGCAGATTGGGGCCATGGCAACCCCACAACACGGCCCCAATCCTTCCTTTTGCCATTTAGTAGCATAATGCTGCTCCTTTTAGAGGTGGCAAAAGCTGCCCTAAGAGCCGGCGCATGGCTCTTCAGCACCCTTTTTAGCGCAGCATGTCAGAACGCTGTGCTGGGAGGGCATCCTGAGGCTGTGCACCATGCATAATGGCACACGGTATCAGGACAGCATCTGAATGGAGTTGGGGTGGCCAGCATGCAGCTGCCTCATCCCAACTCTGCCTCCAGGCTGGCCCTTTGGGCTGGTGTACAGAGGCCCTAAGTCTAGCCCACATTTTAGTAGCTTTTTTGCAAGGATATCATGGGAGACCTTGTCTTAGGCCTAACTGAAACCAAGATATACTACATCCATATCTACCAAGCTTGTGACTCTGTCAAAAAGTGACATAAGCTTAGTCTGGCACGGCTTTTATTTTTTATTTATTTTTTTGTTTTGTTTTTGAGAAACACATGCCAACTATTAGTAATCACAACATTTCTTAGTAAATGCTTACAGAGTGATCTGTTCTAGCATCTTTCCTGGTGTTGAAGTTAGGCTGACTGAAGAGCGATTATTTAGGGGACCCTTTCTCCCTTATTTGAAGATGGGGACAATATTTGCCCTCCTCTAGTCTGCTAGGACCTCTCCTGTTCTCCAGCAATTCTCAAAGGTTATTGACAGTGGTTCTGAGATTACCTCTGCCATTTATTTCAATATCCTTGGATGTAATTCATCTGTTCCTGGAGACTTGAATTCATTTACAGTAGCCAGGTATTCCTGTACTGCCTCCTTACATATTCTGTGCTGCATTTCCTCTACTGTATCATCTGCTCCATTTCCCCCAGTTTGAGCACTGTTTTCATTTTCAGAAAAGATTGAGGCAAAGGTGTTCAGTAGCTCCTTTCTCTGATCAGTATAAGCATTTTGCCATCTTCTCCTTCTTTGCTGCTCAGTCATCTGACCTTGTTTGCTTGCTCCATCCATTTTCTGGATCATGGAAATGTTCAGCCCTCTGAGGCATTTTTTGAGACACCAAATGTGAAGGAGGAACTAGGCAGCCAATCCTGGGTCAGGGCAATTGTGGAAACAGAATGTATTAAAAATGCAGAGGCTTGCCTCTTGAGAGATTCAGACAGTGTTTGGATTTGAGATAGGGTTTGAAACTGACCTTAGCAGGGTTTTGAATTGATAGAGACAGAGTTCTGAATTTGAAGTAGAAGAGAGAACTGCCTAAAGTTGGGGAGCCTTGAAAATTGAATATTAGAGTTTATTATATTCTTATACTGTGTTTAATAAATCCCTTCTTGTTGTTTTAAACCTGTCTTTTGTGAGCCATCAAGTCTCAATTGGAGTCAGGTCACACATACCAAACTAAAAAACCCACACTACAACATAACTGCAAGTCCACAGTTCTAAGGACCACCCTGAGAACTAGAAACCTAATCCAGCAAGAAAAGATGTGGGAAAACAAGAGCAGGGTGAGTGGCAGGATTCCTAGGGTTTGGCATTTGGGGACCAACCTGGGTAAGGGATCTCTCACACCACCACCACTCCATTTTTGGATTCTTAATTTCTTTTATTCAGAATGCCTGTTTTATTTTATTTTAATTAATGTATTGAATTTATATCCCCTTTTCTTCCAAAAATGGATTCAAAGGGGCTCTTTGAGAGAATGGGGTAAATTTTGCCATATTCTTCTTCACCAGTCATGTTTTATGCTAAGGAGAGACCTTTTTATGATCAGGAAGTCAGCCAAGAGTGACTTTCCATTTATTTTTTTTAATTTAGTAAAGTTCTCTCCTGGGCCTAAACCAGGGGCAGGGGGCAAAATATGACAAAATAAATAAATTGTTCAAATGGGTACAGGGTTTACATTTTGTGTTTTTTTTAATAGAGTGAAGGTGTTTTCCAGTGAAAGTTATATGCAGTTCCCAGAGTTTGATTATTTACTCATCCATGTTCTGAGACATCTTCCTTGCTCACATGCTTTATTGACATGCTTATTTTGTCTCTGTGATTCTGTGAGTTTTCCCAGTATTCCAGTTAATGGCTTATCCTTCAAATCTTAACATACAAATGAAGTGGTTTTTCAAGGACTAGCAGCACTGAAGAAAAAAGCTAAAATCTTTTTTGACATGGTTTATATCAGATTCATTTATTTCTTTTCCATGCACAGTGTCAAGGTGTGCTTCAAAGAGGATAAGAGTTTCTAGTGGGTTTTAAGTATGTCTAAGTAAATTTTTATCTTTTCTTAGAATTCTTTTTTAAGTGACATTTTAATTATCTCAGGTTTATCTTGAGTGGGTGAATGACTGAGCATCATTTTGCTACCTTCAAGCTGAAAACAAAGGCACCATCTCTGGGTGAGTGACACATGTTACATATTCTTTTGAATCACTTCTTCTAGAGTTACTTTCTTGATGCCAGATCCCAGGGTTCCCCCAGTCAGCCAAAACCAAAGCAGATCACTTCTTCTAGAGTTCTTTCATGTGATTTTAATATGAATTCAAGGAATATATTATCCAGTTTCATATCATTTAAACTCTACTATAATATAAAGCAGTGCATATCAAGCTATCTGATATGAGGAACTGGCAAGTCTTTCCCCTGAAATGCTCCAGGGACCAGTAACATATTTGTACCCATTGGCTAAAAATGTTTCTTTCCTGGAAAATCCTCAAGGACACACAGCTGATGGTTTGTGAGTGGTGACCACCACTGATATAAAAATGGAGCACTCTGCAAATATTGGGGAATGTGCAGAGATATGTATACATTGGCCTCATTCACACTAACAGAAAGCCCGGTAATTGGGTCAAATAGATGTGGGATTGCAGAATCAACTTGATCCAGAATGAAGTTCACACTACATTTTCCATTACCTAATGCCTCTGTCACTATTTAACATGGTTCACATTCACACTTACTTTTGCACGACTACAAAATGGATTCTCAGTCTTGGATGTGATTGATCCATCCTGTTTGTTTTTGGGTTTTTTATGTCAATCATATGATGCTCATGTGCATGTTTCCAGTGACACAAGCACTCAGAAGTGTGACTGTGTGCACCAGCTGTTGCTATTTCCAGTCACATCACCTCATGGTCTGCTGACAAGGACATGGATCCTGTGTCCATAGCTATTTTGCAAACCATGTTGTCATATTTGCAATCCACTTTCCTCATTTGTCTGGATGAGGGATGCCCATCTGCAAAGACTTGCTGCTTTGGGGCACCCTTGGGTGTGGGAATTCAAAGACAGAGAAAGAGGCGACATGTCCACAACAATAACATAATGCAATACATGACCTTGTTTTCCTATATGAGTGAGGCCACACATTTTGATAGCACAATGCAGTGCTTTTATGAGTCTATGCCAAGGAGATGGTGGGTATACCCCAACTCAGAGGAATTGTGGAACGTTTTTGTCATTTCTGTGTTCTCTGATGAGAAGTGGAAGGAGAAGTTCTGCATGTCATATGATTGTGGAAGAATTGAAGTCAGAGATCATAGGACAGGACATTGGTCTACATCAGGGGTAGGCAACCTTTCCCCTTTAAGGGCCGAGGGACTTCAGCTCCCAGAACCCCAGGAGCTATTGGCCAACATGGAACTATTGGCCAACATGGCTGAGGCTTCTGGGAGCTGAAGTCCCTCGGCCCTTAAAGGGGAAAGTTTGCCTATCCCTGGTCTACATCATGCCATTTCAGTGGAGAACCAGATTGCCATAACTGTGTGGTTGCTGGCAAACCAAGGATCCTATTCGACAGCTGCTACACACTTCAATGTTGAAAAATCCACAGTCTGCACTGTTTTTGTCCAAGTGGTCCTTGCCATGGAGCTGGTGCTTCTGTGGAAGGCTGTCTATCTTGGAAACCATAGAAAGGTATATATTTGTAGCTAATGTTTTTGTATTAGGTACTTTGTATCTGTATTTGTATCTTTGTGTTACTGTATATCTGTTTGCTTTGCTTTGCACATTACTTATACCCACTTATACATTTCTAATGTCCCTACAGCTGATGGCTGGCCTTGAGGCAATGGGGTTCCCACAGGTGATTGGTGCTGTGGATGGATGCGACTATGAAATTATTGCTCCAATGTGTCAGGGTGGACAGTTCATCAACATAAAAATTAGATAATTCATGCTCCTGCAGACAACTTGTAACCATACTGGATGTTTCAAAGACCTTCTTGTGGGGTGGGCAGGGTTTAATAATGATGTTTTTGTATTTTGTCACTCTGGAATTTATGATGCTTTAACGGCTGGTGTCTATGTTCCTAGGAACCCACAGTTACAATCTTTGGGTGACAAGTAGGACCACTATTGGTGACTGATGCTGCCTATCCCATTAGGACATGGCCATGACACCATTCAAAGGTATGCTGCATCCTTGTCAGGCAGTGTTCAATGAGCATCTCAACAAGGTCAGAAATGTGATTTAGAGGGCATTTGGCTGGCTTAAGGCTTGGTGGAGATGCCCCACAGCCTTCTTGGAGGTGCCAGAGGAAAATGTGTGATTACTGTATGGGTGATATTACACAATATAGTGGAGTTGGACAGAAAAGTACTGACATGCCGACCTCCACAACCAGCAATCTACACTGTGAATACTGTTGCCCCAATTCTCCTTAATGTGAACCAGGAAAAGGTAGAGGGCAAAGCTACCAGGGAAGCATTTGTTGAGTTCTTTTGCCACCAGCAGCAGGAATGACCTCCAGTCCCATAGGCATCCCCCACTCCATGTCATTCACGTGGCCATAATAAACAGTTTGTCTTCAATAAGTCATGTTCTGTGTTTTTTTTTCATGTGGGCACATTCACTTGTATCCATTGCATTTAGGTGGAAGGTCCACTTTGGTTTATAGCCTGGGGAAACTTCTTACAATGAACCATGGGTTGGTGAACTTTGGGTAACTGTTAGGGTGATTCCTCCCCCCCAGTTCAAACTAGCCAACTAATGTGTTTGCAGTTCTGATGGCCACTAGTGCTGCAAGACATTGTGAGTGATGTACCCACCCCCAATTACATCTTCCCCAAAGGTCACACACTCTCAGTCTCTGAGGAAGTTATGAGTGCCACATTAACTCAAATTTCTCCTGACCATAAGACTGGACAACATAGTGAGTCAATGCAATTAATAACACTAAATACTCCTCCTCCCAAGTCTACTATGGATATCCAATCATCTAAGATTAAAAAGATGAAGTATTTCAAGTCTAATCCTCCTGCAGTAAAAACATTTAAGCAGAGTGTATTTGACAGTTTAAATAGTTCAGTACCAGAGAAGGGAAACACATTTAATGGAAATACAACTGTCAATGAATCGCAAGTCTTTAAATCTCAAGAGCAGTCTGTAGCCTCAGGCAATTGACATTCAATTGATCAGTCCTCTTTATCTATCATCTCATGGAATGTAGCTGGTTGGAAATCCAGATGTAGGGATCCTACCTTTATGCCTTTTGTCTGTAGACATAAAATTATTCTCTTGCAAGAAATGTGGCTTGCCGAAGAGATATCTATAGAAGGGTATAGATTCATGGGTTTAAATGCAATTCCTGGCAAAGGCAATGGGAGATTATGTGGCGGCCTAGGGGTGTTATTATCCTTGGCACTAAAGGTTCAAATAATTAAGGTCTCTGCTTTTGAGCAGAATGCCTTAGCTGTCCTCTTGAAGTTCAATAACAATCTATTATATTTGATTAATATCTATATTCCCCCACTTCAAGGCCGGACTAAAATACTAAGTGTATGGAACAAACTTAATTCCTTTATTAAAAATTTGATGTTTGAGATGCCAACAGCTAATTTTATTGTTGCCGGGGATCTTAATGCCAGGCTTGGTGCCGATGATGTATCTTTATATGCTAAATACAATTGCCAACCCCCATCTCCTATTGTCATTCCACCTATAATGTGTCGTAAATCAAAAGATACCTTTTGCGACTTTAAAGGCCTCTGTTTAGCTCGCTCTTTTGATGAATTAAATCTAATTATCTTAAACGGTAGTTTCAAAGATGACCATCCAACCGAATATACACACTGGGCTGGTGCTAGTTTATCGGTTCTTGATTATATGGGGGTCTCTCCAAATCTAATTTTTCATATTTTTAAGTTTGCTATTGTTAGTAGACCCAATAGTGATCATTTTCCAGTCCTTTTGTGTTTAAAATTTCAGGATAGCCTTAACTTGCCTCTTGATAAGATCTCAATTTTTACTAATGACATTAGTCCAATTCGAGTCAAATGGTCACCTCAATTGTCTGATACTCTTACTAAATTTTTTTCTAGTGATTCAATCAAGTTGCTTTCCTCTACAATAATGGATGCTAATCTGGATTCTGTAATATTGTCAAATTACAATACGTTAATTAGTTCTTTACAACCACTACTTACTGCTTCTAAGAACAATTTTGTTAGACATAAACCAATGCGTCATCAGAGCTGGTTTGATTCAGAGTGCAAAGAACTATGGGCACACCTTAAATATTTGTTTAAACAACATAAATTAGATCCAAAACAATTTCCTGTATCTGAACTTTTAGAACAGAAGAGAAGATATAAGCTCTTAATAAGACAAAAGAAAAAGGGAGCCATGATAGACTCTTGGAACAAACTAATAATGACAGTCAGTACAAATAACCCCAATCTGTTTTGGAGAGAGGTTGCTCCTTCGTTTATTAAAAATGCAGATAATCTTACAGCTCAGATCCCAGCCCATATGTGGGAAAGTCACTTTGCCAATCTTTATGACTCTCCTGAAAACAACTCAAGTTCATTAGTATCGGACCTTATGATACAGGTTTTGTCTCTTCCCTTCTGGCCACCAGTGTCGCATTCTGAGATAAAGAGTCTTATCACTCAACTCAAACCGGCACGTGCTCCTGGTGCCGATTTCATAACCGGTGAAGTACTTAAAAATAATCTGGAATGGTCGGTTCCGGTACTTTCTAAATTATTTACAGCCATTGATAGATCTGCTTCCATACCAAAAGACTGGGGTATGGCCATCATCATTCCGATTTATAAAAAAGGCAATAGAACTGATCCATTTAATTTTCGACCGATTAGTCTCTTGAGTGTGGTGAGCAAGCTGTATACTAAACATCTGTTAAATAAATTCTTAGACTGGCTGGAGCCGGAAGATATCTTGATGGCAGAACAGGCGGGTTTTCGACCTGGACGTTCTACTACTGATCAAGCAATGATATTGCATTATCTTGCCGAAAAATATCTACATTATGGTCAACCTCTATATGCGGCATTTATAGATTTTAGGACAGCTTTTGATTCAGTTAACAGAGTTAGGTTGTGGGAAAAACTACTGTGTACTAATATAGATAAACGACTCCTTCTGCTTCTTATTAAGGTTCATGAAAATTCTAATATCAAGGTTAGATGTAGTCCTCAAGGACATGTCTCCAAGGCAATTCCTGTCAAGTCGGGTGTAAGACAAGGATGTGTCCTGGCTCCTACCTTATTTAATTTCTATATTAATTTTCTAGTCTCTGCCTTGAATAATCTATCTTTCCACCCACCAAAGCTAGCTAATAGGCATATCAATTGATTGCTCTATGCGGATGATGTTGTCATCCTCTCGTTATCCCCCATAGGACTTAAAAGATCTTTAAATTCTCTTGCTTTATTTTGTAAAAAGGAGAAATTAACAGTTAACTATTCTAAGACTAAGATTCTTACCTTTGATAATCGACCTAAATTGATTCAATGGACACTTGACAGACAACACATAGAGCAGGTTAAGATTTTCAAATATTTAGGAATTGTTTTTCATCATTCTGGTAGGAGAACAGCACACTCTGAACTTGTTATCAGTAATGCTCAAAGAACTATAACAGCAATCTTAAGATTTTTCTTTACTAAAGGCACTCAGTTCATCCCGGCCGCAATTAAATTGTTCAATGCCAAGGTTCGCCCTCAACTTCTCTATGGAGCTCAATTGGGTCCATATAGTAACATCAATGTATTTGAACGTGTCCAAACTAAGTTTCTTAGGAGAATTTTACAGGTTGGTCATTACGTTCCGAATGCTCTACTTAGGAGGGAGGTTGGGTCTATAAAAATAGAGTCTAGTTTGTGGATTAGTATACTCACCTACTGGCAAAAATTGCATAAAATACCTGGGAGGCTGACAAACCTAATTTTTTTGGATCCCTTTAAATCTACATGGGAAACCTCTATCCATAAGAAACTAGATGAGTTAGGCTTTAACAAAGATGAACTCCTAAAGCTTGATGTTGATAAAGCCAAATCCATTATCAAACAGAAAATTATAGAAGCAGAAGGACGTATAGATACTGCTTCCCTCTCTAAATATGTTTTGTTTGGTTCACAAATCTCAGTCCCTGTTCTAGCTCCATATCTATATCAGGTTACTCTTCCGAAGTTTAGAAGGGCTTTAACCTTGGCACATTTTAATATGTTGCCCACTGCCATTCTGGATGGTAGATTTAAAAAAATACCTTTTGAATTGCGTCTCTGTCCATGTGGTTCGGGCGCTGTTGAAACTAATGAGCATGTTTTACTCTATTGTCAATTTTATAGGGATGCTCGCCATCAATTGATTAGCCCATTATTGAGTAAATTCCCAGGTAAATCTGATTCCTTTTACCTATGTTTCCTAAATTTTGTTATATTGTTTGTAAAACGCGACCTCAATTGATAAATGGACATTTTATTACTGTTTAGATAGATTTGACCGATAATGTATTTATATAGCCTATTTTTAGTTTGCATATTAATTTATACACTAATCAGCTGGGTTTTTTTTCTCAATTACAATTATAATAATAATTATCATTATTAATATCATTATTACTATTATTATTGGTTTAATTGTAAAGATGGAAAGTGTCAGGGGATATGGCCGTAGTGTATTTGTCAGCTTATTGATAAGTGTTAATAGGCGACTTAGTAGTAGCATAGGTGAGATTAATGCGGTCAGCCTAATTAAGTGTATCTATCTAAAAGAGTAGTACTTTATAGATACTATTGCTCCGATACACTACGTTGTTGGCAGAATACCCCCCCTTTTTTTTTAAATAATTTTTATAATTGTTATTTAATTATATATATATATATATATATATATATATATATATATATATATTAAATCCTCCCATAAAACTCAATATATGATATGATAAAACTATTTTAAAATGTTTTTGTATATAATACAGAGAAGGGTGTGGTAATTAATTAGTAATACTGTCTAGGCTTCTCTTCCTTTTAACTAAAGGGAATGATTGTATTTGTTGAATAATGTGTCCCAGGGATAGTATTATACGACCAGAGCTATGTATGAGGTGATACCATCTTATCCTATTGAGGTTGTTAGAATTTTCAATTATCATGGTGTCCAAATAATTATATTCCCCATTTCTGTATACAACTAAAATGTGTTTTACTGTAACTTTGTGCTGACCGAATGGTCGTAATAAACAAATAATAATAATAATAATGAGTGCCACAGTTTAGTATGGCAATGACCCCTTACATGGGCTTTACCAACAATATGGCACTGCAGCCAGAGATGCCAAAGACACTATATTGTGCAGCAGTTTACATACTGAAAAAAATCTCACCATCTGCAGAAGCCCATAGTAGACCTTTACCATGTTGTTGTTGTTGTTGTTGTTGTTGTTGTTAAGTATTTATACCCTGCTTTTCAGCCAATTTACTCCCCCCCCTCCATTAGCAACCTGTCAAAAGTCTTGGCTCCACAAGCCCATGGCACTGTTATTGCCATATATTTTAAGCATTTTCTGGCCAGCTTCTGTAGCTTCTGTAACAAAAACAGAAACATGAATGTGACTTTTTGTTTTTCTGAGGCCACCATTATCCTGCTTCCTGCCAAAGAAAATCCCCTGTCTCTTCATGGTGCTAAGCCTTGAAAAGTTTTACAGTATATCAATGTACCTGTCCATAAAACAGATAGTGACAGTGCATTGGACTACAATTTTTAAATACAAATTAAAAATTGAATCACTAATATATAACCATGACACAGCAAATATTCCCTCAGTTGGGAACATGACAGCACAGTGAGTTCCATTCCCCACTGAATATTGGAGGACCCGAGAAACCACCCTCCTGTTGAAGAACATTGCCCAGCAATGTGCAGCTACCAGGAGGCTACTGCACTCCTCCAACAGGAGGAACATTGATTTATTTCAGGTGGCATCTAGGCACCTGAGCCAGCATGGGTTTGCTTGGTCAGCTGTACAATGCTATACCAAGTTTAAAACCCTGAAGGCTACATTTTTCAGGGCTGTGGAAATCTACCATGGGAACTTGCCTTCCACCAAACAGCCTTCCATTGCAGGAAGGCCATCGTGGAGGGAGAGGAGGCCAGCAGGTAAATTACACCTTTTTACTTTTTGGCTACAGAACAGGGAAAGAACTCAGCCCAAAGTAGACATTCTCCTAAGTGCAGTATTCTGTCCCTTACATTTGTAGGTTTCAGATGAAGGAGGAGACTGGAAGAAGGTTCCCCAAGCCCCCCCCCCCCCAGGAGTCTCCACACCAAGGTAAGAATAGTCCTTTGAATCGTCCCCCACACACTGAAGAACAGCACCTTATATATATGTGTGTGTATATATATGAAAGTAAGTGTGTAAATGCACAAAAATATTTATGAAGGATGCTTGACAACATGTTGCCATCCTTAAACTGGTGTGCTGTGGTTCTGCCCTGCACCACAACACATTGACCAAATTATACCAAAAGCCATGTTAAGGAGCTCTGCAATGAATGTTTGGATTTCTGAGCACAGCTTTCCTTTTCTCCAAGAATCAGGACCTGTTGCTATTCCAGCCGTAGTACCACTGCCCAACTCTGATGCTCCACCTCCAGGCTTCTGCAAGTGTACAGTTAAGGACAATGATATAATAGTATTGGAGGATGGAGCCATCTTCTCCATTACTGGTCATACATTCCATGATGCTTCTTTCCTTTTCTCTATTGCAGTGAACTTTGTTCTAGAGAGGCTGATGAGACTAGGGCAGCAGATGTCAGCTATGGAGGAGGCCCAACACCAAGTCCATTGACTATATATATTGAACACAAAATATATTATTGTTGCATTTATAAAACTTTTGAAAAAACTTTTATTGCTTAAGTATTTAACACTTTCAAAACTTATAAGTAAAAAAAAATCCTTAACAATTCCATTGTATGTGTGTTTTTTGTTGTAAGCTCCTACCCATCCACCCACCCTCCACCTATGGTCAGGTCACACACCAAAAAATAATAATAAATACCAATAAGGCATGTCAGGGGAATAGTGGGACAGGTTTCTTGATTTTCCTTACAGGCCTGGCAATGGAAGTAGTTGCAGAACTGGAAGGCTGCTGCTGAGCTACAGTTGCAACATTAGGCTGAGATTTGGAAGGGCCACCCAAAAAAGATGCAATGGAGGGCTGAACCATAGAGACAATAGTTGAAGCATCAGCTTGAGGGGGACCCAGGGACTGAATGAGAGGTTTTGCTGCTGGGAGCACTATGGTATCCACTGATGGTAAGCCCATCATTAAGGGTGGGTTGGGCTCTCCTTTTCTCCTCCTCAATAGTCATGCCCCCCCCAGGTGTGGCCCATGATTTGCCATTACAAAAGATGGCAGGTCCCTGATTACCTGTGTTTGCTCCTTTAAACAGTTAGTGAGTTCATCAAATCCCCTTCTGGTTTCTACCATAAGCACCTCCCTACTTTAGAGGTCTTTTCCCCTACTTTGGAGACCTATTTCCCTAATTTGGAGATCTCATTCCAAAGCCTGCTCTTCCCTTGCCTCTTCTCTCAGTGATTACAACTTCATATGGTCCAAGAGGAGGTTCAGCTGGCTTGACAAATGCTACATTGGTTTGTTTGCAATCTGTGCCACCTTGCTCCAGTCTTGCCTTTTAATTTGAGCAAGTCGTTCTGCTGGGGTTAGTTCAGTCCTTTGCTTAGCTGTGGTAGACACTGTGGAAGAGAATAGATAATTGGCAAATTATGAATAGAGTGGTGTAACACATGCCATAAATGAGTGATATGGCTTTGCTTCCCAATAATTTATGCAGTCAGCATGTTCCCCTACCTCCCAATTCCAAATCTCCCAAGAACCCTCTGGGGTATGTGCCAACCATTTGGCCCTGTGGCTGGAAATGTTGCAGCTTCAGGGGGGTTCTCATCACTAGGACTACCAACAGGTTCCTCCACCTGTGGCATTCCACCTGTGTTTCATCCTCATCTGGTTCCATGTGAGATTGTGCGAGGAGCACAGATTCCTCTTCTTCTCCTGGGAAATCTTCCAAAAAGGAGAAGTAGTCACTGTGGATAGTAACCAATTGCATGCTCCTACACAGTTAAGCAGCCCAAAGATAACATGGGGCCTTTGCAGACTGCCAGAAATAGTGCAAATTGAGTCCACTTTAACTGTCCTAGCTCAGTGCTAAGGAATCATGGGAACTGTAGTTTATTGTGGCACCAGAGCTCTCTGACAGAGAAGGCTCAATGTCCTAGAAAAAAATACAGTTCCCATGATTCCTTAGCACTGAACTAGGACAGTTAAAGTGGACTCAATTTGCACTATTTCTGGCAGTCTGCAAAGGCCCATGGTGATGGGGGTAGCTCAATATGAAGGCTTATACTGATCAAGCAAATGCATATGCTGTCTTGTAACAGAAATGAGAGAACTGGCATTTCTACATATTTCAACTAACAATAACTTTACAAGGCACTGACTACTGTTTGTGGTCACCTAATCAAAACAAGCAGAAAAATGGCAGCCAGAGGGCACACATTGCCACATGTTCATCCCTGCACTGTACATAATTAAATACATCCACCCATACATTAGCAATTTAAGGAAATAAACTGTGCTCATAGGCAATCAAATATTTTTATGATTTTAATCAACGTATGAGCCTGCTGCATGTGCTATCAGAAGTAACCCATAACATGGGGATGGCCTCACCTTGTGACCTGCCCCTTTACCATGAACATAAAGGTAAAGGTAAAGGTATTCCCCATTGACAAGATTGTCAAGTCATGTCCGACTGTAGGGGGTGGTGCTCATCTTTGTTACTAAGTTAATGAGCCAGAATTGTCAGAGGGTACTCTGTGATCATGTGGCCAGCATGATTGCATGGAATGTTGTTTACCTTCCCACCGAAGTGATACCTATTTATCTACTTGCATTTGCATGCTTTCAAACTGCTAGGCTGGCAGAAGCTGGGACTAGTAACAAGAGTTATAGAATTTTTTACATATAATTTATGTAAACTGTGGGAAATAGTGCATGAGACATTGTGCCACACGTATCTAGTAAGGTAGCAGTCTAGCTTTATACAACTCCTCTCAGAGCCTTCTAGATTCTTCTAGGCAAGTTTCTGCTAGAGAGGAGGAGGAGGAGAAGGTGAGCAGTTCCTCGGCAGCCATTCTAAGGAGGTGAGTTTTGAACTTTTAAAAACCCTTGGGGAGAGTGTATTGTTGCTGAGGGGGTGGAACTTCTGTGAGTCACACTTGTGAGTCACTAGGGGGTGGAGGTAGCAGTCTAGCTTTATACAACTCCTCTCAGAGCCTTCTAGACTCTTCTAGGCAACTTCCTGCTAGAGAGGAGGAGGAGGATGTGAGCAGTTCCTGGGCAGCCATTCTAAGGGTTTGAGTTTTGAGGAGAGTGTGTTGTTTTATCACTGGCAGAGAATGGTGAAAAGTTCAGGTGATCAGGAGTATTTAAAACTGGTGTTTAGTGAGGGATTTTCTTTGAGGAGGAAGGCCATAGTCCTGTTTCAGGAACTAATTAAGACTTCTCAGTATGGACACTGAGGGAACTGCTGCTGTTACCTGCAATACTTGTGGGATGTTTGTCTTCTTACCTACAGAGATGGGGAACTTCACATGCCCCAAGTGCAAATTGGTAGCCCTTTTGGAAGAGAAAGTACAGCAGCTGGAGGCATGGGTAGCTACATTTCAGCATATTAGGGAGCAGGAGGTTTTCCTGGACAGAACAGAATGAACTGTCTTGAACAGGGACCACACAGAGGAAGTTGCTAGGGAAGAGAAGTTTACTTCACATACACAGGAGGTAGACAACGGGAAGAATGTCACGCACAGAAGTAGGGAGACCAGGGATCATTCTGGAGCTTGCAGCTACAGAATCAATTTGAAGCTCTTTCCCTTATCAAGGAAGACAAGGAAGAGCAGCATGGACAGACTTCAGGGACAGAGCAGGGGACCCTGGGAGTTCCACCACAGGGAACAGTCACTGCTAAGCCTCGGAGGAGGTGTGTGGTCATGGTGGGGGACTCCTTGCTGAGAGGTACAGAAGCAGTGATTTCTGGGCCTGACAAGATGTCTCGGGAGGTGTGATGTCGCCCTGGGGCAAAGATCTGAGATGTGACAGAGAGGCTGACAAGACTGGTCAAGCCTACTGACCAATACCCTTCCTTTTGGTCCACATGGAAAAGAATGACACAGCAAGACACAGTCTTCAGAACATCACAAGGGATTATGAGGCTCTGGGTAAGAAGCTGAAAGAAATGGATGCACAGATTGTCATCTCATCTCTTCTGCCAGTTGAAAGGCATGGTCCAGGATGAGAGAGGAAAATAGCAGATGTCAACAACTGGATCCATAGATGGTGTCGCCGAGAACAATTTGGATTCTTAGATCATGGGCTGTGGTTCCATGAGGGTGGACCTCTGGCAAGGGATGGGCTGCATCTAACGCCAGTTGGAAGAAACGTTTTTGCCAACAGTCTCAAGAATTTGATCAGGAGGGCTTTAAACTGAGTTATTTGGGGATGAGAGACAGTGTTCTGGAAGACAAAAGGACTGGAAAAAACAGTCAAACTGTCATAGAGGGAACAAGACAAACAGTGTAAGGACCCAACAGTGGGAAGCAAAAAAAAAAAAAATGTGCACAGGCACCAAGTAAAGGGGACATATGGTCTTAGATGTCTCTACACTAATGCACAGAGCATGGGAAACAAGCAAGATGAACCTGAACTCCTAGCACAACAAAACAAATATGATATAATAGGCATCACTGAAACCTGGTGGGATGAGTCTCTGATTGGAATGTAGAAATACAGGGGTATAACCTTTTCAAGAGAAACAGGCCAAACAGGGAAAGAAGAGGAATAACATTATATGTCAGGGATATTTACACCAGTGAAGAAATACAGGGCATCAAGCCAGGTGGAGAGCATCTGGATAAAAATTAAAGGGGAGGGAAACAACAGGGATGTTATTGTGGCAGTCTACTACAGACCCCTGACTCAGGCAGAGGAACTGGATGATACCTTTCTAGAACAGATGACTACATACTCAGAAAGGAGAAATACAGTAGTGATGGGTGACTTCAGCTATCCTGATATTTGCTGGAATTCAAACTCAGCAAAATCCTCAAGGTTTAGCAAATTCCTCACTTGCCTTGAAGACAATTTCATTGTCCAAAAAGTGGAAGAGGCAACAAGGGAGTCAGCTATTTTGGATTTGATCCTAACTAACAGGGAAGACCTAGTTAATGGGGTGCAAGTGGTTGGATCCTTAGGTGGGAATGATCATGTTCTCCTGTAGATTATTATACAGTGGAAAGGAGAAGCCAGGCATAGTCAGACATGCATTCTAGACTTTAGGAAAGCTGATTTTAATGAACTTAGAAAAATACTGGGGGTGATCCCTTGGTCAGGAATACTAAAAGAGAAGGGAGTTCAAGATGGATGGGAGTTTCTCAAAAGGGAGATACTGAAGGCACAATTCTAACAGTTCCAATGAGGAAGAAAAATGGGAGGTGCCTCAAGAAACCAGGGTGGATGACTAAGGAACTTTCAGTTGAACTAAGTTTTAAACAGAACATGTATAAGAAATGGAAAAATGGGGAAATCACCAAAGAGGAATTCAAAGAAATAGCTAGCACATGTAGGGTTAAAGTCAGAAAAGCTAAAGTGCAGAATGAACTCAGGCTTGCTAGAGAGGTTAAGAACAATAAAAAGGGTTTTTTTGGGTATGTCCGCAGCAAAAGGAAGAATAAGGAAATGGTCACACAGGGCCACTGTGTGGAGAAGATGGCTAAAAGTTAACAGGGGACAGAGAAAAGGCAGAATTACTCAACACCTTCTTTGCTTCAGTCTTCTCAGAAAAGGCAAAGAGTACTCAACCTGAGGATAATGGAGCAGAGGACAGAAAAGGAGAATTTCAGCACAGAATAAGGAAAGAGATGGTACAGGAATCCCTGGTTAATCTAAATGAATATAAGTCTCCAGGACCAGATGAATTGCATCCAAGGGTATTAAAAGAACTGGCAAATGTAATATCGGAACCATTGGCAATAATCTTTGAGAACTCCTGGAGAACAGGAGAAGTCCAAGCAGACTGGAGGATGGCAAATGTTGTCCCCATCTTCAAAAAGGGGGAAAAAAGAGGATCCCTACAATTATCATCCAATTAGTCTGACATCAATACCAGGAAAGATTCTGGAGCAGATCATTAAACAGAGAGTCTGTGCACACCTGGAAAGATGTATAGTCCTGTAGGTAGGTAATTATTGATGGCGTTGGGTGGGAGGGTGGTAGTATTGGTGTTTTGATTAGAATGAATGTATGTAATTTTGATTGTTAGTGTTTATAACTTTGTATTACTTCCATGTTTTAATAATAGTTTTTTATTATTTTTATTTTAAAATAGCTTTTTTGGTTATGTCCATAGCAAAATGAAGAAGAAGGAAATGGTGGGCCACTGTGTGGAAAACATGATGAAATGCTAACAGGGCACAGAGAAAAGGCATAATTAATGAACACCTTCTTTGCCTCAGTCTTCTCAGAAAAAGAAAAGGAAAATGGAGCAAAGGACACAATAGGGGAAATGCAGCACAGAATAAGTAAAGAGGTAGTACAGGAATACCTGCTTAATCTTAATGAATTCAAGTCTGTGGGGTCAGACAAACTACATATGAAGGTATTAAAATAACTGGCAAGAGTAATCGCAGAGCCACTGGCAATAATTTTTGAGAATTACCAAAGAGCAGGAGAAGTCCCAGCAGATTGGAGGAGGGCAAACATTGTCCTCATCTTCAAAAAGGGAATAAAGAGGATCTCAACAACTATTGTCCAGTTAGTCTGACATCAATACCAGGAAAGATTCTAGAACAGATCATTAAACAGATAATCTGTGAACATTTAGAAGGCAATGCCATAATCACTAAAAGTCAACATGGGTTTCTCAAAAACAAGTCATGCCAGACTCATCCGATCTCTTTTTTTTGATAAAATTACCAGCTTGCTAGATTAAGGGAATGAGGTAGACATCTTGATTTCAGTAAAGCTTTTGACAAGGTCCCCCATGATATTCTTGCAAATAAGCTAGTAAAATGTAGTCAAGACAATATAACTGTTAGGTGGATTAGTAATTGGTTGACTAACCAAACCCAAAGGGGGCTCAGCAATGGCTCCTCTTCATCTTGGAGAGAAGTGACCAATGGGGTGCCACAGGGTTCTGTCCTGGGCCCAGTGCTATTCAACCTCTTTATCAAAAACTTGGATGAAAGAATAGGGGGCATGCTTCTCAAATTTGCACATGACACCAAACTAGGAGGCAAAAAGCTGCTCTTAGTGCTGCTGCAGTGGCTCTTTTGCTCCCCTTTGGCACAGCATGTGTACACACTGCACCAATGGGGCACCCTGATGCTACATGCTGTGCAGTGAGGCATGCAGTGTGATGGCAGAATTGGAGTGGAGTTGGAGTGGTTGGCAAGCAGTTGCCCCACCTGAACTCCACCCCCAGGCCAGCCCTTTTGGCTGGTCTGCACAGGCCCTGAGAGTGCTATGAATGCAGCTTTATTAAATATGAACCCTAAAATCTGGGGTTCCCTTAAATTATTCTGTTTTGGGGTGCTGGAATATGTGGGGTTTTAACTACAAAATACTGAAAAATAATTGCAAAATATACATTTGCACTAAATTGGACAGTACTAGATTTTGGGGTTGCAGCAATGGCTTAGTGGTTAAGACAGTGACTCTGATGACCGAAAGGTCAGCAGGTCAGCAGTTTGAGACCCAAGTGCTGTGCGATGAAGTGAGCTAGTTCCAGCCTCTGCCAACCTAGCAGTTTGAAGCATGGAAAAGTACAAGTAGATAAATAGGTGCCACTTTGGTGGGAAGGTAACAGCATTCCATGCAGTCATGCTAGCCATATGACCACAAAGTCATCTTGGACAATGCTGGCTTCCTTGGCTAAGTAATGGAGATAAGCATTGCGTCCTACAGTCAGACCCGAGTAGACAAACTTGTCAAAGGAGAAATCTTTACCTTTTATACTATTAACTCCAATTTTGGGTATCTGTTGTTCTCTTTTTGGGATGTTGTAAAATTCTGAAAAACATTTGGACACCTTTGACATGTTTGGAAGGGATCTGAAATTCTGGGGTACCATTGTTAAAACTTGTAAAGGAAAGCTATCCTAACAATGTTCTTTATTTAAGAGGAAGTCTCAAAATAAACCATTTTTCTTTGCTCTATTCATCCACTGCCTGAGCCTGCTCTGTACAGGATGCTGCTGAGTCCAGGTCATTAACATACAGAGACATGGAGAAACACATGCCTTATATTCTGCAGACAACACAGCAGTGAGTTTTGACAAAGTATTAAATATGAACAGGTGGCCCAGCATAAGAAACAGTAATCTGATTCTATGATTCTGTACATAATTTGATCGTTGACAAACTCATGATATGTCTGTGAGTTGCCATCCTCATCTGAAGAGTAGGCTATAAGCCACATTAATTAATTATCCAACAAATGTATTCATCATAGAGGTGCCACAGGTATGTTTTTAATAACTCTCATTTTCAACTGACATTCACCTCAGCAGATTTTTAAAAAGATGTCTTTGTCCAAGCTCTCCTCCGATATTGTGGTCGGCTCACTTGCCTTAGCAAGCCCCTCCAGCCCATTCATTTCGACTGAGAACTGCAACTGACGAGAAGTGAAATATTCTGAAGAACACAGAGGAGGCAATGGAATGACTTTTGTCTTCATCCCAGTGAAGTTCAATTAAATAAAATCTCCTTGTGACACAACAGCCCAAGAGGCGTTTTCTCCTTCCTTAGTTTTTTTTTCTACTATAGTGTGTAGAGTGAAAAAAATGAAAGTCACTTAATGGCAGTCCATCAAAATATATATATTCAAGCTTCCCCCATCTGCATCTAATTCTGTCCCATGTTAGCAAGTACAATGGAAATGCTACAGGCTTTTCTAGGTCATTTGGCATTATGTGAGAAATCACCTCCCTGTGACCCCATATGGTGAAGCGTCAGTAGCTAAACAGATTGGCAAAGCCAGGGTCATAACGCACTCTAATCCTTTAGGACATCAGTTGCTGCTTAGCCAATTCGAAAACAGCTTGACTTTCCTTTCACCAATGACACTGTTTATTTCTCTGTAACGGCACTGTCATAAAAGTTAACTGCAGTGGACAGATTTGACGTGAATTTTACCAAAGTAGTTTGAGAGGAGCTAGGCAGGGATTTAATTCCAATGTATCCTTAATACACATATGCAAGTTTACAAAACAGATTGGGCATTGTTTCTGAAGCTACCACAGATCATTTTGACTCAGTACTATTTATACCGTTCCTGGAAAAAATATGGTGTATGTGTTCAGATGACCCATTAAAATTGGAGATGCAGGACCAGGCCCTGAGATCTGGCAACCCTATGTAGCACCACCCCTATACCCAACTGCGGTGGTAAAAAAAGGAAGGGGGGAAATCTTGGTATGTAATGTTTCATGGACCTTTGGACAAGTTATCCTCTAGTATGTGCTTTCTTCTTTTTCATTATTACAATGCTTGGAAAACTTGGAAAAGTTTGGGTTTTTGGGTTTTTTTATGACAATTCCCTCCACCCCTGCCCATGATCAGGCTTCTGAAGATTGTTATCCAAAACAGTAACTTCTCCAAGCTATATGCGGGCCTTGCTTGACTTAGGGCTTGTCTACACTAGCCAGAATATTTTGGACTGGCCCTGGAGAATTCTGGTCCACCATTTCTCCTGAATTCTCTCCCCTTACCTCCTGAAGATGATGGGGAGCTGTGGTCCTCATGAGACAGCTGTGGGCGCAAGTTGTTCTGAAATGCCCGAAATTCATTCTGATCTCAGACAAGCCCAGAGTGACTCACATCCACAGAGTGACTCATTTGGGACACTGAGGGACCTGCAGCTGCCCATCACTGCCCACTGTAGCAGCATTTTGCTCCAGGAAAACCCAGAGCAAAAGGCAAAGTTTTTAAAATGTGGGACAAGGGGTGGAGACCCCAAATCAAGTCTGGGCATTGTGCAAATTCAGTAAACAAGCTCTTAACTGGTTGTGAGTACTATGTCCTAAGTAATGCTTATAATGAAGATTGGGTGTGTGTATATCTTCAAGTCGCCTTTTAGTTTACAGCGATCCCATGTATTTCATAGGGTTTTCTTATGCCAGTCCCTTCCACTGAAACAGATCCTACAGCACCAAGTATTCATACCACACTTCCAAATTCTCAAAATGACCTGGAGTCATGGCAAGTCAGATGAACTGTGGGAAATTAAAAATCAGACTTAATCTGTATTCTGCTGAGAATGCAAGGTTGAAAGGCAGAAAAAATAAAAAGAAGACAGAACAAGCAGCCATATGCCTTGATGGGGTTCTGGAGTGTGGCAATTACTAAAAGATGTTAGCTGTGTAAACATATGAATTAACACAAGAAAGAGTTAAAGTCACTTTTTTTTTTACAAAGATGAAAAAAAGGATTTCTAATTTCTCTTTTTTTTCCATACAGCATTTTCTCCTCCTTTCTTTTGCTAACATTTAATTATAATTTACAGTATTAAATTGGGAGGGGCCAGGCACTTCAAATGCATAGCTTGTTTTGCTAATGTTTAAATTTTAATCTATAGAGAATAACAAATATAGGATTCTTTTGTTATCTGTCAGCATTTTATCCAGTCCACTGGGGACCCTGTGTAACTTCAGAGGAGACCCATCTGTTTCACTGTTCTGCTCATTATGCCAATCAAAAAGTCACTTCCAACACAATGAAGAAAGACATCAGTTCTGTAAGCAAAGAAAATGAAAAATGAACCATCATGATTCATTTCTGTCTATTGTTTCATGAGCAAGAATTTGCATTTCATGAATAATAACACTCAGCAAGTTACTTTTAATTTAGGTTTTAATTAGTTAGTATAGAAATCGTTGGCTTTGCTGTAGGGGTATGCCAGTGTTTATTGATATCACAGTTAAACACAAGATGATTAGTCCTTTAAACAAAAAAACTTTTAAAAAGACTTGTGTCACACTAGATGCTATTTACAGTTAATTGGTCAAAATAGCAAAAACATCTGCCTTCAATTAATACTTCTTTTCATATTGCTTTGCTTGTTCTTTTGTCTTTACTGTTTCACTTTTTTTAAAAAACTATGAAAACCTTTTTTTACTGTTAAACTTATTTAATTTAAATATTTAATTTAATCTAAACTTACTTAATTTAGAGCAAATTACTTTTTAAAAATACATAGGAAATATAATGAATCCATTATGATATTAGTCTTAGTACAATAACAAACAAAACCCACAAAACAGCAATATCTTTATTGAGCCCACTAAAAAACACAAAATACATGATGCAAACTTTTGAAGCTCCACTAGCTTCTTCATCAGGCAAGAGTATTAAAAGTCATGCGGTGGGGGGGATGACAATTTTAAAATCATAGGCCTATATTTTGTCACGATGTGGTTATCCATTATGATGGTATGGAGGGATATTCATGTAGGCAGAGGCCATTCCTTTTGTCCATGTGAGTTCTGGGAGACTAAAGAATCTTAACCTCCAGGAAATTAAATTTAAACTCAATTAGTGACACAAAAGATGCTTTCTTTGAGATTCAAGTTGTCTCTGTCCTTTGCAAAGCTACCGGTCCCCTTATTAGGCAGAGAACATTGAATTTCTCAAGAAACTTCTGTGGTTGCATTGGGGAAAAAATTAAGTGCTGTTTAGGTAAAACACTCCAACTGCAGTCCCTAATGAATTAAGGTTTACCTTCATTGGAAGTAGAAACATTAAAGAATTAAGTCCCAGTCCCTTGGCTCCCTCTTTAGTATTCCTCTGTTGTAGCTAAAATGTAGTATTCTTGAATCCAGAAAACATATCCAAGAGAAGCTATGTTGGCCATATCATATTTTTATTGGCACAATAAAGATATCACTGTATTGTGGATTTGGGGTGTTAGCATACTTTGCTGCATGGCCAACACAACTATGCCTGGATATGTTTTCTGGATATTAGTCTCAGGTCCTGAACAGACTACCAGCAATAATCCAGTTTGAGACTTTGTGGGGATGCAGACCGGCACTTTAGACTGTGGAGTTGGGGTGGGGTGAACACACGACAACTGCCCCGACTCCACCCCTACTCTACTCTGATGGTGCATGCCCGACTGCTCAGCGCACAGTGTCAGGGTGGCCTGTTGGCACAGTGTGCAGACACACTACACCAAAGGGGTTTAAAAGAGCCACAGCAGCAGCTCTAAGGGTGGCTTTTTGCCATCCTGATAAGGAGCAGGATTTGCCCACTCTTTTTGGGGCAGCAAAAAGAAGGATCGGGGCTGTGGCATGTGATTGTTGTGGCCCCGATCTGCCACTCACAGGGCAGCACAGAACCGCCCCTTACAGGCCATCTGCATCAGACCTTTAACTGTCCTGGCTCAGTGCTGGGAATCATGGGAACTGTAGTTTATTGTGGCACCAGAGCTCTATGACAGAAAAGGCTCAATGTCTCACAAAAAACTACAATTCCCATGATTTCCTAGCATTGAGCCAGGACATTAAAGTGGTCTCAAGCTGGATTATTTCTGGAAGTCTGTTCAGGCCCTCAGTTAGAGTAAAACTGCTGAAGGAATGGAATTTACATAAGTATTGACTTTGTCTACTGAATCAATTACAGTCAGCCCATTCTGGACCCACACACATACACACACACACACACACAGATACCAAAATCCATGGATGCTCAAGTTCCATTAAAACTTCAATTGTTGAATGGTTGGGTGTGCATGTGGCTACATTGCCATTAGGGACAGCCACCTCTGCAGCTGGCACACCACCTCCCTCAGGAGTCCTGGCAGGGAGTTCTTGAGCTGCTCCAGGCAGGGCTCACTCCCCTTTCCCAGAGGGGCTGCCAGTCTCCATTGTTGGTGGCTGAGGCAGTTTTGGAGTCCCCACCAGGCACTGTCCATGCCCCCTTCTCCCATCACCAACTGGGAGCTCATGCTGAGGGGTTGGATGGGCAGAGACCCCCTGCTGCTCCCTCTCCCCATCCACCTGTGCTACTCCCCCAGCCTGGCAGCAGCGGCATCTCTGAAAGATAGGCAGGAGCAATGGATGGCCAAGATGCTGGTTGGCTGTCCTCCCCATTTCAGGCAAGCATGGACAGACACAGGGCAGGGGTTGTCCCTAATGGTGGTGCAGCTGTGTGTACACACCAGCATTGGTAGCAACATGGGCTTGCCATCCACGGATGCTTAGATGACGGATGAGTGTAGCCTACTCTAGTTGAGACTAGATCATAACACGATCAGCTTCAAAACCATCACCTTGTTGGGGCTGTTTGAGGTCTAAGATTTGCACATTTTTGTAATTGAATTGGGACTGCATATATCCCTGGGCAGATGCTCATGCACAAAAAGCCTGTGGATATCCCACTAATGGGTCCAAGGAACAGCCATCTTGTTCCTCATGTTCTTGTTTCTGTGCAGGGGTAACATTTTCTTGTGAAAATATTCTTATCACAGTGACCCTGAGGCTACATCATGTACTAGAATTTGTGTACAGATCTTTGTTCCCAGGAGCATTTGGAGTTCTGTTACATAAATTGTGGCAGGTGCCACAGTTTCTAACAGCTTTTTAGTAATTTCTTTCTCTTTTCCCAAAAAGAGTGACACTTACATTTCAACCCTTTTGGAAGCACTTGTTTTAAAATTTTGAAGTGCATTCAGATTTTTCTAGGGATGCACAGGATGGAATCCTGTTAGAATTATATGGCTGCATGGCCATATATCTGCATTGCCACATAATTTTAACAGAAGATTTGGTACCAAAGGCAAAAATAATATGGAAAGAATAGAGATAGGGTTTTTCATCATAAAAAAGAAGAACAGCTCAATTTACAACTAGACCGAGGTCTAGGATTAAAAGGAAGGTCTGGGTTAATATAAAAAGACTTTGGAGATTATCAGACTCCTGAGAGTGATGGGAGCAAAGTGGCATGCTCCCATCACAAATGTGCAATTGGGGCAAGAATATCAGATGAGGTCACATGATGTCACCATTATCCATCCTTGTCCCATCTGTGGGGAGGAATTCTCCAATCACTTTTCATTAATGGAACAAGGATGGAATAATGGTTAAGTCGTCTGATATTCTTGCCCCAATCACATGATTGTGATGGGAGTGTCCCTCTTTGCTCCCGTCACTTACAGGCATCTGATAATTTCCTTTGTAAAAAGAAGCTTCTTTGTCAGAGGCTTTGTTAACTGAAATATGCTTATGTTCCACTACTGTACATTACTAAGACTGGTGATAAACATAATATGGGATTTTTATCTAGAAGGCCTGCAATGTTTTCACAGTAGTGAAAACATTAAAGTGTCAGTACTTTATGGTAATATGATTAAGCAAAACTCTCCAGCAATTCCAATAATAGGTTAAGGTCATTTAAAAAAAACAAAAACAAAAAAGAAGAGCAACCTATATATATTATAGGTTAAATTACTTTTCCATCATCCTTTTAGCTGAGTGTTTTATTTTGCTCAAGGTAAATCAATGAAAAATTATCTACTGGAATATAGCATGTTGTTTACATAAATTCACAAGAGACCAGTTTCAAAATGTTCTTGATTTGGCAGCCTATAAAATCAAAATGGTTATCATAAGGGTTATGATCTTCTGTTCCATAGATGGTTGATTCTGCTTATTATATCTGAATGCAGACTAATTTTCTCAGAACAAACTTTCTGAACATGATGTTCTTAGAAACGTTCAAATAAAAGTATATCTGAGAATGTCATCAGCTTCTGTGAAAAATGCAAGCCCTAATTATAGACATAGAACTATGGTTGTGTGCCTCCTCCCTTCCACACTCTTTTCTTTTCAGTACTCAATGTCAGAGACAGAAATCGAGATGGGGTAGAGAAATAATGTAGTGTATTTAATGTAAAAGAAAAACAGTAGCCACCTGTCCAATCTATTCATAGAAAATGTTATGCGCATATACAAAGTTTTTGGCTCAGAGTCAACTGTAAATGTTAAAGCAAGAGGGGAGGGCATTTGAGAATGATTTAAATAGACCATGTCACAGCCTGAGGGAGTACAAGTTAAATTGTAACTGTTAGTACATTGCAGAGACAAAGACAGCAGAGAGGTCAAATAATAGGAAATTCTAATGACAAACTAAGGCTCAAAGTTGTTATCACAGAAATAAATTTGAGGCAGGCTAGTTGGTTTGTGCTTTAGAAAAAAAAATGATTTGTAGTGGCGTCTAGGAGTGTTGTAATTTCAGTGAATGAACATATGATTCTGCCTTAAACTGAATCAAAACCATCTAGCTTGCTATATTTTCTACTCCAACTGGCAGTGGCTGCCTGAGGTCTCAGGCAAGAGTCTTTCCCATCATACACTGATGGATGGAAAAGCATCCCATAGGATATGACAATATTGATAAAAGCAAAGACTGCTGACTTTTCACACTTCTCTATGAAGAATTCACACTTTTGCAACTCTTATGGGAAATTTAAGAGAAATTATGTGTGTCCACACTAATGCTTACATTTTAAAATGTGAATGACTAAAAATACACACAACTGCAAAAAAAAAAAAAATACAGACAAGAGAAACACATACAGTAGAGAAAATGCATAAATAAATGCACAAACTGGAAAAATGCATTAAAGCATTTTTAATTCAAATCAAATGCCAATGAGGAAGGAAAAAATAAGGACTGAGATCATAGATCATCAACATAACTATGATGGCAGATCTTCATTAGCATAGTTATGTCTGATTATGTCAACCACAAAAGCCTACCTTTTCAGTCTGGCAGAGCCCCAGACAAAGTGCTTCCAAGGCACTGGAGATCAGGGCACTGGGAAATGCCATGGTTGCAGCATGCATCAAGATCAGGCAGCTGAAGAGACCCCTTGGGATTCTGACACAACGCTTGACCGGGAGAACATTGCAGATGTCATTTTCCAGCATCTCAGAAATGCTTCATTGGGGGAGCTGCCAGGCTGCAAAGATTAAGCTTGTAGGTCATGCTCAGTCATTAACTACTATAAGTGTGAATCCCCAGCATTTACAACATCATAAGTTCAGCTTATGACCTTGTAGCTGCTGAACAGTCAAGTCTTACAACTGAAAAGCCAAAATGAAAGCAAAGCAACAAGAAGCAAAGCAAGAACTGGGGAGGGGGGGGGGATCTGGGTGGAATCTGGACAAATGAAAAACACACACACTATACTAATTTTTTTTAAAAAAAGAAAGAAAAACACACCCACTATCTAACTATCCTACTACTAACAGAACCTCCTTCGAATACTTTGCAGTATACTGATTAGGAAGAAGATCATACTTAATAGTAATAAACTGATCTGTATGGTCCCCATTGTCTCACCAGGTAGTATCCTGAATATGCAGCATAATTGTGGACTAAAGCAATGGGGTGGTGGTGGTGGTGGTTAAAACTGCCCACCACAGGGCTACATACTGAATTGTTACTTTGAGACCTTGAGTGCTGAAACTCATTTTGATAAATTATCTTTAAGAATCACCATGGCACCTTGTCTCATACTTTATGAATCATAATTTTATTATAGCTACCTCTTGCCAACTTGTCCTCTGCAGTGCATTGCACAACTAATGTCACTATGAACAGCCACAGTGACATTTTCATCCGATTAAAACAAAATTGCTGGCAATTGGGGCTGTCCAGTCAAGGCCTGTGGATCAGGCAGCTTACCAAAACCACGGAAAGAATTAAAATCTCTCCACTGGCTGCCTATTTGTTTCCGGGCCCAGTATAAGGTGTTGGTTATTACCTTTAAAGCCCTCAATGGCATGGGTCCAAGCTATCTTGGCTCTCCCACTGTTTGTTGCTGGTTGGCTATTGTTGTTTTTTAATTTTTATTGTATTGTTGTGTTATTGTATTTTTAATATGTTATGTTAAGGTTTTAATTGGATCTGTAGTTTAACACTGTTTTAATGGGGGAGGAGCGTGGGATGTTTATTTTTAGATTTGTATGGATTTTAATTCTTGTAAGCTGCCCTAATTGCTCGACAGAGGGGTGGGGTATTATTATTATTATTATTATTATTATTATTATTATTATTATTTAAAATCAGCACATTATACACACATACCAACATTAGTTTTTCAGAACAAAACATGGACACTCCTGCAGACTTATATGTATACCTAGGAACTTGGGTGAAATTCATCAGATTCACATTTAAATGTGGAGTAATTTTGCTCTTTTGAATGAATATACAAACTGAACCTCAATTATCTTTCAACATTTGCACTTCTTCGGACTCATTCCCACTTACATTTTTTGTAAGGTATATTTTTCCCACTTACATTTAAACAAGTTTGCAATTCACCCTCATTCCATGTCAGTGAGTCATTTCCAAAAGGTCCGTCGTTCCTACTATGAAAACAGATCTTTTCATTATTCCTTTGTAATAGCTTCTTTTTTGGCATGATTGTTGTTCTCACTAGTTTGCGCCGCTTCAAAATGCATGTCAATCATCTGCGCATCATCGGTGATGCGAGCTGCAACACAGTTAGGACAGGGGCATTCCAGGTGCTGAGTGGGGCGACTTTAGCAACTGAGCCTTCCTCTGCCCCTCAGCAACCCAGGCTGCTCAAGCACACCTTTTCTCCTTTGAGAAGCCTGGCTTGGGGACTATATATATATATATATATATATATATATAATTGACAGGATATGCAATCCATTGGTTTTGCAATTACTTGCCTCACTGAGCTGCAGTCCACCTGTAATTGCAAGAACTTGCAAATACAATGGATCACATATTCTGACAATTTTTTAATATATCATGAACCCATAGGTCCCACCATAAACACAAAGACAGTGCTAAGAGAGGGGGAAATGGCTGATTTCCCAAAAACTGAGGAGGGATGGTAAAGACTCCTCTGCCATTAGTCCCTCCCCTCCAGAATGATGCAATTCAGATCTGTCATTCCCACTTGTTGAACACGCTTCAGAATTGATTCTTTTCAAAAGAACCACCAAAAAAACTAGTGTCAG
The DNA here is from genome assembly GCA_026167975.1 of Phrynosoma blainvillii. Lineage (NCBI taxonomy): Eukaryota > Metazoa > Chordata > Lepidosauria > Squamata > Phrynosomatidae > Phrynosoma > Phrynosoma blainvillii. The sequence goes on from JANUYF010000009.1 coordinate 12,958,289, forward strand.
AAAACAGCGGGTTTTTTGCATTTCATCATGATTGAAACCGTGCACAGTAGGATCAGAATCAGTTTCAAGTAGGAACAACAGTCATATAACCCAATCTGCAATTTGCTTTAAATCATAGTGGGAACATGGCCTTTTAACTTTGCAATGGTGTTTTGCAGTAAAAGGGGCTGCAGCACTTATCCGCAGCCATTGTTGCCTCCTCCTGGCTACCGGCTGGGGTTCTTCTTCCAAGGAGCTTCCCCATGCCCCTTTGGCTCCATCCTTCTCAGGAACCCCCAAGGCTCTTTGGAGGGCACAGCTAGCAGGATAGGGGGCCAGTGGGGTGAGGGCTGCCTGCTTGAACCCTATTAGTCAGCTGGGTCTGACCAGAAGGAAGATTGCTGTTTGGTAGTCTTCATTCAGGTCAGTCAGAGCAGCAGAAATTGCTACATGTGGAGGAACAGATTGAGGGAACAGTGGAGGACAGCAGCAGATGGCAACAGATGGTAGCACAAAATGGCAGGAAGTGGTGAGAACTGGCAGGAAATGGCAAGAACTAGAAGAAAGCAGAAAAGCAGTTGACAGCAGGGTAAACAGTAGCAGGAGGCTCCAGGCATGCAGCGGTGAGGGAGTAGCAACGTAGCTGGCCAGTGGCATAGTGACCATGTGGTAGGCCACCACCACCAAGGACTACTAGCAGCAGCTTGGGACATCAGCACAGGCAATGAGCCACACCTAGTGATCACAACAGTCCTTTTCAGGGTTCTCAGCTGATTGCCCAGCACTGTAACACTCCCCTTTGCAGGGCTGCCAGCTGGTCCTCCACTCCCAAGACATCTTGTGGGGAGAGGTTTGGTGCTGGTCAAGTTCCAGGGGCAATGGTATTATTAATGGTCAGGTTAAATAATATGGAAAGAATAGAGATAGGGTTTTGCATCATAAAAAAGAAAAACAGTTCAACTTACAACTAGACAGAGGTCTAGGATTAAAAGGAACGTCTGGGTTAATATAAAAAGACTTGGGAGATTATCAGACTCCTGAGAGTGATGGGAGCAAAGCGGGATGCTCCCATCACAAATGTGCAATTGGGGCAAGAATATCAGATGAGGTCATGTGATGTCACCATTATCCATCCTTGTCCCATCCGTGGAGAGGAATTCTCCAATCACTTTTCATTAATGGAACAAGGATGGGATAATGGTGAAGTTGTCTGATATTCTTGCCCCAATCACATGATTGTGATGGGAGTGTCCCTCTTTGCACTCACCTCCTAAACAGTTTCCAGACTTGGTAGAGAAAATTGGGGTTCCACTAGCACAGGAGATGGAGGGCCCCTTCATGTCCCTTGTCTACCTGGGTATCCATTTGGATTCAGTGTGGTGGTGGGGGCAGGCGGGTATCCTCTTTCTCAGAGGACAAGCTATCAGCCCCCTGGGCTCAGTTCAAGAGGCTCACACAATGCCAGAAGGCATCGCTCAAGGAGGTGCAAGTTCTCTTGGGGTGCCTCAATTTCACATTTTTATTTGTCACCCCAGTAAGAGCCTTCTGTTCAAGTTAGCTAGGATTACGAGGGGAGGGCATCTGCCCCCCACACCAGATAAGGATCACTAGAGGGGTAAAGGAGGACTTGGAAGCCTGGGATGGTTCCTGGATGATTACAGTGGGGATTATGATGATGATGATTATATTTATATTAATTTATACCCTGATTTTCCCCCACAATTGGGACACAGATTGGTTTACAAGTGTTTTTAAAAAACAATAAAATTAAGAATATACAAAATAGGTATTAAAACAGAACTAAACTAGTATAGTTTCTAAAACACATAGCCCATTAAAAAACAAAATGTAATTTAAAAGAAAAAAGTGCTTAAAAGCAGTATATATTTAAAAAGTTAAAAATATTAAAAATTAAAACCATAAAACAAAACTACATACAGACCCTTAAACCTTCAATCCAGCACCACACACCATCGAGGGCCCAAACTCAATTGTTTGTGAAGGCATGGTGACACAAAAACATTTTCACTTGCTGCTGGAAGGACAGCAAAGACATCCTGTCCTCTCTGGGGAAGGAGTTCCAAAGTCTGGAAACAGTAACTGAGAAGGCCCTCTCCCTTGTTCCCACCAAATGAGACTTAGAAGGTGGTGGGACAGAGAGGAGGGCTTCTCCAGATGATCTTAAAACCCTAATGGGTTCATACATGGAGATACAGTCCTTCAAATAGCCTGGACCCAAGCTGTATAGGTCAAAACCAGAACTTTGAATTGAGCCCAGAAACAGACCAGCAGCCAGTGGAGCTGTTGCAAGAAGGGAATTGTTGTTCCTTGTAGCCAGCTCCATTTAACAACCTGGCTGCAGTTCTTTTGGGTTTCCATGTGGCAAGCCCCATGGGAGACAGGATCTAGATTACAAGATTACTCGAATGCTGTGGGGAGCCTCGTGTTTGGTGTATATTGCCACCACATTAGACAGAATGAGCAGCTCTGACATGCAGTAACTAGCATGACTTCTCAATATCTATGTAAAGAACAAAAAGCTAAAAATCCCTAGAGAGTGATTACTTATACACCCCAATTTCTTATATCCTATAAACATTTTTAACAACCATTACCTCACCTCAATAAAATGCAGTGAGATAAAATTGCCTTGAAGGCTGCTGGATGATCTGCCCCCAAAACTGATGAAAATCAATGAACAGTAAGTGCTATTAAGCATGTAGAGCTTTTAAAAACAATAATTCTCTGTGATAAAAAATATTTCTGATGTGGCAACATCACTTTGAACCTTCTCTGCAATTATGAAACAAGAAACAATACCAACTGAACTATCAGAGGCCTTGCATATTTGAGTTTTCACATGACGCTTAGGTTTCATGGAGGCAAGCTTTTGGACCAGTTGAAGGAGAACTATCAAAGGTTCAGGGCTTTGTAGGAAAGACTGAGAAAAGACAAGGTTATGCTATCCAGTCTTAATATGAATTGAAAGGTAGGTGCTTGAAGAAACAGCTCTTGATGAGTTGGTGAACGAATTTGTCTTCTCCTTTTTATAAACTAGTCAGTCTAAGATCATCTTAATTAAACCATAGAGAATTTCAAGGAGAGAAGAAAATTAGAAGAGGGGGAAATACTGAAGAAAGAGAAAAGCCCTTGACAGAAAAAAGGCTCTGAAATCTAATGAGATTTGTTTGCCTTTAATTTTGAAGTGGGACTGGGATGGTTGTAGCAAAACTTGAGATATCAAAGAAATTTCACCTAAAGCAGGGCTTAGGAACATTTGGTTCTCCAGATATTTTTTAACTACAGCTCTCACAGTTTCTTACCATTCGCCATTTGGGCTAAATTTACAGGGAGGAAAAGTCCAAAACATATGGAGGTCCAACTGCATTGTTTAATACTGCCCAGGACACTTAAGAGTCATTATAAGTACCTGAAGGGCATGTTCACCTCTGCCCATTGCAAGCACATGTTTGGGTGGGGGTTAGAAAAATACTTATGTCATGTTTTGTGCCACTCAGAGGTGTTCCTTTCACTCTTAGGAAACAGTCCCCCAAGTTAGGAAGAGGTTAAATGTGGAGACACAGAGAGAGTCTCAGATTTGTGCCTCTGTGTTAGAGACCTGTTTCCCTGCTCTGCTCATCAGCTAACCTAGACTCCTCTTCATAATAATAATAATAATAATAATAATAATAATAATAATTTATTTATATTTCCCGCCTCTCCCTATGGATCGAGGTGGGAGTACAAAGATAAAATGTACAAAATGTACAGTAGTACAATCAATAAAAAAAGAAAACATAACAATAAAACCACAACAGTAATAAAAAGAACAATAATAAACAATAAAACCCAACAGTAAAAACAATAAAATAACAGCAATAATTAAAACAATAATAAAATTACAATACAAGACTATGCCGCGAGTGATATAATCTTTTTCACCCGGGAGGTCCTTATAAGATGGTCATATCTAATCTTATGTTCAGCTAGGGAGGTCAGGTGGATAGGCCCGCTGGAAGAGCTCTGTCTTAAGTGCCTTCTTAAAGGCCTCTAGCGTGGAAATAAGATGAATCTCCTCCAGCAGGCCATTCCATAACTTGAGGGCCACAGCCGTGAATGATCTTTGGGAAGTAGATATTAGTTTAGTTTTACAGTAATTTAGTAAATTCTTCCCTGATGTTCTGAGGCTGATGCTCTTCATGATGGAGGGTGAGAAAATCCCTATGTGCATTTCAGTCTGTAGTCTCTTAAGAGTAGTCCTTAGCCCCCTAAAATGTCAGGAGTAGAGTTTTAGCTTCCATGCTGCCCCCCTTTTATTTTGTCAACAGTTTTCATTGGTTATAGATGAGGGGGTTGTTTCTATAGCTATCTGTTTCTGTCTTTTAATAAAGAAATGATCATTTTTGATGTAAGATTAAATTGTACTTCCACCTCATTCTCACTTGGAGTCAAGGTTAATTTTCCATTTATCAAACTTTCATCCTGCAGACAGTTAGTGCCTAGAAGAGCTTTCCCCCCACCTCCACCAGTAAAACTACTGCACTGCTTTCCATCCTGACATATACAAGAAATGGTACTGCAACTCATGAGTCTTCTTGTATAGGTTCTGGCAGCAGCACAGGTCTGGGAGAGGAGAAGCCCCCCAGGGGATGACAGTGAGCATTCCAGAAAAATCAGCTACACAGATCCTAGAATCAGCTGAGAGAGGGCAGCGCTCCCATGCATGCCCTCCCAGTCACGTACTCTATCAGTGAGCAGGTAAGGGGAAGTGAGCGGGGGTGGGGTGGGGGGCAGAGTGGCTCTGGTTCATAAGAACAACCTGACCTTGACCAGGATATCTGTCTGGAACACAGTCCACTTTGAGTGTATGTACCTAAGCCTGAGGACTAAGGATAGTTTGGGGATTCTGTTGGTATACCATCCACCCTGTTGTCTAACAGACTCCCTAACCATGCTGACACTGCTGGTCTCAAAGTTGCTGTTGCTGTTGCCCAGACTTCTTGTTCTGGGTGACTTCAACATTCCACTCAAGACCAGTCTGTCAAATCTAACAGGAGTGGCTCAGGAATTCATGGAAACCATGACAAACATAGGCCAATCCCAATTGGCCGTTGGGCCCACTCATTGTGCGGGTCATACCCTCAATGTGGTCTTCAGTATGGAACAAGAATATCCATGGGTGGAGGTTATTAATACCTCCACATTGTCATGGATGGATCATTTTCTGGTCAAGGCTGAACTAAGAACCACTGTCCACCCCACTGGGGGTGGTGGACCTATTAAAATGGTCTGTCCTCAAAGGCTAATGGAACCAATTGGATTCCAGAAAGCCTTAGAGGGTTTAATAGTTAGTAATGATGGTAATTCTGTCGAAGCTTTGGTTAATACCTGGAACATTGATCTTGCCAAGGCTATTGACACAATCGCTCCTAAGCGTCCTTTCCAACCCACTTCTAACCGAAAACCATGGTGTATGGAAGAACTTAGGAAGATGAAGTGGGTTGGACAATGACTAGAGCGCATCTGGTGGAAAACTCATATCTTATCTGCCAAGACTCATCACAGGAATTTTCTTTGTTCCTATTGAGAGGCAATACATGCAGTGCAGAAATCTTTCTCCTTTGCACGTATTGCATCTGCAGAATCTCATCCAGCAGAGCAGTTTAGGGTGGTAAGGGAACTGACACAGGTTTCACCTGTGCAGAACCCATTACTTAACCTGACAACGGCCTGCTGTGACACATTTAACAACTTCTTTGCAGATAAAATCTCTCAGATAAGGGCTGACTTAAATGCCAGTGTTGTAATAGAATCAATTGACGACGTATCCAGCAACTCCATTGATGAAATTATACTGGATCGGCTTCAATCTGTAGACAAGCTCCTTGGTAGAGTGAGGAAAATAACCTGCCCTCTTGATCCTTCCCCTTTGTGGCTGGCCATCCAGTGGGGAGATGCCTTGAGGATGTTCCTTAAGAACATCATCAATGCATCCCTTAGGGAAGGTTATGTTCCATCTTGTTTGAAAGAAGCAGCGGTCAGGCCGCTTCTGAAAAAACCTTTCCTGGACCCACTGGACATGAACAGCTATAGGGTAGTCTCTCTACTACCTTTCTTGAGCAAAGTGATCAAGAGGGTGGTTGCTCTTCAACACCAAGCTGTTTTGGAAGAAACCGATTATCTAGATCCATTTCAAACTGGCTTTAGGATGGGATTTGAGGTTGAGACCACCATGGTCACCTTGGCTGATGACATCGACAGGGGTAGTGTGACGCTGCTGGTGCTACTGGACCTCTCAGCAGCTTTTGATACAATAGATCAGGGGTAGGCAACCTTTCCCCTTTAAGGACCAAGGGACTTCAGCTCCCAGAAGCCTCAGCCATGCTGGTCAATAGTCCCATGTTGGCCAATAGCTCCTGGGATTCTGGGAGCTGAAGTCCCTTGGCCCTTAAAGGGGAAAGGTTGCCTACCCCTGCAATAGATCATACCATCCTCCTGGATCTCCTGAGAAGGTTGGGAATTGGAGGTACCACATTGCAGTGGTTCCCTTCCTTCCTCTCGGGCAGATCCCAGAGGGTGATGCTCGGGGGCAGTTGCTCTACAAAAAAGGAGCTTAATTATGGCATTCCCCAAGGTGCCATCCTTTCCCCGATATTATTTGATATATATATGAAGCTGCTGGGAGAGATCATTCGGAGACATGGGGCACGGTGTTATCAATACGTTGATGATACCCAGATATATTTCTCCATGTCTCGGTCATCAGCTTTGACTTCAGATGGCATCTCTCCTCTCAATGACTGTCTCAAGGCAACAATGGACTGGATGAGGAAAAACAAATTGAAACTGAATCCAGATAAAATGGAGGTACTTATAGTAGCGGCCCCAAAACCAGCTATTGGGACACAATCTCCAGTCCTGGATGGGGTCACACTCTCCTCTAAGGACTGTGTTTGCAGTCTGGGGTGCTCCTGGATCCGTCTCTCCAGATGATAAATCAGGTAAATGCGACGGTCAGGAGCTCCTGTTATCAGCTTCGGCTGATACACCAGCTGTGCCCTTTCCTGGAAATTAGGAACCTTGAAACTGTGGTGCATGCACTGGTAATCTCTCATCTTGACTTCTGTGCTCTACATGGGTCTACCCTCGTTCTTGGTCTGGAAACTCCAATTAGTTCAGAATATGGTAGCCAGGTTTGTCTCAGGAACAACAAGAAGAAACCATATTATGCCTGTCTTAAAATCCCTTCACTAGCTGCCCATTAATTTCTGGGCACAGTACATGGTGTTGGTTATCACCTTTAAAGACCTAAATGGCTTGGGTCCAACCTATCTCCATGACCATCTCCTTCCATATAATCCATCCCACACACTCAGGTCCTCTGGGAAGAATTTGCTGCAACCTATAAAAACTAGGCTGTCTGCAACCGCCCAGAGAGCCTTCTCAGCAACCGCTTCCAGATTATGGAATGGCCTGCCGAACGAACTTCATCTTATTACCACCTTAAACAGCTTTAAAAAGGCTGTTAAGAATCTCTTCCAGCAAGCCTTTCCTGAATAGATCTTCCTGCCCCAGGAGTCAGCCTATCTTCCTCCACAAATTCCTGCCACAGCTATTGCTATTGTTAATGCTGTTTTGTGACAGTGATTTATTTTAAATATGTCTTAAATCTTTTCTATTGTTTAATGCTATTTTAAAGGGGGTTTGTGGGACTTGTATTCTATTTTTATTGTTATTTTAATGTTGTAAGCCACCCGGGTTGCATTTGCAGAGGGGAATAATAATAATAATAATAAGCTACATCAGCTACACAGAACCTAGAAAATCTCCCTATATGTCCTGTGTGATACAGTTAAATCCATGTGGAATGTGAGTGGTGGAAGTAGTGACATGGGCTTCTGTATTTACCAGGCACATTTGCCACATGCCCAGTCACTTAAACATTTTTGTGTTCTTCCCTGACTCTGAATTGCCTGTCTAGTTTCAGCCATCTTCTAGATCCACTGCCTTCATGCCAATTTCCACAATCAGCTGAGCCAGCAGTAGTTTTGGTCTTTCTCCCAACCTTTGTCTGTCCCTTCCACATCATGATTTTCACCCTTTATGACATCACAGAGGCCCAATCCTGTGACATCAGAAGGACTAGCCTCTATTTTCATATTTTAGTCCCAAAATCTCAGGGAATGTGACACTGCTGACCTGTCACCTCAATACTGATGAGGTAACAAATTTGCATACCAGGTCAAAGTTTCACAGTGAAATCTTCTACTCTATTTTCTAGTCTAGCTAACTGGCAAAAACAGGTTTTTTTCTGCAAAGAAAAAAATGAAGACAGAAACTTTAAATCTCTCAAAGCCACCTATATTAAATATTTGAAACTGTTGGTTTCTTTAGTATCGACATGAGTAAAAACAGCTCATAGGTACGCTTCCAGCCACTATTATTGTTACTAATTAGTTAGCTCCCAGAAGAAGGATGCTACCTGTTCCTACAATGCAATGCTGTTAAAAATAAAAAGAGAAAATGAGAATAGAGAAAGTCTCTCTTCATGTCCATATCATAACATTTTAGTGTTGGAAATGAAAAACATGCTCAGCTACTTATTTTGACAGCCCTTATAAATATCAGCTTAACATAACATAATCAATGTGTGTCTTTGAAAATCTGGTGCAGCGTCTGCATTAGAATTTTCAGAAGGTCTGATCTAAATCCTTGAACATTCTGAAGGGAAATTAAAAAGAAGAAGACAGAACTGACAAATAAGATCCCACAACAAAATGACCCGTAGAGAGTATTCCTTCCAGCTTTGGGAACAGCATTTTTTCCAGATTCTACTTGCAGGGATGGAAGAGTATTGTCGGAAGAAGACACACTTTTTTCTTTCCTATGCCTAACCTCACCCCATCCCCACAAAGCATTCCCCTGTTCTGCTATTTATTGTTGGAATGCTCAGGTTTAAAGTTGTTGGTTGTCGGTAAGTCCTGAACTGTAATGTTAAGTTTCTGTGGTGGTGGAGGAGGAAATTATCTTGCAAAGGTTCAGAAGAAAATGTGTCCTATCCCCTTTCCTAATCTTGACACATCTGTTGATAATACAGGTAAGGGATATCTTAAACTTCATGACACATATTTTACAGTCTTAATACTCTTTTTACCAGGACATATATTCTAACTTCCTAGGAGCAGTTTCCTTTCCTCTTACCTGACAAATGATATTCTACCATTTCTGAAAGTTTGACAGAACTTTGTCTGGCTGCTTTAACACAATTGAGTTGAATACAAAGGGTGCTCAGCAATGGCTCCTCTTCATCCTGGAGAGAAGTGACCAGTGAGATGTCATAGGAATCTGTCCAGGGCTCAGTGCTATTCATCATCTTTAGCAATGACCTGGATGAAAGAATAGAGGTCATACTCATCAAATTTGCTGGTGACACCAAATTAGGAGAATTAGCTAATACCCCAAAGGACAGGATTAAAATTCAAAATGATTTTATTAGATTAGAAATCTGGATCAAAGCTAACAAAATGAATTTCAACATAGAGAAAAGTAAGGTACTACACTTAGGAAGAAAAAATGAAATGCATGGATATAGGATGGGGGACACCTGTCTTAAGAACAGTACATGTGAAAAGGATCTAGTAGAACACAAGTTGAACATGAGTCAACAGGCCTTTACAAATTGCCAGAAATAATGCAACTTGAGTCCACTTTAACTGTCCTGGCTCAGTGCTAGGAAATCATGGGAACCGTAGTTTTTTTCTGGGACATTGAGCCTTCTCTGTCAGAGAGCTCTGATGCCACAATAAACTACAGTTCCCATGATTCCTTAGCATTGAGCCAGGGCAGTTAAAGTAGATTCAAGTTGTATTATTTCTGGCAGTCTGTAAAGGCCCAACAGTGTAATATAGCAGTGTCTAGATCAAGTAATAGCACCACTCTATTCTGTTTTGGTCAGACCTCACATGGAATACTGTGTTCAGTTCTGGGCACCACAATTTGAAAAGGATGTTGAGAAGCTGCAGTTTGTCCATGGGAGGGAAATCAAAATGGTGAGGGGTCTGGAAACCATGCCCTGTGAGGAGTGACTTGAGTATGTTTAGCCTGGAGAAAAGGTTAAGAGATGATATGATAGCCCTGTTTAAGTATTTGAAGAGGTGTCATACTGAGGATGGAGCAAGCTTCTTATCTGCTGCTCTGGAGACTAGGACCCAGAGCAATGGATTCAAACTACAGGAGAAGACATTCCACTTAAACATTAAAACTTCCTGACAGTAAGAACAGTTTGACAGTGGAACACACTCCCTCAGAGTGTGGTAGAGGTTTTTAAACAGAGGCTGGATGGCCATCTGTAGGAGATGCTTTGATTGTGTATAGCAGGGGTTGGTCCTGTGGTCTCTTCCAGCTCTATGATTTTATGATTCTAAGTTTATTCAGTTTAACATCACACCTATAGTATTATTTTGCATACCTAAAGAGTCCTACAATAATAAAATTACTCACCTATGTTTTGGATAGTTCTGTTTTGCTTCCAGATTGATGGGCACTTCACTGATCAGTTTTCAATTTGAGGGAATTATTTCTATTTGTGGCAATGGAGATGTTTAATTGTATGCCTGAAGAATTGGAGAAAGAGAGAAGTTGATAGGCCAGTGAGAAAGCTAAGTATAAAATACATCATTAGACACAAGCAGTGATATTGTTGTATTCCACTATTTACAGCACACGGCAATCAAAAGGACAAGTCAGTGACTGAAAAGGAAAATAATAATGAAGAGTGAGCCAAAAAGTATCCACACCTCTGCCTTTCAAGTCTCTTGCACAATGTGAGAAATTCAGCAAAGGGTAAGCTGTTAAGAGAGCCAGAAGGATTTTTGCTGTGGTATTACTTCCATCCTAGTGGTATATTCTGAATAAATGTAGCTTTGTAGCTAGCAATGGCATTCTTTGTTCAAGCCCAACACTTCCCATTCTTGACTGCATGTTCCTTTCTCCCATAATTGTACAGTCGTATAATAATAATAATAATAATAATAATAATAATAAATAAATAAATAAATAATTTATTTCTAGCCTGCCTATTTCCAAAGGGAATCAAGGCAGGTTACAAGCATAAAAATAAAAGAATACAATAAAAAAAACTTTAGGCAGTGAGATAATAGAGCAGCTACAAATTAGCAAAGAATAGCATCATACTTGCCATCTGAAAGTAGTTCCAAGATACAGACATGGAGTTGGCATGAGAAACAAAATCTGAAAAACCAATTCCAAACATAGATTCAACATAATTTGAAATCAGTCTAGCCCAAATACAAAGGATGGGATGGGAGTAAAAGTGGAGATAGAGGTGATGATGGTAGGGGTGGGGCCTTATAGTGAATGGCAGATATATAAAACTACCTTCTGGATACTCCTGGAGCCTTCGTTCAGCCACTGGGCACGTGTGTTTGCACAAGCGATGACAGTTGTATTCCCAAGGAGTACGTAGTTTACTTTTAGATCCATGAAGCTATTGGGATCTTGCGGCAAAGCATCAGCTCTTCCATCCCCCAACATCACTAGAGTAGATGTAAAATATGTCTGCTCCTATTCATTCCCATCTATAATCAGTTTACAAGGAAAACTTCACTATGCTTGAAACCTTGAGGTAATTTTTTTCTCACCAGCAGATATGTATATTTAATTTCATGAACCAGAACCCTATCATATCAGTGTGTATGCAACCATACATGTGTAAAACAGATAATGGCCTAATTCACACTATGATTTAAACTGATTTGCAAGTCGGATTAAACCAGCTTATATGTGCTGTGTTCACACTGGAGTCGATTTCATGAGAAGAGGGGTGGTACTGACATTTTTCCTCCTTTCAGCACTGCCATGGAACTATTGTGGGGTTTCCATGGGGCTGTGGATTTCAATTTCCCGTGCAGCCAAGTGGTCCCTTTAAATCACATTGTGATTCTGATCACACTGTGCATCTGTTTTTGTGTGCTGCCAGAAAATTTTCAAGAGGTAGGGCATGTAGGGGGATGTTCTATGGGGGGCATGGTGCAGCATTACTTTTAAAAAAAATTGACAGTATCTGCAATCTGTCACATTTACATGGGTTCACAGTAGGGAGCCATCGGTTCCATGATCGGAATTCTTCCCTGCCCTGGCATGCATTCATCTGTGGATTATAGCAGTGACCAGCTCTGTAGCCTCACAGAGCCCTTTAAAATCACTGGCTGTTTTTTTTTCCTCCTCCCACTGAAACATTAACAATGGTTGATTCATTGCAGAAATCTGGCAAAGGGATTCCTTGAAAGAGGGAGGAGATGATTAATTTAATTGCTTTTGGGGGGGAGGATAAGGTTCAGATGCAGCTCAGGGATAGCCACCACAATTTTGATGTTTATGACAATATCGCTGCCCAGATGAGAGTGAAAGGCCATGATAGGAATGGCTTGAAGTGTAGGACCAAGGTCAAGGCTTTAAAGTGTAAATTTAAGGAGGAAGACCAGATTGCTTCCAGAAGCAGGAGTACAGCAGTAATAATGCCCTTCTTTTATGAGCTTCAGGCACTTTTGACTGGCAATGCTAGTGTTGAGGCCAAAAGGGTCACAACTGCAATGGAAATTGTGCCGAGTAGGAGGAGTGACTTCTCAGGAGGATGCCTTCATAGCACCGAAGGAACAGCAACAGCCCATGGATGGCTCTGAAGAGCTCTTCTCACAAGATACGTTTTTTCAAAAAATTGCATGGTGTATGGGTGGCCATGTGATGCTGGACTAAGCATCAGGGGGGGATTTGTGTTTTTACAGGTACCCACAAGAAGCATGTTCAGACAAATATTTCTTTCACAAGCCTTTTCCAATACCTAGAATCATATAATTATAGAATTATAGAGTTGGAAGAGACCACAAGGGTCATCCAATCCAACCCCACCCCCACCATGCAGGAATTCCCAATTAAAGCATTCCCGACAGATGGCCATCCAGCCTCTGCTTAAAGACCTCCAAGGAAGAAGACTCCACCATATTCTGAGGGAGTGTGTTCCACTGTTGAACTTGCCTAGAAGAATCTAGAAGGCTCTGAGAGGAGTTGTATAAAGCTAGACTGTTACCTCCACTCCCTTGTGACTCACAAGTGTGACTCACAGCAACTCCACTTCCTCAGCAGCAACACAATCTCCCCAAGAGTTTTTAAAAGTTCAAAAACTCACCCCCTTAGAATGGCTGCCCTGGAACTGCTCACCTTCTCCTCTTCTCTAGCAGGAACTTGCCTAGAAGAGTCTAGAAGGCTCTGAAAGGAGTTGTATAAAGCTAGACTGCTACCTCTACTCCCTTGTGACTCACAAGTGTGACTCACAGAAGCTCCACCTCCTCAGCAGCAACACAATCTCCCAAGAGTTTTTAAAAGTTCAACAACACAATCTCCCCAATAGTTTTTAAAAGTTCAAAAACTCACCCCCTTAGAATGGCTGCCCTGGAACTGCTCACCTCCTCCTCCTCTTCTCTAGCAGGAACTTGCCTAGAAGAGAACTTCCTAAATTTTGGCTGAAAACTTCCATCACTTCATTTTCATGCTACATTCCTAAATGTCTCTATATTGCCAGTTAGTTTTAATCCTCTAACTCCAATGATTAAATATTATGAAGTGATAGGCACCAAAATTTAAATTACAAATGACATTTCAAATTTATACTTCCAGTAATCCATCAAATTTTTAAACACAAATTCTCGCTTTCATAACTATTCCAATTCTTAATCTTAATCTTACCGTTTATCTAGAACGTAACCAATGTCATTCTAATAATTTTACAGCTAACCCACAATATGCTATTTTTTAAGTAAGATACAAGTGGCTCCCAAGTTTTACTATGTCTTACCCATGAGTCCCCTCTCATTAACAGTGTCAGTTTATCCGCTACTACACAATCTAACAATTTATACATCCATTCTCTTACATCTGGACATTCCTTACATCTCCATTTCCCGGCAAAGACAATTCTAGCTGTTGTGGTAATGTAAAATAACAATTTTACATAATATCTCATCAGCTCAAGTATCTCATCAGAATACATCCTCAGAAGATACATTTTGTGATCTTTATCCACTTTCTAAGGTATAATTTGTCTGACAATCTTGTGGATATTAGTCCAATATTGCTTAGTACATTGACAGTACCACCACATATGCATAAAGGTACCTTTAGCATCTTGACATTTCCAACATTTATTGCTGACCCCCTTTTGCATCCTAGCTAATCTAGCTGGGGTTAAGTACCATCGATGCACCATTTTATGGAAGTTCTCCTTTAAGTCGTAACTTAAAGTATACTTTAATCTCTGATTACATGATTTTTCCCATTGGGCAAATGGAATAGCTTGTCTTAAACCCTATGCCCAATTTAACATGTTTTACTTGATAGTATCCTTTTTCTGATCCAATTTTAACAACCACTTGTAGAATCGGGATATTTTTGACTTCTCATGTTTTTCTAGAATTGATTCAAATTCTTTATCTGCCTTACCAATTCCTTTGCTATTTCTATCAATCATAAATCTAAGTTGTCGATAGAGAAACCAGCCACATTCATAACCTTCAGATCGTAGTTCATCATGTGACTTAAGTATTATTTTACCTGTGGCACTTTCAATCTTAATGAGGTCAGCATAGGTAACCCATCTATTCACATCCAATCTTTCCCTTCTAAAGAGGGCTTCATTTGTGGATACCCACAATGGAATGTTTTTACCTATATATGCCTTATATTTCTTCTAAACTCTCAATAAGAATTTTTGGATGAAGTGATTTTCAAAATCTCTGTTTACTTTTAATTTCTCATAGAATAGGTAGGTGTGAAAGCCATATCTTAGATCAGCTCCTTCTAGTAACAACAGTTCCCTGTTCTTTAGCTGGAACCAATCTAACAGCCATGAAAAACAACATGCTTCATAATATATTTTGAAGTTTTGGTAATGCCAAGCCACCTCTTTCTATTTTATCTTGTAATACCTTCATCCTGACTCTTGGTTTTTTTCCACTCCATAGAAACTTTGAGATATCTTGATGCCATTTTTTGAACGGCACTTTGTTTGCAATTATTGGCAGGTTTTGGTACAAAAATAGTACCTTAGGTAAAATATTCATTTTAATCATTGAGATTTTCCCTAGCCACAACAACTTTATACTCTCCCATCTTCCTAAGTCTTTCTTTATCTCACTCCATTTCTTTCCATAGTTATTTTTAAATAGATCTACATTTTTGTTGTTATAGTAATACCTAAGTATTTTACTTCTTTTTAAATTGTGAATCCAGATTTGTCCTTAATCATTGCTTTTTCCTCTGTATTTATATTCATTGCAAGAATTGCAGTTTTGCTTTTATTTATGCTTAATCCAGTGACTTCTGTGAAGGTCTTCAATTCTTAATTACCTTCTCTATATTTTCCTGCTTAGTTACAGTTAAAACTACACCATCAGCATATGCTCTAAGTTTCATCTGTTTACCTTGAATTTTGATGCCCTCTATATCCCTATTTTCTCTAATGTTCATGTTTAAGGTCTCCAATACCAATAAGAACAATAAAGGGGCTAGAGGGCACCCCTCTCTTGTGCCTTTCTGAACATGAAAGAATTTTGTTTTCTCTGCATTAATTATTACTTTAGCTCTTTGATGTTTATACATGGCCTCAATCCAGTTTATGAATTTAGGCCCAATATTTACTTTATGTAGACATTTTATGATGAGCTCCCAGCATACCTCATCAAAGGCCTTCTCGAAGTCGATAAAGGTCATAGCCAGTTTTTTGCTTACGTTTTTTTCATGAAACTCTATAACATTCAAGATATGTCTTATATTATCTTTTATGCTACACCCAGGTAAAAAGCCATTCTGATCTGATGGAAAACACACCTCTAGAATTTTTTGAAGTCACTTGGCTAGTAGTATTACGAAAATTTTATAATCTATATTCAACAGAGATATAGGACGATAATTTTTAATCTCTGTGTTATCTTTATCTTCTTTTGGGATTATTGTAATGTTCGCTTCTGACCATGTTTCCAGACAATCTTCCAAATCTATATTATTCATCAATTTTCCCATCAGGGAAATTAATTGTTCTTTAAATATCTTATAATACTCCGCCAGAAATCCATCCAGACCGGCCACTTTGTTCAGTTTACACTTATTTATAGCCTCCATAATCTCCTGTGCAGTGATCTTTGAGTCTAGGCTTTTTTTCTGTTCTTCTCAAAAAGCTCTTTTTGTTGTTCTTAATTTCTCCAGCACACCTGCTCATTCTGCACCTTACCTTTACTGACTTTACTCTTACATGTGCTCACTGTTTGTTTGAAGCCCTCTTTGGTGATTTTCCCCCTTTTCCCCATTTCTTATAAATGCTCCATTTAAAACTTATCTCAGTTGCAACTTCCTTAGTCATCCATCCTGGTTTCTTGAGACACCTCCCATTCTTCCTCCTCATTGGAACTATTTCAGATTGTGCCTTCAGTATCTTCCTTTTGAGAAACTCCCATCCATCCTGAGCTCCCTTCTCTTTTAGTATTCCTGACTATGGGACCATTCTCAGTATTTCCCTAAGCTTACTGAAATCAGCTCTCCTAAAGTCTAGAATGTGTGTCTGACTATTCCTGGCTTCTCCTTTCCACTGTATATGAAACTCCAGGAGAAAGTGATCACTCCCACCTAAGGATCCCATCACTTGCACCCATTTACCAGGTAATCCCTGTTGGTTAGGATCAGATCTAAAATAGCTGATCCCCTTGTTGCCTCTTCCACATTTTGGACAACAAAATTGTCTTCGAAGCAAATAAGGAATTTGCTAGACCTTGAAGTTTTGGTTGAGTTTGACTTCCAGAAAATATCTGGATAGTTGAAGTCACCCATCACTACAACATCTCTCTTTTCTGAGTGTGTGGTCATATGTTCTCTAAAGGCAACATCTAGTTGCTCCATCTGACTTGGGGGTCTGTAGTAGACTCCCACAATAACATCCCTGTTGTTTCCTATCCCTTTAATTTTGATCCAGATGCTCCCCATCTGATTTCCAGGATTTAAGGCCTGGATCTCTTCACAGGTGAAAACATCCCTGACATATAATGCTATTTATCTTAAAAAAGTCATACCCCTCTATTACTACATTCCAATCATGAGATTCATCCCATCAGGCTTCAGTGATGCCCATTATATCATTTTTCTTTTATTGTGCTAGGAGTTCAAGTTCATCTTGCTTATTTCTCATGCTCTGAGCATTAGTGTAGAGACATCTAACACCACGTGTCACTCCTACTTGCTGCCTGTGCAATTTTTTTTGCCTCCCACTCTTGGGTCTTTGCACTGTTTGCCTTGTTCTATGACAGTTTGACTATTCTCTCCAGCCTTTTTACCTTCCAGAATACTTTCTCCCTCCCCCACATAACTCAGTTTAAAGCCCTCCAGATCAAATTTTTGAGACTATTGGCAAAAATGTTTCTGCCAACGGACATGAGCTGCAACTCATCTCTTCTTGCCAGAAGTCCACCCTCATGGAACCGCAGCCATGATCCAAGAATCCAAATTGTTCTTGGCGACACCATCTAGAGACTTGGTTACTCACATCTGCTGTTTTCCTCTTCCTTCCTGGACCATGCTCTTCAATTGGGAGAAGAGATGAGATGGCTACCTGTGCATCCAGATCTTTCAGCTTCCTACCAAAAGCCTCATAATTGTTAGAATATAGATGGGTTATGTAGTCAAAGGTGAAATGTAGAGATGTGTGTGTGGAATTTTCCTCATGAGAACAACATCTAGAAAAACAAAGTGAATCTAACACCAGATGGCCAACACAGACATAAACATGTATTTTCCCAAAGATACAACTCATGGACACAGACTTTGTTATGAGAAAGGCTTGATAACAATTATACATAAACATCGTTAAGCTGGGAAAGATAGTCATGTGGTGGATGATGGACAGCAAGAGGCTGGGTTAGCATACATCATACAGGCATTATCCAATTAACATAAGGTTAACACCTAGAAGGTGGAGTATGGGAAGGGCCTAGAGAAGCCTTTGTCTAGAATGTTATTGTTCAAGATGTGAGCACGTGTGTGGCTGAAAGCAGTGGTTTTAACTACAACAAGTTGGAGATCCTAAGTTTTTGGGATTGTTAAAGATGTAATCTTTCATGGCTAAACTGATCAAGTTCATCACAATGGATTTTACTTAGCTATCTTATTTTACTTTTATATACATTAATAAAACTACGCTTTTAGACTTTACAATGTGTCTTCTTGACTGAGGAAGACAGGATCCTGAAGAAGGGAAGCTGAGCCAGTTGATGGCAAGTTACAAAGTGGCTGTGGATCACAGCAGCCAGCTTGTCCTGCAGATTCTGCTGGGTGCCAAATAGCATCACTGCAACACCCATCATCCACACACTGACAATAATCCCTTCTGATGTTCTGAAAGCTATGGCTTAAAGCAGGGGTAGGCAACCTTTCCCCTTTAAGGGCTGAGGGACTTCAGCTCCCAGAAGCCTCAGCCATGTTGGCCAATAGTCCCATGTTGGCCAATAGCTCCTGGGATTCTGGGAGCTGAAGTCCCTCGGCCCTTAAAGGGGTTGCCTATCCCTGGCATAAAGTAACATTGGTCCCCACATAGACCAAAAGGAAGGGATAATGATCAGTCGGCTTGACAAGTCTTATCAGCCTGACTGTCACATCATGGATTTTTGCCCCAGGGAGACAACACACCTCCTGAGACATCTTGTCAGGCCCACAAACCATAACTTCTGTACCTCTCAGCAAAGAGTCTCCCACCATCATGACATGCCTCTTCCAAGGCTTAGCAGTGGCTGTTCCCTTTGGTGGTACTCTCAGGCTCTCCTGCACTGTCCCTGAAATCTATCCTGTTGTTCCTCTTCATCATCCCTGATTCGGGAGAGAGTTTCAAATGGATTCTGTAGCTGCAAGCTCCCAGAATGATCCCTGGTTTCCCTGCTTCTGTGTGTGACATTCTTCCAACCATCTACCTCCTGTGTATGTCTAGCGACCTCCTCCCCAGCAACATCCTTTGTGTGTTTCCCATCCAAGATCATCCAGTCCATTCTGCCCAGGAAAACCTCTTGCTCCCTAAGATGCTGAAGTGTAGATACCTGGATCTCCAGCTGCTGGACTTTCTCTTCCAACAGGGCTACCAACTTGCACTTGGTGCAGGTGAAATTCCCCACATCCATAGGCAAGAAGACAAACATCCCACAAGAGTTGCAGGTGACTGCAGCAGGCCCCTCAGTGTCCATACTGAGAAGTCTTAAGAAGACACTGAATCAAGACTGTGGGCTTCCCCCTCAAAAGGTCCCCTGTTAAACATCCACGTAAAGGACCCCTGTTGGCTTGGCCTTTGTCCCTAAGCTCATTCAGCGAGCTCAATCAATTGGGGTTATAACTCTATAGAGAGCTCCTGGCTGCTAGCTTGTTCTGGAGGCAAGCTTCTGACTCACTTCCTCTAAGCAAAAGTCCCCACAAGCCCCTTAAGGAAAAAAGTGTCTAAGAGAAAGTGAAAATTTTAAATTAAAGCAAAACACTAGTCCTAGGTCACCTTCTCCTCTGTACTCTAAATCCCCTTTAACCATAAGAATTCATATGCCATTACACCAAAATGACCACAGAGAAGCAGCTTTCATTTTGGAAGGAAAGGTCCAGAAATCCTCTGCTAGTAGTTAATTAGAATTAGGTTTCCTCCTCCACTACCACCACCCCAGTGATGCACAGAAGTGACTCACAGTTTTAAAAAGTTAAAGGACTCACCCAGCCAAAATGGCCACAGAGAAACAGCTTTTCCTCTTGCAAGGAAATGAGAAAGGGGGTAATGAGAAAGGGGTGATTTTAGTGTGTTTAATACCCTGCTGGTGGGAGCAAAGTGAGAATGATTTGATTACGGATAAATGTTCAGTGTGGGAGGGCAAGCAGGGAAAGGCACACAACTCACCATTACCAATAATGGCCGCTTTGATTCCCTTGCACTAGGCAGATGACTGGCAATGTAACCTAATTAAAATCTGGGTGCCAGAGGAAGTTGCTGCTACATTCAGGAATAATATTCAAGTTACAGCAGGTTTGTTAGGAGGCTTTTTGGAGCTCTGCTAGGGCAGCCATGCACAAAAACCTTGTGGGCATACAGGAAAAAAATCCAAATAATTGCTGATGGATTCATTCACAATTAGAAACTAAATCAATTCATGTGGGCACAGTTCACTGGAAACATGCTTCCACTTCCTGGAAACAGGAAGTTGCACAATGTATGTGGTTATGTTTAGAGAGAAGAGGTTCCAGGTAGTTTGCGTTCATTCCAGGCCCAATTTTATTCTCTAACTTGGCATCACATAGAATCATAGAATTGGAAGAGACCACAAGGGCCATCCAGTCCAACCCTCTGCCATGCAGGAACTCTCAATCAAACCATACCCAACAGATGGCCATCCAGTCTCTATTTAAAAACCTCCAAAGAAGGAGACTCCACCACACTCTGAGGGAGTGTGTTCCATTGTCGATAAGCTCTCACTGTCAGGACGTTTTTCCTAATGTTTAAGTGGAATCTCTTTCCCTGTAGCTTGCATCCATTGTTCCAGGTCCTGTTCTCTGGAGCAGCAGAAAACAAGCTTGCTCCCACCTCAATATGACATCCTTTCACATATTTAAACATGGCTATCATATCACTTCTTAACCACCTTATCTTCAGGCTAAACATACCCAGTTCCCTAAATCGTTCCTATAGGGCATGGTTTCCAGACCCTTCACCATTTTAGTCACCCCTCCTTTGGACACACTCCAGTTTCTCAACATCCTTTTTGAGTTATAGTGCCCAGAACTGGACACGTTATTTCAGGTGGAGCCTGACCAGAGCACAATACCGTGGCACTATTACTTCCCATGATTTAGACACTATACTTCTATTGATGCAGCCTAAAATCTCATTGGCCTTTTAGCTGCCACATCACACTGTTGACTCATGTTCAACATGTGGGCTACCAGGACTCCTAGATCCCTTTCACATGTAGTCGCATTAAGCCAGGTGTCCTCCATTCTATATTTATACATTTTATTTTTCTGCTTTAAGTGTATAGTGAAAAGGTTCATGCATATTTCCTTATCTTTTCTTGTATCTGATCCTTTTTACAGTAAACACAGAGTGATTTAACTCCAATGAACTGAGCATAAACAGCATGAAACCACAGAGTATCATTAGTAGAGGTGAGCAAAGCAACCTATTTGATTCTGGTTTTACATGTGTTTAGACACAAGTCCATCTTATCTTGTTTTTCTGTGATTTAACATACTTTTCACAAATATTAGCTTTTAAAATGCTTGCATCTCTCCACACCAAAATATGTGTTTTTAAGCTGATAGTTCATCACAGAATTAAAAAAGGATTGCAATCTGAAAGATAAATCCAAATCAGTATACCGTATTAGTTCAGGAAATGTCTATTAAGTTGGTTCATTTACTAAGGCAGATGAAACACATCATCCTTAAATACTTTGTGTTCATTGTCTAAATTCTTCAACCAGTGTCATAGTAATAGAACAGAGTGCTCCCCCACTCCCAGAATATTTAAGCACAAATACTATTGTTACTCCCAACTCCCAGCTATTGTTACCCCCAATGTTGAATCAATGGAATTTACTTGAGTATTGATTTACCAAATTGTCATTGATTCAGTCACTATGCACAACTTTGGGATTAACAACAGGATTTAAACTTAACATTCTCTTTACTAAATTTTCTTTTAAAAAGAAAAGGAGACGCTAGCATTTTTACTTTTAGAGATATGAAGAAGTCTCTGCAAATGCTACTTTGATGTGATAATGTAAAAACATACTCCTTCTAACATAGTTTTCTATTCAATAAATCAGAGAAATGAAATTTAAACAATGTAGACACTTTTTTTTTAAAAAAAAGCAAAACATTAAATTGTTGTTCAATTAATATTCAGTATAACTAAATAAAATAGTGTCCTGTTAGTGGCCTAACTCACATGGAACATGTGGTTATGTGCATTTATGTCTTGTTCTGAATGGGACACAATGAACTGTCCTTTCCAGAAGCTGTCAAGGTCTGGATGCTTTGGGGGTGTGGCTTGTCTAAATGCCATGCCCCCAAAGTGGCTAGAAGCCACTCTGTTTGGACTATCTGTTTCAGGCTTTAGACTCATAGAAATCAATGCAGCTTCATTTGATTGTGTCTGTCTAAACTCCTAATGATTTCAGTGGATCTATTCTTTAGCAGGAATGACTAAGGGCCTGAACAGAATGGCAGAAATAATCCATCTTGAGACCACTTTAACTGCCCTGGCTCAGTGCTAGGGAATCATGGGAACTATAGTTTATTGTGGCACCACTGCTCTCTGATAGAGAAGGCTCAATGTCTTAGAAAAAAACTGCAATTCCCATGATTACCTAGCATTGCGCCAGGACTGTTAAAGTGGCCTCAAGCTGGATTATTTCTGGCAGTCTGTTCAGGCCCTAAATCAGGGGTAGGCAACCTTTCCCCTTTAAGGGCCGAGGGACTTCAGCTCCCAGAAGCCTCAGCCATGTTGGCCAATAGTCCCATGTTAGCCAATAGCTCCTGGGATTCTGGGAGCTGAAGTCCCTTGGCCCTTAAAGGGGAAAGGTTGCCTACCCCTGCCCTAAATCTTTATCCAATCCCATGTGTACAACTCTGGAGGAATGAACCACACAGAATTTAGACTAACTATGATGAAGAAATCCAAATTTAAAAGGGAATTGATAACATAATGCAATCCTACGCATTCCTACTGTGTATAAGATTAAAGTCTGGGGCCTCTGCAGACTGGCCCAAAAGGCCAGCCTGGAGGGAGAGGTGGGGAAGGGCAGCTGCATGCTGGCCACCCCAACCCCACAGTGACGCTGTCCTACCACTGCGCACCATTACACATGACATGCGGTGTCAGGATGCCCTTCTGGTGCAGCGTTCTAACACGCTGCACTGGAAAGGGTGATAAAGAGCTGTGCATTGGCTCTCAGGGCGGCTTTTTGCCACCCCTGAAAGGAGCGACATTTTGCCGCTCTTTCAGGGACAGCGAAAGGGAGGATCAGGGCCGTGGCATTTGGTTGCCATGGCCCCGATCTGTGGCTAGCAGGGGCGGCCCAGAGCTGCCTGTCTGTATACTCCATTGATTATTTTATTTCACAAATAAGACTGGGAAGAATAATCAGTTATGATCTATAAGGAAAGACACAAGGACCACAAACAGAACAGTGATTTTCCTCAGTGAAATAAATGTGTCCAAATTTCAATATTTCTAGTTAGCCACCAAGTCTGTGTTTTGTATTTTCCTCTATGAGGAATGATTTTGCCCTGCACATGTCCAAATTTCAACATTTCCTGTTAGCCACCAAGTCTGTGTTTTCTATTTTCCTCTATGAAGAATGATTTTGACTTGCACATTTGAGTTTTTTTGTTTGTTTGTTTGGTCTGGAGCTATCAGCATGGTGTAGTGCATTGAGCATTGGACTATGACTCTGGAGACCAGGGTTCAAATCCCAGCTCAGTTATGTATACCCATTGAATGACCTTAGGCAAGTCACACTCTCTTAGCCTCAGAGGATGGCAATGGCAAAATTTCTCTGAGGAAACCTGCCTAGAAAACCCCACGGTTAGGGTTGCCATAAGTCAGAAATGACTTAAAGGCACACAGCAATAAAGAGCGATTGCAACAAAGTGATTGTAACCAAGTGATTTTACAACACAGTGATTGTAATGAAGAAGCAAAGATATGTACTGAACTTGTAGTTTATAATTATTAACCAAGCTACCACAAAACCAGAATTAGTGTATTAACAACATCATATGCATCAGAAAATAAGTGTTAAATAGATTGCTGCTTATTTTAGTTTTGCACCATTATTTCAGAAGTGGTGAAGGACAGATCCATGTCTTAGAGTGAACTAGCCAAAGTTTGCTATTTGCTGAACTATAAATCATATAAATGAAACATTTTGAATATATTTTTTAACATTTTCCTCACTTTCCTCTTAAATCACTTACTTGAAGCACGTTAAAGATTTCACTAAAAACTTCTGTTGCTTGGTCTCCAGATCATAGTACAGACTCCATTTGACTATAACTGTACCCCTAGTATAGACTAGGGCTATAAGGAGTCAATATCTTCAGATGGACACTTTGGATACTTTCCTAGATGTGCCCAAGAAGATTACAAAATTCAAGAACCCTAACATGCATAGGTTACTGATACAACTTTGCCCTGCACTTCTTTTGGTCCTGCAAACCCATGTCCTGATGGACAGCTATCTAGTTGTTCCTGGCCTCCATACCATCTTCTGTTGTGGCTTAGGATAACTTGTTGGACTGTCCTACCTTAAGGATCTTATCCTGCTGCTTATATTGTCTTTTTCACTGCTTTTCTGTCAGAAAATGATACTTGATTCTTCCTCCTCATTAGGTGTTGGTAAAATTTAGGAATGCAAAAATCTTCCCTTATTTCACTCATGCATGCAAGAATGAAAAATTATTCCTGATTATGACAGGTTTTGCACATTTGTGATGTTTTCTTTTTTTCATATTTTGTGACATTTTTGTGAAAAATTTATTAGCGTAGAAAAAACTTGCAAATGACATGTTGCTTTTTGTGCAAACGTATTTTTTCAAAAACAAAACAAGTCCCAAAATGCAAAAATCTCACAGTGTTGACAATTTTGATGATGTGTCTAAATGAGCTGAGACAACCTTTTTCATTAAGGATGAGAAAATTTGTGAGCATTCATTACATCTCTAGTAAAAATGAAATCAAAGAGGCTTTGATGTGCAATTTGATATCTGTAGTGCAGTGACTTATTCTGAGGGATCAGAATCAATATATAAATGGAGATTGTGTATGTGGTAATCCAGAATCACTAGATGATCTAGTGGTCATAGAACTTGGCAAATAAGAAGCGTATGCCTTGGGATTATGACCTGGTTGAAGCGTCAGTAGTTGTGTGCAGCACAATACATCTAGACCTTTTCCTTATGCCATCAGGTTCCTCCCTATGGAGTCTACCTCTTTTAACTGCTTTCAAGCAGAGAGATTGAAAAGAGCATTCCTCTTGAATTCATTGGAAAATTAACACAACATTCCATGTGATGGTGGTAGACTGTGAGCCAAATGAATGGAACATTTTACTCATTGTATTGAACATTACTATAGTGACTAGACCAAGGATTTTAAACATTATACTGTATTGCACTGCCTTCAGTACTGCCCTCACTATTGTTTTGCCCTAGCAATACAGAGGATGGGGTAGATTACCTCTTTTTATGAGGCATTTGTGATTTTGAAGCTAAACTGGACTCAACAGAATGCTATGGTCAAGTTCCAACAGTGCTGCCTATGGAGTATACGTTTTGGATGCTATACTTTCATAGGGCTTTAGTTATCAGTGGCTAGTGTCAGAGTGCATTCCTAGTGAGTGCCCTGGAGGACTAGAGAAATGACACCTGTTCCATTTCCTGGCTGTACAACACAGTAAGAAGACCCACCCCTAACCACTGAGTGAATATGAGGGTGCATCCTGGCACTATGAACTGTGGTGTTACCTGGAAATATAGTGCAATATATATAAGCTCCACTTTTTTTCCTCTGGAGTTGAAGGAATAAGCAATTTTTATGAGCTAATGATAACTTTTCTATGTCTTGGAGGAGGCTTTGCCTCATGGCTCCCTTAAGTCTCTTTTGTGTACACCCTTTCTTAATTAATAAGCCTCTGAGAACCACCTTCAGGGTGTCCCATAACAAGGCCTCAGATGTTTCAGGTGATCTATTTTCAAAGTATAATTGTTTAATTTCAACTTGAATATGTTTTTTGAACATTCATTCATGAGGAGCTATGGACTTAATCTCCAGATATATGTTTTTGGTAGATCAGGTCCAAGCTGCCAAGTTAACATTGTGGCAGCATAGTCTGAATAAATTATAGACCTACCTGCACATCAGCAATGTTAGGAAGGGATAATTTTGGAATGATGAAGTAGTCTATTCTAAAATAGGTGTGGTGTGTGTTTGAATAAAAAGTGTAGTCTCTACAGGATGGATGTAGAGCTCTCCAGGGCTCTAAGCGCAAAGCTAGTTAAGTGGTCAGACATTGGTGATGTTTTCTTTTTCATCTTTCTGGGGGGATTTGTCTAGTGTGTAACTTAGGACTTTGTTTGCATTACCCCCTATAATGTATATTGACAGCGCTTTAGAAATAAACTATAATAATGATAATGATAATGATAATAATAATGATATTGCCCTCTGCAATCTTCCCTAAGGTCTGTAGGAAAGAAGCCAGAAAGGCATGTTGGTCATTGTTTGGGGAGTCAAATGTGGCCAGTGTGAAGATTTCATTGGCCAGGATACCTTTCAATATTAAATAACGACCCAAAGGGTCCCAGATTACTTTGTCAACCTGAGAAGGACATGTTTTATCAAACAATATTGCAACCCCTCTGTATTTGTTAGAATTTCCAGTTGTGTATTGTGAGTCAAAGGGAGTTCATGCTAGAATGTTTCCTGTGCCCTTTCTATGCATTTCTTATAAAAAAAAAAAATGCTTGGTTTAAGTTTTTTCAAATAATTATTAAACCAGGTGTGTTTGGAAGGGGGAATCCAGGTCCTTTTACATTGAAAGAGACAATCTTAATTTTGTCCATGTTTGAAATAATTAAACTCTAAGTAAGCAGTTTGAGCCCCAAGTGCTGCATGATGGGGTGACCTCCTGTCACTAGGCCCAGCTTCTGCTAACCTAGAAGTTCGAAAGCAGCCAAATGCAAATCGATAAATATGTACCACTTTCTCAGTAGGAAGGTAAAAAGCGTTCTGTGCAATCATGCTGGCCATATGATCACAGAGTAGCCTCTGACAACGCTGGCTCTTTGTCTTAGTAACAGAGATGAGCACTGCTCCCTATGGTCGGACATGACTTGACAACATTGTCAATGGGGAATACCTTTACCTTTACCTTTTAAAAAAAAAAAACACTTAGAAGAGGCTTTAAAGTTTGTCTCATGTATAGTATGCTGTGCCCTTCAAACCCAGGCCTTTAAGCATGAGGGTGGAGGAGGAGGACTCATAAGGCTCCAACTTAAGAAATATACATATTAATGCCCAAATCTACAAACAATTAACCATAACACAATGCAAACAACAATTAACAGAAGCAAACAAAGAAGAGTACTATGTGAGGTGAGTCCCCATATGAGCTCCCCCCCCCCCCCGCACCCTTCGGTCCTCTGGGAGGAATCTGTTGCAGCCTATGAAGACCAGGCTGGCACAGACCTCCCAGAGGACCTTTTCTGCGACCGCTCTCAGGCTATGGAATGGCCTGCCAAATAAGATCCGTCTTATTGCCACTCTTGCTGCATTTAAGAAAGCAGTAAAGATGGATCTCTTCCGGCAGGCCTTCCCAGAATAACTTCCTGGCCCAATTGGAGCGACTGCCACCCCTCTCCCTTGTATTGTTGCTGCTTCCTGTTTTTATTATATTTTTATATTTTATTGTACTATTGTATCTTAATCTTTGCTTGTTTAATTCAGTTTTAAGGTGGGTGGGTTGGGGAGTGGGTTGAGGGAATGTTTTTAACAGTGGCCTGTTTTAATATTTTGTACCCCGCCCCGGTTGCCTAGCAGAGGGGCAGGCTAGAAATAAATTTATTATTATTATTATTATTATTATTATTATTATTATTATTGAGCCATTGGATGGCAATCCCCTCTAGGGTTGGGGGGGGGGGGTGAGCATTGTTGGCAGTTATTGCCAGGAAGAAGGAGAAGGAGGCTTTCCAAGTCAGTTTATGCCAAGAAGGGAGAAGGAAAGCAGTTTCTGACCAGCCATATTCAGTTGGTGAGTGCTTAAATTCTTTTTTAAAACATGTGGGGAGAGTGTGACTGTTGCTGAGTGGGTGGGGCTTTGGTGAGTCACATTTGTGAGTCAATAGGGAGTGGAGCTAGCCAATTAGCTCTATACCACCCCTCCCAAAGGTTTCCAGATCAGTTTCTGCCAGGAAGGAGAAGGAGACAGAGGCTTTCCAGGTCAGTTTCTGCCAGGAAGGGAGAAGGAAAGCAGCTTCTGAGCAGCCATATTGAGTGGGTGAGTGTTTAAATTCTTTTTAAAAAACACTTGGGGAGAGTGTGACTGTTGCTGAGTGGATGTCCCGGAAAGCTGCCAACAGCGTGACTGATAAGAACAATGTCCATCTCACACAAACACAGTTGCAAGTACAATACCAGTGATTGCTTCAAACAGCCAAACAGTGAATCCAGCATTCAAGAGGCAAGTCAAAGAGAGCAGTCCGAGGTGCAAGGTTATCACAAGCAGGTAGTCCAAAGCTGTTCCGAAGGTCACAATATCCAAAGCAGTCCAGAGTCAAGCCGAGAGTCAAGAGTCAAAAGCTTTCACCAGGAATCCCAAGATAAGCTCTGACAAGGAATTCAGCTTTCCTCAGCTGCTTATATAGCACAGCTCCCACTCACAGCTGTTTGGCCTTAGCTGCGCGTTTCTCTGATAACCTCAGAGAACACCAGAGGCACGCCCTTTCTGTCCTCCTCTGAGAAAAGGTAGGTACCTCCGTGTCCTGCTCCTCTGTCTCTTCCAGGCCTGAAACCTCTGCTGGGGGATGGCTTTCTGCTGGGAGGAGACTAGGCTGCTGAGGCAGGGGCTGTGCCTCAGTGGGTCCCACAGAGCTAGACCCAGGTTCCACTAAGTCCATGGTAGCTGGTAGCACCAAGTTGGGATCTGGCTCAGCATCCTCATCCTCAGAGTCCTCCATGTCCTCAACCTGGCTGTCCCTGACAGTGGATGGGGCTTTGGTGAGTCACATTTGTGAGTCAATAGGGGGTGAAGCTAGCCAATTGGCTCTATGCAACTCCTCCCAGAGGCTTCCATGTCAATTTCTGCTAAGAAGGAGAAGGAGGCTTTCCAAGTCAGTTTCTGCCAGGAAGGGAGAAGGAAAGCAGTTTTTGAGAGCCATATTGAGTGGGTGAGTGCTTAAATTCTTTTTAAAAAAACTTGGGGAAAGTGTGACTATTGCTGAGTGGGTGGGGCTTTGGCGAGTCACATTTGTGAGTCAATAGAGGGTGGAGCTAGCCAATTAGCTCTATACAATTCCTCCCAGAGGCTTCCAGGTCAGTTTCTGCCAGGAAGGATAAGGAGAAGGAGAAGGATGAGAAGGAGAAGGAGAAGGAGAAGGAGAAGGAGAAGGAGAAGGAGAAGGAGAAGGAGAAGGAGAAGGAGAAGGAGAAGGAGAAGGAGAAGGAGGCTTTCCAGGTCAATTACTGCCAGGAAGGGAGAAGGAAAGCAGCTTTTGAGCAGCCATATTGAGTGGGTGAGTGTCTAAATTCTTTAAAAAAAAAACACTTGGGGAGAGTGTGACTGAAGCTGAGTGGGTGGGGTGGAGCTAGCCAATTAGCTCTATACAACTCCTCCCAGAGGCGCACACCATTTCATAGGATGAAGAAGGAGAAGGAGGTTTTCCAGATCAGTTTCTGCCAGGAAGGGAAAAGGAAAGTAGCTTCTGAGCAGCCATATTGAGTGGATAAGTGTTTAAATTCTTTTTAAAAAACACTTGGGGAGAGTGTGACTGTCACTATATTGGAGTTTTGATAGCATGGAAAGGAGAACAGATATTATTGTTGGGAATATATGGAACTCAAACAAACAAACGGAATATACCATCAAAGGATATATAATGAAATGAAAGAGAGCGAGTATGACAAAATAATATTAATGGGAGATTTCAATGGGGTATCAAACCCGTGGAAAGATAGGAAATCGAGAAGTAACAAAAAGACCTCACAAAGGAAGTTACCAAAAAAATTTTTTTTGAATTTACAGAGGCTTATGGACTGTATATGGCTATAAAGATGGATTCACTTTTTATTCCAGCAGACATGATTCACTTTCCATAATTGATTTGTTTTTGGATGTCTAAAACAATAATTGGGCAAACTAAAGATATGCAAATTCTACCAAGAGAAGTATCAGACCATAATGCTTTAATATTGACACTCCATGAACAAATAAAGCAATTTAATTGGAAATTAAATGACTGCTTACTTGGTGATAAAAAGATAGTAGTGAAAACAAGAGAAGTTATAAAAATTATTTTCAAGAAAATAAAATTGGAGATACAAAAATGACTACAATTTGGGAAGCTGGAAAAGCTGTATTTAGAGGTTTCTTTATAAATCAGGAAGCCTATATAAGGAAAATTAAAAAAGAAAAAGATAATAAAATAAGGAATCAGATAATCCCAAAAGAAGAAGAATTAGAATTAAATTTAGGAAATAAAACAATTATACAGGAACAGAAATTATTTAAAAAAACAAGAAATTAGGAAAAATACACCAGAAATGGGGGGGGGGGGGAATCAAAGCTGCAAAGCAAAGATACTTTGAATATGCTGATAAAACTAGTAAATGGCTAGCTGGAAAATTAGGGAAGGAACAAGAGAAAAAAAACATTACTAGAAATAAAACATGAGGGACAAACTATAACACAAGAGAAAATACAAAAAATATTTTATAACTTCTTTTCAAAATTATATGAAGGAAAAATCTCAAATCAAGAAGAAATTAAAGAATATTTAAACAAACAGGAATTTAGTACGCCAAATCAAGAACAGTTGGAAGAATTAAATAAACCTATTTCAATTATTGAAGTAAAAGAGGCTATCAAAAGATCTAAAGAACGAAAGGCACCAGGACCTGATGGGTTTACAAACAAATTTTATAAAGTATTTATAGAAGAACTGAGTGACCCTCTCCAAAAAGTGATGAACTCCATTTTGAAAGAAGGGGTACCTGAAACTTGGAAAGAAGCTGATATAGTGCTTATTCCTAAGGAAGGAAAATCCAAATTAGAGATAAGAAATTATAGACCGATTTCCCTTCTAAACTCAGATTATAAACTGTTCTCAAATATTATAGCCAACAGACTTAAAAAGTATCTAAAAATTGGATTGAGAAAAGTCAAAGGGGCTTTTTGCCCGGTAGGAAAATAAGAGATAACATAGGAGTAGTTTTAAGCATATTAGAGTATTATGAGAGGCATAATGACAAAAAATTAGGTATGCTATTCATCGACTTAGAAAAGGCATTTGATTTGGTTAATTGGCAAATACTATACAAAATAATAATAATAATAAAAAAATGGAATTGGGCCCAAACCTTACAAATTGGATCAATCAAATGTATAAAGAACAAAGAGCTAAAATTATGGTGAATGGGATAAAATCTAATTATATAAAGATAACAAAAGGAACAAGGCAAGGGTGCCCTCTTTCTCCACTCCTGTTTCTAATTGTGATTGAAAGATTAATAAAGGAAATCCAAAATCAGGAATTAATACTTGGAACTAAAATTAAAAAAATTCAATTTTTCGCCAATGATCTGGTCATTGTTTGAGAAAACCCAGCAAATTGTATAGAAAGAGTGATTGAAATTCTAGAGAAGTTTGGGGATATAACAGGGTGTAAATTTAACAAAGAAAAGTCAACAATACTTACAAAAATATGTCTCATGGTGAAGACATAGACTTAGAAAGTAAATCTGGTATGAAAATACAAAAGAAAGTAAAATATTTAGGTATTACATTAACAAAGAAAATGGTAGATTTATTTGAAAACAATTACAACAAAACTTGGATGGAAATTAAGAAACATTTAAAACACTGGAACAACAAACAAATATCTCTTTTGGGGAGAATTGCAATGATAAAAATGGTGGTACTTCCAAAAGTACTTTTCTTATTTCAAATGATTCCAGTTTTGATGAATGGAAAGTGCATAAAACAATGGCAGAGACATAAGCCAATTTATTTGGCAAAATAAGAGACCTAGAATTTGGCTTAAGCTTTTACAGGATGAGAAAGGGAGAGGAGGACTGGGGCTACCCAATTTATAAATTTATTTTGAGGCATGGTGCTTCACATGGATTAGAGATTGGATAACACTAGATTCGGAAGAACTTTTAGAATTGGAAGGGGAAGGTTTGTGCTATGGATGGCATGCATATTTAGGCTACGAAAAAAAAAGGGTAAACAAAGAATTCAATAACCATTGTATTAGAAAGCCCCTCATGAAAATTTGGAACAAATATAAGGAAAGGTATATGTCCAAATTTCCGATGTGGTGTGTGCATGAAGTGATTCATAGAAGAGAATTGAAATATACAAATGAATGGATAACTTATGGTAACTTGCTTAAAAAAGAAGATACAGGAGATTACAAAATGAAAACACAAATGGAATTAAGTGATGAGGGATATCTATTAGATTGGTTTAAATATAGACAACTAACTGACTGTTATAAATCAGATTTAAAATCTAAAGGAATAGACTCTTGCTACAATGAGATGGACAAAATTTGGCTTGGAGAAATCAAATGGATAGGGAAATTTTATAAACTCTTATTGAGATGGGATCTAGAAGAGCAAATTGTTAAAGACAACATGATTCAGTGGGCAAAAAATGTTGGCTATCTAATAGAACTTGAGAAGTGGGAATTTGCATGGACAAAAACATTGAAATATACAGCTTCACTAAGCCTCAGAGAAATTTTTTTATAATTTTTTTCCTGGTGGTATTTAATTCTGGTAAAAATTGCCAAAATCTATAAATCGAGCAGTAACTTATGCTGGAAATGCGGCAAAGGATCAGGTACACTTTATCACTGTTTATGGACATGTAAAGTAGTGGAGAGATATTGGAGAGAAGTGAATGAAATAATTTAAGTGGTTCTAAACAAAGATATAGTAATTCGACCAGAAATGTATTTTCTAAACATATGGGAGAAGGATTTAGACAGAGAAGTAGGTAAAATTCTGTTTTATTTAATTACTACTGTGAGGGTAACATTATTATAGAAATGGAGAAAAAAGAAGGTACCAAATATGAATGAATGGATTACCAAATTTTATGATGTCATAGAAATGGATATATTGACTCAATATCTTAGAGATAAAAATATAGAAAATGAACTAAGTGAATGGTCATCAATTTTAAAATATTTAGAAAAATATTGGGGGAAATCCGTGATAATCGCATATTAAAAATAGAATAGAAGATAAGAAGTGAAAAACAAGTAGCGAAATCAGTCTTATTAACAGTTATAGATAAGACTTCACTCAGCAGAATATCTCAATAGCTGCAATTCTAATTAATCAAATATGTTTAAGATCTAAATATAATTAAGAAATTATATAGAATATAAATAAGCTAACAAAAAGAATATTAGAGAGTAAATAAGACAGATAGACCTAAATTAAAATAATGAAAATTGATAAGATATATTGAAATAGGTACAAAGATCTTAATGACATTATTTATTAAGAAAGTAACAAAAGGGAAGCAAGGAAACAACTATGTTAGAACATAGTGACAATTGGTTTTTAACAATTAGAAATCGAAATATGTAAAAATATAAGGTGCAAAAATCAAGAAGCAACAAATTTAGAAAAACAAATTTCTATGGAAAGATTATTTAATATGGAAGAAAAGACAAAAATAAATGAAATTATAGAGAAAAGGAGGTTAAATACTTCCAAATAATAATCCAGCGAAGATAGGAAGAAAGTTTAAAATATGAGAATGAATGTAGGAAGAGAGGAAGGTATGGAAAGGGCAAATGAAGGGAGAAAGCAAGTTGTAGATGGTATGAGTATGTTGTAGAAAGAGGATGGGAAGTAGAAGATTGTAAGGTGTGAAAGATGTGGAAGAGAGATTAAATGAAGATAGAGGGTGGAAACGCAGAGAGTGGAAGGGAAGAGGGAAGAGAGATAAGGAATGGTAAAGGAAGAGAAGTAGAAGAAAGATAAAAGTGTGTAAGAATAGATGGTTAGGAGTAACAAAGGAAAAGAAAAGTAGAAAAAAATTTCCTAGGATGGTATCTTTAGTAAATTAGAGCAATTTAAAAGTTATTAGGTTGTTATAGTTTATATATGTTCTTTTAATTGATATGCTGAATAGATAATTGATATCAACCAAAAGATAATGGATGCTGGATTTAGGATAAATCTTCGATTAAGATAAGGAAATGATTGTATTTGGATAGTTTGATTATTTGAATGTATTTTTATGCTTTTTAATAATAAAATTTATTTTAAATATTAAAAAAAAAAAAGAAAGATACCAGAAGTTAGAGCAAGGAGGAATGAAATCATATCCTGATGCGCCTCCCATTCAGGAATCCCATGAATTTTGATATTTAAGCATCTATCTCTGTTCTTCAAATCCTGCACTTTGTTTGTGAGGTAGTCATTCATTTGTTCTAGCTCCTGTATTTGGGCCTCATGAGAATGACCCTGTTCAAGAGCTGCATTAGCTGTATTTTCTATATATCCAATGCGGGCTCTCAGGGCAGTTAGCTTTGAGTTCAGTGGCTGAAGGGTGAGTGCCCAGTCTTTTTGTAAGTCCTACACTAAATTTACATGAAGCCTTTCCAGGAGGCCTGAAAATGATGGGTCCAGTGTTGGGGGACTTGCACTCTCCCTCCCTTCTCATGTCATCTCTGTGTTCTCTTTTTTTTAGCTCTTTAAGAGATGAGCAGAAACCCAAAATTGCTTAATTTACTGACCTTTTAGTTCCTTGCATCTAGATAGGTATTTTTGATCTTGAAAGCTGGGCAAAATTCACTCCATTTAACTAGTAAAAGCTGAGATCTTGTCCTGCTCAAGTTTTATGCATCCATCATGATCAATGGCTAGCATTGCATCTGTAGAAGTCTCAGTGGGCTTTATAAAAATGTTTTACAGAGTGCAATGGTGCAAGCTACTGAGGTAGAGGAAATTGCTAGGCCAGAATCCCATTTCCCCCTTTTGTCAAAGACTTTGTGGGTTTAAAAGATTTCTTTTTCAAGGGCAAAACCAAAAGGAGAGATTAAATGTTGTAGCAATATTTGGATTTGCAAAAGTTCTTGTTCTAGATTGTTCTTAATATAAATAAATATACAATATATCATTCTTTATCTATATTGT
Source organism: Phrynosoma blainvillii (assembly GCA_026167975.1). NCBI lineage: Eukaryota > Metazoa > Chordata > Lepidosauria > Squamata > Phrynosomatidae > Phrynosoma > Phrynosoma blainvillii. The sequence continues at coordinate 12,993,285 of JANUYF010000009.1, forward strand.
TCACATATATTGTTCGCATTTCATCTGAATCTTACCAATACTAGTTTATCCAGGTGGCATAATACATGTTACTGAAACACTAATATGCAATCCACTCAGTGCAATCCACTGAGGAATTGAAGCTTTCAGTAACCATAGTGACTCTCCGTTAGTCCTACAGTTGTCCTTTCCCATAATCTCCCTACAAATATTTCAGTATTGCAAGTAAGAAGCTGTACTGGGCTACATGGGCTTATCTCGAGTGTCATAGGGCCATTGCAGACCGGTCCAAGGAGCTAGCCTGGGGATAGAGCTGGGGTAGGGAAGCTGGATGCCAGCTGCCCCAACTCCATCCCAATGCCGTCCTGATGCCACACATCCATACACACAGCATGTAGTGTCAGGACACCCTTCCGGTGCAATGGCATTTTGCCACTCTTTTAGGAGTGGCAAAAGGAAGGATAGGGGCCATGGTGTGGGGTTGCCATAGCCTCGATCTACCACTCCCTGGGGTGGTTCTCTGCTGCCCCAAATGGGCCATCTGCATTGGCCCATAGTCCTGTTCTGGGCATCCATGTGAACATCTTGAAATATGTAAAAAGGAGACCTATGCATATGCAATGTGCATGTATTGGCCACTATTTGAGCTGGAACCTTATACCATCATGGTTCTGGCTTTGTGGAGACATTGCACTATATAACACAGCTCAACTTTCTCCTGGCATTTGAGTGTAACTGCTTTTGTATGTGCCTGAATAAGGCTGCTATGAATATGCATTTCATATTTTATGTTACTTTTGCATCTAATATTTGTGCATGATGTCTCTCTCTAGCTTTCATTATATCTCTCGTGATTCCAAGGGGCAGGAATCATTAAATCCTAGATTTACATGTATCCATTAAGAGCACTTGGATCCCTTAGCCTTCTCCAAATAAGGGGGACATTTTGGGAAGGGCAGCCAAAATAGAGGCTCTATGGAGTCTGCTTTAGCCTACAAGTTATGTTTTTACCTTTTCTCAAGAGCAGCAAAAATCATTATTTGAATTGTTGTTGTTGTTGGGGACCTTCAAGTCATTACCAACTTATGAGAATCCTAAGGCAAACCTGTCATGGATTTTCTTGGCAAGATTTGTTCAGAGGAGGTTTGTCATTGCTGTCCCCTGAGGCCGAGAGCATGTGACTTGTCCAAGATCACTTATTAGGTTGAGTGGGGATTTGAACCTTAGTCTTCACATTTATAGCCCAGTGTTCAAAACACTATACCATGTCACAGAAATTGTAAAGGAGAACTCACATGGACTAGAATCAGAAGAGGAAGTACAAATGTTTTCTAAAATTAAAGTCATATAAAGTAAGATTATTCTGCTGAAGTTGCTGATAATGTAGTTAATATACATTTGTCAGGAATGCATTAGTGTAATGCTTTCCTGCCAGAATTTGCTTTGATTAAATTTTATTAAAGATGAGATTGCTAATAATGTTTGAAGCTGTGAGGTGGTGCTGTAAGGGTTAATGGGTTATAAATGGGAAACAAGCAGGCTGGGAACTGAAAGGCTCCTTTGGTGTGTGTGGGGGGGGGGGGATGCTTCTGCCTTGGCTGAAGCTAGAGGCTTAAGTTTAAAAACATGGCTAAAGAGATAAGAGTTGGGTAAAAAAGTGCTTTATGTATAGATAGATGGCTTGATAGTTTTAATAAGTGACGGTTTTAGGTTTTAATATGTTTAGCTGGTAAATAGGTTAGATGCATATATGCATATATGTGATGATACTGATGTCTATGCCATCCCAGTCCCAGGCAATATATTACACAAACAGAGTGCAGATGTTACACCAAGGTTGTTTTGTCTATTGTCTGTGGGAAGCTATGGATTAATAATAATAATAATATTTATTTGTATACCGCCCTGTGGCGAACCAATCCGGGCGGTTGACAACAATAAAATATGACAAGATTAAAATATAACATTAAACATTATAATCCCTCCCCCCCTTAAGAAAGTATTAAACAATATAACAAATTAAAATCACAATATAAGAACATAAAACCATAATTAAAACCACCTAAAAACCCTGATGTCCCTCTGGAGATCCTCAACCATCACTAAAGATGGGGCCATGGGAGGAATGAGGGGATCAGGAAGCCTGGGCCGGGATGGTTAATCTGGAAAGGCCTGCCGGAAGAGATCTGTCTTGACAGCTTTTTTAAAGCTGTCTAATGATGTCAACTGACGGATCTCATCCGGCAGGTCGTTCCAGAGTTTGGGGGCGACAGCAGAGAACGCCCTCTGGGAGGTCGCTGCAAGCCTAGATTTTAAAGGCTGCAGTAAGTTCCTCCCAGAGGACCGGAGAGTGAGGGGAGGATTGTATGGGAGGAGGCGGTCCCTGATATAGCTTGGACCCAAGCCATTTAGGGCTTTAAAGGTAATAACCAACACCTTGTACTGGGCCCGGAAGCTGATAGGCAGCCAGTGGAGGGACCTCAGAACCGGAGTAATGTGGTCCCTCCTAGATGTACCAGAAACAAGCCTGGCTGCCATATTTTGTACCAACTGAAGCTTCCGAACCAAGCACAAGGGTAGCCCCAAGTAGAGCACATTACAGAAGTCCAGGCGTGAGGTTACCAGTGTGTGCACAACAGTTTCGAGATCCCTTACTTCCAGAAAAGGGCGCAGCTGGCGTATCAGCCGAAGCTGATAGCAGGCACTCCTGACCGTCGCATTTACCTGATTTGTCATCAGGAGCGACGAGTCAAGGAGTACCCCCAGACTGCGAACACAGTCACTGGAGGAGAGTGTGACCCCATCCAGGACTGGAGGTTGCAACCCAATTCTTGGTTTCGGGGCCGCTACCGTGAGCACCTCTGTCTTGTCTGGATTCAGTTTCAATCTGTTTTTCCTCATCCAGCCCATTACCGCCTGAAAACATTCATTGAGAGAAGAGATGCCATTGGAATTCGAGGCCGACGAACGAGACACGGAGAAATAGATTTGGGTGTCATCAGCGTACTGATGGATTCACATGCATTCTGCCATTTGTTGGATTTTCTGGACAGTAGGACATTACATCATGTGAATGGCTGAAGTTCGGGAATTTGTGACCAATCACTGAGTTACACCAGCCTATGGGGAGAGACATTGCTATATTCTGTACAAGTGTTTCCATATGCTTTGACTTCAGACTTGTCAAAGAAGTCACAGACCTGTCCGCTATGTTTTCTTTACTGCAATAAAAGCTGTCCTTTTGACTTTAACTCTGGGATCTGTCTTTATGTTCTGAAAGAAGACTTGTGGGCATGCTGTTCCTGACAAAATGTTACCAATCCAGGGTTGATATATCTGTGGCTCTCTAAAGTTGATAGATATACAGACATTCCAAAAAGATTGTTATAAAAGAGGAGAATACAATTATAACAGCACACTTAAATAGAAATATATATATATATATATATATATATGGGGAAAATTAGAAGGAATATCCATAAAATTTAACCAGAAATTGTGCAAATTAAATACCACACAAAAAGCAAGAGAGTTTTAGAAAAAAAAATATGGAAAAGATATAGAAAATAAAGCAACAAGGAAAGACAGATAGTGAAAATAAATAACAAGAAAATTCAGCTGAAATATCAAGAGCAGAAGAAATTGACAATAAGATAAAGAAATAGAAGAATATGTAGACAGTGGAAAAGAAGAACTATCAAAAGAGGAAGAAGAAAGCTTGGATACAGAAGGAAAGTCAAACCAATTTTAAGAATGAAAACATTTTACCATCTTAACACTGAGTTAAGTATAGTAATCATATTAATATAGTATCATGGAATGTAAGAGGGCTAAACACTCCACAAAAAAAGAAAAAATATATATATCATTACTTAGGAAAAACAAAACATGACATAATATGCCTACAGGAGACTCATATTAAAAGGAAAGATAAACTACTTCTTAAAAACAGAAATCTAGGAAATTAATTTATATCTGCATCCAAAAAGAAAAGAAAAAAGAATATCATATATACCTCCATGAAATTTCAAACAAAAAATATTAATGATTCATATGGGCATTATATAGGAATTGGAATAATAATCCAAAATAAATTAAAAATAAACATTAGTAGTAGTCATATATGTGCCTCAAGCAAATAAAGAACATTTCTACAGAAAAAAATCATGTTCTCACTACAAGAAATCAATCATAACTAAAATTCTGTCCTTGGGCCTCTCTTCCAACTTTCTGCTTAGTAAGGAATATGATCAGGTTAAAATAGTTATTGAACAACATATTACTGATATAGAGTGCCAAATGGGTATAGCTAGGTGTCTTTTATTGCCAGAAATAATGCAGCTTGAGGCCATTTTAACTGCCTGGCTCAGTGCTAGGGAAGTATGGGAACTGTATTTTTTTCTGGGACATTGAGCCTTCTCTGTCAGAGAGCTCTGGTGCCACAATAAACTGCAGTTCCCATGATTCCTTAGCACTGAGCCAGGACAGTTAAAGTGGCCTCAAGTTGCATTATTTCTGGCAGTCTATAAAGGCCCATAAAAAGTGTCCATACACTGTAATGCCTTCACCTTGGCTTGACGTTATGTTCTTCCTTCAACTGACCTTGAAGGATGCTATAGGAAGATCTCATATCTGGAAAGACACTGCCCTTGTGAATCTGGTCAAACAGAATTGGTGGAACATGTACTTTTTCAGTGTCTATACTATAGAGATCTATGCACTGAGCTTCTTTTGCCAATACTCCACAAACATCCAGGCTGTTTAGAACATTATTTTGTTTCCTTGCTTTCAGATACCAATCCTACTATAACATATAAAGTAGCAAAATTTTGTGCAGCAGCAATTAAAATCTAATGGATGATGACTTACACAACAGATTAGTAATTGAACTTCTAGTTGGGCTTTGTCAGTGTTAGCTGGGTTTTGTCCTCTGACAGATGATTATCTGCATTTGTACTGTTTTAAAAGGGATGTTTATATGTATTTTACTTCTTTTATGAGTTTTGTTATTGTATATAGTATTTTCTATGCTGTATTTTGCTTTCCTTATGCTGGTCTGTGACCATAATATATATTTATTTATCTACTTAAGAATAGATTTATTTCTTGTTTCTAAATCGGTGCATCACAGAACAGTCAAAATGGACATTCTGCCTAAAACTTTATCAGATCACAGCCCAATCAACCTAACACACACACACACCCCAAAAAAAGTGAAAACAAAATTTAGCTGGTTTTTAAATGACAACCTCTTACAAAATCCAAAAATTATAGAAAAAGTGAAATAAACATTGAAATGTTTTTAAAAGAAAATTCAGGCCTGAAATAGATGGGCCAAAAGGTGTGGCTTCCTACCACTTTGGGGGCATGGCCTGCAGATGATGCATGCCCCCCTGATGTGGCTGGAAGCTGGTTTGAGGTTGCCTAAGGCAGCTCAAGGCTACCAGCAAAAGGAGCATCAAAAGTTCTCTCCTTGCTGGTGGCCCATTTGCAGACCCCTGGCCAAAATCATCGCAGACCCCTGGCCAAAATTATCATTATTAGGAAGAATTGGAACAATCAAGATGAATATACTTCCCAAAATGTTATTTTTGTTTCAAACTTTGCCCATTCTTAAAAATGATGTACCATTTAAGGAATTGCAGATTTATTAAAATTAGAGGATTTAGACTTGAGTTTTGGCTGGCATGCCTATATGTTTTATAATAAAAAAGTGAATCATGGTTTTAACAATCATTATATAAGAAATTCATTTCTATGAACTTGGAAAAATACCAAAAAAAAAAAAAAAAGTAAAAAGGATTTGTACAAAGATTTCATTGTGGGCTTCCTCACATGAAGCTTTATTCAGAAATGATCCCATGTTGAATGAAAACTGATTAACATACAAAGACATTAGTAGTGGAAAACAACACATTAAGAATAAAATCCTTCGAAGAACTTACAAAAGATGGTATAAGCTGTAGTTGGTTCTTATAAATGAAGGAATTATATATTATGGACAATAAACAAGATGGTGTAGAGATAACTAAAGGCCTAAGCAGACTGCCAGAAATAGTGCACATTAAATTGAGGCACTGCCCTGGCTCAGTGCTAGGGAGTGATGGGAATTGTATTTTTTTTCTGAGACATTGAGCCTTCTCTGTCAGAGAGCTCTGGTGCCACAATAAACTACAGTTCCCATGATTCCTTAGCACTGAGCCAGGACAGTTAAAGTGGCCTCAATTTGCACTATTTCTGGCAGTCTGTAAAGGCCCAGAGTCAGTGTCTTAACCACTTGAGCAACGGCATATATATATATATATATATATATATATATAGTTGGTAGACTGCAGGGCTTCCTAACTATCGATCATGTTACCTGGGATTCTTTGTCATAGCTGAATGACAAAATACGGAAAACTAACATAAATATATATTTATGTATTTAAGGAAGTAGACTTAAGTCTAAGAAAGCTCATGCTTCTTTCTTTCTTTCAGTTAGTCTCAAAGATGCTACAAGATCTCTCTGCATATAAATGCATACTCTCGCCTATCAAATAATTATTCATAGCTAAACAATGGTCCCTCCCTATCCATGGTCTTTATATCCATGGATGTAAGATTGAACCAACTGCAGATCAAAAATAATGCTTAAAAATTCAAATTCAGTATTCATTTAAAAAAAAAGAGAGAATATTTAGAAAGCAGAAAAAAGCAGTGTGGGACATCTTATTTTGCTCAAGCCCATTCAGTGGCCTTGTGAGAGGCCTGTGGCAGAAGGTAATCTGTGGTACTCACCTGCCAAAGGCAAAGAAGCTGATGAGGCTGGGTGGGGGAAAGGGGAAGCTGCCACCATCAATGGGCATACAAGCCCCAGCTTCCCCTCTGCACACCACCCTGGGCCACACTTCTTCTCTTTCTTTTCCACTCTTTGTGCTGCAGTGGCAGTGGCTGCCTTGGCAGACTGCCAGAAATAGTGCAAATTGAGTCCACTTTAAGGGTTAATGTTAGGGTTAGGGAATCATGGGAACTGTATTTTATTGTGGCACCAGAGCTCTCTGACAGAGAAAGCTGAATGTCTCAGAAAAAGGAAAAAAACAAAAAACAATTCCCATGACTCTCTAGCACCAACCCTTACCCTTAAAGTGGACTCAATTTGCACTATTTCTGGCAGTCTGCAAAGGAGTGAGAGAAATGAATGCCAAAGTGAGGAGGGGAGGCTTTCTCTCACACAGTGGCAGGTGCCTTCAGTTTGCACATGGGGGTGATGCAGGGGAAGAGATTGGGTAGCACCCAAGCTTTATATACTGTAAAGTTCCTTTATTTAAGGGACATGAGCATCTGCAGGCAGTCCTCAAATAAATCCCATTCAGATATGGAATGTACACTGTATTAACTACAGCAAGATGGCTTATCTGTTTTGATTCTGAACACTATCTAAACATTTTATCTATTTGAGTGTGGTTTATGAATCTCTGTACAAGCACCAAGAACCAGCATGTTTTAGTGGTTTGAGTATTGGATTAGGACTCTGGGAGACCAAGAATATCCACTGGGTGACTTTGGACACATCACCTTCTCTTCTCCTCAGATGAAGGCAATTGCAAACCACCTCTAACCCTAGGGTTACTGTATGTCAGAAACAATTTGAAAGCACATAAAAATAAACATGCACCAAAAGACTGGTTTCTGAAGGCTTCATAGCATGAGTAAATACAGTTAAAAGACTCCAGTTTGGTTGTAAGAGGGGGAGAGATAGAATGGGAAACTCATGGCAAAGGTGGAGGTTAGGAGAAACTTAAAGGGAGAGAAAGAAATGGAAGTATGCACATGTTTGAGAAGATCTAGAGAAATCACAGGAGAGTATGTTGAGTTTGTTGGATAACAAGACAAGGCCATGAAAGCAGATGAAGATTGTAGATCCAGACAAGTGAAGCCATAGATGGGAATATAAAGCCAGATAGGTAGGCAAGACAAAGTTTATGTGCTTTTCAAAATACATGGTGCATTAAAATGCATACAAATTTGCCTGGCAATTCCCCCTCCCTCTTGTGGCACTTTTTTATCCTTCAGCAAGTTCATCTATTCAAAAATTCACCCAAGGCATTTCTTTAAAGACTTGAGTAGACATACAAGACATGAAAATTGTGGATAAGTAGTTTAATGTCTCTAAGAGAGGGAGACATTGATTATGATTTTGGCCTAGTAAATTGGGCAGTGAATACTAACGAAAATCAACTCTCATCTGTAGACTCTTAACTTAATCCAGCTACTTCTAAAGACAAAGAATATATATATATATTTTAAAAAGCCATCAGCAAGGCAGATTGCCACCGAGGCAGGAATTATCCTGGGAGGATAACCTTTTCCTGTGACTGGAGACTGTAATTGTTTGAAATGACTTTTTCCTCATTTATCCATTAAATTGCAGTTAAAGTACAGAGTACACTGGCAACCCCCTATATGGCGTGTGATTGTATTATAAAGGTTATGTCTACCTGCAATAAGACCATTCTACTTGACAAACACCATGCTAATCGGACATGATGTGCCTTGCTTCCCAAATAGAAGTGTCCATAATTCTAACATAGTGTCAAGAAAAAGTAGCGTCAGCTTCTGAGCTATACCTGACAAGTGGGTCCTATAAATATGCTCAACATTTTTAGCTCAGTCTGTGTTGAAAGGTTTGTGTTATAAAGCATGCTTAATTACATGTATATCACTTGTAAGACTCAGATTTTGATGACAACATGAAGAATGCAATATTAACAAGAGCTATGATCAAATAAGGAAATACAAATTTGGCTGAAAGACAGTGTACAGTTAGGGGTAAGCAAAGAATCAGGCCCTGAAATAATCAGATTTTGAGGTCTGCAGTTTGCAAGCTCTCAATTTGATAGGCAAGTAATAAGCAGTACAGTCTCAGTCTAAGATTAAAGAGACCACATGCAGTCAATATCCAAGAAGGGGGGAGGGAAAAGCAACCTATGTCCTGAAGCATCAGGTCTGAAACACACTGCAGAAATAATCCAGTTTGAGACCACTTTAACTGCCCTGGATCAATGCTAGGGAAATCTATGAACTGCAATTTGGTGAGACACTTATAGCCTTCTCTGTCAAAGAGCTCTGGTACCACAACAAACTATAGTTTCCAAGATTCCCTAGTGTTGGGAACCACAAGCCTAATTTTGGGGAATTTATAATTATCTCAAATGTGAGAGTGAAGCACCCAACTTCGTTTCGGAGACCTTATCCAATTGTATACCAGAGATGTAAGAGTTCTGGGAAGGAATGACACTGAAATTGACCAAACTCCAATTAAAGTCTAAAATATTTATTAATACAGTAAGCAAACATCCAAATGCGGCACACACACACACACACACACACACTAGAAGAATAAGCGGGGAAGAGTGAGAGCAGGGGAGGCAAAGAGGGAAACCAGGATAGAGAGGGATATACTCATGTCCGAGAGACTCCTCTGGACTTCTGGTGGCGAATGAGGATGAGTTCTGTGGAAGGGGCATGACCGGCAAGAGAGGGGGTTGCGGGAACTATCTCAGAGCACAGACCGACAGAGATTTAGCATTCACTTCCAAGGTAGCACAAGGTCTGCTAAATCCAGGGGTTCTTATAGGGAATTTCTACCTCCTGGCCATGAGTTAAACAATAGATGGACAAAGGCTTGATGGATTTACTATTGTTTACCTAATCTAAACAATGCATTTGGTTTCAAAATTATCAAGGAAAGGATGCTAGAGAAAGGGGTGAAATCAAATCTGATCACTGTCCCATCAAGTGTGAGACTAAGACAAACAAACACCATTAGGTATCTTTTCCAATATAATGGGATATTCCCAAGAGCAACTCCCAAAACCTGTCTGTCCAGGAAATCTTTAGTGGTCCTGAGCAATTTCAGCTTGCTTACCTGACCTTACATTTAGGGGATTATAGCTGCCATCTCCCAAGGTTCAGGCTGGGGTCATAGGGAACTCCACATGGTTAAAATATATAAGAAAAATGGAGCACATTCGCTAACACTAGCACTGAGCTGGGGCAGTTAAAGTGGTCTCAAACAGGATTATTTCTGCAGTGTGTTTTGGACCTCAGAGAAAGGTAATATGGACAAGAGGTCAAGTTCCAGAGACAGCAAGAGATCAAAACCATGGGAGAGCAGATAATGTAGGCCAGGCCAAAGACTCAAGCAGTTAGATTCCAACCACCCAGGAAATATAGGGAAGTAGCAGATGCTAGGGGAGGGTGGGGGAAGGTCAACTGACAGAATATTCAGCCAGTTGCCAGAAGTTGCCAACTGCAGTTCTATGCTTAGAACAGTTGAACTAGAAGCAGAAATGAAAAACTGACAATTATTACTGAATAAGTTTTGTAATGGGATTAAAAAAATGAGGGTTAATAAGATATACTGGTCTAAACCTCCAAAAGGAGGAGGATTGGGTTCCTCAAATTTAAAATGGAATTATAATGCTAATCAATTGAGATATTATACATGGTATAACAGGAAAAGGGGACATGGAGCCCTGGTGGTGCAGTGGTTAAATGCCTGTATTGCAGCCAATCACTCACAAACCACAAGGTTGTGAGTTCAATACCAGCCATGGGCTCTGGCTCAACTCAGCCTGGCATCCTTCCAAGGTCACTAAAATGAGTACCCAGCTTGTTGGAGGCAATTAGCTTACACTTTGCAAACCACTTAGTACATAGGTAAGAGTTATAAAAATGTACTTGCTGTTGCTATTGCTAATAGATTGGCTGGAGATGGATGCAATAGAATTAGAAAAAAAAAATAGAAAAATATTTTCTATTGGGATCTTTGGTAAAGGTAAAGGTATTCTCCATTGACAAAGTTGTCAAGTTGTGTCCGACCATAGGGGGCGGTGCTCATCTCCATTACTAAGTCGGAGAGCCAATGTTGTCAGAGACTACTCTGTGATCATATGTCCAGCATAATTGCACAGGACGCTATTTACCTTCCCACCAAAGTGGTACCAATTTATCTAGTTGCATTTGCATGCTTTCAAACTGCTAGGTTGGCAGAAGCTGGGACTTGTAATGGGAGCTCACCTCATCATGCAGCACCCGGGCCTTGAACTGCCAGCCTGCCAATCTTGCAATCAACTTCTTCTTACTAAGAAGAAAATGGAAAAAAAATGAAAATCTCTTTCTGAAAAATATATTAGAGATTTGGAAAAAAAATAGAAAGAAAAATTAATGCCTGCTATTTCACCATTAACTCCAGTAGTGATAATGGAAATATCTCCAGAAAATTTGCATTGCATTGGTTCCGGTCCTTCCTCTCGGGCAGGTCCCAGAGGGTGCTGCTCAGAGACAGTAGCTCCAGTAAGAGAGTGCTCACTTGTGGGGTCCCTCAGGGAGCTATTTTGTCCCTGATGTTATTTAACATCTATATGAAGCGGCTGGGTGAGATTATATGGAGTTATGGTGCTGGGAGTTATCAGTACGCTGATGACACCCAAATCTATTTCTCTGTCTCTTGTTCATTGGCCTCGAATTCTAATGGCATCTCTTCTCTCAATGAATGTCTGCGAGCGGTAATGGGCTGGATGAGGAAAAACAGATTTAAACTGAATCTGGACAAGACTGAGGTGCTCACATTAGCGGCCCTGAAACCAAGAATTGGGTTGCAACCTCCAGTCCTGGATGGGGTCACACTCTTCTCTAGTGACTGTGTTCGCAGTCTGGGGGTGCTTCTTGACTTGTCGCTCCTGATGACGAATCAGGTAAATGTGACAGTCAGGAGCGCCTGTTATCAGCTTCGGCTGAAATGCCAGCTGTGCCCTTTTCTGGAAGTAAGGGATCTCAAGACTGTTATGCATGCTCTGGTAACCTCACACCTTTGTAATGCGCTCTACATGGGGCTACCCTTGTGCTTGGCTCAGAAATTACAGCTGGTACAAAATGTGGCAGCCAGGTTAGTGTCGGGAACATCTAGGAGGGACCACATTACTCCGGTTCTGAGGTCCCTCCACTGGCTGCCAATCAGCTTCCAGACCCAGTACAAGGTGTTGTTTATCACCTTTAAAGCCCTAAATGGCTTGGGTCCAAGTTATCTTAGGGACCGCCTCCTTCCATACAATCCTCCCCATGCTCTCCGGTCCTCTGGGAGGAACCTGCTGCAGCCCCAAAAATTGAGGCTTGCGGTGACCTCTCAGAGGGCTTTCTCTGTTGTCACCCCAAACTCTGGAATGGCCTGCCAGATGAGATCCGTCAGTTAACATCGCTAGACAGCTGTAAAAAAGCTGTCAAGACGGATCTCTTCCAGCAGGCCTTTCCAGATTAATTCTTCCCAGCCTTAACCTGCACTGTTCCTTACGTGGCCCCATCTTGGATGGACAGGAACACTGCTATGGGCCATAGTGAAGTGTCTATTGTGTTGTATAATTTTAAAGTTTTAATTGTTATATTGTTTTTTAAGTGGTTGTGATTTAATACTGTTTTAAGGGGGAAGGGATTGTTTTGGGGTTTGTATTTGATTTTAATTTGTAAGCCACCTGGATTGATTTTCCAATAGGTGGGGTATTAAATTATTATTATTATTATTATTATTATTATTATTATTAATGTTAATAATTATTATTTTTTAAACAAAAAATATAAATTCCTAATGCAACTTCTGAGGCAAACAAACATATATTACGATAGGAAAGGACTATCCTTTACTTAAAAACAACATAGGTTTAAAATCAAATCAACCCATAAGGTGAAAGAGATATGGAAAAGATAAAGGAAGAAATAGAAAAAGCTCCTGAATAAAAGAATTTTAAAAAAACAGAGGAATGACAAACAAGACAAACTTAAAAATGGGGAAAATAAAAATGGAAACAGATCCAAGGAAGAAGAGATAGAAAGATAAAGTCAAGAGAGAAATGAAAATGAAGAAAAGAATTATAATGAAGAAGAAGAAGATGTTGAAGAATTAGGACTAGAAATATGGGATAATAAATAAAATAAAATAAAAGTAAAATGGAGGTCAAAATACTATCCTGGAATATTAATGGTTTAAACTGTAAATATAAAAGATGACAAATATTTCATCACTTAGAAAAATCCAAATTAGATGTGATATGTCTTCAAGAAATAAGGGTTAAAGAAAAAGACACACAATACTTAAAAAACCCAAAACTGGGGCATTGCTTTGTTTCAGTGATACACAAGAAAAAGAGAGGTGTGCTGATGTACTTAAATAAGGGAAGTAAAAGAAATACTGAAAGATACAGAAGGATTACATATTGGAGTTGAAGTTAAGTTTACACATAAAACAATATTGATCATTGAAATCTCCCCATTGGAGATTTTTTTTAAAAGAAATTGTAAAAATAAATATTGATTTTAAATTATGAAAATATCTAATAATGGGAGACTGGAAATCCTGAGTCATCCTGAATTAGATAGAAAGTTAACAAAGAAAACCAAAAAGAATCAGGGGTAACTTCCAATATCTTTTTTGAATTAATAATGGACCTTTGGATATATAAATACAAAGAAGCAAAAGGCCTCACATTTTACTCAGATTATATGTCTATAATTGACATGTTTTTAACAACTAAAGATCTGGAAACAAAGATGGACATCCCACCAAAAACTACTTTGGACTACAGTCCTATAGGTTTGATAATGATATCTGAAAAAAGAATTCAACAGGAACTAAATGCAAAAAACTATCATAAAATGAGGAATTACTGAAGAAAAGAAAGGAAACATGAAGTTTTTATTTTCATGAAAATACAACCAATGATGTTCCAATGAACATAATATGGGATGCAAGTAAGACCCTGATAAAAGGCTACTTTATTAAACAAGGAACAGACATAAAGAAAAAGAGAAGAAAGAAAATTCAAAAACTACTTAATCATAGATTAAGAGATGAGATTCAAATCAAACAATCATTTAAATCAAAACTATAAAATAAGAGAAAATATTAATACAGAAACAAGTTAAAGTGGAAGCAAACTCAGAAATAGAGAATAAAATGAGATTTGGAGGTCAGAGAGATTTCAAACAAGCAAACAAATCTGAGAAATGTCTGACATAAAAATTAAGAAAAGAAAGAGGGGGAAAAGACAAATTTTAGAAATTAAAAATGATAATAAAATTGAAACAAAATATAACTGAAAGAAAGTGCAAATTGAAGATATTTGATATTTATTCAACTCTTAAAAAACAATAGAGAAAAAAGAAAAGGTGAATATATACTTAGACAAACAAATCATCCCAAAGATAAATGAAGAAAGAAAAATATTGAATCAACTAAATGGGAGCTCTCTGAAGCAATCAGGAAGAGCAATTTAGGAAAAACCCCAGGTACTGATGGAATATTGGCCTTATATTAAAAGGAACTAGATAACAAGATAACCATACCATTAGAAAAAAAACTTATATGAGATAATAAAAAGATCCAAACCTGACACTTGACTTTAATCCCAAAAGGAGACAAAGATAGAAAAGACTGGGCAAATTACAGACCAATTTCTTTATTAAACCGAGATTACAATTTTTTACCTCAATTTTGGCAGATAGGTTGAAGAATTTTTTGTCAAATTATGTACAGTCTGACAAAAATGTCTTTCCACCAAATAGGTCAATAAAATCAAACATAGACCTGTATTGGATATTATTGAATATTATGGTGGGAAATTATAAGAAATTTGCAGTGAATTGTTTAGGTGCAGAGGAAAGCATTCAACACTATTAATTGAGCCTTTATATTTCAGATGTTGTGGAAAATGGAAGTAGGGTAAAAAATTTATGGAGATCAGACAGCCCAAAAAATTGTAAAAGATGAGAAGTCTAAACTTTTGGATATAATGAAGGGCACAAATCAAGGTTGCTCATTATCACTGTTGCTATTTATAATGATATTGGAAATACTAAACAGGAAATTTTCAGAAAACAAAGAAATTAAAGACAAACATTAAAGGACAAACTTTCAAATTTCAGACTTTGGCTGATGTTCTAGTCATATTTCTTGAAGATCCTCTCAGAATAGAAAAATTGCTGCGAATAATAAAACAATTTGGTGAAAAGGCTGGATTTAAAATAAATAAAGAAAAAACGTTTATCTTAACCAAAAATATGAGTAAACAAGAAGAGAAAGAACTAATGAAGAAATCGAAATTTAAGATAGAAAAGAAAGTATGTTACTTAGGGATCTGGATAACCAAAAGGATTATTAGATCTATTCAAGAGCAATTCCAAATATTTATGGATTATTTAAAAAAAAAATTGGGAAAAATTGACAAATCTGAAATTGTCACTGTTAGGCAGAAAAGCAGCAGCAAAAATGAATGTCTTACCAAAAATGAATGACTTAATTCAAAATTTACCAATTATCTCAATCAAAAGAATAATTCAAATGCGGCAAAAAGATGTATCAAAATATGTTTGGGTGGGAAGTGGAAGATGTCACGTGCACTTTTTCTTTTCTTTCATTTGTGATCACACCATGGACCCTTTTCATCCCACAGCTTCCACCACCCTATGCAAAGAGCCACTGCTTCACCAACCTTCTCTTCTAAAATTCTTTGGTATAACCTATCTTGTATAACGGTTAGTAGCATGGATATTCATTCACACTATAGACAAGTGTTTCATAAAGTAACAACAAAACTTTATTTACAATACAAGTAACAATGTGTCACTTGGTCTTGCTGCACTTGTTATAATTGGTTACAGTTACAAATAATAATACTATTTTCTTTGGAACACTTTCAATTACCACCACCACCACCCCACAGGACACTCTTGGCCCTTCCTTGGGTACCTTTACCACTATTTCTTAACCAGCCTCTAAGGCTATCAATATCTCTCAGGATATTCTCTTTTTATTAACTCCCTCACTTAGTATGGGTATTAGGCCCCTCTCTTCTGAACCTTAACCATGTTCCACTCTGGAACCTTTACCACCAAGCCCTCACTGTCTGAAATCTAAACCCTATCTGACAGTGGAACACACTTCCTCTGAGTGTGGTAGAGTCTCCTTCCTTGCATTGATTGGGAGTTCCAGTATGGCAGGGGGTTGGACTGGATGACCCTTGTGGTCTCTTCCAACTCTGTAATTCTACAATTCTATGATTCTATGACTTCCAACTGTTCCTAATGGAATTTTCCCCCTTACAGCCCAACACTCTATTGGCTGTCACCAGCTCAGACCTGATTGGTTGTCACCAGGGCTGGCTTTAACCTGCCTTCTCTTCACAGAAGATCCTTGCAGAAGTTAAAGAAAAAGGGTGGCATGAACTTCCTAAGTTTAAATCATATCACTATGTGAGTGCTTTGCTTGAACTGATGTCTGGTTAAATTAAGAAAATGAAAGAGTACTGAAATTATAAGGCTTAACCTACGGTATGGTTGGCATGAATATATATGGTATGGTAAACAAAAGGAATGTGAAGAATTTGAGGACCACTGTATCAGAAGACCACTGTTAAAAATCTGGAAAAAATACAAGATCAAAATATACAGGAAAATACCATTATAGATTTTGCTACAAGAAGCCCTATTGGGAGATGGCAAAAAGCAGCTAAGCCATAGATCAGATACAAAGACCTATTATGATTAAGAAAATAATTATAAAATATAGAGAAGAGAGGAATGTGAATCAAAATAAATTAATTGTAACTGTTTATTTATTACTGTAATTGTAATAAATAAACATTGATCAGAAAGATTGAAGATGGAGGAGATAAAATATTTTCACAAAGGCAGACATAAAATGACAAAATATTATAAATGATTGTTGGGACAAGAATTGAAAGAATCATAGAATCATAGGGGCAAAACAGACCACCAAGAAGGAGTGGCTTGCTGCTGCCCTTTTAATCATTGGGTTGTGGTCCATGGCAACTGCACGCCACACCCCAACCCGGCATTTTTCCAGAGCAAAAAGAAGCAACAGAAAGCCCTTCCTTTTTTGTGCCAGGAAAAAGCACCTTTGCTGCTGTAGTGGCAGCTTTTCACTGTTTCTGCAGCACGGCACCAAAAATCCGTGAAGCTGCCAAACATGCAGTCATTCATGTGGCTTCCCAGCAGCCTATGGGCATGCTGTTGTCTGAATGCCACACCCCCAGGCTGCCAGGAAGCCAGCTCTTACAGTCAATCTGTTTCACCCCATAGAGCTGAAAGAGACCACAAGGACCATCCAGTCCAATCCCCTGCCATGCACGAATATGTGATCAAGGCACCCCAACAGATGGCCATCCAACCTCTGTTTAAAAACCTCCAAAGAAAAAGATTCCACCACTCTCCGAGGGAGTGTGTTCTGCTGTTGAACAGCTGTTCCTGTCAGGAAGTTCCTCCTAATGTGCAGGTGGAATCTCTTTTCCTGTAGCTTGCATGCATTGTTCCAGGTCCTATTCTCTGGAGCAGCAGAAAACAAACTTGCTCAATCCTCAAAATTACATCCCTTCAAATCGTTAAATGGGGATATCATATTACCTCTTAACCATCTCTTCTCCAGGCTAAACATACTCTGTTCACTACGTCGCTCCTCATAGGGCATAGTTTCCAGACCCTTCACCATGTTGGTCATGCTCCTCTGGACACACTCCAGATTGTCAACATCTTTTTTGAATTGTGGTGCCCAGAATTGGATGCAGTATTCCAGATGAGACATGACCAAAGTGGAATAGAGTGTTAATATTACTTCCCTCAATCTAGACACTATCCTTCTATCCATGCAGTGTGGTCTATTTGGAGTCCTAGATCCATTTCACATGTGCTGTTGTCAAACCAGGTGTCCCCCATCCTATATCTATACATTCTACTTTATTTATTTTTTTACCTAAGTGCAATGCCTTACATTTCTCCCTGTTAAAATTCATTTGGTTAATTTTGACCCAGCTTTCTAATATATTAAGGTCATTTTGAATTTTGGTCTTGTCCTCTGGAGTATTAGCTACTCCTCCTAATCTGCCAATTTCATAAGCATGCCCTCTATTCCTTCTTCCAAGTCATTGATAAAAATGTTGAATAGCACTGGGCCCAGGACAGAACCATGTGGCATACCACTGGTCACTTCCCTCCAGGATGAAGAGGAGCCATTGGTGAGCACCCTTTGGGTTTGGCCAGTCAGTCAATTACAAACCCACCTAACAGTTGCATTGTCTAGCCTGCATTTTATTAACTTGTCTGCAAGAATATCGTGTGAGATCTTGTCAAAGGCCTTACTGAAATCAAGATATGCTATATCCATAGTATTACCTCATTTACCAACCTGGTAATTTTATGAACAGGAAGATAAGATTAGTCTGGCATGAATTGTTTTTGAGAAACCCATGTTGACGTTTTGTGATTATGGCATTCCTTTAAAGACACTCTGTTTAATGAGCTGCTCTAAAATCTTTCCTGGTAATTATTTTTAAATTAAAAATAATTACGAGGCAAAATGGAAGGCAATTTAAAAAGACCTTAAAAAGTGGGAGGATATAGGTATGTCATGGTTGGCAAAAATCTCTTCGATAAAAATGTCCGTTCTACCTAAAATGATTTTTCTTTTCCAAAATATACCAATAATAACAAACGACAAGCTTTTTCAAACTTGGCATGAAGATATTTCCAAATTTCTGTGGTCTGGGAAAAGACCAAGAGTTAAATTTAAAATTCTCCAAGATTCAATCGGCAGAGGTGGATTGGCACTCCCAAATTTAAAAATTTATTATTATGCCAGTTCATTAGATTGGTTGGTAGATTGGATAAAATTGAAAAATATAAAATTACTACACTTGGAAGGGAGAAATATTAGATATGGTTGGCATGGATATTTATTTTATAATAAATTAGAGGTTGATAAAGGATTTAAAGATCATTACATTCAGAAGTCTTTGATACGTATATGGTTAAAAATTAAACCAAGACTATGTAAAGGGGTGCCCATGTGGGCCTCAATAAATGAAGTTTTTTTTAAAATGACACAATTGGATGAAACGAAATGGGTAACATATGAAGATTTATTAACCAAGAAAGAAAAAGAATTAAAAACTTTAGATCAATTACGAAATGAGGGAATGAAATGCACATGGTTTACCTATTACCAAATAAGAGAAAATTTTAACTTAGATAAAAAATTAAAAAACATTCAAGAAGCTGATCCAGGATTTGAAAAAAATAATTAAATCAGATGGTAATCATAGAATTAAAATTTTTTATGAAATACTGTTAAAAATGGAATTAGAAGATGAAATAGTAAAGACACAGATGATAAAAGGGGCACAGGATTTGGGGCAAAGTGTAAGTCTTGATCAATGGGAAAGAACATGGCTTAAAAGATTGAAATACTCCTCAAGCTTTTATTTGAGAGAAAATTTCTATAAGATGTTTTATAGGTGGCACCTCACCCCTTATAAATTATCAAAAATATATAAAGACGAAAGTAAAACTTGTTGGAAATGTGAGAAAGATGTTGGTACATTTTCCCACATATAGTGGAACTGTACAAAAGCAAAAGAATTCTGGAAGGAGATACATGAAACAACCGAAAAGATATTAAAGATTAAATTAAAAAAGGATCCGATGAGGTATCTATTAAGTATTAATCAGGAAGATCAAATAGAACGTGAATATGGACCTCTTCTTTTTAATATAACCACAGGTGCAAGGTTAATATATGCATCTATATGGAAAGGGAAAAAAATCCCAGATCTAAAAGACTGGATTTTGAAGATCTATGATTTAATGGAAAATGATAAGTTAACTCAACTGCTACAAAAAAAAAAAAAAAAAAAAAAACCTATAGAAGAGTTTGAGAATAAATGGAAGCCTTTCATAGAATACTTGAAAAAAAATGGGGGAGAACAATAGATAATAGGATTAAAGAATTAAATTCCAGAGCAAATGAAAATTCTGAGATAGGCCTCCCATTGTTAGTAAAAGGGAGGTATCGAATAGATAAATTATGTCTATGTGGTTTGTAATTTTTTTAGGTATATGTTATAGGTATGTTATGGATTTATATAATGCTATGTGATAGATATATATAATGTAATGTTGTAGATAAATATGTAATTTAAGTTAGACATGTAAGAAATTGACAAAGATTATATATGTTTTTGATTTATATTATAGATAGAGAAAGTATGCAATATATACTACAATTGTATGGGAAGAACAAAGAGATATTGATAAGGAATAATCTGGTAGTTTGCGAGAAGGAAGATTCTCTTTTATACGTAAGTTTATAGTTTGTTAGATATTTTAGATTTAGTGTGGTGTAATTTTTATTGTTTTGTTTGTCTTAAATGTGTTTATGTTATTGTCTTTTTATGTTTATAAGTCTTTTTATGTAATTGTTTTTGTGGATTTTATGTTGAATGTTTTATGTTATATGTTTTTTAAAAAAATTAATAAAAAATAAAAAAAAATAAAAATAAAATCTTTCCTGGTACTGATGTCAGGCTAACAGGGCAGTAATTGTCTGGGTCATCTTTTTCCACTTTTTGAAGAAAGAAACAACATTTGCCCTCCTCCAATCTACTGGGACTTCTCTTGCTCTCCAGGAGTTCTCAAAGGTTATTGCTAGTGGCTCTGAGATTTCTTTTGCCAGTTATTTTAATAGCCTTATATGCAGTTTGTCTGAACCTACAAACTTGAATTCATTTAGATTAACCAGGTTTGTCAGATTGAGTACCCTTTTCCTTTTCTGAGAAGACTGAGATAAAGGGCTTGAAGAGACTGTCCAGAAAAAAACAGCTTCCAGGCAGCTTGAGGGCATCGTGTTTTGACAGTGCATGCCCCCATGATGCCTAGAAGCCACCCAGCCGATCAGGCAGGGGTGGCTTCAAGCCCCTCCAGGGGCAGGGTGTTTTGACAATGCTCACCCCTGGGGTGCCTGGAATCCACCCAGGGTTGTGCTGAGGCCACCTGAGGCAGCCCAAAACCAAAAAGGAGGACATATTTTCTGCTCCTATTTGGGCCCGTGGTGGAGGGCATCTTCAGGACTGTGGTATGTGTTTGCTGTGGTCCCGAGGCTTCTTCAGCAGCATTGGCTTCAATCTGCCCTTTTGTGGGCATCTGTTTGAGCCCAAAGTAGGTGTTCAGTAGTTTTGCCTTTTCTCTGTCCCCTGTTAGAATTTCTCATTCTTCTCTGTTCAGTGACCCTACCATTTCTTTCTTCCTTTTGCACAGACATAACCAAAGAAAGCCCTTTTTATTGATCTTAATCTCTCTCATTTTGCATTTTAACTTTTCTGACTTTACCTACACACACTAGCTACTTACTCTTTTGTCATTTTCCCCTTTCCATTTCTTATACATGTTCCTTTTAAAACGTAGCTCAGTTGAAAGTTATTTCATCATCCATCCTGGTTTCATGAATCACCTCCCATTTTTCCTCCTCTTTGGAACTATTTAAAAATGTGCCTTCAGTAACTCCCTTTTGAGAAATTCCCATCCATCCTGAACTCCCTTCTCTTAGTATTCTTGGCCATGGGTTCACTCCCAGTATTTCCCTAAGTTTACAAAAATCAGCTTTTCTAAAGTCCAGAATGTGTGTCTGACTATGTTTGGCTTCTGCTTCTCCAATGTATAACAAACTCCAGGAGAATGTGACAACTCCCACCTAAGGATCCTGCCACTTGCACGCCATTAACCAGGTCATCCCTCTTGGTTACAATCAGATCTAAAACAGTTGATCCCCTTGTTGCCTCTTCCACCTTTTGGACAATGAAATTGACTTTGACACAATTGGGGCATTTGCTGGACCTCAAATTCTTGACTAATGGCCTTTACAGACTGCCAGAAATAGTGCAGCTTGAGGCCACTTTAAATGTCCTGGCTCAGTGTTAAGGAATCATGGGAACTGTAGTTTATTGTGGTACCAGAGCTCTTTGACAGAGAAGGTTCAATGTCTAAGAAAAAAAATACACTTCCCATGATTCCCTAGCACTGAGCCAGGGCAGCTAAAGTGGACTCAAGTTGCACTATTTCTGACAGTCTGCAAAAAATTTGACTTCCAGAAAATAGCATAGTTGAAGTCATCCATCACTACTACATCTCTCCTTTCTGAGTGCATGATCATCTGTTCTAAAAAGGCATCATTCAGTTCCTCAGTCTGACTTGGGGGTCTGTAGTAGACTCCCACAGTGACATCCCTATTGTCTCTTTCTCCTTTTATTTTATTTTTTATCCAGATGTTGTCAACCTCCCTTCCAGGATTAAAGTCTTGGATCTCTTCACAGGTATAACCATCCCTGACATATAATGCTACTCCTCTTCTCTTGTTTAGTCTATTTCTCTTAAAAAGATTATACCCCTCTATTTCTACATTTCAATTATGAGACTTATCTCGCAATGTTTCTGTGATGCCTATTATATCATACTTGTGCTAGGAGATCATGTTCATTTTGTTTATTTCTCATGCTCTGTGTATTAGTGTAGAGACATCTAAGATCATGGGGCATTCCCCCCTTGCTGCACATGTAAAGTTTTTTTCCTCTCCCCTGTTGGGTCCTTGCATTATTTGCCTTGTTCTCACTATAACCTCCAGCCCTTCATGAACTCCTGCCCTCCAGAAAACTACCCCTCATAACTCAGTTTAAAGTCCTCCTGATCAAATTTTTGAGACTGCTGGCAAAAACATTTCTGCCAACCGGCATCATGTGCAAAACAATGAAAAAGACAATGATCAAATGGTCTCAAATTATAGGACATGAAATCTTCCTAGAAAGCTGGAAAAAGTCATGGGAAAGAACCAACACATTTACATTGATCTGATTTTTTTTTTGAAAAAATGAATATTTTTCATCGCTTGTATTGAATGCCAAATAAATTATACTAAATGTATATCTGAAAGGAAAAAGAATTTTGGAAATATTATATACCTTTTTACCACATGTGGTGGGCATGCATCAAAGCAAATATATATATATTGGAAAGCAATACATAAGCACATAAATAGATATTTGAAAAAAGAATTCCATTTAGTCAATCTAAACCATGCCCTATGAGGAACGACTTAGGGAATTGGGTATGTTTAGCCTGGAGAAGAGACAGCTAAAAGGTGATATGACAGCCATGTTTAAATAATTGTAAGGATGTCATATTGAGGAGAGAGCTAGCTTGTTTTCTGCTGCTCCTGTCTTCTAGGGTGTTAACTATTCCTCCTAATTTGGTGTCATCTGCAAATTTGAGCAGCATGCCCCCTACTCTTTCATCCAAGTCATTGATAAAGATGTTGAATAGCACTAGGCCCAGGATAAAACCCTATGGCACCCCCTGGTCACTTTGCAGGATTCAGACCAACAGATGCAAGCTACAGGAAAAGAGATTCCATCTGAGCATTAGGAGAAACTTCCTGACAGTGAGAGCTGTTTGACAGTGGAACATACTCCCTCAGAGTGTGGTAGAGTCTCCTTCTTTAGAGGTCTTTAAACAGAGGCTGGATTGCCATCTGTCAAGGATGCTTTGATTAGGAGTTCCTGCATGGCAGAGGGTTGGACTGGATGACCCTTGAGGTCTCTTCCAACTCTGTGATTCTATGATTATATGAATTAAAAATACACCAAAATGGTAGCCAGATGACAAGGAATTGAGGACAAGGAAAGGCCCCAACTCAATAGGAAGAGCAGGAAATCCAGCACATGGAGAGCACATCAGACACTTCAATGGACGGTGGAGACATGAACTCGACAAACTTCTTTTATGTACCCTGACATCACTGCTTGTTCTATGGTCACTGCAGTTGGCAAAACATCTAGAGAAGGATTCTCCATATCAACAGGTGAAGAGTGTCATGATTTGGATGTCTGATATTGCTGTTGTAGATGATGAGAAGGTCCAGTTTGAGTAACAACCAATGATACAATCCTTGAGACATGTACAGAAGGTGCAATTTGGATGTACCTTGCTTGAACTAGACAAAGCTTGGCAATGACTCTGGTCAGCAGAGGAAATGGAAGGAAGGCATACAGCTCAAGACTGTGCCAGTGCAAGAGGCAGGTGTCTCCTCATGACCTATTTTGATGTATCCTCAAGCAAAACTTGACACTGGGCATTGTGGACCAAGGTAAAATGGTCAAGTTTAGGCAGACCTCAATGCAGGAGGATAGGCCTCAAAACCTTGGGCTAGAGCATCCATTCATGGCTGGAAAGTGACTCCTGGCTGAGGGCATCCATGAAGATATTTTCCTCTTTGGGAAAATGAATGACCAAGATTGAGATGCCGCTCTGTGTGTGCCAGTCCCAATCCAGAAGAGTGAAGCACAGGAGAATGCAGGGCCAAATTCCATTGTACTTGTTCAAATAATACATGACTATGGTGTTGATGGTCAGTACTTACACAACTTTTCTTGGTAGCAGGTTTTGAAGGAGAGGAAAGCCTTCTCAGCAACCAGGAGTTCCAGCACATTGGTGTGGAAACTTTTCCTGCTGAGACCATAATCCTGTCACAAAGAAGTTGTTCAACCAGACATCAACTCATCTGTAGTGACAAGAGTAGGAGGCTTTGGGGTGGGAAAAGGCATGCTAATTTGAACATTGGATGGGTCCATCTCCCAACTCAGAGACTTCTAAACTGTCCTTGGTACCATGAGTCACTTCCTCAGAGAGTCTTGAAGCAGGTGGAATTGGTTTGAAGACGAGCAGCCTTTGCAAACTGCTAGAAATAGTGCAAATTGAGTCCACTTTAACTGTCCTGGCTCAGTGCTAGGGAATCATGGGAATTGTATTTTTTTCTGAGACATTGAACCTTCTCTGTCAGAGAGCTCTGGTGCCACAATAAACTACAGTTCCCATGATTCCCTAGCACTGAGTCAGGGCAGTTAAAGTGGACTCAATTTGCACTATTTCTGGCAGTCTGCAAAGGCCCTAGATGAACCAAAACTGGAAGGGGCACATCCAAAGATGAGCATTGGATCATTCATTCATTCATTCATTCATATTGCACCTTCCTCCCACTACAGGAACTTGAGGCTACTGAAGTAGTCGGTGCCAAATTGCCCAGAGTAACTTGAGCCTGCTGGGCCCAGAAGCATCAGTATCAAAGACATCCCCTCACAAATGTGCAGAGGTTGCTGAAGTGATCTGCAGGAAGAAAGCTGGCTTGAGCCATAGAGTCTAGGATCAACCCAATGAAACAAATCCAGTATATCAGTTGCAGATTGGACTTGTCCTTGTTCAGACAGTCCTAGATTGTCCAAGAGAATCAATATTGTCTGCACATGGCACATCAAGGTTTCCCTGGAAGGAGCGACCACCTATCAGTTGTCAAGGTACAAGACAATATCTTGTTGCTGAAGAAAAGCAACCACTACAGCCATGATCTTTGTAAAGACTTGAGGAGTAGTGCTCAGGCCAAATGGTGGGACTTGGAACCTGTATGCAACTTTTCCCACAGCAAAACAGAGGAAGCGTCTATGTCATGGTTGAATCAAAATGTGAAAGTCTACGTCCTTTAAGTCCAGAATGACATCCATTCATCTCTTTGAATCATTGGAAGGATGGATGATAGTGCCTCCATCCTGAAACATTTTGGCTGGATGTAAAAAATTAATTTTTCTCAGGTCCAGAATCAGCCTCAGACTGCCATCCTTTTTGGTGACAGTGAAGTAACTGGGGAACACCACACACCGTGAACTATTTCAGATGGAGGGATAGGTAGAATGGCATCCTTTTGCAATGAAGTGTTACTTCCTGAAACAGCACTGGAGAAGGATCAGTAGATTGGAACACCCCTGTGAGAGGAAGGGATTTGAATTCAGTGTTGTAGCCTCTCCTCATGATGTTCAGCATCCACCGATCCATGGTAATAGAGTTCCACATTGAATGGAAATTCTGGAGCTGATCATGGAACGGAGGAGAAGGCATCAGTGAAATAGTGACTAGAAGCTCCAAAATATTCAGGATAGAGAGTGGTGGCATAAAAGGCATTGGTGGTAAAGATGGAGGAGGAGGAGCCAAAGTGTCATCCAACAGGAAGTCAAAGATGGCACTTAGAACTGTCAATAAACTTCTTCTTCAGCTGTCCAGACTTCTCACAGGAGGCCAAAGGCTGTCAAGGTGACAGCAAAATGTAACTGCTGAAACTGAGATCTTGCTGGACTGTATGACCATCTCAAAGACTGCACATACTTGTAGCTGCCATACCTAGACCTGGAGGGAGGTTGTACCAATGAGTTGAACCTGACCTTCGACCACATTTTTATGACTGTGCTCCAAAATAGAGTCAGTCTCAGAAATGAACAGGCTGGCCTTGTTGAACGGAAGGTCTTCAATGACTGCATGGGCTTGGTCTGACAGGCCAGAAAACCAAAGTCATGCATGTCAATGGACAGCACTGGTCATTGCCTTGCCTCTGCAGCCAGTGACATGCCTAGATGTCATAATTTTATGACCTTCAACGACCAAGGGGTTCAGCTTGGGGATTTCCTCCTTGTGAAAAGGTTTATGAGCAGGATGGGAGCTGCTCATGTTCTAAACTTCCAGCTGGAGGAGGGAAGTCATTCTGCAATCCTCATGCCAGGTTTGGCCAAGAATGAGGTTATCTTCTTCCAGATGAGATGGTTGTAAGCATCCATGCATGTCAGATAATTCTAAATCTTGAAGGGAGCAGCTGAGGAGTTGAACTTTCTCCCCATGGTATAGAGCTTCTTGCTCTCCTTATCTTTTGGAATGATGGACATTTTCCTAATTTTGGTGTGTGAGTGTGTGTGTTCCATCTATGACTCTGAATGTACTCTGACTGCTAGTAGCCATGAGGCTTATCCTACCTGGTCATGTAGGCAGGGTAGCCATGAGTTCAAAGGTGAAAGACCATGTACAAAGGAAGAGGAAAAATTAGATAAGTTTGGGAGATGCAATCAAAGGAACATTCACACCTCTGAGATAGGAAAGCTAGGATATGATTAATGAGCAGGATGTTTTTGCTCCTAAGCCAGAGAGGGCTAATTTACAACTTCATTCCCATCTTTGAAGCCCCATCTAGAGTGATCCTTTCCAATGCAGATTTAGCCTTTGCTGTATCTTTGCCTCAAGTTATTTGAGCACCCCAAATTTCATTGTTCAGTGGGCTAGATAGAATGCATGGGGATACTTTGTCGCTGCGAATTCTGACTAGTTCCCATTTGTGGCCATGCATTCCGGCATTTTCCACAGCCAAGTCCAACACTAGTGCATTCGATTTGAACCATCTGGAGCACCACTTCTAGAGTGAGTATCACCATTAGTGGAGCCTCTACCTATTCCAATGCTAATTCCTATATTCCTTAACTCTTCTGTGTGTTGCATGGATGAGGGCTTGCTGTGTTTTGTGATTTTCCCCTAAATAAAAGTACAATTCATTTAGAGACTTCTACCTCTGTGGATTCCTATTTCCTGACTCTTGGTATACAGGTGGGAAATGATCTCAAAGGATTGTTTTTTAGCACAGTCCAATATTTAAATGAACTAATTAAAATTCTCCTAAAAGGACCCATTGCTACATATTGGTGGAGAATCCACAAACACTTTCCACCAAGGTTTGGAATGCCCGACCGCACAATTGGACTGTTCAAATCCCGGATGTAGAGAGTGAGAGAATAGTGGAATTTCACAGACACAGAATATAATTTGCAGGAAAATGTGTGTATTCTTGCATGATTGGCCGCAAGGGCTGGGTCGGTGTTGGCTGCACCCATTTCATCACTTTGGTTGGATGTCCTGTCAGCTGGCAAGGTGCAAGTAACCCAGAGGCGGATATCCAGTCATCCTTGGGAGTGGTATCAGAGCAGATTCCTGACTCCCTGTTTTTATTTTCTGTATTGTGGACTGGGAAACAGTTGTTAGGTTCCCCTCCCTGTCCACCACACAGTTCCAAATTCCCATCACACAGGTTCCAAAAGCCAAAATGCAAAACACACTGTCTCAGCCTTGGCCAGGCAGGGCAATGAAGCTGTTGTAGGGAAGAGAACCCCAAATCATAAGACCCTACATTCCAAAAGAATCTCCTTGGTTGTGGAAGGCAGTAAAGCCAGCTCCCATCCTGCTCATAAACCTTTTCACAAGGAGGAAATCCCCAAGCTGAACCCCTTGGTCGTTGAAGGCAGTAAAGCCACAAGAGAAACAGGCCATTTCTCTTTTGGTAATAAGACCTTCATAAGGAGGAACCCTAGCAGTATCCTTGCTTGATGTCGTGCCCAGCCTGGCTGAGGAATCTGAGGATGAGGAAACTGAGCTAGAGCCTCAATTTGGACCTGAGCCTAAAGCTGAGTCTAGCTGTAGTTCTGCTCTGCCAGCTCCAGCAGAGTCTGTGGCCACCAAGGAGGCTCAGCAGTCAAACCTCCCCACAGCAGAGCCTTCAGGCATGGAGGATGGAGAAGGGACTGTACCTACCTTCAATCAATGAAGAGTTGAAAGAGAGTGTGTCGGGCGCTCAAGGAAACTTTATGAAAAATGCAGTCAGACTTGGCAAAATCCAGGAACTCTATGTAGCCATTAAACCAGCCAATTGAAGCAATTAGGAGTTCATTGAAACACACAGTAATTCACTAGTCAGCATTTAAGCCAGAAATGCCCCCCTACCATCAAATGCCAAGTTAAAACCTTCAAAACTGATGGGCTCCACCCCACCTCATCTGGTGCGAAACCTAGCACCCACCTACTATTCCCACAGCTCTTTTCCACCCATCCAATCAACCCCCCTTCCTCAAGCAAAACATTCCCATCTGTACCATCCTCCTTCCTCGGCCTTGCATTCCAGAGAACTTACTTTCTCAAAACTACCTGCTGCACTATCTACTCCCATCCCCCACATCTAACAGCCTACAACTCAGAAAGCCTACTATGCCAGCTAACTGTCTACCTTAACTACTAACCCACCTATCATCCCCTTAAATCAACTAAGCACATAACATTCCCAACAGATATCTGACAGAACTCATGCACACAGGCATAGTTCTGACAGTCCCCCCCAAAAAAAAGTTATAAAACCATTTATTTGACCCCACTCCACCTAGTTTCATTGAAAGGAATTCCCCAACCAACTTAGAAGCTTTCACATGTTTAGTTTTTACCCAGCAAAGGTAGACGTGGAAGGTCATATGAAACCCCTGGCTAGATTTTTCTCTATGAATTCTTTCAGAGTTTTTAATTCCAAAGGGGTCATGGAGTATAATTTGGGCTTTGGAAATACAGCCCCTGGCTCAATCTCAATAGCACTGGCAGTTTCTCTGTGTGGAGGGAGTTGGTCACTTTCCTTTTCTTCAAATACCTCACTGAGATCCTGATATTCCATAGGATAGGAGAGGGGGCCTCAGAAGATACCTGCCCCACACTCCTCCCCCCACACAGGGCTCCATTAAGGTTACTGTTGCTGTTCCAGCCCCCATGTCACCGCCCGCTCTAACATGCTCTTTGCAGATTGGGTCAGCAAACACTAGCTGCAGCTGCTTCCAAACAATGGTGGGGTTATGCAAATGCAACCAGTCAATTCCCAACACCATCTGGTAGGAGTACGTTGGCCCCCACCAGCCATATTCTTTCCCAATGCTCTGCCACCCCCATCCACACAGTCACTGTTCGCTCAGTGGTGGTTTGCCCTCCCATTATTGTCCCATCCATTAGATGGAATGGAATGGGCTGATGGAGGGGTCTGGTCTCAATCGCCAAAGACCTCATGGCTGATCAGGCATTTAGTGCATCCAGAAACTAATGCAGCCATTAGTTCCACAGTGGTGCCCTTATGAGAGTGAAACAGTCTGACTTTTAAAATACATAGGTGGACTCCCCCACTCACCATGCGCTTGTAGCTGTCCAGCTGCTCAGCCTGCCTTTCACTGCTATCTAAGGCAGGCTTTGGTAGTTTCCCGACGGCTCAGGGCTGGCCTCCTCATCGCTGTCAGCTTTCTCCTCTGCAGGATGGCTAGCGGCTTGGCCAGCCCTTCCCCCAGCACCAACATTGCCTCCTTGACGGCTTTCCCTTTTGATTGCTGGGTTCGCTGCACCTCTCCCACATTGGCGGCACCTACACTCTTTGGTCGACCTGGGCAGTTTGCAATCCTATGCCCCTTCTTCCCACACTCCAAGCAGAGACTTAGCCTCCTCCATAATAATAATAATAATAATAATAATAATAATAATTTTTATTTAATACCCCGCCCCTCTGAGCACAATCGGGGCAGCTTACATCATAAAATTCAACAATAATTAAGAACAATTACCTCCCCCTCCCCCCTTAAAATGTAATTAAACTCAATACAATTTAAAAACAATGTAAGGAGATAAATTACTCCAATAAAACAACAATACATAACATACATAAAGACAAAAGTGGCAGCGAGTATCGCATGCAGACTCAATAAGAACCCAATTCCTGAAGAGGAGAGCATCTCGGGGGGAAGAGGACTCTGGAACCAAACTGATGAATTTAATCCGGGAAGGCCTGCCGGAAGAGATCCGTTTTGACAGCTTTCTTGAAGCTGTCAAGTGATGACAGTTGGCGGATCTCCTCCGGCAGGCCATTCCACAGTTTGGGGGCAACTACAGAAAATGCCCTCTGGGAGGTTGTCACCAGCCTCGTTCTTTGAGGCTGTAACAAATTCCTCCCAGAGGACCGGAGGGCGCGGGGAGGATTATACGGGAGAAGGCAGTCCTTCAGATAGCCTGGACCCAAGCCATTTAGGGCTTTAAAGGTAATTACCAACACCTTGTACTGGGTTCGGAAACTAATAGGCAGCCAGTGGAGGGACCTTAATACCGGGGTAATATGGTCCCCCCTAGATGTTCCAGATATCAATCTGGCTGCCATATTTTGAACCAATTGGAGTTTCCGAATCAAGCACGAGGGTAGCCCCATGTAGAGCGCATTACAGAAGTCAAGGCGTGAGGTTACCAATGCGTGCATGACAGTCTCAAGGTCTCCTACTTCCAGAAAAGGGCGCAGCTGGCGTATCAGCCGAAGCTGATAACAGGCGCTCCTGACCGTCGCATTAACCTGATTTGTCATCAGAAGCGACGGATCAAGGAGCACCCACAGACTGCAAACACAGTCACTGGAGGAGAGCGTGACCCCATCCAGGACTGGAGGTTGCAACCCAATTCTTGGTTTCGGAGCCTGTACCGTAAGCACCTCCATCTTGTCTGGATTCAATTTCAATTTGTTTTTCCTCATCCAGCCCATTACCACTTGAAGACATTCATTGAGAGAAGAGATGCCATTGGAATTCGAGGCCGATGAACGAGACACGGAGAAATAGATTTGGGTGTCATCAGCATACTGATAACACCCAGCCCCATAACTCCATATTATCTCACCCAGCGGCTTCATATAGATGTTAAACAATATCGGGGACAAAATAGCTCCCTGAGGGACCCCACAAGTGAGGTTCCTCTTGCTGGAGCTACAGTCCCCGAGCAGCACCCTCTGGGAACGACCCGAGAGGAAGGACCGGAGCCACTGCAAAGCAGTGCCCCCGATACCAAGCCCCCTCAGGCGGCCCAGAAGGATGCCGTGATCTATCGTATCAAAAGCCGCTGAGAGGTCTAGGAGCACCAACAGGGTCACACTACCCCTGTCGATGCTCAGACACAGATCATCGGTCAAGGCAACCATGGCAGTCTCAACCCCAAAGCCTGTCCTAAAGCCGGATCTAGATAATCGGTTTCATCCAAGACCGCTTGGAGCTGAAGAGCAACCGCCCTCTTGGTCACCTTGCTCAAAAATGGCAGTAAAGAAACAGGCCTATAGTTCTTCATATCCAGGGGGTCCAGGGAAGGCTTTTTCAGAAGCGGCTTAACTGCCGCTTCCTTTAAACAAGATGGAACATGTCCTTCCCTGAAGGACGCATTGATGATATCCCGAAGGAATCTCATCAATGCGTCCCCCCCGGACGGCCAGCCATGATGGGCAAGGGTCGAGAGGGCAGGTCATCTTCCTCACCTTACCAAGCAGCTTGTCCACGTCCTCGGTACTCACAAATTGCCATTGATCCAGTATAACAACATCGGCGGAGTTGATGGACGCCTCGCCTATAGACTCTGAACTAATGGTGGCGTCTAAGTCGGCTCTGATCTGAGAGATTTTATCTGCAAAGAAGTTGTTAAATGTGTCACAGCAGGCTGTCGTCGGGTTAAGCAAAGGATTTGGCGCAGGGGGTACCTGCGTCATCTCCCTCGCCACCTTAAACAGCTCTGCTGGACAGGACTCTGCAGACGCAATACGTGCAGAGGAGAAAGCTCTCTTCGCTGAACGTATTGCCTCCCGATAGGACCAAAGAAAGTTCCTATAGCAAGTTCTGTCAGATCGGAGTCGAGTTTTTCGCCACCTGCGCTCTAGTCATTGTCCAAATCGCTTCATTTTCCTAAGCTCCAAGGTGTACCATGGCTTATGGTTTGAAGCGAAATGGCAAGGACGCTTGGGAGCGATCGTGTCTATAGCCCTGGTAAGATCGTTATTCCATGTATTAACCAGGGCTTCGACAGGATCACCGGCATTCCCAACCATTAAACCCTCCAAGGCTCTCTGGAATCCGGTGGGCTCCATTAGCCTTCGAGGGCGGACCATTCGAATAGGTCCGCCACCCCCGAGGGGGCAGATGTTGGCTCTGACTTCCATCTTGACCAGGAAATGATCCGTCCATGACAATGCTGAGGTATCAGTCACCTCAGCCCACGGATATGCCTCTTCGGTACAGAACACCGCATCAAGTGTATGACCTGCACAATGTGTCAGCCCGTTGACCAACTGGGATAGGCCCATGTTTGTCATGGTATCCATGAACTCCCGAGCCGCACCTGTTAAGCTGGTCTCGAGCGAGATGTTGAAGTCCCCCAGGACAAGAAGCCTGGGGGACTCCAGCAGCAGCTCAGAGACCAGTTGCGTCAGCTCGGTCAGGGAGTCTGCTAAACAACGGGCTGGCCGGTAGACTAGCAGAATCCCCAAACTATCCCTGGTCTTCAGGCTGAGGTACATACACTCAATGTGGGTTGTGTGTCGAATAGGTATCCTGGTCAAGGTCAAGGTGTTTTTATAAATCAGAGCCACTCCACCCCCTCGCCCACATCCCCTCACCTGCTCACTAACTGAGTACCCGGCCAGGAGAGCCTGTGCCCATATAGCAGCGCTGCCCTCCCCCAGCCAGGTCTCTGTAAAGCAAGCCAGGTCGGTGTCCTCATCCAGGAGAAGATCCTGGATGATATGAGTCTTATTCTTCACCGACCTGGCATTGCAGAGGAGCAAGGTGAGGTTCTGTGGAATGGTTGGTCTGCTCTCCAAACCATCCTTGGAAACAGAAGAAACTGAAGGTGGAATAGCTATTAAACAGCGATCCCGCCTTCTTTTGTAACATGTGTTACTTCTGTTCCAGCCATATCTCCCATTCCCCTGCACCACTCCAATCGCTGCCCCCTCTACATTTTCCGGCTCCAGATAGCTACAAATCTCCAGTTCCCTCCCCTCCCTCTGGAAAGGCTCTATGTGGTCGAACCCAAGAGTGCAGTTGGTAGAGTTTTTTTGCGATGGCAGAAGGGGCTCTTCAAGACTCCACTCCGCCCCGCCACAGATGGAAAAAGGCAGGGAGGAGTCTCTGAGCCGGGAAGTCAGCAGCTGGGTTCCTCTGCCGCTGTGCCGCTGGTGAAATTTGCGGAGGCAAAAAGGGCTCTACAGGGCTCCACTCCACCCCGCCACAGATGGAAAAAGCAGGGGGGAGTCTCTCTGCCGAGAAGCCGTGGTCCTCCGGCAGGGCGGCGGGGGTGTGGCGACTGAGGGCACTCAGCTGCGCTGCTGGCCTCTGGCCCAGATGGAAAACGCCGGCCTCAAGCGCTGTCTCTCGTCACTTAGCTTCAGCCTTCAGCCGGTGTTGTGGGCTGGCGAACGAGGGCTATAAGGGAGCTGACGCCTCCTCCCCTCCGCTGCTCCGCTTCTGGGCCTCGGAGCCCGTCGGCCCTTTAGCCTTCAGCCGGTGTTGTGGGCTGGTGAGCGAGGGCTATAAGGCAGCTGACGCCTCCTCCCCTCCGCTGCTCCGTTTCTGGGCCTCGGAGCCCGTCGGCCCTTTAGCCTTCAGCCGGTGTTGTGGGCTGGCGAGCGAGGGCTATAAGGGAGCTGACGCCTCCTCCCCTCCGCTGCTCCGCTTCTGGGCCTCGGAGCCTGTCGGCCCTTTAGCCTTCAGCCGGTCCAATGCTGCTTCTCGGACTCCTCTCCTGATTTCGACTTGCCAGCTGACCAGGGGGCCTGACTCTTGTTTTCACTTCTTTTTTGGGTTAAGGCCATGCACTGGCATGAAAGCTTAGTTTCCTCCTTTGCCATTTCAGCTTCACCTGCCAGCTTAATCCATCCCCTCACGGTGAGTGGGTTATCTCTGTTTAGCTCCCATTCTAAGGACGTTATCACACGGAGAGTTGCGGGGAGAAAGTGGAAATAAACCGGCACGAGCGGAAGTCTTTAATTTATGGGATTTGTCCCGTTCCGCCTTGTCTGATAACTAAATTCAAATTTAAAAGGGGGTTAATTCGAACGATAACCTGATCTTTTCATTTTCGGGATTTTTGGGGATTTGAAAAGATCAGGTTTTTGTTTGAATTAATCCCCTTTTAAATTCGAATTTAGTTATCAGACGAGGCAGAATGGGACAAATCCCGTAAAGTCTTCCGCTTGTCTGGTTTATTTTCAGTTTTTGGCAGTGGATCCCCGTGTGATAATGTCCTAACAGTTCAGGATGCAGCCCATCTTTAAAATACTGAACCTGGATGCTCCCTGGCCACTCAGGAACCCTCGCCGCCAAATTTCTAAATTCATAAGCATACTCAGTCACTGAGTACGTCCCCTGATGTAGGGCCAGCAGCTGGGTTCGAGCACGCTCTGCCCTGAGATGGTCTTCAAACCTTGCTTGCAGGGCAACCATGAATACCTGCAGATTCTGCAGCTCCGCTGCTCCACTGTCATAAAGATGCACCACCCAGTTTGCCGCTTCCCCCTCTAAATGAGTAGTCATGCACCTCACTTTTGTTGCCTCATCAGGGAATGATGACCCCCACTCATACATGTGCCCAGCCACTTGTGACAGGAAATAGGACAGGAAATAGTTGGGGTCTGCCATCAAACTTCACGGCCATTCTTCTAGCTGCAGGGTCCTGAAATCTTACTGGTGGGGGGCTCAGCTGGGGGGGAGGCATCCCAGCCTGCTCCACTGGTGCTGCCTGAGCTCTTGGGACTGCCCCCATAGGTGCTGCTGCTGCTGCCTGCCCTCCCTTGGTAAGGGTCACTGGCTGGAACCACACATTCTCTGCCCGGTGCGCAGGGGGGTCCTTAGGATGGGCTCCCAAGCCAGCTTTGTCTAGGAAGACAGAAGGCTCAGACACTGGCTCTGGGACCTTGGGAACAGGTCTAGCCAGGGACCAAAGTTTGGTGCTGTTCAGTTGGCTGCTGTGAGCTCAGGTGGGGCTGCAGCATGTCAGAACTCCCTGGTGAAAAGATCAGTTTGGGCTGATCCAATCACTTAATCAGGTCTAGCTGAGACCCTAGGGTCACAAGCTGCAGTGCAACAGGAACCTCTTAAATGAATGGGTGGAAGAGTTTACCCCAATCTGAGTTTTGTGGTAATAAACTGGGGAAGAAGTGCAGGTAGACATGAAAAAAAGAGAGAAAACCCAAAGATGATGGAGAACATATCTCCAGCCATGGCAAGGTTGTTCAGGGAGGATCAGCCCTGGGACTGCTTAGAAAAATGAATTTTGAAAAAGAGACCTAATCCCTGGAAAGCTACAGGCTTGAGGTGTACAATGCAAAGACAGAGAAAAAGGGATCACTGAAAGGGTATCTTGAGCAGAAAAGGACAGGTGGGCTCTATGGGAAATTTGGATGCTTGCCATGAAGCAACCCAAGAATATCAGAAGCTCAGATAGGATGAAGAAACCCTGAAGCAGCAGATAGGAGATGTGGTCATACAGTCAAAGAAAAGGCAATGGAGAACTCATGGCTACCATGCAACACAAGTGAGGTGATTCAAAGAGCAGAGGAGGCAGAAAGGGAAAATGCCTCATTGGGCAGGCATGTAGAAGGAATGGAAGGAAAATGAAACAGGCTAAACATACTGCCAACTTCTTGCTTTCTAAAAACACTGAGGAAGTTGTACAAGCCAATCACACCTCATGAGAAAACTATATTAAAGAACTGGAAAGCATGCTGAACACTCATAGTACCATTGTGGCGACAGTACATTCACAGATTTTAGAATCAGCATCCCAGGTCATGGCTCTTCATGAGCCTGGGCCAGACGATGCCAAAGCACTCCATCCGTTTAATCACTAATGGGAAAAATTGAAAAGAGAGGCTTCCAACACATTCGTTTCCATGGAAGACCATCCCTACTAGTTCCCAGGATGCCCCACTACACCCTGTGAGAACTCGAGAAGTAAGGGAAGTTCAAGAAACAGGGAGACATGGTACCACAATCAAAATGATAACTGATGCATAGAGTTAGATGATATATGATATAAGATTATTAAGAGAGTGTACTCTTAATATGAATGGAAAAAATATAAACAAGACATGTTGTGGTATTTTAATGACATAATTATGGAAGAAGAATTTGAATAAAAATACTTTTTAAAATGGATGTGTAAATTTAATGTTGAAGAAGTTACAAGGAGAGGGAAACAGGGTAACATTATGATGTAAACAAACATATTACAAAGATATGTATTAAAATATCTTGGAGGAAAAAAAAATAATTCAAAAAACCAAAACAAAATGATAACTGAGACTACTCAGTGGACCCTGACGCAGTTAAGATGGTGTCAGATCAGCTAGGAGCCCTCAACCCAGAAACTGTGACCGGGTGGATGACCTCTATGCACCAAGCATAAAAGTAAGGGTAAACACATTCTCTGTTAACAAGGTTGTCAAGTCGTGTCTGACCATAGAGGGAGGTACTCATCTCTGTTACTAAGCCGAAGTGCCAGCATTGTCAGAGACTACTCTGTGATCATATGGCCAGCATGATTGCACAGAACGCTGTTTAGCTTCCCACTGAGAAGTGGTACCTATTTATCTACTTGCATTTGCATGCTTTTGAACTGCTAGGTTGGCAGAATCTGGGACTAGTGACAGGAGCTCACCCTATCATGTAGCACCCAGGCCTCAAACTGCCAACCTGCTGATCAGAGTCAGCATCTTAACCACTTGAGCCACTGCATCCCTTATGCTCCATGCATACCCCAGTACAAAGGAACAGGATTTAACTCAAGTGGCTAGGTTGTGCTTGGACCTGCATTCTCAGGGCCATTTGAGGCAGCAGTGTCAAATCATGATTTGCCCAACCTCAGCATGTATGCATGGATGAAAATGATAGTAGGAATCCTATGGCCCAGCACAATGATGATGTCCATGTACCAAAGTGAACAGCAAAAACTAGATGAAGCCCCTGACACCTATGTAGTGAGGAAAAAGATACTAGACATCTTGTCCATGCTGGTTCCCAATAACTGAAATGGAGAACCAGACCGAGAAGATGCTGACTTTATAAGGACGTTTACCAAGGGCTTCATGAATCAGCTGAGACTTATTTGGACACTGTATGTTTTACTCTTGACACCACTGAATGGGACGATTTCATGAAATATGTCCATGCTGCCTCATAAGTATTTTAGGCCAGAGAGGCAAAAAGGGGAATGGAAGCAGCCACCTCAGGCAAACATCTGAAATCAGGAAATAAAAAGGGAGAAAAAGACAGGGACCCCAAACCCTCTCAGAATAACAAAAGAAACCAGAAAACAAAGGAAGTGGTTTCATTCATTCATTCAAAAGAGGCTTTAAGTCAATCCACATCCAAAAAATTTTCCCTGGGAGAAGTTTCAGGACTGTATGATCCAAGAGCCTCCATGTATTCAGAGGACAGGAAGATGTCATGATATCAACTTAAGGAACTAGGAGCGGATATGGATCAGTTTAGACAGAAACCCAACCATAGAATTATTGCATGCTTTGAGCCAAGCCCTGGAAAACAAGTATAGACAAGAAACTGTTCCACCAAAGCATTGGGAAGGGACTAGGTCCTCCTGGGATTCTCCTGGTCACTGGAGACCACTCTGAACAACTGATTACCTCAAAGGTGGCCAAGGACACGGGCAGGATCATAGATCTCCAGGCCAAAAATCAACCTGCCACCTTAGATTCAATTCACACAGACAGTGACAGTGATCCTGAGAATTCCATGGAGGCTACCCTTGCAAGAATTGTGATACAGAAATCCCAAACTCAAGCCAAGCCTGCAGAATGTGAGATATCAGCCATAGCACCCAAACAAAAGCTGCAGTGTCAGCAAGTGATAGCCACACTGACCCCAGACTTTTGGATACACAAGTTGGAAAGGCTCCCTGCCATAAACACACCAAGGTGCTAGTGGATTCTGGAGCTGCAGTAAACACTCTACACTCAGACTTAGCTTGCTTAGGAATAAAAACTTTGGCAAGCATGGCACTAGTGGGATGTGGGAAAGTAGACAGAAAGCTCCAATTTAGGAGGAGATTCCGTTGCAGGTCAGTTCCATCTTAGATTTCATTCAGGTATGTAAAAATTAGAGAGAGGATGATGGCATCATGGGTGAAAGATTTTTAAGGAAACACCAGCTGACTGTAGACCTAGCAAACAGATTCCTCTGGTAACTTGAAGAGGGTCCCTCGCAGATCTCAGCCATCCACAGGTTTGCTGCTCTGAAAGCTCTGATGACCCCTTTTCCCCTGACAACTGACCCATGGGTGGCTGACTTCCCTGAAGTGTGGATCAAAGGCAAGATTGAGTGTGGCACAGTTAAGGATGCATGTGTTTCAATAGAGGGAAAAGATCCACCTCACCAAAAACAGTACAGATATCCCAGAAAGGCAAAAGAAGGAATTGATAAAACCATCAAGAGGTTGTTGAAATGGAATGTCATCATCCCAATGCAGTCCCTTTGCAACATGCCTCTGTGGCCCATTTTGAAGGCTGGTGGTGCTACATGGAGAATGACAGTGGATTTCAGAGCCCTTAAGGCTGTCACACACATACTCCCGTAGCTCCCGTGGTAGCGAATTCATTCAAACTCTGCACACCCCCTTGAAATTCAAATTGTCAGGAAAGGTCCAAGATAGACAGATCCATAATGCTAGGATAGCTAAGTGGAAACTGGAACTGATCAAGAGCGGGGTGGATTATCATAGACAGCCTAGTAAACTCTCTGCTACATATGGCTTAATAATCATGGGAGCCTCTCATGAGTGCCTTCTTCCCCCGATCCTAGATGACAGATGGCTGATAAAGGCAGGAGAATCTCTCCAAGAGGCACTTTTGCAAGGCTTTACATATTAGTTCTGTGATGGATCTTCATCCTGCCCTTAGGAAACCTGCTTAATGTGATACTGTGTGATCCATGTAAATGATGCCCACAGGCTTCAAGGAACTGGCCAGCCCCATTCCAGCCAAGCTGCTAAGGTAGAAGCCCTCTGAGTGGTACTAGAATTCAAGCACCCTGATGTTCCCCTAACCATTTACACATATTCTCAATGAACAGTAAATGCGGCCACAGACTGGATCCTTGTTTGGATGCAAGCCAGTGATGCATATGGATAAGAGGAGGATTGTAGCAGTTGTTGCAAGAAAGGACAGCTCCCAACTGGGTTTCTTTTGTCAAAGGCCACCAAAGAGGAAATAGCAAAGAGGCTTTGTGGAAAAAACATGCAGATGCACTGGCCAAGGAGGCAGCATTGGCTCCTGAACCTGAAGCCCCTATGGACCCCATCAATGTCAAGCCTAAAGAGCCTTTGATGCCCCCTACTTTGGATTTGGCAAAGCTCCAAAAAGAAGATTCTGAGATCAAGGGACTTATAGAAGCAGGAAGGAATCCCACTGGAAGATACAGAATAGAACAAAAAGGAGGAGTCTGGTGGGCTGTGGCTGATGAAGGAAATTTCAATTGAATCACTCTTCAAGAGATCCGTGGGGATCTGATTCAGTTTGTCCACAAACTGGGACACAGGGGAAGGCAACCACCTTTGAGAGGGTTAGAGAAACCAGGTGGTGGCCACAGATGTGGCAGGAGATAGATCAATGGATAGACAATTGCTTGTCTTGCACCATGGTAAATGTGGATCAAAGTGGCCCTAAGGCCCTAATCTGACATCAGCCCATTGAAGGTCCATGGGCCCATCTCCAGATGGACTTCATTGTCCCCTTATTGACTACTTCTAGAAAAAAACTAGTATTGTCTCATCATCATTGATCCCTTCAGCAAATGTATTGAAGCATCTCCTCCAAAGACAACACAGCCATTACCACAGCTAGGATCTTGTTTAATTGCGTGACTTATCATTAGGATATACCACGTATGTTAGACTACAATTCCAGAAGTTACTTCTCTGGAGAGGTGATGCAAGAGTTGTGCAAATTGTTAGGAATCAGACAAAGATTTCACATAGCCCATCATCCGCAGAGCTCAGGGCACATTGAAAAGACTAACAGAACTCTGAAGAAATCCTTGTGAAATGTGGTACATTCCTCTGGAAAGGACTAGGATGCTAAACTGCCCATCATCCTCATGGCCTTAGAGGAACTATAGCTTCCCATGGATTCATTCCTCATCAAGTAATGACAGGCCAAAACTGCTGATTCCAGAAGTGTTTTGGTTAGACACTATGCTTCCCTCTGACTTAGGACATTATCACACATGGGCCAGAAAGCGATAATAAAGTGGAAATGAGGCATTCTGAAAATAAACCGAAAATAAACCTTGATTCCACAAATGGCTTTCACACGTAATTACCTTAATTGCGAAATTACAGTAAGCGCATTTAACGTTCACACACAAGTGAGAAAAGCCCATAAATGTACTAGAAATGATCTTCTTGCACATGCGCAGATAGAGGAATGCTCGCCGTGGAACCATGGGAAAAGCAGGGAAATGCTCCCAAATGCTCATTTGCTTTTCACATTACGGTAAATGCGAAACTACTGTAATTTCGCAAATGCATTTCCTCAAAACTACCGAATTTCAAAAGATCTCGGATAACACCAGTTTCTGTCCAGTTTCTGTCCAGTTTCTGTGCGACGTCGTGTGAAATCGTGAGGCACAAATCCAGTTTCTGTTTGGGATTTGTGTGGATTAACCAGCAGATTTACCCCGTTTGATAACGTCCTTAGAGCCCATGGTCTTAAACCAAGAATGGGTTCAATCTTTGGTCCAAAACATCAATCAAATTCACTGCCAGGTTGCTGAAAAGCTTGGAAAAAACATGCAGGTCATGGACCGCAGGCTGGGTTGGCTCTGGAACCTTCAGGTGTGGGAAGTGGGTCAGCTGGTGCTGTACAGAAATTTTTCCCAATACAGACATGCTTTGTCCGCAAAATGGGTGGGCCCTGTCAAAATCACTGAGAGAGTGTCTCCAGCCATATATCAGGTGTGTATCTCTAGCAAGCATGGAGATAAGCTTAAATAAATTCTTCTCAGCTGAAAGAATAGAAGGGAGGCCTCATCCCTGTAAAACCTGTTACTTGTAATTGGCCTGAATTGCCCCCAGTCCCTGAATTTAGAATTGCCTCTGCTTCCCTACAGGGACAACAGGTGGCCTAGTATTTGTACAGAAGTATGGTGTGGATTTTGTCATGTGGAACTTTGAGTGCTGTTTTGCCCATTTATCCAACCCGGGGCCTCTGATTTTCCTCAGTGATTACAAAGACAGACTAAATGAGGCAGCAGTGATGACAATTTTAGGTAAAATATCTGTGGGCTGTTAAAGTTTGGGCCTTTACAGACTGCCAGAAATAATGCAACTTGAGTCCACTTTAACTGCCCTGGCTCAGTGCTAGGGAATCATGAGAATTGTATTTTTTTTCTGAGACATTGAGCCTTCTCTGTCAGAGAGCTCTGGTGCCACAATAAACTACAGTTCCCATGATCCCTAGCACTAAGGGCCTCGGCAGACGGCTAATAGGGCCGTCTCCGAGACTCGGAAGAGGAGGGGCAGCTGCACGTGCGACGTCCCTTCCTCTTCCTGAGGTCGTCCTCGGAGCTTCCGGCCCTCCGGACGGCCGGCGCTCTGGGGATGACCTCCCTCCGCAGCGACTGAACACGCTGCGGAGGATAAGTCAGGGAAAGTGTGCTCTACGTGTTTAGGGCGCACTTTCCCTGTCTTGTAAAAGGAGCGGCAATTTGCTGCTCCTTTTAGGG
The DNA here is from genome assembly GCA_026167975.1 of Phrynosoma blainvillii. Lineage (NCBI taxonomy): Eukaryota > Metazoa > Chordata > Lepidosauria > Squamata > Phrynosomatidae > Phrynosoma > Phrynosoma blainvillii. The sequence goes on from JANUYF010000009.1 coordinate 13,035,380, forward strand.
TCACCGCAGGAGCGCCGCGGTCCGGCTGCCGTGGTCCCACGGCTTTCTGGACCAGGGCGTCCCCGACGCCCTGGTCTGCATCCCCCCTAAGTCATGGCAGTTCAAGTGGACTCAATTTGCACTATTTTTAGCAGTCTGCAAAGGTCCTCAGTTTAACACTAATTGGGAATACAATATCCAGGCTGATTGTCATTGTGCACCCCCTTATCCAGGTATTTATGAAGTTCTTGATGCTATGGAAGAAGCTCGTGAATGGTATGATAAGAGACTTCGCTTGAGAGTAGTCACGAATCTCCTAATAATGGGAGAAAAGATAATCACATCAAGAAAAATTATGTATGGTCCACAAGGACACATGTGGGTAGAGGCAGATGTGGGAAAGCTTCTTTGACCTCCAGATTTTGGAGTCATAATAGGTTTGATCCTTGCCCAGGTAAGGTCCCTGTATCTTTTTATACCACACACACCCTAGAGAAGCTGTCCTACATGGATGTGGAAAACCAGGCTGTTCATATGTGCTAACATCACATGGATGCCTGCAAATGGTGACTTTACTTGCCATAGTGCATAATGCCCTTACATTCCTATATATCCCCCAGATGTTTTAAAAGAACCCCCACTGTACTTGGGAAACATAGGGCCTTTACAAAATGCCAGAAATAATGCAGCTTGAGACCACTTTAACTGCCCTGGCTCAGTGCTAGGGAATCATGGGAACTGTAGTTTATTGTGGCACCAGTGCTCTCTGACAGAGAAGGCTCAATGTCTCAGAAAAAACTACAGGGCAGTTAAAGTGGTCTCAAGCTGCATTATTTCTGGCAGTCTGTAAAGGCCCATAGTCATTCGTCAAGATGTTTCCACATTCGCTTATGCAGAAGTGTAACCAATTTTGAATACCATGATTCTTAATCTGACTGCAGTAAATGTGGCCAGAACAATTCCTGCTTGTAGCCCTTATTTAAAAGCTGCTTGGGCCTAACTAGTTTAATATTATTTTAAGGGGAGGGTGGGTTAGGGAATTGATATGTATTGGTGTTTTTAAATGTTGTAAGCTGCCCTGATTGTGCTGCAGAGGGGCAGGATATAAATATTTATTATTATTATTATTATTATTATTATTATTATTATTATTATTATTAGAGAAACTCCGGTGATACACCTGCTCTTTAGAACTAAATGAGATGCTATGATTGGGGGGAACTGTTTTAAATGCCATATATTCTGAGGTTTTAGCTAATAAATTGGGATTAGTTGGATCAAAACCAGAGATTTGGGAGTTTCTATCACCACTGCTCTCATGAATGTTGCATAAGGAGTAGATCTGATAAGTCATGTGATGACACAGTGGTGGGTGTAGAGAAAGAAATCATTTTAGACCTTAGGTGCGCCTTGAAAAACAGTATTTATAATTTATTTGTTGCTATTCAGTGCACACAGATAGAGAGCAGTCTCACTGCACTGCATTTTCCTCTCAGCTTATACAATTGATGAAATTGATGCACCCCAAGGTCTTGGGTGTATTAGGGATAGATACTCAGACTCTCTGGAATACCCTACTACAGATTTAATGAGAGTGACTGGAGCTCAATGGCCTAACATGACTTTGAGAATTGGAATTTATCATGAGCAGATATGAAACCTCCAACAGGTTCACCCTGTTTCACACCTGGGTCTACCTTTGGCAGAAGCAAATACTACAATTTTACCTGATAGGTTGTTTCATTGGAGTAATAATTCACATTTATTTGACTTATCTGGATGTGTCAAAATAAATCAATGAATTCACTGCTATGATGCCCTTGAAGGTGTTCTTATTAAAGATGTGCATGAACATGTGGCAGTCCCAGTTCAAACAACTGTTTAAGTGCAAATGACACACAATTGTTTCTGCATCAGGACTCCTTGTGAGTCTGTGACTATTTTGCCTTTGGAATATTCATTAGCTATAGATTGGAGCTTGGGTAATCCCTGCTTTTGTAGATTGCATTTGATTGATTGTTTTGGCAAGGAATTTTATTTACATGACATGGTCAAAGATTATCCTATCCCAATTGGTCAACGGGCCCACACATTGTGCAGGTCATACACTTGATGCGGTCTTTAGTACAGAACAGGAATTTCCGTGGGCGGAGGTTGTAAATACCTCCGCATTGTCATGGACGGATCATTTCCTGGTCAAGATGGAACTTAGAACCAGCACCTGCCCCGTCGGGGGTGGTGGACCTATAAGAATGGTCCGCCCTCGAAGGCTAATGTAGCCAATTGGATTCCGGAAAGCCTTAGAGGGATTAATGGTTGGGAACGCCGGTGATCCTGTTGAGGCTCTGGTTGACACTTGGAATAGTGATCTTACCAGGGCCATCAACACGATCGCTCCCAAGCACCCTTGCCATCCCGCTCCTAATCGTAGGCCATGGTACACACCTGAGCTTAGGAAGATGAAGCGGTATGGACAACGGCTAGAGTGCAAGTGGCGGAAAACTCAACTCTTATCCGACAGAACTCGCCATAGGAACTTTCTTTGTTCCTATCGGGAGGCAATACGTGCAGCAAAGAAAGCTTTCTCCTCTGCACGTATTGCGTCTGCAGAGTCACGTCCAGCAAAGCTGTTTAAGGTGGTGAGGGAGATGACGCAGGTGCCCCCTGCGCCAAATCCCTTACTTAACCCGACGACGGCCTGCTGTGATGCATTTAACTACTTCTTTGCAGATAAAATCTCTCAGATAAGAGCCGACCTTGACGCTACTATTGGGACAGAGTCTATAGGCGAGGTGTCCACCGACTCCGCCAATGTAATTTTATTGGATCAGTGGCAATCTGTGAGTACCGAGGAAATGGACAAGCTGCTTGGTAAGGTAAGGAAGACGACTTGCCCTCTCGACCCTTGCCCATCTTGGCTGGCCATCCAGGGGGGGGATGCATTGATGAGATTCCTCACGGATATCATCAATGCGTCCTTCAGGGAAGGACATGTTCCATCATGTTTAAAGGAAGCGGAGGCTAGGCCGCTTCTGAAAAAACCTTCCCTGGACCCCCTGGACATGAAGAACTATAGGCCTGTGTCATTGCTGCCATTTTTGAGCAAGGTGATCGAGAGGGCAGTTGCTCTTCAGCTCCAGCCAGTCTTGGATGAAACCGATTATCAAGACCCATTTCAAACCAGCTTCAGGACAGGCTTTGGGGTTGAGACTGCCATGGTTGCCTTGACCGACGATCTGTGTCTGAGCATCGACAGGGGTAGTGTGACCCTGTTGGTGCTCCTAGACCTCTCAGCGGCTTTTGATACAAGAGATCATGGCATCCTCTTGGACCGCCTGAGGGGGTTAGGTATCGGGGGCACTGCTTTGCAGTGGTTCCGGTCCTTCCTCTCGGGTAGGTTCCAGAGGGTGCTGCTTGGAGACTGTAGCTCCGGTAGGAGAGACCTAACTTGTGGGGTCCCTCAGGGAGCTATTTTGTCCCCGATATTATTTAACATCTATATGAAGCCCCTGGGTGAGATAATACAGAGTTATGGTGCTGGGTGTTATCAGTACGCTGATGACACCCAAATCTATTTCTCCGTATCTCATTCGTCGGCCTCGAATTCCAGTGGCATCTCTTCTCTCAATGAATGTCTTCGGGCGGTAATGGGCTGGATGAGGAAAAACAGATTGAAGCTGAATCCAGACAAGATGGAGGTGCTCACAGTAGCAGCCCCGAAACCAAAAATTGGGTTGCAACCTCCAGTCCTGGATGGGGTCACACTCTCCTCCATTGACTGTGTTCGCAGTCTGGGGGTGCTCCTTGACTCGTCACTCCTGATGACAAATCAAGTGAATGCGACGGTCAGGAGCGCCTGTTATCAGCTTCGGCTGATATGCCAGCTGCGCCCTTTTCTGGAAGTAAGGGATCTCGAGACTGTGGTGCACGCGTTGGTAACCTCACACCTCGACTTTTGTCATGCACTCTACATGGGGCTACCCCTGTGCTTAGTCCGGAAACTACAACTGGTACAGAATATGGCAGCCAGGTTTGTGTCGGGAACATCTCGGAGGGACCACATTACTCCGGTTCTGAGGTCCCTCCACTGGCTGCCTATCAGTTTCTGGACCCAGTACAAGGTGTTGGTTATTACCTTTAAAGCCCTAAATGGCTTGGGTCCAAGCTATCTTAGGGACCGCCTGCTCCCGTATAATCCTCACCGTGCTCTTCGGTCCTCTGGGAGGAATTTGCTACAGCCTCAGAAATTGAGGCTTGTGGCTACCTCCTGGGGCCTTTCTCAGTTGTTGCTCCTAAGCTCTGGAACGGCCTGCCGGATGAGATCCGTCTGTTAACATCTTTAGACAGCTTTAAAAAGGCTGTCAAGACGGATCTCTTCCGGCAGGCCTTTCCAGACTAGTTATCCCCACCTCGGATTTAAACAGCTGCACTAAGGATGATCCTCACGTGGCCCCATCAATTAGATGGAGAGGATTGTCGTGCAAGGCTTCTGGACTTATTTTGGTATTAGGATTTTAAAATTTTAAACTGAATTGTTTTTTTAAACTTTCTTTGATTTAATATTGTTTTAAGGGGGGAGGGGATATGTTGTATCATATGTTTTACTGTGGATTATATGTTTTAATTTTGTAAGCCGCCCTGATTGGACTACCACTGGGCGGGGTATAAATAAATTTTATTATTATTATTATTATTATTATTATTATTATGCAGTGGATTCTCTACATCAGATATACATTAGTAAAATTCAGGGATTTCATCTTGAGGATGAACTACCTGTGATGAAATGATTGTGTTTACTTCAGAATTTAAGTGAGACTGCAAAACAAATAGAACAAGTGGAGGCACAAATTAAACTGACTGTTGATCTTTGGGAAAAGCAGATTCTGAAAATAACACAGAACATCAAGCACGCCGCTGCTAATTCATGGTGGGGTAATTTAGATTGGTCAGCAACAGGACAAGAGATATTGCACATGTTAACCAACCCAATCACCATAATTTTGTGTGTTCAAATTGCCACAGTAGCGGGTTCTTTAAGCCTCATATGCTGGGTTAGAAAACTACTTGCAGAACTCCATGCCATCAAGCTAAAGTTATATCTTCCCCACAGGCCCTTGCCGCCCTCTTCAAGCCCTTCTTGCAAGGAGGAGGAATTTAATTCTGTTATTTAAACCATTAGGGAGGATGAGAGAGGTTTGTTTTCTTTCCTCCACCCAAAACTGGGAGGAAAAGTAAGTCTTAGAAGTAATGTTTTCTGCAGATGTGAAACACAACTTTGGGGGGAAGCAGATAGGCGGCACGGGGCCGCCCCAGGAAGCTGCGCCGCAGGGCCAAGGTATCCGCACACCTTGGCCCCGTGGTGCAGCTTCGCCACCCCTGGAAGGAATGTTAAAATAGCACTCCTTCCACAAATCACCGAAGGTGCACCGCAAAAGGCTGCTGGCGCACCTTCGGTGGCTTTTCCACTGCAGCGCGTGCGGACGCTGCAGTGGAAAGGCATTGTCGGAGCCCCAGCCGTGTGGAGGGCCAGCTGCTCCAACGACGTCTTCGGGAAGAGGTTGGGGTGCCCAGTGTGTGGCTGCCCTTCCCCTTCCTTGCTCTGAAGATGGTGCTTTGCACCGTCTGCTTAGCCCCTTTCATTTGGAGCCATTGTGGAATTGATTGCCAGGCCTAAGAAGTAATGGACTCTTCTCATGAGAATATTCATCACTGCCTTCCGTCTGTCTATAATGCCAACAGACCTCAAGGATCTGTGCAAGGCAATGCCATTGTCAGAACTCAGGTTCTATATGTTAGTTCTTCCAGGTATGCTTCTTGGTTTTCATGTTTTATGTTCCTCTTATTGGGGGGTGGTGATGTACTTTATGTTTCTCTCATTATTTGGTATGCTTGCTTTTCCTAGAGACTGTAGATGCAGGTGGCTTGTTGTTGCAGTGATGTAACCTTGGACAGCTGGGTGCACAGCTTTGCTAGCAGAGTTCAGCAGTTTGGAATGTGGGGGTTGGCTGGGATAGCTTGGTAGCATTTGGGTGAGGAAGGAGGGAATGTGGGGTGTGGATTAGCTCATGGGACTAGTAGGTGGGGAACTATAATTTCATGCCAACTTGTGATGGAGTTGTGGATTTGAGGTGTTATAATATACTATTTGTGTTATTGGGAGCAGTTCCAGCTTAAACACTGAATTGGTGAATTTCTGGCTGTGTGACTTCAATAAAGCTTTGTTTCATCATACAAGACTCATTGATTGCACATAGGTTCTGAGTTCTCCTGTTCTGACAACCACCAAGGCTAACTTGAAAGTCAAGCCCTTCACAAGCATGACTGCCAGGATATTTTTTCAGCAATTTTCCAAGCTTTTCAATGCTGTTTTAACATAAAACAATTTTAAGCCAACTGAGGCAAATCTGGATTTGAGATCCCTGGGGGCCATACAACAGGCCTGCACAGCATATGGCCCAGGGGCCACATGTGGCACACCAAAGGATTTTGGGCGGCCCACAAGGATGTGCAATGACTTCAAGGCTCCACCACTGTTTGGCATCCTCCCGAGGAGAGGGTCATGCAGAGGAGGAATGCTCACCCAGCAACTTTCCTATGCTGCTCAGCTTTTTCCTGAGGAGAAGGCTATATTGTGGGAGGAGGAGGAGGAGGATGGGCAAACACTCACCCCTCAAAGCTCCTCCACTGCCTAGCTTTGTCCTAACGAGAAGGCCAAGCAGTGCAGGAGGGGATGGGCAAATGCGTACCCTGTGAGGCTCTGTCACCACCCGGCTTTCTCCTGAGAAGAAGGCCAGGTAGTGGTGGTAGAGGAGGATGGATGAACAGCTGCATTGCAAGGCTCCTTGGCCACTCGGCTTTCTCCTAGGGAGAAGGACGGGCAGAGGAGGAGGGGCAAATGCTCACCCTGCAAGACTCCTCCTTTGCTTGGCTTTCTCCTGAGAAGGCTAGGTGGAAGAGGAGGAAGAGAGGCAAACACTTGTCCCTCAAGTCTCCTCCATCATTTAGCTTTCTCCTAAGGAGGAGGACAGGCAAGTCTCCTTTGCTGCTCGGCTTTCTCCTGAGGAGGGGGCCAGGCAGAGGAGGTGGGGGATGGAATTAATATTAATAATATTAATTATAACTAATTAATATTTTAATTAATTAATTAATTAATTAATAATTAAAACCTTTTTGCAGCCAAAAAAAAGTTTAGCCTATTTTAATTTTGGCCCCTACCTCCAGCCATGTTGTACAGTCTGTTCTAAAAGGTTATAATTTAGTTGTTTTAGGGTTTTTTTTGTCAAAATTTGGACTAATTTGCATAATTTCCCATCATCTTTGTTCTAACCAGGAAGCTAACCATAGCCAAAATGGACCTGGCTGGCCTCTTAAAGGCGCAGTGTCCCTATTTCATACATGCAAACATCCTCTCCGGATGCATTCACACATACATACTGAATCTCTCCTCTCAACTCAGACCCACACTCAGCACGTTTGCTTCTGTTCCACATACATCCATGCTCTACACATACTCACATCACTGCTTGTCTATGCTATGCTGTGCTTCTACTTAATCTAAACTTGACCTAACTCCAGGTGCCTTAAAAATGCCAAACAGCGGCCCCAACTTGATTCTGCTACTGATGTGTTTCATACACCTTTAGATTTCCCCGCATTATGTATGTGCCAATTTGGCCTTGTGGGAGGCCAAGGTGGACGGGTTCTTTTCTGTCCTCTCCTTCACCTCCAAGGCATGTATATATAGGTAGAATTTTTATCCTTTCCCCTTCTCCTTCACATATATATGTAGCCTGTCTGTTCCTGGTTCCTGTGGGTCCTAATGTTCCAGAGTGCCTTCAGTCCAATGGGGGGGTGAGCCATTCTTCCTCAGACATCTGCCACACCTGTGCATCAGTCCAGCCCCACAGAGATAACCATACCGGTCTCACAATCTGAGATGTTATTCCTGTCTACCAACAAAGCTGTGCAGCTATACTGTAAATCAGGGGTAGGCAACCTTTCCCCTTTAAGGGCTGAGGGACTTCAACTCCCAGAAGCCTCAGCCATGTTGGCCAATAGCTCCTGGGATTCTGGGAGCTGAAGTCCCTCGGCCCTTAAAGGGGAAAGGTTGCCTACCCCTGCTGTAAATCCAGATGTTCTGGTGGTCCTCCATGGTCCTTCAAGGCTCAGAGGCACTGCAATGGTGCCTTCTACATGCTTCAGTGATTACTACAATCCTATTGACAGCATACCAAGTCACCATTTCTAAAAAATTGCTTTGTCCATTCTGGCACCCAGTCCAAACTGTTTACAAAACTTTCACCAATTTTGCTCAAAGTTGCTGGACAGTTTGCTATAGACTTTATCAACCAATACACAAACTGCTAATTGTTTTTAGACATTATTCCACTTCAACCTTGGATTTCAGTTTCCGGACTTTACATTAGCTATTGTGGTCAGCCAAAACCAAACTCTATAAACTCAATCTGGTTCACAAACACATTCAAAGACTTGATTTCGTTGTTTTCAGTTTTGCACTTAATGATTGTGTTTTGACTACATTTATTGATTGCTTTGTTGATTGCATTTTACTATTGATGACTCTGCATTTATTGATTGATTTAATTGATTATTGCTTTTAAATTAGTGATGTGAAATGAATGGGTTTCAGAAACACCCCAACTCCCTCACACAATGGGTTCCATCAACTGCATTACTCCCTAGAGACCTGGTTTAGACTCCTTAAATTCACACTCCAAAATTTCTTTGGCAAAGAGTAATTCAGAACCTCCTTAGTCATGTGACCAGTAGACTTCAAAGTCCCAGGGGGGGAATGTTATGAATGATAGATGTCTTCCTAATTTTGGTTTGTGAGTATGTGTATCCCATCTATGACCTGAATGTACTCTGACTGCTAGTAGCCAGTCAGAGGCTTATCCAACGCAGTCACATGTAGGCAGGGTAGCCATGAGTTCAAAGGTGAGATACCATGTACAAAGGAAGAGGAAAAATCAGATATGTTTGGGAGTTCCAATCAAGGAAACATTCACACCTTTGAGATAGGAAGGTTAGGATAGTTTATGAGCAGGATGTTTTTGCTCCTAAGCCAGAGAGGGCTAATTTACAACTTTACTCCATCTTTGAAGCCCCATCTTGGGTGATCCTTTCCAATGCAGATTTGGCCTTTGATGTATCTTTGCCTCAGGCTATTTAAGCCCCCCAAATTTTATTGTTCAGTGGGCTAGATAGAATGCATAGGAACACTTTGTCACTGTGAATTCTGACTAGTTCCCACTTGTGGCCACCCATTCCAGCATTTCCCACAGCTGAGTCCAACACTAATGCATTCCATTTGAACCATCTGGAGCAGCCACGTCTAGAGTGAGTATCACCATTAGCGGTGCCTCTACCTATTCCAATGCTAATTCCTATATTCCTTAACTCTTCTGTGTGTGAGAGAGAGTGGGGGCTTGCTGTGTTGTGTGATTTTCCCCTAAATAAAAGTATAATTCATTTAGAGAATTCTGCTTCTGTGGATTCCTATTTCTCTTGGTATACAAGTGGGAAATGGTCCTGGAGGAATGTTTTGTAGCACAGTCCAACAATTAATTGAACTAATTAAAATTCCCCTAGAAGAACTCATTGTTACAGTAGTAAATATGGTTTGAAGCCTTGGATTGGGAAGCATTAACAATTATAGAGTTTGGTTTTGATACTGACTCAGAGGAGCAAGGGTGAAATCATCCACCTTGTACAAAGTTATTGTACTTTTCCAAGCTCTGAAAAAGTGCTAGATCAAAAGTAGCATCCTAATTTGGAGCTGGGATTATACAAGAAAAGTGGGATAACTCCCCCTCTTTTGCACATGAAAGGTGATTTTAAAAGATAGGGTTGAATTGACCAGTAGATCTTTGTACAACCAACTTGCTGCACATTATTTTTAGGGCACCAGTGTGCCCTCAGGTTACAAGGTATCACATTGTTCCACAGCATTCTGGAGACAGGAGTAAGGGCCTGTGGAAAGAGCAATGATCTTTATATTTTTCCCTAAAAAATTACCTTCTGCATTCACAACTGCACAAAATGCCACTCATTCCTCTAATCCAGAAGTTTTATGCTGCCTGTTTGTCAGTCACAATGATCAGTTCTTTTTTCCACCTGAAGTGTCTGAGACCTGAATGTTTATGGTCCATGGTAGCTAAAAAGTCTGGGCCATGACAGCTTCAGAATCCCTCCTCCTGAACTACATTGTGTGAAGAATTTCTCCTAATTATTCTAATATTGCTTTGTGTCTCCAAAACAGATAAATGTCCAACTATTTCAGAACAAATTGTCCTTGGCTGGTTATTCCAAAGAATGCAATATTATAGTAAAGCAACTGGTAACATAGACTGTACTGACAGGACAACCTTTGAGAGGAAAAGTAAATATATATATATATATATATATATATATATATATATATATTACAGAGATGTTGGCAACAACACTAACAATCTTCTCCATATCTTTGGGTACCACACATTTTCTCTTCTGTAGATGGCATCCACTTTGTCAATGCAAGACATAGAAATTATTGTGCATAGTAAATAGGTCAAGTCACAATGAATTAATGTCCTGGGGTATCAAGGGAAGGTACTGTTGTCCATGATGGACAAGAGGTCAAGTTCCAAAAGCAGCAAGAGGTCAAAACTTTACAGAAGCAGTCTTTATATGTTATAGCACAAGCCAAGCATCACAATGTAACAAAAAAGGGCATATGCAAAACATGGGAAAGTGTACCAAATAAGATCTTAATTTTTCCTCCCCATTGTGGAAGCCAGGCAAGAAAACAATCTCAATGGAAAGATATTACCAGACTCTTCATGCCATTGTGTCTCAGTCAATCTGGAGCTAAAAGATCCTCATGTTGTGGTTCCCTTGAATTTTAAAACTGCAGTATATGATAGTCTGCTTGGCCATTTTTTCATTCCCTAAGGATTGCCCCCAGCCTCACTGTAGAAGCTACTGCAGAAGCAGAAAGAGAGGGATACTTTTTTTTCATGAAAACAAGACATGTAGATTGTATATGCCTTTCCCCCAAGCTAATAGTGTTCCTGTAACCTGCAACCCAGCAGCAATAGCCTAGCCCTATGGGGCTGCTACTACAGTGGACTGGGGTGGAGGGAATGAGGCAAATGGGTAGCTAGGACAGCTTCTTCTCTCCTAACAGTTTGCAGGCATGAGAAATCCAAGTCATTTTTCAATGACTTGGATGAAAGTATTGGGGGCATACTTATGAAATTTGCAGAGGACACCAAATTAGGAGGAGTAGCTAATACCCCAGAGGACAGGATCAAAATTCAAAATGACTTGAACAGACTAGAAAGCGGGGCCAAAGCTAACAAAATGAAATTCAACACGGAGAAATGTAAGGTACTGCACTTAGGGCGGAAAAACGAAAAGTACAGATATACGATGGGGGACACCTGGCTGAATGAGAATACATGTGAAAGGGATCTAGGAGTCCAGGTAGACCACCAGTTGAACAGGAGTCAACAGTGTGATGCAGCAGCTAAAAAGGCCAATGCAATTTTAGGCTGCATCAATAGAAGTATAGTGTTTAGATCAAGAGAAGTAATAGTGCCACTCTATTCTGCTTTGGTCAGGCCTCACCTGGAATACTGTGTCCAGTTCTGGACACAACAATTCAAAAAGGATGTGGAGAAACTGGAGTGTGTCCAAAGGAGGACAACTAAAATGGTGAAGAGTCTGGAAGCCAAGCCTTATGAGGAATGGCTTAGGGAGCTAGGAATGTTTAGCCTGGAGAAGAGAAGGTTAAGAGGTGATATGATAGCCTTGTTTAAATATTTGAAGGGATGTCATATTGAGGAGGGAACAAGCTTGTTTTCTGCTGCTCTACAGACTAGGACCTGGAACAATGGGTGCAAGTTCCAGGAAAAGAGATTCCACCTTAACATTAGGAGGAACTTCCTGACAGTAAGGGCGGTTCGACAGTGGAACACACTCCCTCCGAGTGTGGTGGAGTCTCCTTCCTTGGAGGTCTTTAAGCATAGGCTGGATAGCCATCTGTCGGGGATGCTTTAATTGGGGGTTCCTGCATGGCAGGGGGGTTGGACTGGATGGCCCTTGTGGTCTCTTCCAACTCTATAATTCTATGATTCTATGATTCTATGATTCTATAAAAGAGGCAGAGGAACAATAACATTGTAATTTCTTTCTTCTTTCTTTTTTCAGAGAAGATCTGAAGATGCCAGCTACAGATGCAGGTGAAACGTCAGGAATGTATTCTTTTAGATCATGGCCTCACAGTCCGAAAATTCTACAAAAACCTATGGATGCTAGCTGTGAAAGCCTTTGGCCTACCCAAGGTTGTCTGGCACACACCCCATACAGGGCAATAGTCCCTCAGACCACTGTGGAGGAGAAAAGTCAGCCTCTTTGCAACTGATAGCTGGTGAACTGAGAGAACTGAAGGGACTATCTTTTCCCCAGAATGTTCTGTGTACCCAACATATTCACAATTCCTGAAGGGGGGCCAAGGCACCATCTGGTGAAGGGAGAGGTTTCCAGCAGTTTGTGTGCTCAAGGCCCTTGGAGAGGAGGCTGCCTGGGAGATATGCATAGCTGCACTGACTCTTTTAGCACCCCTGCCTTGGTCTGAAATCCTAGTAAATAAATGAACAGTGGGGGTGGACAGTCTGTCTGTGAAGCTGCAGAGAGGCAGGTTGGAATTCTTGGAGGGACTCCTGGAGCCCTTGCTGGGAAAAGCTTTTCCACTTAGGCCTTTTTGCAGCTCGGAGCTGCCAGGCTAGTAGTTTGAATCCATTGCTCCATGTCCCGGGGTGCATCTACACTGTAGAAATAGTGCAGCTTGACACCACTTTAACTGCTATGACTCCATACTACAGAATCTTGGGATTGTAGTTTTTTTAATGCACCAGCACTTTTTGGCAGAGAAGGCCAAAGACCTTATAAAATACAAATCCCAGGATTCCATAGAATGAAGCTACAGCACTTAAAGTGGTGTTAAACATCATTACTTTTACAGTGTAGAAACACCCGTCATCTCTGGATCAGCTGAATACAAGCTTGCTCCATCCTCAATACGATATCCCATATTGTTGTCTAAACTTGTTGCATTACAAGTAAGTTCCTGGAGTGTCTCCTTTGTGGGAAGGATGAAGGCTGGTTCAATTGAGACTCAGCCTCCTTTAGCAGAGTTCACAAGTGGAAACACTTTATCACTGACTAGGTCTGACTCTCTCTCTCTGGCTTTTCTTCACAAACAAAGATTCTAGAAGGACTCATCCCACGCTTTCTGCAAGCGCGCTGATGACTAAAAAGGCCAATCCGAGATAAACAAGTCTGGTTGCAGAAAGCACAGCAGAAGTTCTCCTTGGGTGATGTTTCCAGGTTGTGATTCTTTCTGCGTTGTTATTTCTCTTCGAGACTTGTTCATTGTGAGTTCCCAAATAAAGTTGCAGCATTGTGGATAGTGCGTCTCCATGACTCCCAATATGAGGCCAGGGTGGACCATTGTTGGTGGTCAATTTGGCAGAGCCTGAGATATTGTTTCAGGGAGTCCTTGTATCATTTTTTTTTTTGGGGGGGTGACCCTCTTACACTGACCCATAGCGAGTTCACCGTAGAGCAGGGGTAGGCAACCTTTCCCCTTTAAGGGCCGAGGGACTTCAGCTCCCAGAATCCTAGGAGCTATTGGCCAACATGGGACTATTGGCCAACATGGCTGAGGCTTCTGGGAGCTGAAGTCCCTCAGCCCTTAAAGGGGAAAGGTTGCCTACCCCTGCCGTAGAGTACTATTTTTGGGAGGCGATGGTCCTCTATCCTAGAAATGTGCCCTGCCCAGCGCAGCTGCATTCTCAATAGCATGGCCTCGATACTGGTGATCCCTACTTGCTCAAGGACAGCAACATTCATCACATAGTCAGTCCAGTGTATATTTAGGATTGAGCATATACAGCGCTGATGAAAGCGTTCGAGGAGTCGTAAGTGTTGGTGATAGGTGACCCATGTTTCAGACCCGTACAGGAGAATAGACAGTACAATGGTTCTATACACACTTATTTTTGTGCTTCGCCTCAGGTGTTTGTTACTCCAAACTCTTTTGTAAAGTCTTCCAAATGCATTATATGCCTTTGCTAATCTGTGATCGATCTCTTTGTCAATCTTAGCATCTGAGGATATGATGCTTCCCAGGTAGGTGAATTGCTGAATAGACTTAAGCACAGATTTGTCTACGGCAATGTGGGGATAATGGTGTTCATCCTGTAGTGCAGGCTGGTAGAGGACTTCCATTTTCTTCAGGTTGACTTCCAGCCCAAACAGCTGTGCAGCTGACTTCTGGTGGTGATGGGCAAGGTGTCCGGTCACTGAAGACATTGCTCGTCTCAGTGACTAGCCTTTTGAGGCTTTCAGAGTTGTTAAAATTCTGAAATTCCTCTCCTGGTAAGGAGAAGAAGAATCGGGGCCTGAAGTGGACCGATTAAATCCTCTTTGAATCAGTGGATTATGGATGTGGCCCGTGGATTCAAAAAGGACCTGGTCGTAAGGCAGCTGAAACCTCAATATGGCATCCTAAGGGACTGAACTTTGCCAGCAGCACAAAGCAAAGAAGAACAAAGAGCATCGGTTTTGACTCCAGTTTGGTGAGACTACTTTAATTTCATAAATCTGCCCTGTGGAGACTAACTACAACATTTTAGACAATAAGAATAAGAAGATTATAGCAAACAAATACTGATCTAAATTGATTATAAGTTAAAAGTAAATTTGCAGTAGGGGAAACCACCTGCCATGCAAGTTAATTAAAGTTAATTAAATAATAGTTTTAATTATAAACTTGATATAACCCTCACCTTTTATTAATCAAATTATATTTAAAGAAAAGATTTTTGGCTTACCTTTATTTTGGACTGGAAAGACAAGTTAGATTTCGAATTGTGACGGGAAGAAAAAAAAAGAAGATGTTGAGGAAGAAAGGGAGAGAGGAGGATTAATGGTGGTGGATCTTAAAGGATTGAATAAGACCCAGGATGGATCTGAAATAAGTTTTAAAAGTTTTAATAATCTGGAAATTTGAGAGCAAAGGTCTGGAAAATTGAGAACAATTGAGAACATATTGGAGGCCTCTCCAATATGCTAATAAAGACCAAGCTGGGCCTCAGCTGCAGCCTTTTACCAGCAGCGGCAATGGCGGTGGAAGCCGGATCCTTCCCACCCACAAAAGCTCCAGCTGGGCTTCTGCTGTAGCTTTGAGGCCCCTCAACTCACCGGCAGTGGTGACGGCGGTGGAGGTCGGGTCCCTCCCGCCCATCAAAGATCCAGCTGGGCCTTGGCTGCAGACTTGAGGCCCCTCAACTCACCGTCAGTGGAGACGGCAGGGGAGGCCAGGTCCCTCCCGCCCACCAAAGATCCAGCTGGGCCTTGGCTGTAGCCTTGGGGCCCCTCAACTCGCCGACAGTGGTGATGGCGGTGGAGAACGGGTCCCTCCCGCCCACCAAAGATCCAGTTGGGCCTTGGCTGCAGCCTTGAGGCCCTTTAACTCACCAGCAGCAGAGACGGCGGTGGAGGCTGGTTCCCTCCCACCCACCAAAGATCCAGCTGAGCCTCGGTTGCAGCCTTGAGGCCCCTCAACTCACCAGCAGTGGCGATGGCAGTGGAGGCCGGGTCCCTCCCGCCCACCAAAGATCCAGTTGGGCCTTGGCTGCAGCCTTGAGGCCCTTTAACTCACCAGCAGCGGAGATGGTGGTGGAGGCCAGGTCCCTCCTGCCCACAAAAGATCCAGCTGGGCCTTGGCTGCAGCCTTGAGGCCCTTTAATTCATCGGTAGCGGCAACTGTGGTGGAAGCTTGGCCCCTCCCACCAATCAAGAATTTGGCTGAGCCTAGGAGGAAGCCTTGAGGCACCCCCACTCCTTGGTGTTGGCTGGTGGTGAAGGCCTGGCCCCTCCCGCCTATCAAGGATTCAGCTGGGCCTCAGCGGAAGCCTTGAGGGGCCCCCCCACTCATTAGCAGCAGTGATGGTGGTGAAGGCCTGGCCCCTCCCACCCATCAAGGATTTATTTGGGCCTCACTGGAAGCTTTAAGGCCCTTCCACTTATTGGCAGCAGTGACAGCGGTAGAGGCTTGGTTCCTCTTGCTCATCAAGGACATAGCTGGGCCTCGGTGGAAGCTTCGAGGCCCTTCCATTAACTGGTAGTGGCAACAGCAGTGGAGGTAGAAGCCTTGGGACCTTTTTATAAATCATTAGAAGTGGAACAGTAATGGTGAAATTTTGAAATTTTAAATTTTGAAATTTTAAAAAAGGTTTTTTTAATTAATGAATTAATTAATTTGAATTTGAACATTAATTTTATATTAATTTGTGTTTATTTTTGTTGTATTTGAATTTGGGATTTTTAGCTTACAATTTGAAAATTTGAGAAATTTGAAATTTGGGAAATTTAAGAAATTTGAAATTGAACACTGATCATGTATTAATTTTTCTTTGATATTGTTGCATTAGAACTTGGGACTTGTAGCTTATTTTGAAATTTGAGAAATTTAAAATTTGAAACAGGGAAAATTTAAGAAATTTGAAATTGAATATTTGCTTTATTTTAACTTGTGTTTGATATTGTTTTATTAGTATTTGGAATTGGTAGTTTGAAAATTTGGAATTTGAGAAGCTTGAATTTGAAATCGGAAGCTTGAATTTGAAATTTGAAATTTGAGATATTTGACAATTTATATAAATAACATAATTTAAAAAGATAATTACAAAAAAAGGGAAAAGAAATAGCCTCAGGAAAGAAACTTACACAGACTCAAATCCAGATGACAACCCAAAAAAGAGCATCAATAGATGCCCCAAAACAAGAACCATCATTGTTTTTCTTATTGGAGGAAGTAAGGAATCTTAATACAGAAATACGGCAAGAGATAAAACAGGAATCAAAGGATATAAGGAGAGAAAATATGGAGAAATGAAGAAGGAATTGGGAGCCATAGGGGGAAAATTGGATAAAATGATGAAACAGGTTGAAAACATACAAACAGATGTGGAAGATTTAAAAGTGGTTACACAAGAATTAAAGAAATCATCAGAATAAACAATAGAAACACAGAAGAAAGATGAAAATATGATCCTATGGCTATGCTGGCCAAATGGCTGTAATAAAAGATTGATTGATTGATCCTATGACAAGAAATTTGTTATAGAGATAGGATTCCTGAAGAATCTAAAGAAGATATTATCAAAAATTAATTCTACTACTTGCAAACTATACAGGATTGATGGAATCAGAAATTAATCAAGCAATGGATAGAATTCTTAGAATCAATTCGGTTGTCACCAGAGAAAGAAAATTACCATGTGATGCAGTGGTTTGTTTTACAAGAACAAGGATAAAGGACATTGTGATTTAAAAAAGCTACAATGAAGGTTTGATAATAGAAGGATGAAAAATAAGTATTTGTAAAGATACTCCTCTTGCAATTTTGAAGAGATGACAAGAATATAAATTTCTGACACAGTTTTACATAAACATGGTATAAGATATGCGTGGGAAAAAATTGAAGGAGTTGCATTTACTTATCAACAAAGAAGATATAGAATAAATTCAGTACAAAAAGCAAAAGATTTTTGTAAAAGATTTCAAGTGGAAAGGGGAAAAAAGGATGAAGATGGTGATGAAGATGGTGGTGAAGAAAATAAGCAAGTAGGAGAAAGGGCAAGAGAAGAAAAAGAGGAACCGAAAGAACAAAGAAGACAGAGGAAAGCTATAATGGAAACCAAAAGTCAAAAGCAGTTGAAAAAAGCTGGAGAAGAAACAGAAGAAGGTGAAGCGACAGATCCCTTTTCAGATTAGAGTAAACTATTGGAACAATCAGAACAATTGGATGATGATGATGATGAGGGGGGAGCATCAGTGATATAAAGAGAGGAGGAGTCATAGACATAAAGAGATAATAATATTTTTAAATAGTAAAAATGGTGACACAAATCTGTTCATGGAATGTTAAAGGACTTAATTCTAAATATAAACACAGCAAAATATTTCATTATTTGGAAAAGAAAAATCAGGACTTTGTCTGCAAGAGATAAAAATTAAACAATCAGACATCAGATTTTTAAGAAATCCTAAATTAGGCCAATTGTTTGTATCTGCAAATGAGAAGGAGAAAAAAAGAGTGGTAATTTACATAAATAATAAATACGATGAAAAGGAAGTATTTTCCGATCAAGAAGGACATTACATTGCAAAAAAATGGAAACAAAAAGAATTGCCATCAACCAGTGAATGGTTTACAAGGCTTATCAAAATGATGAGTATGGATATACTCACAGCTAGATTGAATAAACAAAATGTAGAAAGTGTTGAACAAGACTGGACCCCGATATTGTAATACTGTAAAAAAGAAAACTTAATTGAGTAGAGATAAATTGATTGGAAAATGCAAATGTAAGTGACTTAAAAATAGTATGTGAATACTAACAGAAAACATTTATAAGAACTATTATTAAAGATCAAAACTGGTTAAAGCAGACATTATAACACACAGTGGAGTTAATATGGGAAATTGCTTGTATATGAAGATAATGAGCAAACTTTGAAGTATGGTTGAGTACAAACTGGAGATACTTTGGAAGTCAAATGTAAATATTTTGTATATAATTATTGTAAAAGACATTAATATTTCAATTTGATATTCATGTTTGAATAATACATGTTAATAAAATATAATAAACAAACAGCTCTGCAGCTGTTGCGAAGCAAGATGTTAAGCACTGCACAACTGCTTCTGTGTGGGCAACAAGGGCAGCATCGTCAGAGAAAAGCAGCTTATGGACTAGATAGTTTAGAGTCTTAGTGCGAGCCCTCAGACAGCTTAAATTAAACAAGCTACCATCAGTACAGTAATGTATATAGATGCCGTCTGCTTCTTCGAGTGCTGCCATAGCCCTTTAGAACATCATGCTGAAGAAGATTGTAAATAGAGTTGGAGCAAGAACACAACCTTGCTTCACTCCATTTGTTATTAGAAAGGGTTCTGAAACAGCATCACCATATCTGATTTGACCATGTTGGCCTTCATGTAGCAAGATAATCATTTTAAGGAATTTGGGAGGACATCCTAGTCTTTCCAGGATCTGCCACAGACCTTTTCTACTCAATGTGTTGAAGGCTTTAGTGAGGTTGACAAATGTTACATAGAGTCTCTTGTTCTGCTCTCTACATTTCTCTTGTCTAAGAGCAAATACCATATCTGTAGTACTCCTATTGGCTCTGAAGCAGCACTGGCTTTCAGGAAGAAGTTCTTCTGGAATAGCAGGAACTAATCTATTCAGGAGTATCCTTGCAACAATTTTTCCAGCAATAGACAGCAGTGTTATTCCATGGTAGTTTGAACAATCAGATTTTGCTCCTTTTTTCTTGTACAGTGTGATGATGACTGCATCTCGGAGATCTGATGGCAGTTCCCCTTTTTCCCAGCAACTCACAAGGAGTGCATGAAATTTAGCATGGAGTACATGACCTCTGTGTTTCCAAACTTCAGGTGGGATTCCAATGAATCCCATTTTTCATCTGCTGTATGACTTAAGGGTCTCTTCCAAAGTGGGAGCTATGTCCAATTTGTTTTTCATTGGTTTTTGTATCATATGTTGGATAGCTAAGCCTTGGACTACTCGGTTGGCACTGAAGAGACTTTCAAAATGTTCAGCCCATCGATTCAGGATGGAGGCTTTATCAGTAATTAGTGTTTGTCCATCTGTACTGTATAAGGAGCTTAGGACTTGATATAGGCAGTATGCAAATTTCATAGCTAAAAACTTTACTAATTAAATTTAAAGGTACATTAAAGCATATTTAGATGCAGTGCCAAAGCCCTTGTTAACTACAGAAAAGTTTCAAGAAGAGAAGCAATTCAACAAATCTTGCATGCCCATCTTGAGGAGGAGGAGAGAGAGGGAGGAGTCTTTTTTGTGTTTGAAAACACAAATGGAAAGTCCTCTGGTCACATGGTATGGTTTCATAGATATAGCCCCACAATAGTGAGTTAGCAAATAGGAAAAGTCTTAGAGACAGGGTAGAAGTCTGCAGGAAACACTTAGAGCCTTATTGTATTACAAAAAGTAAGATGAGAGGCAGTGGGATAGAAGCAGTTTTCTGTTTACATCTTCACATTCCCTTGAAGCACATCCATTCTATTTCCAATGGAGACAATTGTAAATATGTGCCTTTTGTCATGCTGAAAAAATCCATTTAATTAAAGGCACACCTTTATAACCATCTCCCTCTGGAGGGAGAACAAAAGTAATATGACATCATGCAGGGAGGTAAGCAGAAAGCCACTTCTATCTCACTGCTTCTTGTTTTACTTTTGTAATGTGATATGATGTCCTGTCTTTATCTAGACCAGGGGTAGGCAACCTAAGACCTGAGGGCCGGATGCGCCCCCCCGAGGCCTTTGGACTGGCCCCAGGCTGGTCCTGCTGCCGCCTGCCATGATGATATTGATTATTGTTGTTATTACTTGTTCTTGGGGTTTTCTTGGCAAAATCTCCATAGGGGTTTTGCCATGGCTTTTCTGGGGCTGAGAGTGTGTGCATGCATATATATTTTTTAATTTTTTTAATTTTTTTTAAAAAATATTTTTATATTTATTTATTTATTTATGGTACTTCGGCACCCCAATTGTCTGAGGGACAGCAACCTAGCCCCCAGCTCAAAAAGGTTGCCTACCCCTGATCTAGACTCAATAACCAGACTTCATGGATGAACCAGAAAGAGGTTATTAAGATAAATCAGCACAGGAAGACATTCTTTGTTCAGACTAAATATCTCCCAGCAGTTTCACTATTATCAGCCCTCCCAACTAACTACACATTCAATTCCCAGACCAGCTGGCCTTGGGTACCCGTCTCCACCTCTTCCCCCACATTCGCAAGACCTGAGATCTACCAGTACCTGCATGGCACTAACTATCTATACACTAACATTCTGTACATTAACATAACACCATGGCAGAGGGACCCAAAAAGGGGACCCTGGCATGTGATAAGGCTCATACTCTTTAAAGCCCTATTGCTCTAATGGCAAATAGGTGGAGGGGGCTAAAGAGACTGCTTGGTCGGAAAGCATTTTCCAAAAGATACCCTGCCTTTGTCATAGAATATATCATGTCATGTTCTCTGGGCCTTCCACCTAGGATCTTTGTCAAACTTTTTAAAAAAATACACATTTTCCATGCATTTTTACCTCAACATAAATATTTTTGTAGGCATCTCATCCCCTGAAACACAAATTTGTCAACAATTTAGCCAACAGTATTGATTTGGCTAAATTTTTAAAACTCAAAACTCTACTGTAAAATTCAAAGAAGTAGAATCTGGGAAGTGTAAGTCATGGAACCATAAAATCATGGAATCATAGAGTTGGAAGAGATCACAAGGGCCATCCAGCCTAACTTTCTGCCATAAAGGTATACATGGTAAAAGCACTCCTGACAGATGGCCATTCAGTCTCTGTTTTAAAACCTCCAGGGAAGGAGACTTCACCACACTCCAAGTGACTGTGTTCCACTGTGGAACAGCTCTTATCATCAAGAAGTTCTTCCTAATATTAGGAAGGTCTTAGGATTCCTAATGTGCATTAGGCAGGGTGCTTATTTTATTCATTGTATTCATTGTTCTAAAATTGTTTTTAAAAAATTCTATCAGTTATGTGGAAACAGGGAAAATAATATGGGATTTATGACCCAGTTGGAAGTGAGAGTGTCATCTGAAAAATTGGGCAGTGGTGGCAGGAAGCCTAGAACCATCTAGTTGGCTACATGATATCATTTATTGTCAGTGGGATGCTTCCGGTATGATGGCGATGGGGGAGGACACGGGTGCGAGGTGTTAGCACTGCAACTTCAGCAACAATGGTGCTTGTTGGAATGGGGACTAAAGCTACCCGCCCCTTAGATCTCTGTTACGAGAGATAAGTCACAGGGCTTCTACGGAGGGGACCCAGCTGTGATCCAAGGCTCGTGCAAGGGGCTTCCCCTTAGTTGGAAGCCTGGAGCAAGGGGACCCAGAAAAAGCCCATGCCTCCCATTTGTTGCAATCACCCTTGGTTGATTTAAGTTGCTCATACTACAACAAAATACAAGACAACAACAAGAGAACAGAGTAAAGAGTTAAAAATATTTACCCACCAAGATGAACCCTTAAGATTTAAGTTTGGAGGACTCCCAGACTCTATGGATTGAGTACCAGGGTGGAAAACTAACCCAGCTGAGATCGTTAATACCCAAGATATGGGAGAGGCAGATGGAAAGCTGCAAAGCTACAAAGGAAGAGATGTAAAAGGCAGTGAAGAGGTTGCTAAATGACAGAGGGAGAGAGCAGAGAGTGAAAAGTGGAGATCGGAGAAGCAGGAACAACCTGAAAGCTGGAAATAGACAGAAAGTTGCAGCGTGAAAGGAGAGAATAGAGAGAGAGCTAACAATGCCAGTAATAAGAGAAAGAAGCTGTTACTAGTGGCAAGAAAAGAAGAGAAGGAGAGATATCTGATGGAGGACTTTAACACAAATCAGACTATTGCAGTTTGAAAATGTCTCAGCCCTAAAAGGAGAGATTGGGAAAGACTGAGTAAGACAAGAAAGCTACAAATAAAGAGAAAATATAGAAGATAAAAGAAGTCAAGAGAGATTGGTAAGAAAAGGAAAAATAATAAATATTGGACTAAAAATATAAATAAATAAAAATTTAAGAAAAATATACTAGAAAGCAAAATTAAACTACTAGACTATTGGATTATTTTTAATTGATTTTTATTATTTTAAAAACAACATTTACAACATTTACAAACCATTGACATTAACATAAAACATAAAACTTACAGACTCACTGTACCAAATGCTAACATTAACATAAACAACCCAACCATCTAGGACAGGGGTAGGCAACCTTTCCCCATTAAGGGCCAAGGGACTTCAGCTCCCAGAAACCTCAGCCATGTTTGCCAATAGTCCCATGTTGGCTAATAGCTCCTGGGATTCTGGGAGCTGAAGTCCTTCGGCCCTTAAAGGGGAAAGGTTGCCTACCCCTGATCTAGGACATAACACATAAAACATAACATTTAAAACATAAATCCTCCTCATTATACTCTTAACAACTCAGCATATATGATATACCTTGAGGATCGTTGTTATTTGTTTCCTTAAGTTCATTCTTTTTTATAGTACTTCCTATTTGAATAGTTACCCTACTTATTTCCATCTATATTAATTTTTAACATTACTTACATTTTATATCAAATAATTTCTGCAATATTGATTTATCTTAATTGTATTTCCATCCATTCCTCAGTTTTATGTTGCGGAAGCTAATCCAAACATCCTCTTTTCCTCTAATCATATTTGTTAGCTTATCCATATCTATAGCTTCCTGTAATTTTATTTGCCAATCTTTCAATTCCGGAATGGTATTTTTTTCCCAATGCTGGGCACACAGTATCCTAGCTATAGTAATCATATAGAGAACCATTTTTCTTTGATTTTTTAAAATCCTTTTCGCCAATCTGTCAACCATATTCAATAAAAAGATTTTGGGATCTAAGTCTATTTTTGTCAGGGACAGCCAGGTGGAGGACTTGGAGAACTCTGAGGGGGAGGATGTTGGGCCAGATCCTAGCTTGGTGCTCCCATAGACCTAGCTGAACCTGGACCTAGCTGTGTGGAGCCCATTGAGCAACAGCCTAGCCTTCCTCCTCAGCAGCCTAGCCTTCCTCCAGCAGAAAGCCTTTCCCCAGCAGAGGTTGCAGGCCAGGAAGAAGCAGAGGAGCAAGAGATTGAAATCCCTACCTTTGCTCAGAGGAGAACAGATAGGGAGGGGCTGCGGCATTCTCAAAGGTTAGCTGAGAAACGCGCAGCTAAAGAGAAACACCTGGGAGAGAGGAGCCGAGGCTAGATAAGCAGCTGGGAAAAGCCAAGCTCTCCGTCAAGGCTTATCTTGGATTTCCCAGTGAAAGCTCTTGGCTCTTGGCTTGACTTTAGACTGGTTATATCCTGTGACTTTTGGAACGGCTTTGGACTATCTGCTCGCATTAACCCTGGACCTTGGTTTGCTCTCTGACCTGCCTTTCGGAACTCTGGACTTGTTGGTTGCCTGCTGCAAACAACCAGTGGTACATCACTTGCACTGGGTTGTTGTCTTGGAAGAGACCTGTCTTTATCAGCCACGTGTTGGCAGCTTTCTTGGAAAATTTTACTCTGCAACATGTCATCTATTGCTTTTGCTATTGTGGACCAGTAACTCTGGATTATAAAAGTATAGAAGCTTAGAAACTGAGAATAGTGACGTGAGAAATTTAAAATTGAAAATAAGAAAATGATATATCAGAAAGGATCCAAATAAAGAGACTAGTGATAAATCATTGATCTACTAGAAAATTAAGAAGCATTTGAAAGAGACTCAATTATTTATAAGCACAGATAAAATGATTTATAAGTTGAAAAGAGACTGGATATTTGTAAATAAATAAAGTTTGAAGAAGATTGTGGGAGAAAGAGCAAAAAAAAAGACTACTACAAGATACCTTGAGAAGAATTGAAAAAAGAAAATAAAGAAAGAAAAATAAGAAAAAGAGATAATTAATATAAAGTTGATGGAAATAAGGAACTTACAAAGGAATAGAGCAAAAGCAGAGAAAGAAGGAAATATAGTGACAACAAAAAAAATTGTACAACACACATCTAATTAAAGAAGAGGATCAGTAGAAGATTCTGAAAAGGTTACAGATCTTATAATGATGCTTCTCGATGAAATGCGTAGATTAAGACAAGAAATGAAAGAAAACAGGCAGGAAATGAAAGAGAACTTGAGAGAATCGAACTAAGAAATAAGGGAGGAAATTAAAGAAGCTAGAACAGAGATAAGAAAAGATCTAAAAAGGGAATTGGGTAACACTGGTAAAAGGATGGAAGAAATGTCCCTTGAAATTAACAAGACCCAAAAAGAGATGGAAAGGATAAAAGATAAGACTAATGCTCTGGAACAATCACTAAAGGAAATGACAAAGAAACAAGATAAGCAACAATTACTGGAATGGTCCCATGAACTTAGATACAGAGAAAAATGTATTAAGATAAGAGGACTTATGGAAAAACAAAACAAGGATCTGACAAACAGAATAATACCATACCTAGCGAGATATATAGGACTATCAAAAGAAGGGATGGAACGCGAAATTAATCAGATCTTTAGAGTAAATTCACTACAAGCTAAGGACAGAAAGGTTCCATGGGATGTGGTCATCTGTTTTGTCAGATCAAAAATTAGAGAAATAATTATCCAAAAGAATTACGAGACAAGATTAATAATACAAGATATAAAAGTTAAGATCTTTAAAGACATTCCACTTCAAATAATGTTGGAAAGAAAGAAATACAAAAGTTTAGTGCAATTTTTAAAAAACTTAGAAATAAACTATAAATGGGACAGAATCAAAGGTCTCTCTTTTTCATGTAAACAAAAAAGATTCAAGAGAATTGGAAAAACACCCCCCAACACATTGGGAGGGGCTTTCTGTTGCGTCGGCCCCATAAAAGGGCATCGACGCATGATTGGCTGAGCAGTTCGGAAGGCCCGCCTTTGCCAGACTGCTTAGCCAATCAAATGGCAGTCTCGCTCCCTGGTAATGCGAGAGTTCAAATCTCGCATGACTAGGAGCGAGATTTCAGGGGGCTATTTAGCCCCACGTTGCCATGTGTTGGCAGCCATTTTAGAATTTCAGACAAGCAAGTCGCTCGTCTGCTCTTGGGCTCCTGGCTTTTGGAGGCCTAGAATAGGCCTAGAGCCCCCTGGAAGGAGCAGGAACCCGGCAGAGAGCAAGCACGGCTTTGAAAATTACAGCCACAGCTTGCGTTTTCACCGAGGGATGAGTGGAGCACAGCCTTGTGAGACAGGCCATGGCGAGGGACCCTTGGGTGGCGGCATAGCCCTCCTCAGGGGAGCTTGAGGACCGGGATTGGACAGCGGAGTCAAGCATGGCTATAATAATAATAAAAAGCCTCGGCTCCTCCACTGGGAGGTTAAGGCCTAGGTGCGGCCTGGACTGGCTGCTGGCCTGACTCCTGGTGGCCTTTGAGGCCAGTTGTGGTGGCCTATTGAGGCTGGTGGTGTGGTGCTAATTAGCGCAGTAAAAAATTACACCCAGAGGGACAGGCCCTGAGCAGAGCAGACGGCCTTGGGGTTCAGGGCCCGCTCCTCCTCCCCACCCCGGTTGGGTGAATTGGTACAATTGGAGGTGGCTGGCGGTGATGCACCTCCACCCCTCCCCTCTTTCCTCTCATATCATTGGCAAAATAATAAGCCTTGTTGGCCAGCCCAAGTAAACCAGTCTGGCCTAAATAAATAAATAAATAAATTGGGGGGAATGGCATTTTGCCACCACCTGTGGTAGTTGTGTTAAGGCCTCCTCTGGATTGGTGGATATATATATATATATATATATATATATATATAAAATAGAAATAATTATAATAATAAATTGTTCATTAATAACTCAATAAAACCATAGTATTAGATGGTGGTTATTTATGTTATTATTTCTTAATTGACCATATTCCCTTAATTAAAAAAATTGTGACACAGGTATAGCCTTAACAGGAACACTATATCCTGTATTATATAGCGTGATTTGGTATTTTCATAATTTCTGTAAACATGCCACGAAGTAAGGCCCAGTCCAAATGACATGCGGCCTTGGCTGGCCCTAAAGTTGGTTGGTCAGCACCTAAGTGGACTAATATTAATCAAAATAGGGAGGATGACATTAATGCACATTTAGCTCAGATAGGGCGTACAATGCAGATATGTGCAGCAGTGTGTGAGCAGGTAGCTCAACAACATCTGCAGAAGGAGACATTAGGGTCTCAAATTAATCCTTCTCCAACAGTAGACCGAGCTTTAAGCGTACAGCAGAGTCAAGTACAGCCAGCTATGGAGCATTCACCTTCTGTAACAAACATGGCACGTAGTTCCCCAGGTACATCAGGTATGGAGGTTGGGCATCCAACTGTAGCTGACGTAATGGAGCTTTTGAAGAAAGTTCCTGGTGTGGGACAACAGGGTGCAGCTGCCCCTGTGTTAAATCAACCCACTTTGGCGGATCTGTTTAACTTTGTTCAAAAGGTGGTTGTTTCCGGTCAGAGCAATGCGCTGACTCCTGAGACTGTGGAGGCTTACAGCGGAGATATGCCAAGTTCTTATGTGAGGCAACACAACACTCGAGCAGCTACTGCGATGCTCTCGGTGGGAGCTCGGCAAGCATCGGCTGATGCTTCAAATCAAGCTACGAGCTCAGGTTTGTCTCACGCTTCCAATTTGCAGGCAACATGGCCTTCATCGGTATGGGCTATAGGTGGGCAGACTGGGTGGAGCTCTGGAGTTGAGAACCCTACGTCTACAGCAGTGGTAGCACCTGTGACAGGGTTTGAACTCTGGGGTGCGAGAGAACATGAATGTGAATAACACAGTAGGTGATCTCAGGGGAATGGCTGTGGTGGGAGCATTGGGCATTTCTAGGGTAGATAGGATGGTTGACTGCAATCCATATGCAGGAATGTCCACTCCTCTGGGGTCGCACCTTCCCCTGGCTACTAAGGAGAGAATATGGAAAGGTGAGTATATTGATTTATTTTAGCTCACCTTCTGTGATCCTGAGCTGAGTATCATGGTTAAGGATGGGTGGTTTTTGCCCTTCCAAAAGAATTTCAGTCACACAAACATCCTAAGCTAGAAAGAAATTTTGTGAATTGGATCATGGGCTTTACAATATACAGGGGCTTTATTGAGGAGAAAGACCTTTCTAGATCTCCGGAATTCTCCAAATATCAGGAGATAATGATCAAGGCATATTCAAATTGCCATTTTAATTCCAGGGGGTCGGCTTGGCTTCAATATGATGAACAGTTCAGGATGGGGGTGGCATTAGACCACTCTTTATCCTGGCGTCACGTGCAGTCTGAATTGTGGGCAGACATTATGGTAGGGGTCTCCCCTTCGAGCTGATGTGACAATGGGTTCGTACCTATGTTCACTCAGCTGAGAGGGCAAAATACGAGGCCTGGCACAGGGGAGAGAAAACAATTCGGACTGTGCTGGGACTTTAATGCAGGTAAGCGCAGGAGGCAACCCTGCATGTTTGACCATAAATGTAATACTTGCAGAGGAAATCACCCAGGGTCATCATGCCTTAAAGGTAAGAAAGCAGGAGGGGGGGGCTCCTCACAGCAGTCCTCAACCGGGGGAAAGAGCACCAACACCAATTAAGTTGGACATGTTGGCTGCTTGGTTGCGGATATACCCAAAAAGGGATGCCGCACAGTTAGTGTCAGTTAAATATACCTCATTTGACTCAGCAGTAAAAATGGTTTCTCACAAGGTTTTTGCATACCTTATGCGGGTTTTAGGGTGCACCGTTATGCACCTAATGCACGCTCGGTCAGGGATTTGCCAGGGATTGTGAAGCACAAGCTGGCTAAGGAAATAGGAGCAGGTAGGATTTCAGGCCCCCATGATCAATTGCCAATGCCAACTTTGCGACTGTCTCCCCTTGGTGTCATCTCTAAGAAGGCACCAGGGGAATACAGGTTAATACACAACCTATCTTACCCTAGAGGCGAATCAGTAAATGACGCTATTGACCCTCAGTTAGTGTCAGTTAAATATACCTCATTCGACTCAGCAGTAAAAATGGTTAAAACATTGGGTAAAGGAGCCCTATTGGCAAAATGTGACATTAAATCCGCTTTTAGATTACTACCAGTTCACCCAGAAGACTTTGATCTCTTGGGTTTTCAATTTGAAGGGAAGTATTACTTCGATAAAGCAATGCCAATGGGTTGTTCCATTTCTTGGTCATCATTTGAGACATTCAGTACTTTTTTGCATTGGTGTACCACTAAGAGGTCTGGTAATCAAGCAAACCTTGACAATTTCTTGTTTGCTGGGGCCTCTGGGATGACTGGTTGTCTAGATACATTGTTGGCATTCCAAGGACTAATGACAGAAATGGGGGTGCCTTTGGCTGAGGAAAAGATGAAGGGTCCTGACACACATCTTACTTTCCTTGGAGTTGAGTTGGATACTATGGAAGGTATATCGCGCCTTCCATTGGATAAGCTCATTTCTATGAGGTTGCAGGTCACGATGATGAGAAACAAATCTAAGGCCACGCTACGAGATTTTCAATCCCTGACAGGTTTATTAAACTTTGATTGCAAAGTAATAGTGCCAGGGTGGGCATTTTGTTCATGTTTGTATAAAGCCACCAAGGGTGTGAAAGCCCCCTATCCCTACATCAGAATTACTTCTGGGATAAGGGAGGATTTAAGGATCTGGGAGTCATTTTTAGAACAATTTAATGGTGTTTCCTTTTGGAGATCTGAAATTATTATTATTATTATTATTATTATTAATATCTCACCCCTCTGCAGAGCAATCGGGGTGGCTTACAACATTAAAATGCTCCTAAGGGCAGACTTTCAGGTGCACTCCGATGCTTCAGGGGCTCATGGTTTTGGGGTATATTTTAATGGGCAGTGGGCAGCTGAGAGATGGCCGCATTCTTGGGTAGAGAAAGGGTGGACAAGGGATCTCACCTTTTTAGAACTTTTTCCTATTGTGGTAGCAGTTCATTTATGGACTGAACAATTTACAAACAAAATGGTGTGGTTTTGGTGTGATAACCAAGCCGTAGTCCACATAGTGAACTCCCAAACTTCTAAATCAACTAGGGTAATGACACTGGTTAGGGAAATGGTGGCTCAATGTTTGAAGTTTAATGTTTTGTTCCAAGCTCAACACGTTCCTGGTTTACTAAATCCATTGGTGGACGCCCTTTCGCGTTTTCAGTTTTGCAGGTTCCAGCAACTGGTGCCAGAGGCAGCAGCCCAACCATTGGAGGTACCAAAACATCTTTGGAGCCTTGGAGAATAGAAATCAACAAGGCAATTCTCCAGTCCATCGCCCCGTCGACACGCAAGTCATATCAGCTCGCTTTGCGGGCGTTTAGATGTTTCTTGTTAACTGCCGGGAGGTGGAGGTCTGGCCATTGAAGGTGGAGGTTATCCTCCATTTTGCAGTACATCTTAGGCAATCAGGTTTATCGCCAGTCACCATCAGAGGCAGAATAGCAGCACTGTCATTTTATTCTAGAGCTGGAGGTTTTAATGACCTGACAGTTGATTTTAGAGTTCGTAGGGTGTTAGATAGTTGGGCTAGAGAGTCCATCATGTTACGGGATAACCAGTTGCCAATAACAGGTCCTATCCTGATTAGGATTTGGCAAAACCTCCCATCTACATGTTTCACACCCGAAGAGGTAATATTATACAGAGCAGTATTTTCGTTGGCATTTTTTGCAGCCTTGAGAATAAGTGAAATTGTTCCGACTTCCCGTAATGACGAATCTGGCCAGGCTCTATCATTCTCAGACATCCATATTTCTGAACAGGGGTTACAAATGACTATTAGGCGGTCAAAGACCGATCAACTGAGGAAGGGACAATCAGTATTTTTGGCTAGGGCACCAGATGGCCATATTTGCCCAGTGTTGGCATTATCTGATTACCTCAGAATAAGGCTGGGGGTAACAGGATATTTATTTTTACATCGATCCAGCCTTCTGGTGATGCAGTTTCAATTTAGGGCTGTGTTGCGAGAGGTGTTGAGACATGCTGGTTTGCCAGCAGCTCAATTTTCTTCTCATTCTTTCAGAATTGGGGCAGCAACAGCAGTGGCAATACATGGTTTAAGTGATTCTGCAATTTGTAAGATTGGTCGGTGGCACTCTAGAGCATTTAAATCTTATGTTCGCACATAGGATAAACTGTATTGCTAACTCTCTGACTTGTTCTGATTATATTTTAGCAGAACTGAATGGTGATGACATATGGATTCTTGGCCACAGCTTGGTCTTTTGGGCTGAACGGCACATAATAATAATAATAATAATAATAATAATAATAATAATTTTTATTTATACCCCGCCCCTCTGCGTGGCAATCAGAGTGGGGAACAACAAGTATAAAAACCGAACAAAGTTAAAAATCAAACCCTCATCCCAAAATCCTACCCTCCTATCCCCTTAAAATAGAATTAAACAACAGAGAAAGTTAAAAATGCCACATTAGTTAAAAACAAATAAGAACATATAATAACAAATAAAAGAATCAGAGGCAACAAATTAAAGCTCATTTCCCAGCTGAGAGTTATTCCGGGAAGGCCTGCCGGAAGAGATCCGTCTTTACTGCTTTCTTAAAAGCAGCAAGAGTGGTAATCAGACGGATCTCATCTGGCAGGCCATTCCAAAGTCTGGGAGTGGTTGCGGAGAAGGCCCTCTGGGAGGTCTGGGACAGCCTAGTTCTTATTGGCTGTAACAGATTCTTCCCAGAGGACCGCAGGGTGCGGGGGGATCATATGGGGAGAGGCGGTCCCTAAGATAAGATGGACCCGCCAACACCTTGTACTGCGCCTGGAAACTAGTCGGCAGCCAGTGGAGGGATTTAAGCACCGGTGTTATGTGCTCCCTCCATGATGTTCCCGTAATTACCCTGGCTGCCATATTTTGTACCAGTTGTAGTTTCCAGGTTAGGCACAAGGGTAGCCCCATGTAGAGTGCATTACAGTAATCCAGACGTGAAGTTACCAGGATGTGTACCACAGTTTCCAGATCCCTCATGTCCAGATAAGGGCGCAGTTGGCGTATCAGCTGAAGCTGATAACAGGCACTCCTGACCACTGCATTCACCTGACTGGTCATGTGAAGCGATGAGTCAAGGAGCACCCCCAAGCTGCGAACACAGTCCTTAGAGGAGAGTGTGACTCCATCCAGGACTGGAGACTGTATTCCCAGATCTGGTTTCGGGCCTGTGACTGCAAGTACCTCCGTTTTGTCTGGATTCAACTTCAATCTGTTTTTCCTCATCCAACCCATTACCGCTCTGAGACAGTCATTAAGAAGTGAGACGCCATCTGAAGTCTGAGACGATGATCTGGTCATGGAGAGATATATCTGGGTGTCATCAGCGTACTGAAGACACCGAGCTCCATGCCTCCGAATGATCTCCCCCAGCGGCTTCATATAAATATTAAACAACATCGGGGACAAGATAGCACCCTGAGGGACGCCACAATTAAGTTCAATTTTGGATGAGCAACTGTCCCCGAGCTTCACCCTCTGAGATCTGCCTGAGAGGAAGGAACGGAACCACTGCAAAGCATTGCCTCCAATTCCTAACTCTCTCAGGCGATCTAAGAGGATGGCATGATCTATGGTGTCAAAGGCCGCTGAGAGGTCCAAGAGCACCAGCAGGGTCACACTACCCCTGTCAATGCTCAAGCGGAGGTCATCGGTCAGAGCAACCATGGCAGTCTCAACCCCAAATCCTGTCCTGAAGCCAGTTTGAAATGGGTCGAGATAATTGGTTTCATCCAAGACTGCTTGGAGTTGGGAAGCAACTCATTGCTTCCCAATCATTGAGCATTGACAGGATCTTACCTTGTGATTGAGAGACGCTGGAACTGTAAGGTGGTTCGGTCATAGAGCAATGCTGTGCTCATGTGGACAAAGTTGCTGCCTCGGAGATCTTGGTATGGTGCTCGGAGTGATGTGGCCATCAACGGAGCTCGACGTTGGCTGAACAGATCTGTGGCCAAGACTTTGCGGAGATTGGGTGTTGTTATTGTGGAGCATGAAGGAATTCAGGTTACATTGCCACATTTGTACAGGGGGGATGGTGTACATCTCTCCCCAGAGGGGAATGACGTATACTTGACTTCTTTGGAGTCTTGCATTAAAAGAACAATTTTTTTTGGGGGGAGGGGATGCCAAGCTAGGCTGGCCCCCTCCTGTGGTGGGCAGGGACCCCCCCCGGGGAATAATTAGGTTAATTGGAAAATAATAATTGGGTTAATAAAAATTCTAAATTCAATATATGTCATTAGGTTAATCAAATTGGTATGACATCATTTTAACCTATGTTGATGTCATAATGTTATGATGTCATAAGAACCCTTAGGACATCATATCTGGTTGGGGGAGGGATTAGTTATTGTTGTTATATATTGCATAAACGGATAGACTTGATGCATGCTGTGTTAGAAGCAATTAATCAATAGCGCTTGCACTTAACCACACGAACGCATGCATCAAGAACAAATTCTTGTTTTCTAAAACTGTTATTTAAATGTTTAATTGATTGATATCAAGACCCTGTACAAAATAAAAGTTGTGGCCAATGTTTTACCCAAATAATTGCGTTCGATGTCCTTTGTGCCAATGCAACAAAGACTAAAGGAAGATCACAAGAAAAAAGAAGGAGGAGAACCTGGAAAAGGTATAGTGAGAGAATGGAGATTGAAGAGATATAAGGAGAAATCAAAAAGAGAAGGAAAGAGCAATAAGGAAGAAGAAGGAGGAGAAGGTAACACAGAGGAAGAAGAATCAATTGAAGAAGTGGAGAAAAGAAGCAGAGAAATTAGATCAAAAGACAATAGCGAAGAAGGAAAGTGAATAACACCAGGAAGAAAACAAAGCGAAACACAACTGAATTAAAACTAATAAAATATATAAATTAAAAGGAAATACAAAAAATAATAAAAAGTAGGAGGAAGGGATGGTAGGTTCAAAATAAACATTTTATTTAAGAGCTTATTGAAAGAAAATCAAAGATGGGAGTTAAAATAACATCATGGAATGTTACAGGAATTAACTCTAGACAGAAAAGGAGTATTGTTTTTCATAGATTGGAAAAATTGAATAGTGACATGCCTTGCATACAAAAAAAATGATAAGTAAAAAGGAAATGAAATATTAAAGAAATAGTAAATTAGAATACTCTTATATTGCAGCAAATGAAAAAAGGAAGAAAGGATTAGCAATGTATGTGAAAAAGAAATATCAATCAAAAGAGATATTTGGAGATGGAGAAGGTACATATATAGGGGTGGAAGTAAAATTTGAGAATATAACAATTCTGGCAGTAGGAATTTATGCCCCACTGGACAACAGAGAAAAATATTTCAACACAATACATACAGAATTGAAAAAACTGGATTATGACAATATTATACTATTAGGATACTTTTAACGCAGTATTGGAACCCAAAATAGACAGAACATCTCTAGAAGGAAAAAAAAATATGAAAAAAATCAAGGGAAATTACCCAAATCATTTTTTGAAATAATTGAAGATTTTAAAATGCAAGATGTCTGGAGAAGCAAATATAAAGAAACAAAAGGATTTACTTTCTTTTCACAGGGACACAAATCTTTATCGAGAATAGATTTATTTCTAGTTACAAAACCCCTGGTCTTAAAGATCAAATCAATGGAAATATTAACAAAATGCATTTCAGACCACAACCCAATTATGAAGGAGCTATTGGATAAGAAGAAAAGTTATATATGGAGAATGCAGGAAGAAATGTTCAAAGAGAAAAATAATTTAAATAAATTAAAGGAAACATTGAAATACTATTTTAAGGAAAATAAAGTAGAAGGAATGTCATCAAAATTAACATGGGACACAAGCAAAGTGGTAATCAGAGGGGTAATCACCAAACTTCAATGTGAACAAAGAAGAAAAGAAAAAGAGAAAAAAGAGAAAATAAGGAAGGAATTAAAAGAGAAGGAAGAGGAATGGAAAAAGAAAGGAGATAAAGATCTGAAATGCGAGATTGATAATTTAAAACACCAATTAAAAATGATAGCTATCAAAGAAATAGAAAAGAAATTAAAATCAGTAAAATAAATGCATTTTGAAGCTGGAAATAAAGAGGGGAAGTTGTTAGCTAGTAGATTGAGGGGGGGAAAGGAAAGAAGATAATTACAGAGATAAAACACGAGGGGGAAATAT
Source organism: Phrynosoma blainvillii (assembly GCA_026167975.1). Lineage (NCBI taxonomy): Eukaryota > Metazoa > Chordata > Lepidosauria > Squamata > Phrynosomatidae > Phrynosoma > Phrynosoma blainvillii. Next base: position 13,070,259 of record JANUYF010000009.1, read on the forward strand.
TTACAGATCAAAAAAACATCATGAGATTCTTTAAAGAATATTATGAAGAGCTATATAGAAAAGAAACAGAAAGAGGTAATGATAGAAACACAGTAAAAAAATATTTGGATAGACAAAAGTTAACTATGCTAAGTAAAAAGCAAGAAAAAAAACTTAAATAAACCAATATCTAGTAATGAAATACTAGAAGAGATAGGAAAATTGAAACTAGGGAAAGCACCGGGTCCAGATGGGCTCTCTTCAATGTCTTATAAAAAAGATGACAGATGTATTAACTGAACCCTTGTAAGAAATGATAAGCAACATTCATGTACAAGGCATACTGGACTCCTGGGAAGATGCATATATTTATTTGATTCCAAAAGGAAATAAAGAGAAGACTGGTGCTAAAAATTATAGACCAATTTCATTGATTAACACAGTCTACAAAATATTTACATTTATATAGCAACAAGACTAAAAAAGATTCTTAAATCAATAATACACGAAAATCAGAATGGATTTTTACCCAGAAGACAGGCTAAGAATAACTTGAGAATGGCATTGAACATTATTGAACACTTCGAACACCACAATGAATGGAAGCTGGCAATGATTCTGATAGATGCAGAGAAAGCATTCAACAGAGTCAACTGGAGCTTCATGCAGGATTTGATTAATAGGATTATATAAGCTAAATACTGGAAACAAGCCAAAATATCATCGGACAAAGAATGGGAAGGAAAAATGAGAGAGGCAATGGAACTAGATATATTAACAGCATTAATGAGGAACAAATCAAAAGAAAACACAGAGAGGGTTTAGTAGAGGGCTAAAGAGCCCTCTACTAAAGAGGGCTCCCTTGCCTAAATTCCTAACCATCTTGACCGCTGAGTCGAACGATGCATACTTAATAGACGTAAGCTCAGGATCTATGGCATCATTCACAGAGTCACCCTTTGGGTATTATAAGTTATGAATCAACCTGAATTCCCCAGGGGTTTTCTTGAGAACCACACCCAAAGAGGAGAAACGAAGGGTGGGAATTGGCAGCTGATCATGAAGTCCTGAATCCTTCCAGCAGCTATCTCTTTCGCTAGCTTGTCCCTCACGATAGCTGGTAAATCCCTCACAGAATGAGCATTGGGCGCATAGCGATGTACCCTGGAACCTGTGTAAGGAATGCGAAAACCCAGGGAAAAACCACAAAATAAATAAGATGCAGCCTCCTTGTTTGGGTACACCCTCACCCATGCCACCATTGCATCTAACTTAATTGGTGATGGAGCATTTACCTCCTGGTGATACTGGCTGGGGGGCACCTCCCACTCCCGACCGCTTACCTCTGCTACAGGAAGCACCAGGGTGACCACCCCCGCAGGTGTTACACTTGTGATCAAACCTACAGGGCTGCCTCTTGCACTTACCTGTGTTAAAGTCCCATCATATACCAAATTGCTTTCTTTCTCCTGTGCCAGGCCTTGCATTCTGCCCTTTCAGCTGCGTAACCATGAAAGGGAGGCCCCCACCATAACATCAGCCCGTAATTCAGACTGTACATGTCTCCAAGACAGGGAGCGATCTTGTGCAGCTCTCATTCTAAACTGCTCATCGTATTGCAGCCAGGCTGCAGCCCTAGCGTTATGATGGCAGTTGGTGTAAGCTTTTATCATAATCTCCTGATATTTAGAAAAGTCAGGAGACCTAAGGGGCTCTTTTTCCTCTATAACTCCCCTGTAAATAGTAAAACCCATAATCCAATTCACAAAATTATGCTCCAGCTTAGGGCGTTTGAGTGCCTGAAACTCTTTTGGAAGGCTGAACACAATTCCATCCTTTACCGTGATCCTTGGTTCAGGATCCCTAAAAGTAAGAGAAAATAAATCTATATAATCTCCCTTCCATATTCTTTCTTTAGTGGAAAGAGGAAGGTGTGAGCCTTTCCCATGAACTCATGATGTTGATGTATTTGTTATCTTGCTTTCCTCATAACAAAATCTGTGTCTATGAGTTGTATCTATGGGAAAGTTTATATTTATGTCTGTGTAGCCATCTGGTGTTAGATTCACTTTGTTTGTCTAGATGTTGTTCTCATGAGGAAAATTCCACACACACATCTCTACATTTCACCTTTGACTGTATAGCTCATCCATATTTGACAGTGTAAACATCTTTTCCTTTTGCACTGGAAAATAGAAGGTAATTCAACCATCCTTAAAGGTAGATGAGGAAAGTTGGCATCAGTTACCCACACTGATTTTTTTAAGAATTACTCTGTCTCCATTAGCTTTTTCTTAAACTTCTCATGCTACCAAAAATATTTACAATGCTTTGTTCATTAATGGAACATTGATGCCATTTTATAACAAAATCAATCATGCTCATCTACTAACCCACTTGCTCTTGCTTCTTCATTTTTGCTCTGCATGTGACATGTTATGCAAATGTTTTCCATGCTTGTTTTTCAGGTGGCTACTTAGAGCACACATTCCCCAGAATGCACTTTACTAACATTTTTTCCCTACATAAACAACATATTGGTTTGCTGCTATCCCTTATATTTAAGAGAGATTTTTAAAAGAAAAGAAAAAAATCCTCCTTCACAGATGTCTGTTTTCTTTTCTTTTATTGGGAAAAGAATTGAGTAACTTGATCCTTCCCTGATGCTCTTCTTCACAAGTTTCATACCTTATGGATCTGACTCTCAAGTCAGATTGAATGCTTTAGCAGTTACCAGCTAAAATGCTACCATTTTAACACTGGCCTGGGTAGCAGGATACACGATTTAGAAAGAAAGACTTCTCAAGCACTTTGAGCACAAATAAAGCAGGCTCAGCTTCATATGGCTGACTTGGAAGCTATTATTATTTCAGTCCAAGACAGTTCTGGTTGACTAAAAAGACTGGTAGGAAGGATTAGCCCAGAGCAAAATAAATTTGACCAGAGGAAGGCTAATAAATGCCTGAACTAGAAGTAGGGGGAGAGAAGGAAGGAGAGAGAGATGGGAAAAGAGCTACTTCACACATGTGTATATATTGGAACTGGGACTGTGATCACTATTAGCTGGAGATGGTACAGAAGTAGGGATGTAAAGAATTCTCGTCACTGTTCGTTAAACATATGAGATATTGGTTACTTGATGCTTTCATAAACTAACTATCTGTAAAACTTACAGCTTCTTGACAATTTTTTTTAAAAAATCATTTGCAAATGAAGTGAAAGGGTGAGACTTTTGAAATAATCATTCCATGGGCAGGGTTATGTATTTATGAGCAACCATTCAGGCTGGGTGGTACCTGAAGGTCTTACCAGAGGCTTACTGATTGGCTGTTTCCTGATGCTTTGTCATGCTAATTTTTCTGCTCCTTGACAAGGGGAAAATGCTGGGTTTTGTTGCGTTTAAAGAAAGTATTTTAAAGTTAAAAATACAATTTATTTATTTATTTATTTAATATCCCTCTTTCTCCCACTATAGGGACTCAAGTCAGCTATAAACTTATGTGTGCTGTGCTCTGTGCCTTCAAGTCATTTCCAACTTATGGTAACCCTATTATGGGGTTTTCTTGGTAAGATTTGTTCAGAGGAATTTTGTCATTGTCATCCCTTGAGAATGAGAGAGTGCTGTGTGCCTTCAAGTCATTTTTGACTTATGGCCACCCTAAGACCATATAATGTGAGTTTCTTGGCAAAACTGGTTCAAAGTTTCAGGGGAGGTTTGTCATTGCCTTCCACTGAGGCTGAGAGTGTGTGACTTGCCCAAGGTCACCCACTGGATTTACATGGCTGATCTGGGATTTGAACTCTGTTCTACAGAGTGCACATTTTCATAGATGTGCTTAGCATGAGCCAATTGCTCTTATAATGGCTTAAACTATAAGTTTATAACTGCCTTGAGTCCCTACAACTTCCATTAATGTAGTTGATTTTAGACATTCTCTCAGCCTCAGAGGCTGAGAGACTGAACTCCCTTCATTCTCTGCTGGTTCATTTTTGGTTTGGAGGTTCAGTTTGGAAAAGTTTGAGATTGAAAGACACAATTGTTATTCTAATCACTTTTTTCTTTGAAAGAGATAGGGAGGAGGAGGTTTACATCAAAGGAAGCTGTTTAATGCAAACGGAATTAGTACCCATACACCTAATTAGCATAAATGTTAATTTATTTTCTTTTGATCATTAGGGGAATTTGTCAACAATGTCTCCCCCTGAGAGGGAGGGACAAGAAACTTAAACATTTCTTGCTTTTCAGGAGAGACACATTTTTTAAAAAAATTCTCTCCTGGCTCTTCATGAATGAGACAAAAGTATTCATTTGTTAGCAATACTATGAATAGAGATGGAAAAGAAATGTAATGAAATGATTTTTTTTAAAAAAAAATGAATGTATCCCATTTATAATTTGAGAGACTGTTGGTTAAAGTGTGAACATATATTTGGGTTTCTATAGCTGGGAAGAAACAAGTTCCAGATTATTTTCTTTTTCTTTTTCAAATTATGCACAAACAAATGTTCACAATTTATAATGGTTATCTTTTAAAAGTGCATGCAAACAATGCAATCAATGCAAAAATATATACAAAAATATTTCCATTAAGAAAAAAGTGTTTAAAAAGACACATGAATGAGTGTATACTAAAGCACTTATAAATTTCCACACAACCCATAAAATCTTGCAAGATGAGGGGGGAAAAAAAGATGGGAGGAAAATAGGAGCACAATGTGCCAAAAAGAGAGTAATTACTATGTTAACATACTGTTGGCCTTTTCTTCATTTTTTTTCTTTCACATTTTTGGATGAATTGAAGACTACATTGTACAAGGGGGTGCTGAAAGGTTCTCATCCTGACCCAGAAGGGAATAACCTAGAGCCATGAAACTTACATGTTATTCTACATATTCACCTCAAAGTTCAACACACTTGGCACATTGTTTCACAAGTTTCTGTAATTTTTTAAAAAAATCTGATATATTATCACTGAAATACTGTTCTGCTGCTGCTATCCCCTCCAAAAAAAATTTAAATCCTTCATTTCAAACTCTTTTTAAGGTTAGGAAACAGGAAATAGATGGAGGAAGATCTGGTGAGTAGGGTGGATACTCTAAGCACTCAAACCCCAATTCTTCAAAACATGCATTGTCTTGCCAGCTCTGTGAGCAGATGCATTGTTTTCCAAAAGGGAACACCTTTACACAGTGTTCCTTGCTGTTTTTCCTTAAATGCCTCTTTTCATTGCCATAGAAAGTTACAATAACATTCTGCATTAACTATTTTCCCTTCTGGAGATAATCAATCAAAATATCTTTCTTATACCAAAAGAACTGCAGCCATGACCTTTTCTGATGACCTTTGAGTCTTGAATTTTTTTGGCTGTGAATTTTTTTGGCTGATCGCTGCCACAGCAAGGCTTGTTGTTTTGTCTCTGGAGCATAGTGGTGTAACCATGTTTCATCAACAGTGATGAGTCATTCCAAAAAATTAACACTAGATTGCTCAAAATGCTGAAAATCTACTTGGAGGTATCCACTAGATCTCATTTCTGGTCAGCATTCAAACATTTTGGCACCCGCTTGGCTGACATTGAGTTCCTGGGATAGCCCAAGTGTCTCAGAAATTGTTTTGGCTGAGATTCTCTGATCTGTCAAAATCCATACTCAACAATTTCAGGAGTTCACTGTTGAAGGTCTCTCAGACCTTTCTGCTTCTTTAGTTTCAAAGGCTCAAGGATGAAAGTTTTATGACAGCTACTTGCCACTCAGTGTTTGCATCATACAATGGTGGATTTCCTTTGGAGTGTTCTTCTGAAGGAACTTCATGGCAGCCTTCAGTTCAGCACTTGAAAATTCCACACTTTTTGTTGACATGGTTCTGTCAATTATCTGAAAACAAAAATCAGAAATTAGAGACTGAAAAATGGCAATTTACAATAGACCAGAACACTCTTTCAAGCTACAGTGAAAAAATTAGATTTTAGGAAATCAGTTGGGCTGAGAAGTTTTTAGCACCCTTTCACAGAGAGAGCACTCCACTCTTCCCAAGGGATCTAATACCTCACCAAAGGATATCATAGCCATTTAAGTGGAATCATAGTGCTATAGCTATGTAGTGTGATAGATATCTGGATACACATAACTTTTCCTAGGATGAATATTTTGAATTGAGAGAATTGGCCCCATTTTCTGGAATCAAGAAGCTTTGGGTCCCATATGAGAGAAAGCGGGATATAAATTAAATGAATAAAAATAAAACACTAGATCAGACCAATAAAATTAAGTATCATAGTGTTATCTAATCAGAGGAAAGGAATGAAAGGTAGTACTGGCATTTGATCCCAATATCAGACACGGTCTTTAATCCCACATTAGATGTTTTTGTTAGATATTTTTGAAAGTGATGTGGATAGTAGTTTTAATGGTTCAAGCAGTACTAATCAGGTCTCAGTACAAGAAGTGAGAAATATGTGCTCTAGCAATGTGGTGAGGATATGGTTCCATCAGAGCTCTACAAGAATCATTCTGAATAGTGATCCCCTCTGCTAGTAAAATTGTTTCCCCATATAAACTCTACAGTATTTTCCAAGAGGGATGGAAGCAAAGCATAATTAAAAAGTAGATAAACGAAACCCTCAGAATATTAGCGCTAAGATTTATAGTCACTTTCATCCCCAGAAGCTGATAAGTTGGGTGGAGGAAATAATATTCTTCATCAGGAACAAGATGGGTTTAAGAAGGGCCACAGTATAGTGGATCAGATTTTTGTGTTACATCATTTAATTCATAAATACACTAGTAGTCCTTTCAAATATTTTTTCCTGCATTTATTGACTTCATCTCAGCTTTTGATATAATCAGTAAAAATCATTTGTGGAATAAGCTAATCAGGACTAAAAAGCTATTACTCCTAATTCAAATTATACTAATACAATTATGAGGTAAGGATTAGCACAGATGGAAGGTTGATGAAGGAAATTCATACAACAAAAGAAGTCAGAGAAGGATGCCTGTTAATACCACTCCTGTTTAAGCTTTATAGATTTCTAGTAGTAACACAAGGTGCTTGGGCGCATGGGTGAGGAGCTCCTCCAGGTGCATTAAAAAAGGCATTATACAGGGTAGAATTCTGTTACCCAGCACCCTGGGCAGGGAGCAGGAAATTTTGGCTTGGAAGCACCCCAATCCCCAGTAACCCCAGGTTGGGAATTGTCAAAGTCATAAAGCAACCAAGCTGCTTTTTGGTTATTTTGAGAGATTTAAGGCACAAGTCTGAGGTTTAAGGCACAAGTCTGCAACTTTAACAAATTCAAAAAGGGAACATAATGGCAGATAAGATGATACAAGTAAGATGATGCTAACTTCTACACTGGACTTCAGTTTAAAAGCTTTCAAAAGAAATTCTTGGTAGACACAAAACATAGCATAATTTGAGAAATACAGTTGCTGTGGGGTGGAGGGAGAACTATGAGAGTTCAAGACAGAGTCATCAGTGCTAACTAAAAACTTTAGGATAATAACAGAGAAGACAAGAAAATAGACATGAAGAAAAAACAAAACAATGCAACTTCAATACAATATCAAGAGAGATGCTGAAAATAACACTTTGCTAACAATGATGCTATTAAAGGCATTAAATCAATGGAGATAACAAAGGCTGAGAAAGGCAAATCAATCTGAAGGGAAGAAAAGCCATTCACATTAAAAAGGAGGGCAAGGAGAAAGAATAGAAAAAAGGAAAAGGAAAAGCCACTTACACAAAAACTGGAAAATTGGGAGTACTCACAGCTGTGGAGTGGATTATGGAATGGAGCAGAGCAACGGGTAAAATCTGGCCAGACAAAAACAGAGACATGGGGCCAGTAATGGGAAAGAGAAAGTGAAAGGATCAATGAAACAGAAAACTATAGACAAAATAAACTAACAAACAATAACTTAACAATAAATTAGAAACAAGGAACAAAAAAAGAAGAAATAAGAAACGAAGAAGAAGAAAAAGAGAAAGTGAGTGAGAGAGGGGAAAGTACCATAATAATAATAAAATTTATTTATATCCCGCTCCTCTGTTAAGACAATTGGGGTGGCTACAACAATTAAAATACATCAATACAATCTAACCCCCCCCCCATAAAAACGTATTAAACTAACATCCATTAAAACCAAGTAAATCATAAATAACATACAATAAAGAATAAAAATAAATAGACAATAAACAAAAGAATCAGACAGTGGCAATCAGAGACATAGGCAAGGGTATAGCTCCTAAGGCTGGAATCAATCAGGAAAGGCATGCCGAAAGAGATCTGTCTTTACCGCCTTTTTAAAGCTACTCAGGCTCGTAATCCAACGGATCTCGTCTGGCAGGCCATTCCATAATCTTGGGTTGATTACCAAAAAGGCCTTCTGGGAGGTAGTAGACAGCCTAGATTTTTGTGGCTGAAGCAAATTCCTCCCAGAGGACCGGAGTGCGCAGGGAGCATTATATGGGAGGAGGCGGTTCTGAAGATAAATTGGACCCAAGTCATTTAGGGCTTTAAAGGTAATAACCAACACCTTATATTGGGCCCAGAAACTGATAGGCAGCCAGTGAACAGATTTTAACACAGGGGTTATGTGATCTCTCCGAGATGTACCTGAGACCACTCTGGCTGCCATACTTTGTACCAACTGAAGTTTCTGGACCAAGCATGAGGGTAGCCCCATGTAGAGCGCATTACAGAAATCCAGACAGGAGGTTACCAGCGCATTCACCACAGTCTCAAGACCCCTTACTCCCAGGAAAGAGCACAGCTGGCATATCAGCTGAAGCTGATAACAGCAATTCCTGACCGTTGCATTCACCTGACTAGTCATCTGAAGCGACAAATCAAGGAGCACCCCCAGACTGTGAACACAGTCCTTCATGGAGAGTGTGATCCCATCCAGGACTGGAGATTGCAACCCAATTCTTGGTTTTGGGGCCGCTTCCGTGAGCACTTCTGTTTTGTCTGGATTTAATCTTAATCTGTTTTTCCTCATCTAGTCCATTACTGCCTTAAGACAGTCATTGAGAGGAGAGACACCATCGGAATTCGAGGCTGATGATCGAGATATGGAGAAATAGATCTGGGTGTCATCAGCATACTGATAACACCCAGCCCCATAACTTTGGATAATCTCACCCAGCGGCTTCATATAGATGCTAAACAACATTGGAGACAGAATGGCACCTTGTGGGACATCACAAGTGAGCTCCTTTTTACTGGAGCAACTGTCCCCAAGCAGCACCCTCTGGGACCTGCCCGAGAGGAAGGAGTGGAACCACTGCAAAGCAGTGCCTCCAAGTATCAGCAGTGCGTCCAATTAACAACAGAAATAAAACTCTTAGAACCACAAACAAAATATAAACATCGAACAGGTAAACATATTCCTTCTTTATTTGAAACAGATTTTTAAAAATAGACTATCAGAGTATTTAAACATTAGACATTTAGAGTGAATAATGTAGCTCTTAAGAAAAAAGACTGATAAATACTTAACACAGATGAAATTGACTTAAACTTATAATTTGATTTAAACACTAGTAAGCACAGCAGTAAGCAGCTTAAAGAACCTTTAGAAGAAACAAAGAAGCAAGTTACATATACAGTTCTTGTTATTGTTGCTGTTAACTGCCCTTGAGTCGATCTCAATTCATGGTGACCCTATAGATGAAACAACTCCAAGACCCTTTGTCCTCTGCTGCTCTGCTTAATTCCTGCAACCCCATACCCATGACCTCCCTAATAGAGTCCATCCATCTGGCATATGAACTGTCTCTCTTCCTACATCCCTCCACCTTTCCCAGCACTATTTTTTCCTTAATTAGTCCTCGCTCCTCATGATGTGTCCGAAGTATGACAGCCTCAGTTTGGTCATCTTGGCTTCCAGGGAGTTTTCCAGCTTGATCTGCTCTAGGACCCATTTTTTTGTCCTTTTGGCTATCCATGCTGCCTTTATCAGTGGCGCCCAGTGATCCCAGCACTGTTGAACTTCATCTCCCCAGTAACCTGTCAATATGAGGTTTATGAAACTTGAGCCAGTCCACTCCCAACACAATGGCATGAGCCAGTGTAGGAGCCACCACAAACTATAACTTTCCCACTTTCCCCTTCCAAGATACTGGCTTAGTAAACCTGATGGCTTGTGGTAGCTCTTCTACCCATAGACTGGAAAACTCCCTGGAAGCCAAGATGACCAAACTGAGGCTGTCATACTTCGGACACATCATGAGAAGGGAGGACTAATTGGGGAAATAATAGTGCTGCAGTAGGTGGGTGCAATCCAAGTTTACCATACCAAAAATGTCCAGATTTCTCCCTCTCCTAGGGTCCCAGAGTTTCATGCATATGAAAAGCAGGATAGCACATCCACTCACTGCAACTCAGGACACACTTTGTTGTAAACCTGCCAATTGGCCCTGATTAAGGCAGGTTCCATTCATTTCCTGAACACTCTTCTTCATCTCCATTTTTGCCTGCTTGGTCTGTTTCCCACACTGCTTCCTCTGTAGTTTGGGTGTTCACTACTGCAGCACTATCTTTGCCTTTCATCCTGTACCATCCCATGCAGGCCTTTTCCTTTTGAGATTCTGGGGTCACTTTTGTTCAAGAAGCAGGGCAAGGGGGTTGCTGGGCAGTCAGTGGCTCAGTGACCTTTCCCACGACAACACAAGCATAAGCCCAGCCACATGTGCTTTCCTGCTCTGATTCCTTGGGCTTACCTGCCAAATGGTCAGGCTTTTTATTTATTTATTTATTTTGAAGTGCTGTTACCTTCCCCAGGACTGTCTCTGTTTGGTAAATCACACACTGAACCACACGGCTTTTACCTCTCCAGCTGTATGCACCCATTGAGCAGGGTCTTGGTGCCTTGAGGTAAGGACTAGTTCAAGATGTCAGGTTTCTTTGGATCTTTGTGGTCTCTAACCAGTCCATTATGTGACCTGCAAAATGTAAAAACTCTACATCATATTCTCCAGCCAATTTGGTTCCTTGTCTCAGTTTCTGGATGTTGATGAGTGCCTTCAGCAAGCTGGGTTCGACGGCTGGTCATGAAGGTATCAAAGTCCTCAAGTTCGGGTGCTTTCGCATCATGTATATCAACCAGCTATTCAGACGCTCCTCCAGTCTCATCATAATGTGCCTTGGTTTCTTTCAACCGGGAGGTGTATTCATACTCTAACATAAATCCCCCAACCTGTATCAAGAAAAACAGTAACTTCCCTGAGCTCCTTCATCTCTGCAGGTACATGGGCTAGCTGTGCCTTCATCTCTCCATGGCTTGTTTCCATTTTTGTATATCTTGAATGTTGTTTCTATTTTTGAATATCTTGAATAGCTTTTCAATTGTTGTATATCACCTATGCAGCATTTTATAATAATTTCCTTTTAAATCACAACATAACAAGAATTTCAGTTTTTTCCCCAGGGCTATTACCAATAGTCTAGTTGTATTGGTTGTCCTATATTCTGAGCCCATTTGATCATTGAGTCCTTAACTACTTCTTGCTCCACATTCTAATCAAGTAATAATTTGTACAATTTGGCTACTATATGATTGTCATTTTCACACACTATAAATTCAAATTCATGCTTTTTAACTTCAATCACTTCCAGTTGTAAGGGGGAAATATTTACAAATGCTTACCTTTGCTCCTCTGAGAACTGCATTTACAAAACTACATTTCCAAACTATGCCAACATCTGTCTTGGACAGCAGATGTAGAAAGTTCCAAGAAATTGCTAGCTTAATTGGGGATTCAAAATTCTACACAATTAAGCTAGCACAATGGGAAAAAACATGGATGAAAAGAATGAAATATACAGTAAGTTATACCCTAAAAGAAAACCTATACAAAATGATCTATAGATGGCATCTTATACCATTTAAACTGTCAAAAATATACAAAACAGAAAAAGTTAATTGTTTGAAATGCAAAAATGAATTGGGAACATATCATATTTGGTGGGAATGTAAATGTGCAAAAAAAAATTGGAACAAAATACATGAAGAAGTGATAAAAATACTAGAACAGAATATATCAAAGGTTCCTGGGAGATATTTATTGCATATAAATGAAGAAGATAACTTTAAAAAAGATCATGGCAGACCCGTATTTTATATGACGACAGTGGCGAGACTAGTATACTCTGCAAAATGGAAACAAAAAACAATACTGGATATTGATGATTGGATATGGAAATTGTATGATTTAATGGAAAATGATAAATTAACACAAATTATACAGAAAAAACAATTAGAGAATTTTGTAAAGACATGGAATCCATTCATTAAGTATATTAGACAAAAATGGGGTGATTATGGGTAATGGGCATAGATAAAGCTACAAAGAAATAGACATCATGTATAGAAACCATGCCAGAAGGATATATAATTAAAAATATACAGTGCGATGGGGACAGAATAGAAGGAAAAAGAAAATGAAAAAAATTAAAAATGGAAATTTTAGAACGTTTTATTTGAGGATAAAACAGAACAGAAATTCTGGGAAAAATAGGATATAATAAGTATCAATACACATAATAAGAGAAAAAATATTATCAAGTGCAAAAATCAGTAAAAAAAAGTTAGAGGAAGTTAATTTAATGTAGTTTTTGTTTTTGTTTAAATGTGTTATGTGTTATATGTGTGTATAGTCTAGGTGTGAATGAGTAATATTTAACTGTTTAAAACGTGATAAGATTGGTTTATGTCTTGTTATGTCCTTTTTTAAAATTTAATAAAACTATTTAAAAAAAAAGTTCCAAGAAATTGAAAGCTCTGCATTTATGGCAAGAGAGAAGTTTATGTTTCACAGTATTTATTATTTTACCACTGTTTTTACTACAGTGGTGCATTCCCATTTGCTTCAGACCAGGAAAATAAATCTAGTACTGTGGCTTGAACAATTTAAAATAGGGTGAGAAAGATGGGAAGTTAACAGTAAAATATAAATAAAGTATAAACATTCTCAAAACAGCAATCCCAAGGCAGTGAATACTGAATCAGCTCAGTTTTTCTTCCTACACTGATTGTTCCCTTCTTTTGATTCCTGAACCTGGCTACAGCCAGAGAAACCTTGAGATCTAAAAGAAGAAGAGGGAGAAAGGCTGGGCAGGTGAATCACCTGGGAGATCTTTAACAGCTACTCCAAAGCAGCCTGCAACAGTAGGGGCCAGTAGCATTCTGTTTTTAAACAATTATTTTCAAGAAAGTGCTGTCTCACCCAGATTTTCTCCCCTCAACTTTAGGACTGAAAAAGAGGGACTAAACTGAGATCTCCTGCAGCCAGTGCATGTTGGCATATGATTACATGGGCTTTGCAATGTAGTACTCATCCATTCACAGCAGAAGGAGTAGATAAGTTCATTAAGAGGGGGCTGCAGACCAGTGGCTTTAGGCCTCCTCAGGAAGTGGAGGATCGGGGCCATGGCTACTGCATGCCACGGACCTGATCCTCCCTTTTGCTGCTCTAAAAAGAGTGGCAAAATGCCACTCCTTTCAGGGGCGGCAAAATGGCAGCCTAAGGGCCGATGTGTGGCTCTTTCTCACCCCTTCTCGCATAACGCGTCAGGAGGCTGTGTCGGGAGGATGTCCTGAAGCTGCACGCCATGCGTAATGGCGTGAGGCATCAGGACATTGTCAGGCTGGGGTTGGGGTGGCTGGTGTGCGGCTGCCCCTCCCCATCTCTGCCTCCAGGCCGGCCCTTTGGGACGGTCTACAGAGACCCTATGATAAGATAATTAAGATAGGTTTCCACAAGAATATACAAGTGCTATGTGGTATACTTAGTCAAGGATGGTTCATTACCAAAAAGATAAGTTATCACTTCACTGAAATTGTGTTTCTACCCAGGCTCATGGCCATTGTTTTACAAACAGGTAGTGTGCTGATCATGTCAAAATCATGTCTCCAAGCTTTGTGTTTAACACCAAAAGCATCAGAATTTGTCTAAAATGTACAAATCTTCCATGATCTTAGAGTGTAATTCTTCATTTTTTGAGAATGTTAGTTATAACAATTTTATTTAAAAAAAACAATAAAATGTAGCATATATTGTTGTTTACATCTATTCTATTATGTGAATATACACATCCCTTAATTCTTGTTCTTTGCTATTTTAGTCTTTCCACCAAGATTTTAGCTAATGCTAATATTAACTTAGAGGTAAAGGTATTGTCCATTGACAAGGTTGTCAAGTCATGTCTGACGATAAGGGGCAGCGCTCATCTAAGCCAAAGAGCCAGCGTTGGCATATGATTACATGGGCTTTGCAATGTAGCACTCATCCATTCACAGCAGAAGGAGAAGACTACTCTGTGATCATGTGGCCAGCATGATTGCACAGAACACTGTTTACTTTCCCACCACATTGGTACCTATTTATCTACTTGCATTTGCATGCTTTTGAACTTCTAGGTTGGCAGAAGCTGGGACTAGTGACAGGAGCTCACCCCATCATTCAGCACCCGGGCCTCGAACTGCCAACCTGCCAATCTTGCAATCAATAGAGTCAGCATTTTAACCACTTGAGCCACTGCATTCCAACTTTATTAACTTAAGTCCATATTATTTGTCATCCTATCAAAAATATTCTTTACCCTCTAAAGTAATTAAAAGTGGTTTTGTATTTCCTCTGTAGAAATTCTACAAAGCTAGTTTCCTTCTACCATTATCAATTGTCTTATGCATATTAGCATCAATAATGTCATTGTCATTAACTTTATCATGATTACAAACCAAGTGAAAAATAATCTATAATTTTATAAGTCTGTTAATATCTGTAAGAATTTTGTCTGTGCAGAAACTGAAGTTTGTACTCTGTGGTTGCCCATTTCAATAGTAGGCACTATATGATTATATCTTTCCACATCTTCTTCCAGTACTCAACAACAGGTAGCCATTCTTTTTCCACTGTATCAACAAGGTTGTTATTTAGGCTGCATGTAAATTTAACTGATACAATGGGAGAAAAAATGGGAGAAAAAAGATAAAAACTAAACTAATAGGTATACTATGAATCACTAAGTACCACTACAAATAAATACCAAACAACGGTGACATATCTTATTAAATGTATATGTATATATGATCACTAATCAATATATTGGTATTCTCTTTTCTTTTCCAATATTTGGCAAAAAGTACACTGGCTGCTGTGACCATGTACAGTATTACTTTCCAGAATTTATTTTCATTTGTTTTTTCTAGTGTTGCTATCATATTCAAAGGGAATAATTCAGGTTTCATTGCAATATTTTTTTCCTATAATTTGTGATACTGTAGTTTCTACATCTCTTCAATACTTCTTTGTTACAGGACAGCTGCACTACATGTGGAAAATGTTAGCATGGTTACGCAGTGTGTGAAGATCCACATTAGTGTGCAGCACCAGGAACACGACCTTCTCAGATGCAGCCAGTAGCGTTTCAGCTCGAGAAGCACCTCTCCCCTTCCAGACAGAGTAAAGAGACTCCACAGGCAGACGTCTCTTAGATGCTTTAATCTTAATTCTTCCATGTACAAGGCTATTTACAGCAATCATCCAACATGATCCACATCCACTATACATCAACTCACAACAACCCATCTGTGTATCCAGAGGCTTCTGCCTTATATAACCAGGGCTCCATATGTCCCACTGGCCCTGCCTCTTCCTGCTGGATACCTGTCAGTCACATGAGTGACTCTGCAGTTTTGCAGCAGTTCTCTGTGCTTTACAGCACCAGGTGAGCATCCCCATTATGTCACTTCCCATGACACAGCATGAGTCAACATGACTCAGCTGCAATCAAATGCTATGTCCTCATGGCTGCTGCTATTCCCACATTGTACATTTTACCCCTGGGATTCCTTCTTAACAATCCCCTCCAAAATGTGCAATGTGTGTACCTTCCTGTTTCCTGTGCCATATCCCACCAACCTGACATCTGCCAATGTCCTCCTGCCAGTGCCTAGTGCCCTGGTACCTTGTCTGTGCCACTGTCTACTTCACCCGTGCACCCCAAACTCAGAACCTTGTTTTGCTTTTTCCAGCAGCACCTTCGTCAATATACACACATCCCTCGGAAACCTGTCCACCACTCCAGGCACTTGACTTCCAGTGCTTCCGCACTCTGGTCCAGATGTTCTGCCACTCTGCACATGTCTTTGGGCTAGCCCTATCATCCTCTTAGGACCTCAAGCCATGAATTCCCGCTGCTGCTCATGGTGCTAAGCCCAATTCCACAGACATTCGCTCATGTCTCTCTACATGCAGAGCTTTTATGAGGATGTCTGCCACATTGTCCTCCAAACAGATGTAGGACAAACAAAGAATTCAATTCTGGACCAGCTCCCTTATGTTCTGATAACACACTCCAATGTACTTGGTCCTATTCCTAAGGTTCTCTGCCTCCAACATGGCAATGCAGGCCTGAGAATCCTCATGCACAACAGTTGGACCTGTGCACTCCTCACCAAGATCTAACAGAAGCTGCCTCACCCACTGCACTTCCCCTGCCATTTATGACAAAGCAGAAAACTCTGCTTCCGAAGTGCTTAGGGTTACACAACTCTGCTTCCTGCTCCTCCACACTACAGGACTCTCAGCATACCTAATGAGCAGACTTGTGACTGACTTCCTGTTGTGCAGCTCTGATGCAAAGGAGCTGTCAACAAAGCAATCTAGCTGGGCTTCAGATCTCTGTAACACCACCTTCCTCTCCTTGCTGCCCAATAGCCTCTTGACAGCTGTCAAGTCCTCAGCCTTAGGACTACTGACTCTTCTACTTAGAACACCCATGGCAAATGAGATGTCTGGCCTGGTGTTGTTGGCAATGAACATCAGACTGCCTATAACTGACCTATAGAGATCCGGATACTTGAACACTTTGTCAGACACAGAACTGTTGGTAAACCTTGGAGTTATGGGGCTCTTTACCACTTTGGCATTCTCCAAACCACACTTCTCTAGTAACCTCTCAATCTTCTTTGTCTGACTCAGCATCACTTTGCCATCTGCAGTCCTCTCCACCTCAATTTCTAGGTAGGCTTTGAGGTTCTCCACCTCAATTTCTAGGTATGCTTTGAGGTTCCCTAGGTCTTTTAGAACAAATTTCTTGGCCAACTCCACCTGCACCACCTTTACCTCCTGTTCAGTCTGAGCAGCCACACAAAGGTTATCAACATAAATCACTAACGTGACCCCTTCTTTCCTGTACACACAGTCATCTGCGAGGCTGCGTTTGTATCCCAGTCTCACCAGCTCTTTGTGGATACACAAATTCCAGCAGCGCACACTCTGCTTCAGCCCATAAAGGGCTTTCTTCAGCCTGTAATCCATCTCTCCTTTGGTTCTTTCCATTGACCCAGAAAAGCTTCTTCTGGGAAGATCCAGAGTGGGATTTTCTTATAAATTTTTACTTTCTATTTTAACCAAATTTGTAGTAAAGATTTTTTTATTATACGATCCGCAAATTCTTTGTTCATTTATTTCAAGACAGAATAAAAAATTTCAAGTTTTCTCACAATTTTTTAAAATTCCCACATTTTCCTTTTTTTGGAGGGGAGCAGTTTGGGACTTTGAAATTCTTTCTCAAAGGTTGTTTTGTGTGCAAAACAAGGTTTTTCAGAAAACACCTTTTTACCAAAAAACAAAAAACAAAAACAATGCTTTGCATGAAATAGCTTTTTCACACATTAAGATGTTCTTTATATGAAATACCATCTTTTAGATACTGCTGCTGCTGAAAAATAGTTCTTGTCTTTTTGAATGGATCTATAGAGAGAAAAAGAGATGGTACAACCAACTATTTTATCAGAAATTTTTTAAAATATTCTTTGCATCTCTACTTTGGAGTTGACTTTTGGTTTTGTGAGGAAGCAATATGTTTTCAATCTGTACATCTTAAATGATATTTCCCCACTAAAGTAACATCTGCCAGAAGCTATCATACTACCAAATACATTTTGAATGAAGAAAAGTAGAGTTAATGTTGGGTTGGCTTCAGATTTATGGGGCTTGTCAAGATAAGTTTTGTAATGCATTTGAGTCCTCTCTTAGTCCAATAGTGTCATTAGAAGAGTGATGAGGCTTCCAAATTCTCAAGTTTGGGGATAAATATTTTGTCTTATTCCAACCTTAGCTGAAGTTGGTATTTACCCATTGGTAAATTCAGGTGCTAGTATCATTTTGAGAGAAATCTTCCCAGGTCTGTTGTCACCCTCATTTTTTCTACTAGCAGAAGCTTTGGGGCAGAAGGAAAAGTCTATTTAAACCACCCTGGAATAAGCTCTCACATGTCAGTAGGCACAGTAGGATCCTGTGCCATCTTGATATGAAATGCCAAGGAGGGAATGGAAGGTGAGATCAAGGAACACTTTAGAAGAGATGCTCACTAGGGAATTCTCAGCATTGGAGTCCCAAAAAGGTACTGTTCCCATGCTCTGGATTTGCTTATGGCAAGGCTGTGATACTACCTATAAAAACAGAAGGTATGATATGAAGAAGCAGGGCTGCCCTAATGTTTGGGCAGAAACAGCACCATCCATCTGAAATACAAATAATAATAATAATAATAATAATAATAATAATTTATTTATATCCCACCCCTTTGAGATCAATCGGGGCAGCTAACAGCAATAAAATATAACATACAAGAATAAAATCTAGTTCCCCCCCTTAAAAAGTTATTAAATCAATTACAGATTAAAACATACAATGTAATTTAGAACAATAATATTTAAAAACAATTCCAAAGTGTGTCTGCAGTGCTTAATTGCATATTTCAAAAGTGAAACCTAGAAACCCTCTTAAGGGAGGGCTTCGTGAGGCCGGAATTATCTTTCACGGAAAGGCCTGCTGGAAGAGACCTGTCTTGACAGCCTTATTAAAGCTGTGTAAAGATGTCAATTAACGGATCTCATCTGGCAGGATGTTCCATAATCTGGGGGCGACAACCGAAAGAGCCCTCTGGGAGGTGGCCACAAGCCTAGCTCTTTGTGGCTGCAGCAAATTCCTCCCAGAGGACCTGAGTGCACGGGGAGGATTATAGGGGAGAAGGCGGTCCCTGAGATAGTTTGGGCCCAAGCCATTTAGGGCTTTAAAGGTGATAACCAACATCTTGTACTGGGCCGGAAACTTATGGGCAGCCAGTGGAGGGACTTTAAAACCAGAGTAATATGGTCCCTCCTATATGTTCCAGACACTAATCTGGCTGCCATATCCTGTACTAACTGTAGTTTCCGAACCAAGCACGAGGGTAGCCCCATGTAGAGCGCATTACAGAAATCTAGACATGAGGTTACCAGCACATGCACAACAGTCTCGAGATCCCTTATTTCCAGAAAAGGGTGCAGCTGGTGTATCAGCCGGAGCTGATAACAGGAGCTCCTGACTGTTGCATTTACCTGATTTGTCATCAGGAGCGACGAGTCAAGGAGCACCCCCAGGCTGTGAATACAGTCACTGGAGGACAGTGTGACCCCATCCAGGACTGGAGGTTGCAACCCAATTCTTGGTATCGGGGCTGTTACCGTGAGCATCTCTGTCTTATCTGGATTCAGTTTCAATCTGTTTTTCCTCATCCAGCCCATTACTGCCCAAAGACATTAATTGAGAGAGGAGACGCCATTGGAAATCGAGGCCAACGAATGACACATGGAGAAATAGATCTGGATTTGCTTATGGCAAGGCTGTGATACTGTTAGCACCCAGCTCCATAACTCCGGATAATCTCAGCCAGCGGCCTCATATAGATGTTAAATAGCATCGGGGACAGAATAGCACCCTGTGGAAACCCACAGGTGAGCTCCCTTTTACTGGAGCTACTGTCCCCAAGCAGCACCCTCTGTGACCTGCCCGAGAGGAAGGACTGGAACCACTGGAGTGCAATGCCTCCGATACCTAATCCCCTCAGGATGCCATGATCAATCGTGTCAAGGTCTAGGAGCACCAACAGGGCCACACTACCCCTGTCGATGCTCAGATGCAGATCATCGGTCAAGGCAACCATATCAGTCTCAACCCCAAAGCCTGATCTGAAGCCAGTTTGAAATGGGTCTAGATCAGGGGTAGGCAACCTGTTGTCCTCAACTACAGCCAGCCTCAGTTCCCACAGCTGCTAGGGATGGAAAGGGTGAGCTGCAAACAGCAAGGCCAGCCACCAACCTTCCTGTAGTTGAAGCACCAGCAAAGCAGAGTCCAGAAATCAGTGTCAGTCAGTCTAAGGTCAGGGCAGGCAGCAATCAGCAAAGGTCCAGTCCGGTCCAAGGTCAAGGCAACAGAGTTCCACAAGGCAAGAGCGAGAGGCACGAAACAAGGAGCCACACTGACCATAATCTCCCAAGGAAACTACAATAAGTCTTGACACTAGGAAGCCTCTTGCAACTGTTTAAATAGTCAAATCCTACCTCAGTGCCAGCTGAGGCTTGTTCAGCAGCTGCTTTTCAGCTAGTCTCCTGGACTTGTGACTGCCAGCACTCTCAGCTCTCCTCTGCCTAAAGGAAGGCACTGGCTCTGCTGTATCCTCCTGCTTCTCCCCACTAGGCAGCTGAGCCTCCAAGGAAGGAGCACTAGGACCTGGCTGCTCTGGGGCTGGGAGAACCGGGCTTGGCTCAGACAGAGCAGAATGAGAGCCAGGTGGAGCCTGTATCTCTTCCTGCTCTGGGGCTGGGAGAGCAGAATGAGAACCAGGTGGAGCCTGCATCTCTTCCTTCTCTGGAGGAGACCCATCCTCCTCCTCATCCTCCGAGTCCTCCTCAGGGCTGACCATGACACCTGTCCCCTATAAGGGCCAAGGAACTTCAGCTCCCAGAATCCCAGGAGCTATTGGCCAACATGGGACTATTGGCCAACATGGCTGAGGCTTCTGGGAGCTGAAGTCCCTTGGCCCTTAAAGGGGACAGGTTGCCTACCCCTGGTATAGATAATTGGTTTCATCCAAGACAGCTTGGAGTTGAAGAGCAACCGCCCTCTCAATCACCTTACTCAAAAATGGTAGTAAAGAGACTGGCCTGTAGTTATTCATATCCAGGGGGTCCAGGGAGGTTTTTTTCAGAAGCGGCCTAACCGCCGCTTCCTTCAAACAAGATGGAATGTGTCCCTCCCTGAAGGATGCATTGATGATCTCCATAAGGAGCCTCCTCAATGCACCTCTCCCCTGGATGACCAGCCATGATGGGCAAGAGTTGAGAGGGCAAGTTGTTTTTCTCACCCTACCAAGGAGCTTGTCCATGTCATTGGTACTCACAGATTGCAGCTGACCCAGTATAATTACATTGGCGGAGTCGCTGGACACCTCGTCTGTGTTTTCTGTTAAAACCCTGGCGTCTAAATCGGCTCTTATCTGAGAGATTTTATCTGCAAAGAAGTTGTTAAATGCATCACAGCAGGCAGTCATCAGGTTAAGTAAGGGATTTGGCGCAGGGGCACCTGCGTCAGCTCCCTCACCACCCTAAACAGCTCTGCTGGACAAGACTCTGCAGACGCAATACATGCAGATGAGAAGAATCTCTGTGCTGCATGTATTGTCTCCCGATAGGACCAAAGAAAGTTCCTATGGCGAGTTCTGTCGGATAAGAGTTGAGTCTTCCACCACCTGCACTCTAGTTGTTGTCCAAACCGCTTCATTTTCCTAACCTCCAGTGTATACCATGGCTTTCGGTTTGAAGCGGAATGGCATGGACGCTTGGGAGCATCCTCGTGTCGATAGCTCTGGTGAGATCGGTGTTCCAAATATTAACCAGACCATCGACAGGATCACCGGCATTCCCAACCATTAAACCTCTGAGGCTTTCTGGAATCCAGTTAGTTCCATTAGCCTTTGAGGGCGGACCATTCTAATAGGTCCACCACCCCCGGTGGGGCGGATGCAGGCTCTAAGTTCTGTCTTGACCAGGAAATGATCCGTCCATGACAATGCGGAAGTACTAATAACCTCAGCCCACAGATATTCCTGTTCCATACTAAAGACTGCATCGAGTGTATGACCTGCACAGTGTGTGGGCCTAAGGACAAATTGGGATAGGCCCATGTTTGTCATGGTCTCCATGAACTCCCAAGCCACACCTGTTAAACTGGAGCAGAATGTTGAAGTCCCCCAAAACTAGAAGTCTGGGGGACTCTAACAACAGCTCTGAGACCAGCTGTGTCAGCTTGGTTAGGGAGTCTGCTAGACAAAGGGGTGGATGGTAGACTAGAAGAATCCCCAAACTATCCCTGGTCTTGAGGCTCAGGTACATACACTCGAAGTGGGCTGTGTTCCAGACAGGTATCCTGGTCAAGCTTAGATTATTCTTATGAACTAGAGCCACTCTGCCCCCCTGCCCACTTCCCCTCACCTGCTCACTGACAGAGTCCCTGGCTGGGAGGCCCTGCACCCAGGTAACTGCACTATCCTCTCCCAGCCAGGTCTCTGTAAAGCATGCCAGGTCGGCATCCTCATCCAAGAGAAGATCATGGATGACATGAGTCTTATTCTTAACCAACCTGGCATTGCAAAGGAGCAGAGTGAGGTTCTGTGGAATGGAAGGTCTGCTCTCCAAACCATTCTGGGAAACAGATGGAACTGAAGGTGGGATAGCTTTCAAACAGCGATCCCGTCTTCTTTTGTAACATTCGTTCACTCTGTTCTGACCATACCTCCTGTTCCCCAACACAACTCCTATAGCTGCCCCTGCCTCCTTCCTGGCCTCAAGTAAAATGGTGGAGCTTAAAGCCACAGAAGGTGAAGTGGTTGGAGGCCTAGGTCCAAAATTGAAGGCCTACACTTCTCCCACCACTGGTGTCACAATCTAGGCAATATAATATAGTCCGTGCCACCTCTGAGGAGGTGAAGCCAGAGCTGGGCAAGCTAACAAAGTCCCACTCCAGTCCACGGCATGGTATCCTTGCTGCTAGAGTGGGATAAAGTCCTCTTCACCCCCGACAACTTGTATGAATGTCATTATCACTGCCCAAAAATGCATTGCGCTGTCGGAATAGTGATATAGGGCAGAATCTTAGCCAAACCTGGAAAAGGTGGAACTGGGCGGGCTTATTGCTCCTGCCCAGGCCTCCAGGAAGCCTCGCTGCCACCTCCGCAACTGCTGCCGGGCCCACGGGAGAGATGGTGCTGGGCGGGACCCTTTGGCCACTGCCTATCCTCCCGGGCTCCGCCGCTGCTCTGCCGCTGCTGCTGCTCTTCCTGCAGGAGGTGGAACTGGGCGGGCATTTATGCTCCCGCCCAGGCCTCAAGGAAGCCTTGCTGCCGCTGCCACAACCGCTGCCGGGCCCGTGGGGGAGATGGTGCTGGGTGGGACCCTTCAGCCATCGCCTATCCTCCCAGGGCTCTGCCGCTGCTCCGCTGCTGCTGCTGCTGCTCTACCTGGAGGAGGTGGAACTGGGAGGGCTTTTATGCTTCTGCCCAGGCCTCCAGGAAGCCCCGCTGCCGCCACTGCAACTGCTGCCGGGTCCGCGGGGAGATGGTGCTGGGCAGGACCCTTCAGCCACCGCCTATCCTTCTGGGGCTCCACCCCTGCTCTGCCACTGCTGCTGCTCTTCCTGAAGGAGGTGGAACTGGGCGGGCTTTTATGCTCCCACCCAGGCCTCCAGGAAGAATCGCTGCCACCGCTGCAACAGCTGCTGGGCCTATGGGAGAGATGGTGCTGGGCGGGACCCTTCGGCCACCGCCTATCTTCCGGGGCACCACTGCTGCTGCTGCTCTTCCTCAAAACCACCAAGAGATGCAAAGTATACAAAGGAAGAGGTTGGGGAGCAAACTACATAAGTGGCTTCACTTCTGTTGACCCTGAAATGAGACTCCAAACTCTCACAAAATGAAAGAATGCATCAAAGAGCAAAACAAGATATGAAGCATCTTTGGATAATTTCTTTAAACAGGCAAATAGCAGGTTCAGAGAAACACATCCTTCTGCCCATGTGCTCCATTCCTGATAATTATTAGCATAAACTGAGTGCCTTCTTCTCTTAAGCTGAATATGAAAAATATAATCATGAATTAATAATACCAGCATCATTTTACAAAGAGGAAAACAAACAGAGGAAACTAATCAGCCTATTTTACATCATTTTAACATTAGGCTTATCCTCACCCAAGTTTTGGATTGACTACCTGAAGCTCAGGTGCATATCATCCAATTAACAATGCCACATGAGCCAGGTATTTCTTTTTGGACTATGTTAATTGCAAGTCATGTTCTCAAATTATTTTTCCCTTTCACTGTCTCCTCTTTTTATTTCTCCTGCATCATCTTATTTTCTTCTTATTCTTTGTAATTCTTCGTGTCTATTTTAACAGACCTAAAACTGGACACTCCAAGCATAAATTTCAAGTGCAGTAAAACATCTCACTTCTTTCTGCATAAACTTAACATCTTTTGTGGACTGCAATGTTCTTTACTCCTCCTC
The DNA here is from genome assembly GCA_026167975.1 of Phrynosoma blainvillii. NCBI lineage: Eukaryota > Metazoa > Chordata > Lepidosauria > Squamata > Phrynosomatidae > Phrynosoma > Phrynosoma blainvillii. The sequence goes on from JANUYF010000009.1 coordinate 13,094,632, forward strand.
CACCTCCTCAAAACCCTTCCTCGGGGACTATCACAAGGCACATCAATTAGCCAATAAATGTGGAATGCAACCTTCAAATATGCACTTGTTCCCAGAATTTTCAGGTGTTTCATTGCCAATAATTTTCTAATTTGGCACATTAAATATATCAGTTTTTCAGAAACAGCTGTGAATCTGATAGGAAGGAAAGGCCAGAGAAGGACAGTTTCAGATCCTGAAAAATCTGATGTAAGCAGTTTTCATTTATTTTTCTCAGGAAGTTTTTTTTTTTAAACAAATGTCTTCTACGTTTGTGGAATGAATATGTGTATGTATGTGTGTGTGCTTTTCTTAATGAAATTGTCAATTCTAAATTACTTAGAAGCCACTGTCTTTAAAACAATGGTGTGTTTTAAATGTCTGGATATGATTCCTCATCCTAGGAAAATTTGTAATCAGAAATCCAGGTCACATATATACTTTTCTGCTTCCTTCATCTTTTCTTCCCAGTTGGTGATTAGAGAGGTTTGTGGGTTGTATTTTTCCTTGACTCTCTGAAAAATGTTGGGTCATGGAGTTGAGAAGTATCAGCATTTCCTTTCTGTCATCAGTCATCTTGTCCCCATGGGATTTCTGTGGACATTAGTTACAAGCAACATTTTCACTACAGAAAACGACAAGACAAACATCAGAAAATGACAAAGTGACAGAATAAAAGCTGGTGAAGGGCTTTGATGACAAAGGTTATGGAAGCATGAAGGAAGATGTTTCCATGTTCCCATCAGTTGGTAATGGCAGGCCTTTAAAGTGGAATTTAATGGCCAAGACAAGTTATGGCCTGATGAAACATTTCTACATATTACTGTCCTTTATTGAACAGTGTGAATATTAAAATTGGCAAGGTACATTAGGATGATGCAGTTTCAGCTCTGAGTTAAAAATGAATGAGAATAAGGCTCATATCTATATTACAATAAGTGAAGCTTGCATTTATAGATTCACAACTATTCAGTGTCCATCTCTTTCTACTCAAATGCAGGTCATAGCAGCCTAACATTTGTTAGAGGAGACACATTTTGAAGAGGAGAAGTCCCTTCAATAGTCATCTTTTCTTCACTCTGGTGTTAATCAATCTAGGAAGGAATTGCTCCTATTGTTCAATTTAAACAAGAGTTGTGGACAAATGGCTTCCTGAAACCTACCATCCTATATGCAGGCAAAGAAACTAGGGGAGATATTTAACAAAATTTCACCGTGGAGGAGAAAGTTTCCGACAATTTCCTAAGCAGTGGCAGAAACATGGACTTTTCTTGAAGTTTTGTATGTTTCTATAGCCATTGATTTGCACAAGAAGCAAATATATTGGCACCTGGCCACCACCATTTTGCAGCCTTCATAATGTCCTAGACCTGGAGTTGCTATTGGGGATTGTGAGGGAAAGGGAATGGCACCCTCTACAAAAATATTGAAGTAAATTTAGGGAAAATTTTGTTAAGTGACTTTCTTTTTCAGAGAATGAGCTGAGAACATCTCAAGTTGTTCTGATCTCCTGAGAAGATGCAGTTCAGCTTTCACTTAATCATGTATGCCTGCAGGAATATGTACATTGTTTCGTGAATATAGGTTAAGCTCCATTCCTGGTAGTGGCCAAAAGTTTTTTTTCTTTCTTTCTCACTTCTCAATCCTTTCATTAATTGATTTTAATAAGTTGCCAACATATCATGGGGCACTTCAGCATACATGACAGCAAGCTGTAGTTCCTCTTAGATCATACAGAAGTATATAGGAAATAAATTGGATTGTAACTTCTCCCAAATAAGCTTTGCATTTAAAGCACTTGTACTTTTTATTCACCCTACTTAATGTTCAGTTCCAGTTATAATAATGTTGAACAGAAATGTTGAGGAGCATGAAGCAAAGACAAATGTGCACAGGATATGGAAAACATGTGGGTTATATTATATATTCTCATCTATATTCTACAACATAATAAACAGAGAAAGAATAAAATTCAGTATACATCAAAGAAATGTCACAAATCCAGAAATCTGAAATGTAAATCCTTAGTAAAAAATGTATAAAGAATCCATCAAAATTATTTTTTCTGAAGTAATTTAAAACCTTCTCTGTCACAATACACTGAAATATATATTTAATCAAATATATGCTATGCATATATTTTAAAGATCACCTGTTTGAATTATGCCCTTTAAAAAAGAGCAACAAAATATTGTTAGGAACACAGTCATCAAATCTGCAGATTTATACTCAATCAACCTGCAATTTAGAAATGCATTCTCCCCTAGAGTGAATGAATAAGCTGGGGGCTTGGTGTTCCAGATATTTTAGACAACTCCCATAGCCACTTAGCACTGGCCATGCTGGGGCTTCTGGAGTGCAAGTGCAAAATACCCAAAGATTTCTAGCCTCAATTTTCTGGACAATTTGCTTCGTATCCATTTCAAATACCTCCTGGAATGGAATATTTATTTATACAATCAAGGTTGTTCATGCAATTCTTGTCAGCTGGTATTTCATGTCATAAAACCAGCCATTTTCTGGCTTTGTAGCAGCAATCTATGAATTCCACTTTTTACACTAGCATTCAGAAAAGAAGTATATTTTGCTTTTCACTTTTCCCTTCTTTGAATGCAAGAAATGACTTACAGACTAAATGCTACTGTTTGTTTGTCTGAACTATAGTCCCATTGAACCCCACAGAAAGATATAGTGGTGTGTGGAAAAATAATTAGGATGGGCAAAGACCTAGAAATTGGTTTGTAGATATGAACCGACTGGGGACTCCTTGCTGAGATTTGTTATGCCCTAAAACCATATTGCAATTTCCTGCTTATGAGCTTCTAGAAGCTACTAACCAGTATCTGACCCAGAGAACAAAATATCAGAGCAAATATTCAGTGTTTGATATGAATTAACATAATAATCTCTTCCTGTTGATCTGAATTGTTGTAAAAGAGAATCTACAATATAATCTACAATCTATAATCAAGTTCCAGGAGGATAAATTTTGATTGGATGTTAGAAGGAACTTCTTGATGAGAATAGTGATTTGGAAATGGAAACAATTGCTTAGTGAGGTAATGCGATCTTCAGTGGACATCTTCAAAAAGAGGTTGGGCAGCTAGTTGTAGAATGAAACTTGATGGCCCACTAGGTCTCTGCCATCTCTGTGATTTTGTGATTCTAGAGAAAGTGAACTTCTCAACTGTCTCTCAGCTCATATACTTTAATGACTTTAAAATTTGAGGTATGCCTGGTAGGCAGGAACATCTACATACAAATATCCTGAAACACATCTGAAAATAGATGCTATCAAATCTAGTTTTAAAATTATTCAAAAAAAAAATAATTCTGATGGAACTTAATAAATTTTTAAGTAATGTTTTCTTTCTGAATTGCATGAAATTATCTCCAAAGATTCTTTGATGTATACCCATTTTTTTATTGCATTATGGAATATATTTGGTGTTATTTTGGAATGTCTGAGGGTTTTTTCTTTTATAAAAATGTGGCATATTCCTTTGTTTCAATTGTTTCTATTCACAGTGGCAAACAGAACATAATTATTCCAGCATAATTCCAGCACAAAATGAACATGTACTCACCACATACTCACAGACAATATAAAAATAGGGTGTGCCTCAGATTCAAATGAGTTACATTGTCCAATAATAGGTGGATCCCATTAAATTAAATCTGGTGCTTTTCAAGTACATTTCCACCTGAAATTATTAGACTCAAAGCTGAACCACACCCAAAATGCTTGTATATGATTCAAAACTACAGACACTTTTCAGACAGTGGTAGGTCCTCTTACAGCACTGAAAAGGCACTGTAAAGCTATTTTGTCTTTATTCTTAATGGATTTTCTACATTAAGAAGGCAAAAGCAAGGGAAAAAGAAAGATGAGTGGAGGACATCAGTGTCTGACATATCAGGAAAATTCAATGAATAAGCAATTTATGATGTACGTTTTTCTGGGTTCTATGGGGCCAACAATAATTGAATATTGCAAACACAATTTCATTTTAAATATCAAAATACATAATTTAACTATAATTCATTTACCAACAATACAAGAACCTTGGCACATACACTGTCCCAAAGGTCAGTGTAGGACTTGATTGCCTGTGAATCTCAGTACTTCTGCAACATTTGGTGAAATCTTAAAGCCCTAATTTAAAAAGAAAAAGAAACAGCAGCAGAAAATGCAATATAGAAATTATACAACAAAGGAGTTTGTTGTGTTTCCTTCCTAAATACAAAACTGAAAATTCATTGTTGTTGTTAACAACAACAAGTCAGCCTCAACTCATGGTGACCCTGTGGATGAGATATCTCCCATATCCTCTGCCTCTCTGCTCGGGTCATGCAGACTCAGGCCCTTGGTGTCCCTGATTGAAGATCCTGTGTAAAAATTGAATTCAAACTGAAAAAACCCTTCAAAAGCGGATTGATTTTCAGATGAACCCTGACATTAATCTGGACAGAAAGTGGAAAAAAACTGCAAAAGTGGATTGGTTTTCAGATGACATCGGGGTTGATGAGCATTAATGGAACATTAACCTGGACAGAACGTTGACAAAACATTGGAAAATCCCAAAAGTAAAAAGTGGCACATTTTGTCACCTTTCAGTCCAGGTTAATATTGTGTTAATGCTCATTAACCCTGATGTGTCTGAAAGTCAACCTGCTTTTGCGGGTTTTTCCTGGGTTTTAAATCCCGTTTCTGCACAGGATTTGGGCACTTTGCCTATCATGTGATAAACTCCTAGGACTAGCCATTTGGCTTGCAGTCTTTCTCTCCTGCTGCTGCCTTGCACTTTTCCTAGCATTATTGCCTTTCCTAATGTGTCTTTTCTTCTTATGGTGTGTTCAAAGTAAAACAACCTCAATTTTAGTCATCCTGCCTTCCATGGAGTCTTCAGCCTTTATCTGTTCGAGGAACCATTTGTTTGTCTTTTTGGCCATCCATTGTATCTTCAGCACTCTTCTCTAGCACCACATCTTAAATGATATGATTTTCTTTCTATCTACTTTCTTTACTGTCTAGCTCTCACATCCATGTATGGTGATGAGGAATACAATGGCTTGGGGAGTATATTGGCAGTGTTATGTCTTTGCACTTCAGGATCTTGTCTAATTTTTTCATAGCTACCCTTCCAAGTCTAGTATTCTTCTGCTTTCTTGATTTTAGTCTGCACTTTGATCAATGTATGGGAATTCTTTGACTATTTCTATTTTATTGTTATCTAGAATGAATTCATATAGTTCTTCCATGGTCATTTTTTTTATTTTCTTAATATTCTGCATTAAGCCTACATTACCACTTTCTTCTTTGACATTTTTTAGTAATTGTTCCAGGTCTTTGTTGTTTTCTGCTAGCAGTAAGGGTGTTGCATCTTAGGTTGTTAATGTTTCACCCTCCAATCTTCACTCCTCCTGCCTCTAAACCTGCTCTGCATATAATATTTTCTGCATACATGTTGAACAAACAGGGCGATAGAATGCATCTTTCCTGATTTTACTGATGGGGAATCATTCTAATTCTCTGTATTCAGTTCTGACTACAACCTCTTGTCTGAGGACAGATTATGCATCAAGACAATCAAATGAAGTGGTACACTCATTCCTCTAAGAGCATGCCATAGTTTTTCACGATCTATGCTTTGCTATAGTTAATAAAGCACATGTTGATTTTCTTCTGAAATCCACTTGTGCACTTCATTATCCATCATATGTTTGCTATGCGATTCCCTTGTGTCTCTTCCTTTCTTGAATCTAGCTCTGGGACCTCTCATTCCATATATCATATACAAAGGCTCTCCTAGAACCTATGAGACTAAAGAAAGAAGTTGGTAGCCTGAGCCTTCATAGACTTGAGCCAACTTCCTCAAATGGATATATGGTTTGAGAATTTGTAATATATGGTACGCTGCCAAACTTTGAGCATTATTTTACTTATGTGGGAAATTAGTGCAATGGTCCTGTAATTACTGCAGTCTTTTGTGTCTCTTTTTTGTGGGTAGGAATGTATATTGTGGACCACTGTTGTTGTTTTCATATTTGTTGGCACATTTTTGTTAGTACTGAACTTGATTCTGCTTCTGTGGATTATAGCAGTTCCATTGGTATGTCATCTGTTCCTGGTAATTTATTCTCCCCAGTTGCTGCTATGAATTCGCTTTCCAAAATTTCGGGTTTGTCTTCATACGTTTCTTCTTCCAATTTGTGATTCATCACTTAACCTTTTTAATATAGCTCTTCTATGTATTGCTTCCACCTTTTTTTTCTTTCATTGTGGTTGTGTATGATCCTTTTCTGATTGTAGAGCATCCCAGCCCTTCATTTAAAGTTTTCTTCAATTTCTTAAATGTTGTGGAACAAGTATCTTGTTCTTCCTTTTTTATTTCTCTGCATTGATTGTTGTAGCAATTATCTTTATCTTTGCACATTAATCTTTGAATAGTTGTATTCATGGGTCTGATTTTATCCCTGTGACCTTTACTTTTGCTTCTTGTTTTTCCTTAACTGTTTGAAGCATTTTACCTGACATCCGTTGTTTCTTCATTTTCTCTTTGGTCACTGGTACCTTCTTTCTGCATTTCTCTTTGACTATGGGGTGAAACAGACTGACCTGAAGTGGCAGCTTCCCAGCAGCTTGGGGGCATGATGTACACATGCTACATGCCCTGACACCACCCCAAGCTGGTGTCACACTGCCCTGCTGACCATACAGCAGGTGGAGTCACAGCATTCAGGTGGTGCAGTGTTTACACACACCATGCTGCAGAAACACCATGGTGGAAAGCTGGCTTTTTGCCACTTCTTTTTGAGCCAGAAAATAGCCAGAGTGGGGCCACATCATGCTGCAGCCCCAATCTAAAACTCAAAGGAGAGGTGTCACGCTGCTTCTTTGGGGTGGTCTGTCTCACCCTACGTCTCTGACTTCTATTCATAGTTCTGCTGGTTTTGGTCCACTAGGCTTAATAGTACAAATCTATTTCTCACACTTTCTTCAAAGTCTGTTAGGATGTTTATTGGAACATATTTTTGCATGATAAATGATTTGGTATTCTTCATCAGCTTTATTCTTATTTTAGATATAAGTAGTTCATGGTTTCAGAATGAACCTTATTCAAAGTGAAAAGGGCCTCTTCTGCAGCTACTGTCCACCTCCTTTTGAACTGCAAATGGAAACACCCCTTTAGGATTTTCTCACCCGCTAAACCAAACCAGTACTAATACAGGTTACAGTGGTATGATAAAAAATAAATATTTTTTGCCTTATATGCAAGTATTGACATTTAATCTGAACAAATGAGCAGAGAAAACCGGCTAGTCTCACACCTGTCATCATTATTCCCATCAAGAGGAGCTTCCTAGCTTCTGGAAAGCTATTCAGTTTTCTATGAAAGCTGTGCAGTTTTCCATCAGGGCGGGGGAAGTGTTCCCAAGTGTCCAGGGTGACACTATGTCATAACCGCAAAGAAGCACAAGGCACTACAAAATGTAGGACATTCAATAAAATTGTAGGATGTTACAAAATAAAAGCTAACAACACTAGTATAAATGTAAATTCATGCTTCTTAGTCATGTTCAAAATGAAGGACATTTTGGAATTCCTCCTGGAGAGAAGGCTGAAATGTAGGATGTCCTTGAAAAGGAGGAGATTTGGCCACCCTGCAAATGTTTCAAAACTATGGGATGACTGCTTCACTGTTCTTGACATCTGCCAAGCCTTGAATCAAGATTTACCATTCCTGCTCACAAGCTACTCAGTTGCTCCTTTAAGGAGAGTGTAATAAATGGCAGGCAGTTTACCCAATCTGACAAGGTGACAATCTGGATCTGACAACCAGCAATCCATACAAACTCTGTCTTACTAGGATTCAGCTTCAGTTTTTCACTCCTTATTATAGGATCCAGGCACTGCTTCAGCACTTTCACAGTCCCAGCTGACTTCAATGACAAGGATAAGAAGAGCTGAATGTAATCAGAATATTGATGGCACCCAATGCAAAAACTCTGAATGACCTCCCTAATGGTTTCATATAGATGTTGAACAGTGTAGGAAACAAGATAACTCTGACACTCAACAACACAATGGTCATGGAACTGAATGGGAGTACCCCAGTGCCTCCTGTAATAGTGTCTCCTATTCTGATCTATCAGAACTGACCTAGAAATATACCATGATTAATTATACCAAAAACTGTTGAGAGATTGAGAGTATCAACAGGGTAGCACTTTCTGTCTTTCCAATAGAGTAGGTCATCATTCAGGGCAACCAAGGATGTCTCAGTACTGTATTTTGTTTCAACCTGAAACTAGACTGAAATAGGTCCAGATAATCTGCTTCCTTCAAGAATGCCAAGCAAGCACACATTCAAGCACTTTGCCCAAATATGGAGTGTTGGTAGTAGCTCTCACATGGCTCTGAGTCCAGGGAGATTGTCTTCAGAAGAAAGCACACTACAGTCTCCTTCAAAGCAGCAGGCATCCTCCCCACATCCTAATACAGTGAAAAATTGACCACCTCATGGAGCCACCTGATCAGTTCATGTCTGCTAGATCTTAACAGCCAAGTTAGGTAAGGATTGAGACTTTGGCCTCAATTCAATAAGCCTTTAGCATAAGCATAAGAAACTACATACAGACATGCATTGTCATAGCTCTGTTCAATCCCCATTCACAATAGCAACATAAGGCAACACAATTGGAGATATTGGAGTTACACTTTGGTCAAACCACAATGTGTTGCACTGTGTGCATCTGTCTGTGAATGGCACATTGGGCTGGCTATGATCATTGTGCAATATCATGGGTTGCAAAATAACATCTCTGGTTGTGCAACAGTGCTTCCATATGACCTCCTGAATATGTCTGTTGTGCACTATCATGCTCTGCAGTCTTTTGCTTCTACCATTGCTTGCTGAATTTTCCCAATGGCAAATTTGTTACACTACATGTGCAGCATGTATTTCTTGTGCCTATGTCATGTCTTTAACTGAGGCCTACATGTAGTGGGATGGACTGATTAAAACACCCTACAATTCATTAATATTTGCTCTAGATCTACAGTGAGTATAATCAATGAGTTAGGATTTAACACAGATCATTCAGACTGCAACTCATTATTTATGAATTTAATTCCCAAAAGCTGCACCCAGTATGGCCAATGGTTGAGGGTTATAGTCCAACATCATCCAGAGAGGAATTATAGTCCAGCATCTTCTGGCAACCCAAATTTAAAAATGATTGTGTTGGCTATCCTTACAAAAAGCTATGAGTGGCTAAAAAGTAAATGAGAATAAAAGTTGTATTTTATGGATATACTTCCTTTTACATTTTAAGATTCTTTTTTCCATATAAAGTACTTTATTCTGCCATTATTTTGTGAAGAAAAGCAGTCTCCAGGCAAGTTGCAAAAAAAAAATGTAATGTAGCTACTGTAAATTAAGGGTTAGGGTTAGGGTTATGAAAGTGAGTGACAACCTGAGTGATAGATACATGCCTTTCTGCTCTCCAAGCCACTCATTGCCATATTCTATCACAATCTCATCTGTATCCAATTATTTATACCTGGAATTTTCCTGGCTTGCTTCTGTTGTACCATGGACTCTTCTGTGGCTTAGTCTTTCTCCCACTAACATATCTCATTTATCCTCAATTCATTCAACAAAATACATTCAACAATTATCAAGAACATTTTTTGAATCCCTACATCTTTCGAATCCACACACTCCCACTCCCCTGTCAAGAAATACATTTGACAAATTACTCTAATTTGCCCTTGTGAACTCTAGAATCCAGAATCTTCAACACTTCAAAAAGTTGATCTCCATCAATCATGATAGGTGGTGACAATAGATTTACCTGTTGGACTCAGCAAACAGAAATGAAACACAGGGTGAAAGTGTCTATACATTTTATGATAACACCTGTTCAGCCATCACTTCATTGACAATAAATGGACCTCCATATTTTGATGCCTTTTGCTTTTCATATAATAAAGAACAGTGGGTTTTTTGTTTTTTGTTTTTTGGTGTTTTAACTGTATTGTGAATATGAAGAGTCTTTTGTTCCACATTTGTCTCAGGATTTCTTTCTTTTTATATTGACTTTCAGAGAAGAAGAGAAACAAAAATTCATGAAGATCTTTGTAAGAGGAAGGGGGCAAAAAAGAGATGCTGATCAGTGGCAGATTAATGGAAACAGGAAACAGCAGATACTGAGAAGTGGTAAATGTTGAAATGTGCATCTCTGAAATATTTCTTACTAAGTATAACAATTATTATTGTATCTTTAAGCATCTGTAAGCTTTTTATTTTTAGCTTTTTAGTGGGAATATAATGTCATTGCACTTTCTTGCTAACTTTCCTATCTCTATCTTTGCACAAATGCTGGAACAAATGTTCACACAATTCAATGGCACACAGGAAGATAACATGATCCTGATGAACACCCACATACATATCTTGCAAGACTGCAAGTCTAATTCAGCTACTAAAACCAAAACCTGCCCAATATCTTTCTTGTACCATTCTCATTATAAGAACATTTGTTCCTCTATTGTCTACAGCTAACCCTGCCAGTGTGTATCTAGATTTCACATTGTCTTACATTGATACAGAATGGCGTACTGACATTTTTAGGTCTATATAGACCAAATTCTCACAGGCAAGCTGTGAAAGCTGAGAATGAAGAATCAGAAAGAATCAGAAAAACAGAGTTGGCCATGCAGGCACACACACACACACACACACACACACACACGTTCTCCAAAAGAACACATGAACATCCTTAACAGAAATTATTGGCTTGTGCTTGGTCCCATGAACTGAATGTAATTTTAAAAAACCCTTTCAGATAGTGATATATGAAGAACTCGAGAAATTTGTTAATCTGTTGACATTTTTATACACTTTTCAGTTGGTTAAAAACAACAACAGCCCTCTGCTGCTTCTCTAGTGCCTTTTCTGCTAACTTCTTCTCATTGTGTAAGGGAGGGAGTTATGAGGCTTTGGGTCAAAAGTAAAATCTGCCCCTCCTCACCCTGATAATTGCATTTTATTGATTGAAATTAGGTGTTCCTCTTCTACCAAAGCCTTTAATATGATGAATACTTAAAATGCCAGATTTGTGACTCATTAAAATGAATTTCATGTTTTTGTTTGCTGTTCCTCCCCCCCCCCCCCCGCCCCATTTTTGGCTAGAGCAATACCTCTCTAGATTTTAAAACAGCTTTGCATTGGATAATTTAACAACAATTATTTTCATAGCATGAATGAAACTTAAATGCAATCCAGGCACATTCAGGCAAGTTTAAAGTGCTGCATAATTCACCATAAAAGGTAGGCATACACTTCCCTGTTCTTAAGACTACAAAGTGCTTCCATTTGGCTGAGTCATGACCCATTGTGGGGACAATGGAGATTCCATGAAAAAGGGCACAGTGCAACAAGCTGGTCATAATGTTTCCCCATCTTCAATAGGAATAAATAATGGAAGTCTGCTTTGACGACTTCAGGTCTGGATTGGGAGTGAAGAGACACAGTGTTTTGATGGTTCGTCTACTGTGAGTTCCATGACTCAGTTCAGTGTTTCAGACTTTGCTGAGCTTGCCTGCTCCTCAGTCTTTGCAAAGACAGTAGAATTGGGCTAGCAAAACAGAGCCACGATGGACCCCTCTGGGTCAAGAAGAGCTAAGAAGAGATGTTGAGAAACAATTACCACCATTGCTGCCCTCAGTGCAGCAGCAAGAAGGGAAGGGATGTTTGACCTCACTTCAATATTTCTGTTGCCAGACATCTTCTTAAGATAAGAGAGAAAGGAGGAATTCTTTCCTAAATTATATTTGATATCAAAAATATATTGTAAAGACATATATCGAGGGCAATGAGTACTTATATTTCTATATAAAAAGCCATAAATGACAACAAAATATAGTGGAGAAAGTCTGCTTTCTTTCCCTTTTGCTTTTTGTTGCCTCCTGTGGATATTGTACTCTTGAAGAGAAGAATGTGAGAAAGTTACAGTTTTTCAAAAGCTGTGTGAAGTTGTTTTGAAATAAGATATGTCTACACAAGAAAAACCATTATTAATGGTTATACAATTGATCTTGTGAGTTGGAACCATAGATTTGAAAATGCAACACCTTTATGCAGTTATAAAATATGTATATGAGATTTATAAAACTTACAAAATTTATGGGAAGTTAAAAATGACTATATTGAAGTATAAAGAACAATTTGAAGGAGAAAGTATTACCTATATTGAGGACAGGTATGGAAGTTACTGAGAAATTGAGCGGCTGAGCAAAACTGGATTTGATTTTTGCACTAAGGTAGGATCATTGCACAGAAGATGCATGAGAATTCACCCCAGATAATAAGAAAACTGAAATAGAGCCTTTACAGACTGCCAGAAATAATGCAACTTGAGTCCACTTTAACTGCCCTGGCTCAGTGCTAGGGAATTATGGGAATTGTAGTTTTTTTCTAAGACATTGAGCCTTCTCTATCAGAAACTCTGGTGCCACAATAAACTACGGTTCCCATGATTCCCTAACACAGCCAGGGCAGTTAAAGTGGAATCAAGTTGCATTATTTCTGGCAGTCTGTAAAGTCCCATAGTTAAAGAGTTCCCATACCTTGGCTCAAATATAGAGCAGAACGGAGACTGCAGTCAAGAAATCAGAAGGAAACTAAGAGCTGATGCAGACAGCCCATAAGGGGTGGCTCTGGGCTGCCCCTGGGAGCAGTGGATCGGGGCCACAGAAATGACATGCTGCAGCCCCAATCCTATTTTTTGCCACCCCCAAAAGAGTGGGCAAATGCTGCTCCTTTTTGGATGGCAAAAAGCCATCCTTTGAGCCACTGCCATGGCTCTTTTGTGCCCTTTTGGTGCAGCATGTATGCAAGGGCCCTGATGCTGTGCGCCATGCAGTTGGGCACATGGTGTCAAGGCAGAGTTGGGACTGCCAGCATGTGGTCGCCCCACCCCAACTCCACCCCCAGGCCAGCCTAAAGTGCCAGTCTGCATTCCCCTTAAGGTCTAAAACACACAGCAGAAATAATCCAGTTTAAGACTGATTTAACTGCCCTGTATCTGTGCTAGGAATCCTGGAAATTGTAGTTTTTTGTGGCACCAGAGCTTTGACATAGAAGGCTAAGTATCTCAGAAAACTACAGAGGACTTCCAGTATGATGGTGACCGGGGAAGACCCAGTTGCAAGAAGCTAGAAACTGTGACTTCAACAGCAGTGGTGCCTGTTGGAATGGGACTGAAAACTTCCCATCCCTTAGATCTCCGTTACAAGAGATAAGTAGAGGGGCTATGAGGGGGGGGTCCTATCCGTTGCGTCAGGGCTGGAACAAGGGGTTCCTTTGTTTGGAAGCCCAACATGGAGGACTCGAAGAGAGCCTGTGCCAACCACTTATTGTAATCACCTTTGGGTGAAATAGATCACCCATACTTAAAATTAAAAGCTAATGAAATAAGAATAATGGAAAAGTAACATAAACCTCACTTACTAGCCCGTGGAAAATAACCCTTGAGAATTGAGAATTGAGCTTGGAGGACTCCCAGATGGGAAACCAACCCAGCTGGGCCTACTAACCCGGCATGATAAATGGAAGGAGTTAAAGACATAGGCACCAAGGATATATGTCGTAAAGCTGCTAAGCCGTAAAATAGCAGAGATAAATTGGAGAGTTGTGAGAGCTATGAAGGGGCAGTTGGAAGGAGGAGTGAGACGGAGACGGAATGAAGAAGAGATAGAAACAGAGGGGCGGAGAGATAGAGTGACAGAAAATTTGAGACAGAGCGACAGAGACAGAGAGATGGTGTGATGGTGGGTTGGTGAGGAAGAGATGGAGAGAGGGGGAGATGGAGTGACAGGATGAGCGGCAAGTACAGAGGCAAGTAAAAGAGGCCAGCAAAGAGACTCACGGAGACAGAGAAGTGGATAAAGAAAGAGAGAAAGTGGAGGTCAAAACAAAGATAGAGACAGAGAACTGAGAAAAAGTTTGGAGGACTCCCAGATGGGAAACAAACCGACCTGACTTATAGAGATAACACAAGTCACAAATAAAGGAGAAAAGGGGAACAGAAAAGAAAGGAAAGGAGACTGAGTAGTGAAAAAAAAAACTTGCACTTTCGCTGTGGAAATGTAGAAGAAAAGGAGGTTCTTGTTTAAACTGTGGATGAAAACAAGGAACAAAAGAAGAACTAAAGAGAAAGTAAGAGAAGACTTCAAAAATAAAAATAATATAAAACAATATTGTTATTAATATATTAAAAATATAGATATTAAGAATATTAATAATAATATAATAGTTTGACAGAAGTGAATAGGATTAACTGAACTGGATTATTTGAATGTGTTACAAAGATTGTTAAAGGAATCTAACATATTCTTTAAATGCTTTTCTGCTCTCTTTCTTATTGCATATTTATCTCTTTTGGAATAAATAGATGTGAAATATAGTAATAATATTGGAGACTGGGAATGGTGAGAGATCAATTATAGAACTTGATGTATCTAGTTCGGAAAAGAGAAAGTATATTGTAGCTTTAGGACAATAATAATTTTTTGGACTAGCTTGTACAACTTTTTATATTACGTAGTAAAAAAGCAATTGATATAAATATATTGAGGCCAGTTTGGATTAAAGATACACAAATCAGTTTAGAAAACTATATATTTATTGTTATGTTTATTATATAAAAAAACTTTTATTTGAACTAGCTATTATCAATATATAGAAAAATTGTGGGAATAAGAGAGATATGGAATGGAAAGATCTGGATAGCAGGGAGGCACCGGAGGACACTTGGAGGACGCAGGGCCTTGGCTGGTAACATCTCTCCCCCCCTCCCAACGGGGCTTGAGCGGCTGCACCTGGGGCCATGCCTGCAGAGGACTCGGGTTGGGGATAAAACCCCCACCCAGGCACCATCTCCTCAGCATGGAGGCGCCGGAGGACACTTGGAGGACGCAGGGCCTTGGCTGGTAACATCTTTCCCCCCTCCCAACGGGGCTTGAGCGGCTGCACCTGGGGCCATGCCTGCAGAGGACTCGGGTTGGGGATAAAACCCCCACCCAGGCACCATCTCCTCAGCAGGGAGGCACCGGAGGACACTTGGAGGATGCAGGGCCTTGGCTGGTAACATCTTTCCCCCCTCCCAACGGGGCTTGAGCGGCTGCACCTGGGGCCATGCCTGCAGAGGACTCGGGTTGGGGATAAAACCCCCACCCAGGCACCATCTCCTCAGCAGGGAGGCACCGGAGGACACTTGGAGGATGCAGGGCCTTGGCTGGTAACATCTTTCCCCCCTCCCAACGGGGCTTGAGCGGCTGCACCTGGGGCCATGCCTGCAGAGGACTCGGGTTGGGGATAAAACCCCCACCCAGGCACCATCTCCTCAGCAGCGAGGCGCCGGAGGACACTTGTCAACATTTTCCCCAGCAATAATGCAATTGCATCTTATATTGCGCATTGTATTTTTATAGTGCATATTGTATATTTTAATAATTGTTTTTCAATTTGTTTGCTGATTTGTTTTGGGGGTGGGGCTGATTTGTTTTGGGGAAGGGACGGGATTTTAATGTTGTTATTTGTTTGATGTTCGGGGAGGAGGGAATGATATTGTTTAATCTGTTGTAATTTATTATTGTTGTTCACCGCCTAGATTGGCTTGCCAGAGGGGCGGTATATAAATAAATCATATTATTATTATTATTATTATTATTATTATTATTATATATAAAGATATAGAGAGAGATAAGTAGCATGCATAAATTATAAGAAGCTTAATATACTGCATTTGCCTGAGTAGGATGCCGGGTTCAGTTTGATTTGTATAAAAAGCCGGATTTATAAGGTCAGGTTTTTGTTTTGATGGTGATATAGTGTCCTCTTCTGGCCAGTTAATAAATTACATAAAGCTGGAACTTTAATATTGTATTAAACACAAATAAAAATTTACCAAAACAGGTAGAAAAAGAAGAAAAAATGGCTACAATAAAAAAATATTACAAACATCTTCTCAAAGAAGGGGCTCGATAGAAGAAACAGTAAAAGTAACAGGTCCCATAGTGATGCACTTAGACGAGATGAGAAGATTGAGACAGGAAGTGAAAAAAAACAGGCTGGAAATGAAAGAAGATCTTAAAGAATCAAATCAGGAAATAAGGGAGGAAATTAAGAGGCCAGATCAGAGATTAGAAAAGATATAAAAAAAGAACTGGACAATATTGGTAGAAGGATGGAAAAAATGACTATAGATATAAATAAAACTCAAAAAGAGGTAGAAAAGATAAAAGATAGAACAAAAGTAATGGAACAATCCCTAAAGGAGACAACAACAACAACAACAACAAAAAAGAACAACGACAACTATGGGAATTGACCGATGAACTTAGACATAGGGAAAAATCTATTAAGATCAGAGGACTTACAGAAAAACAGAATGAAGATTTGGCTGGCAGAGTATTACCATATCTAGCAAGATAGATTGGATTCTCGGAAGAGGAAATGGAATGAGAAACAGACAAAATCTTCAGAGTGAATTTGACGCAAGCAAAAGAAAAAAGGTCCCACGAGATGTGACGATTTCTTTTGTAATGTCCAGAATTAGAGAACTGATTATTAAAAAGAGCTATGACACAAGACTATTAATTGAAGACTCAGAAGTAAAAATCTTCAAGGATATCCATCCACAGATAATGTTGGAGAGGAATAAATACAAAAGTCGTACATATCTACTAAAAGTGATGGATATAAACTTTAAATGGGATAGGATAGAGGGACTCTCCTTCTCATATAAACAAAAAAGATATAAAATAGATAATGTGGACAAAGCAAGAGAAATGGAACAGAGATTAAAGGTAGATAGTAAGAAAAAAGAAGAAGAAAGATAGGAAAAATCCACAATAAGAGAATGGAGATCGAGAAGATACAAAGAAAATCTGAAAAAAAGGAGAGAAGACAAATAAAAGGAAAGGGAAGGAGAAGGAAAACCAGAAGAAGAGACACCAATTGGGGAAGAAGAAGAAAAAAAATGCAGAAACAAGATCAAAGGAAAATAGTGAAGAAGAAGAAGAGGAAGAAGAAGAAGAAGAAGAAGAAGGATCAGAAATTTGAAAAAGGAAGAAAAGAATACTTTGAAAACTCTTTTCATTGATAGTAAATTAATTAATAAATAAAAAGGGGAGGAAGGGGTGGACCAAAAAAAGTCAAACAAATCCAAATTAAATCAAACCAAACCAAACTAGATTAAATTAAAATGAAGTTAAGCAAATTAAAGTAAACAAAACTAAACAAAAAAGAACATTTACATAGATAGAGAGAAATTTAAGAAGATTGAGAAATGGGAATCAAAATAACATCTTGGAATGTTAAAGGAATAAACTCTAGATACAAAAGAAGCATTATGTTTCATAGATTAGAGAAATTAAATAATTATATAACATGCATTCAAGTAACGAAGAAAAACAAAGAAACGAGATATATAAGAAATGGAAAATTAGGTTGCTCATACATTGCCACTAATAAAAAAAGGAATCGCCATGTATGTGAAAAAGAAATAAATGTCTAAAGAAATATTTAGGGATGAAGAGGGCACATATATAGGTGTGGAAATAAAACTAGAAAATATGACAATCTTGGCAATGGGAATATACACACCATTAGACAGTAGAGAGAAATACTTTGATAGAATACATACAGAATTTAAAAAAATGGAATAAGAATATATTATAATGTTGGGAGAATTTAATGTGGTGCTAGAACCAAAATCAGATAGAATTTCCTTGGAAGGAAAAAGGATAAACAAAAACCAAGGGAAATTGCCCAAAACATTCTTTGAAATGATCAAGGATTACAAAATCCAAGATGTTTGGAGAAACAAAGACAAAAGTGCAAGATGATTTACTTTTCATTCACAGGGACACAATTCATTATCAAGAATCGATTTATTTTTGGTGACTAAATCCTTGTTAATAAAGATAAAGTCAATGGAAATACTCATGAAATGCATATCGGACCACAACCCAATAATGATGGAGTTACTGGATGGGAAGAAAAATTTACTATGGAGGATACAAGAAGAGACATTTAAAGAAAAGAAAAATCTTGACAAATTAAAAGAAACATTGAAACACTACTTCAAAGAAAACAAAATGGAAGGTATGCCCTTGAAAATTATTTGGACGTTAGTAAGGCAGTAATCAGAGGGACAATCTCCAAATTACAATATGAAAACAAAAAGAAAGAAAAAGAGAAAGAAGAGAAAATAAGAGATTTTTAAAAAAAAAAAAAAAAAGGAAGAGGAACGGAAAAGAAGTGGAGACAAAAATTTAAAATGTGAGATCGATAATCTACAACAACAATTAAAAATAGCGATCAAAGAAATAGAAAAAAAATAAAATTAACATGGCAAATATATTTTGAAACTGGTAATAAAGAGGGAAAATGGTTAGCTAATAGGCTAAGGAAAAGAAAAGATAAAAAAGATAATAAGAAATAAAACATGAAGGGAAATCATTTACGGACAAAGAAAACATCAAGAGATTATTTAAGGAATATTATGAAAACATTTATAAAGAAGACACCATAAAAGAAAATGGTGCAAAGAAAATTCGACTATGCCTAGACAAGCAAAAAATAAACTTACTAAATGAAGATCAAGATAAAATCTTGAATAGACCTATAACCAGGAAAGAAATCATTGAGGAGACAGGAAAGATGAAACCAGGGAAAGTCCCAGGCCCTGATGGGCTAACAGCAATATATTATAAGAAAATGACAGAAGAAATAATTGAACCGCTAAGAGAAACAATAAATACAATTCATGAAGAAGGCATGCCAGATTCTTCGAAAGATGTGTACATTTGTATAATACCCAAAGAAAATAAAGAAAGAACAAGCATCAAAAACTATAGACCAATCTCATTAACCAATACGGATTACAAAATATTTGCGGCTATTATAGCAACAAGGTTGAAAAAGATACTAAATTTGATAATACATGAAGATCAAAATGGATTCCTACCTGGGAGACAAGTAAAAAACAATTTGAGAATGGTATTGAACATGTTAGAATGTTTCGAACATCATAATGAAAGAAAATTTGCAATGATTATGTTAGACATGGAAAAGGCCTTTGATAGACTAAAATGGGATTTCATGCAAGAATTAATCAAGAGAATGGAAATGGGAACAAAGTTTATACAGTGGATAAATACAATATACAAAAATCAAAGGGCCCAAACCATAGTAAATAATGAAAGAACTGAAAGAATTAAGATGCAAAGAGGGACTAGACAGGGATGTCCCCTGTCACCTCTATTGTTCATCACAATTCTGAAAATTTTAAATAATCAAATCATTGAATACCCCAAGATAAAAGGTGTAAAAGTGAAAAAACATATTTTTAAACTACAGGCCTTTGCTGATGATATCATTTGTTTTTTAGAGGATCCCAGGGAAAGTATAGAAAGATTATTAACAGTAATACAAGAATTTGGAAGTCTAGCTGGTTTTCGATTGAATAAAGACAAAATGTCAATACTGACAAAGAATATGAATTTGAAAGAAGAAGAAGAATTAAAGGAAATAATGGGATTTAAAATAGAAAAGAATGTGAAATATTGTATATCTAACAAAAAGAAGCCTAAATTTGTTTCAAAATAGCTATCAGAAAACATGGGACGACATAAAAAAATCCTTGAAAAATGGAAAAAACTAAAGTTAGCATTTTTGGGTTGGATCTCAGTGCTAAAAATGAATGTATTGCCTAGATTCATATATCTCTTCCAAAATCTTCCCATTATCACAAAGTAAAAATATCTAGATGACTGGCAAAAAGAATTAGTAAAATTTATATGGAGTGGGGAAAAATTCTTCCGTCCACTGTATTAAATGGAGATTACTAACATAAGAGAAAAACAAAGGAGGATGTGGATTGCCAAACTTGAAACTATATTATTACGCATCATGTTTACAGTGGACGGAAGAATGGATAAAACTTAAAAATGATAAATTATTAGAATTGGAGAAAATCAAATTCAGATATGGCTATCATGCTTTTCTCGGGTACGAAAAACTAAAAGACAACAAGGATTTTTCCCATCACATTATAATAATAAATAATAATATTTTTTTATTTATAAGCTGCCCCTCTGCTTGGCAATCAGGGCAGCGAGCAACATATTAAAACAAGGAACAGTTAAAATATGCCCAGATCCCATGCCCTAACCCTCCCACCCCTTAAAAAAAGAATTAAATTATGAAGAAATTAAAACCATACATTAAAACACAATACAATATAGCCCCTTGGCTGATCTGTATATAGTAGGACAGGGTGAGAGGTGTATAGTAAAACTCTGCCATTGCCAGGGATGTTATTCTGGGAAGGCCTGCCGGAAGAGATCCATCTTTACTGCCTTTTTAAAGGCAGCAAGAGTGGAGAGATGACGGATCTCGTCTGGCAGACCATTCCATAGCCTGGGAGCAGTCGCAGAAAAAGCCCTCTGGGAGGTCTGCGCCAACCTAGTCTTCATGGGTTGGAGCAGGTTCCTCCCAGAGGACTGAAGGGTGCGGGGGGGGGGGTTCTTACGGGGAGAGGCAGTCCCTGAGATAAGATGGACCCAAGCCATGTAGGGCTTTAAAGGTTAAAAACAACACCTTGTACTGTGCCCGGAAACTAATTGGCAGCCAGTGGAGGGATTTAAGCACCGGTGTTAAGTGCTCCCTCCTGGATGTTCTGGTAATTAACCTGGCTACCATATTTTGAACTAATTGCGGTGTCATGCCCTGCCTGGAGGACGACTCAGAGGACTCAGGGGATGAGCTGGAGCCCCTGGGACCTGAACCTGTAAGGGAGGAGCCAGGCCCACTGGGACTTGAACCTACAGTGGTAGAGCCAGAGGCTAGCCCTAGCTCTGCTGGAGCAGAGGCTGTGGGTCCTCCAGAGGTTCAGCAGTCAGGTTTGCCTGATGCTATAGACAGGGAGGAGGATCTGGGCAGTGTGCCTACCTTTAAGGAGCGTCGATCAGAAAGAGAGGGCTTGCGAAGATCACGGAGGCTTCAGCAGAAGCGTGTTAGTAATCAGACACAGCTGAAGGTCGGCTCCTTGCCTTCTTAAGAACCTGGAGCATGAGTGGTGCTTTGCCAGTGGATATCTGACTCTTCTATGGGAAAGACTTCGTCTCTGGCTCCGTGTCTCCTCGATCACCTTGACTATCCGGAAACCTTGACCTTGGACTGTTTATCGATCTGCCTCTCTGATACCTCAAACCTCGGACTGTCTGACAATTCTCTTGGTAAACCCTTTGGTAAAGTTACTGTGTAGCAACACGGACTCGCTGGGCTGGGGATTGTGTTTGTGTGAAGCCAGCTGTCTTATCAGCCCTTTGGCTGCTTTCCCGGACAGAATATCCACTGGCCTTGTAATTAGGCTGATAACAGCATCATGGCAAATGAACAAGCCATGGCCGAGTTGATGCAGATGAATTTGCAGCTTTCTGCTCAGGTGCAACAACTGACTCAGACTGTGGCTGCTCTTCAGGGCCAAGGTAACGCCTCTGCTCCTGAACGCAGAAGGAAATGTTTTGCTTCCCTTCCTGATAAATTTCAGGGAGACGCTACAATGCTGGACAGTTTTCTTGCTAATTGCAAATTACACTTTAAGCTCCGGAGGGAAGATTTTCCTGATGATTCCCACAAGGTGGCATTTATAATTAGTTTGCTTTCTGGGCCTGCCAGCAAATGGGCTACCCCTTACTTGAACCAGGACAGCCCCCTCCTCAATAGTCTGCAAGACTTTATTGCAGAAATGCAAGCCACCTGGGGGAATCCTGTAAAAGCTGAGTCTGCAGAACGTCAGATCCAAGCTCTTCGCCAAGGGACAGGAACTGTAGCTGAGTACTCCACAAACTTCCGCTTGCTTGCCCAAGACTTGACGTGGAATGATAGTGCTTTGCAGGCTCAGTTTCGGGCAGGGCTCTCGGACGCAGTGCTAGATGAATTGGCACGCTCTGAGCCCCCTGATTCTCTGGGCTCATTGATTGCACAAGCTACCAGACTGGACTGCCGCCTCTCTGCTCGTAGACAAGCTCGTCAGAGGGCCCTTCCACCACCGCCGCGTCCTGCTCGTCCAGCTCCTGCAGCTTCACCTGTGGCTGTTCCCTCTCAGCTGACGGAGGAACCCATGCAGCTGGGAGGAGCGCGACCACGGCTCACTGCTACAGAGAAAGAGCGCAGGAGGAGGGAGGGCCTTTGCCTATACTGTGGTCTCCCTGGACATTTTGCTCGGGACTGCCCTGCTAAGGTACGCCGGCCCACCTTGCAGGGAAACGGACCCTCCCAGGTGTAGACCGGGTTCACCACCTGGGATTGTCCCTTGAACCCACTTCATCTACGTCGGTTCCCAGGAAGGACCCTTTGCTCGTGGCGGCCAACCTGAGGCTCCCCTCCATGGAGCTCCTTCCTGTGGGAGCCATGATCGACTCAGGAGCTTCCAGCTGTTTTATGGATCTGAGTTTTGCCCAACGTCATCACATTCCGCTGGAGGCTCTGGCTGAGCCCCGGCCGGTGGAGACTATCGATGGACGGCTCCTCCGGTCTGGTCCTGTGACGCACCAGACTCCCGTGCTCCACCTGGAAATCCAGGGCCATGTGGAGCAGATCCGGTTTTTGCTGGCCGCTGTCCCGCACTTCCCTTTGGTTTTGGGCATGTCGTGGCTCTCTCAGCACGACCCCCATATTTCATGGTCTCGGAGGGAACTTCTGTTTGGCTCGGAGTATTGTCAGGAGTACTGCTGGCCGGACCGGATCTCGGCGGGCGTGGCTGCGGAGGCCCAGGAGGGGTCAGCGGTGTTGCCTGCGAAATACCAGGACTATGCCGATGTTTTTGATAAGAAGGAGGCGGATCGGCTCCCTCCACATCGGCCCTATGACTGCGCCATCGACCTGGTGCCGGGGGCCCCTATTCCAGCGGGGCGACTCTACTCCCTCTCGGAGCCGGAGCTGGCGGCTCTGAGGGACTTTCTGGAGAAGAATCTTCAGAGAGGGTTCATCCGTCCCTCCAAGTCTCCGGCTGGGGCCCCTGTACTGTTCGTGCGCAAGAAATGCGGAGAGTTGCGTCTCTGCAATGACTACCGGGCCCTCAACAAGATCACCATTCGGAACCGATACCCTCTGCCTTTGATTCCAGAGCTACTGGAGCGGTTGCGCCATGCCAAGGTGTTTACCAAGTTGGACCTCCGTGGGGCATATAATTTGGTGCGGATCCGGGCTGGAGACGAATGGAAAACAGCTTTTCAGACCCGGTATGGGCATTACGAGTACACCGTGATGCCCTTTGGACTATGTAATGCTCCGGCTGTTTTTCAACATTTTGTGAACGATGTTTTCCGGGACTATTTGGACCATTTTGTTATAATTTACTTGGATGACTTTTTGATTTACTCCCCGAACCAGGCCGCCCATGATGCCCACGTCCGTGCTGTTCTCCAGAGGCTTCGGGAGCACAGGCTTTACGCGAAATTGGAGAAGTGCGCTTTTGACCTCCGCGAGGTGGACTTCCTGGGCTACCATGTCTCAGCTCAAGGTGTAGCCATGGACATGTCCAAGGTGGAGTCAGTGCTATCGTGGCAACCTCCTCGCAACAGGAAGGATGTCCAGAGGTTCCTAGGGTTTGCGAACTTCTATCGGAAGTTCATCAAGGACTACGCCACCCTAGTGAGCCCTATCTCCCAACTGTTGCGAGGGAAGTCTCGGTTCGAGTGGACTGCTGCTGCGCAGAAGTCTTTCGAGGTACTGAAGGTGAGGTTTACATCAGCCCCAATCTTGCAACACCCTGACCCACGCACGCCCTTTGTCCTGGAAGCAGATGCGTCGGATGTGGCCATAGGGGCTGTGTTGCTCCAGCCCACGGGGCCCAAGGCGCATCTGTTGCCGTGCGCCTTTTACTCCCGACAGCTCACCACCCCGGAGCTTAACTACACCATCTGGGAGAGAGAGCTGCTAGCAATCAAGGCAGCCTTTGAGACCTGGCGGCATTTGCTGGAGGGAGCAGCTCACCCAGTCCGGGTGCACACAGATCATCGGAACTTGGAGCACCTACAAACGGTAAGGAAGCTCTCTCAGAGGCAGCAGCGATGGTCATCCTTCTTTGCCCGCTTCAACTTCCAGCTTCACTATGTGCCTCGAGCCCGGAACCGACAGGCCGACGCTCTCTCCCGGAAGCCTGAGTATGACACGGACCCAGAGGGGGGGACTCTGTCCACCATTCTGCGTCCGGAGAACTTTGCCGCTGCTCTGAGGGAGGATACCCTGCTGGACCAGATTCGGACACTCCAGGGCCGGGACCCATTTGTGGCACAGCATTCGGCGGAGGGGGACGCCTCTCCCTTCGCAATGCGGGATGGCCTGCTTTACCATCGGGATCGACTTTATGTGCCAGCGGGTCCTTGTCGGGAGACAGTCTTGAGGCTTTGTCATGACTCAAAATCGGCGGGACACTTTGGCTTTTGTAAAACCCTGCACCTCCTCACCCGGGAGTTTTGGTGGCCTCGGGTCCGGGCAGAGGTGGCTCAGTATGTGGCGACTTGCCCGGTGTGTCACCGGGCTAAGGACCATAGGGGACGACCTGCAGGATTGTTGTTGCCGTTGCCAACACCAGCAGGGCCTTGGCAACTGGTATCGATGGACTTTATCACGGACTTGCCCCCCTCTGCTGGTTGCACGACCATTTGGGTGGTGGTGGACCTTTTTTCGAAGATGGCCCACTTCGTACCCTGCGTTGCCCTCCCCACGGCGAAGGAGACGGCCCGGATGTTCCTTCAGCATGTCTTCCGGCTCCATGGCCTTCCCCAGGGTGTGATTTCTGACCGCGGTGCCCAGTTTACCGCCCGCTTCTGGACCAGCTTGCTCCGCCTCCTGGACATCGCGCCTCATCTGTCCTCGGCACATCACCCTGAGTCGGATGGGCAGACGGAGAGGACCAACGGGACCCTGGAGCAGTATCTCCGCTGCTATGCCAGCTATCAGCAGGACAACTGGGTTGACTTGCTTCCGCTGGCCGAGTTTGCCTACAATAACTCGGTTCATGCTTCAACCCAGCAGACCCCCTTCTTTGCTACTGGGGGCTTTCATCCTCGGGGATTCCCTGCCGTGGCTCCTGTCTCCACGGTCCCAGCAGCGGATCAGTGGCTCCAGGAACTCCAAGCAGCACAGTCCCTGTTGAAAGAACAGCTTGAGGTAGCCAAGGCGGCGTATAAACGGGGAGCGGATCGGCGGCGTCAAGAAGGTCCAGCGTTGCAGGTGGGGGATCCTGTTTGGCTCTCTACAAGACACCTTCCTCTGCAGCGGCCGGGTCGCAAGTTGGATGCTCGGTTCGTGGGGCCATACAAAATTGTGGCTCAAATTAATCCTGTGGCTTTTCGGCTCCAACTTCCCCGGTCATGGCGGATTCACCCAGTCTTTCATCGCTCCTTGCTACTACCAGCCTCGGGGGTTCGGCCGGATGCGGGTTCAACTCCTCCGCCCAATCCAGTCCTGGTGGATGGAGAAGAGGAGTTCGAGGTGGCTCAAATTTTGGACTCCCGTCGATATCGGGGTCGCCTCCAGTATCTTATTGACTGGGTTGGTTATGGGCCGGAGGAGCGCTCCTGGGAAGATGCTGTAGATGTTCATGCCCCCCGTCTGGTTCAAGCCTTCCATCGTCGCTTCCCTGACCGGCCTCGTCCTCCTCAGGAGGAGAGGGAGATTGATGGGAGGGGGAGTAATGTCATGCCCTGCCTGGAGGACGACTCAGAGGACTCAGGGGATGAGCTGGAGCCCCTGGGACCTGAACCTGTAAGGGAGGAGCCAGGCCCACTGGGACTTGAACCTACAGTGGTAGAGCCAGAGGCTAGCCCTAGCTCTGCTGGAGCAGAGGCTGTGGGTCCTCCAGAGGTTCAGCAGTCAGGTTTGCCTGATGCTATAGACAGGGAGGAGGATCTGGGCAGTGTGCCTACCTTTAAGGAGCGTCGATCAGAAAGAGAGGGCTTGCGAAGATCACGGAGGCTTCAGCAGAAGCGTGTTAGTAATCAGACACAGCTGAAGGTCGGCTCCTTGCCTTCTTAAGAACCTGGAGCATGAGTGGTGCTTTGCCAGTGGATATCTGACTCTTCTATGGGAAAGACTTCGTCTCTGGCTCCGTGTCTCCTCGATCACCTTGACTATCCGGAAACCTTGACCTTGGACTGTTTATCGATCTGCCTCTCTGATACCTCAAACCTCGGACTGTCTGACAATTCTCTTGGTAAACCCTTTGGTAAAGTTACTGTGTAGCAACACGGACTCGCTGGGCTGGGGATTGTGTTTGTGTGAAGCCAGCTGTCTTATCAGCCCTTTGGCTGCTTTCCCGGACATGCGGTTTCCTGGTTAAACACAAGGGTAGCCCCATGTAGAGTGTGTTGCAGTAATCCAGATGTGAAGTTACCAGAGCAATTATAAGAAATGCTTTACTTAAAACCTGGTTAAAAATTAGAAAGCAGTTTTACAATAAAATACCGAGTTGGAACTCAAGCCAAGAGGCCTTTTTTGGAAGCTCCAGGAAAAAAAATATACCATGGCTAACATACAAAGATTTAATTGAATGGAAAGAAGGAGAAGAAAAAGAATTAAAATTGGAGAAAATCTAAAAAAGCTAACAGAGAATGATTGGTTCCTAAATAGGCAGTTAAGAGAACGGTTTAAAAAGGATAAAGAAAATAATGGACTCACAGAAGAAAAAACTATTATAGATAAAATAGAGAATGAATGTGTAAAACAAGTGATGATAAAATGGGCCCAAGATGTGGGCAAAGTAATAGAGTTAGAAACTTGGGAAAAATCTTGGAGAGACACAAATAAATTTACCCTATGTCAAGACTATAAAGAAAATTATATAAAAATGCTCCACCAATGGTATTTGACTCCGATAACATTGAATAAAACATATAGAACGGGCAAGGAGAAATGTTGGAAGTGTCAGAAAACTGCAGGAACATTCTTCCACCAGTGGTGGGAATGTAAAGAAGCTAAAAATAATTGGAAAATGATTCAAAGTAAGATCTTAAAAATACTAAAGGTTCAAATATCACTAGATCCTAGAGTTTTTCTACTAAATATAATAAAACCAAAAAAAGCAGAGCTAAAACATAAATATCATAGATTATTGTTATATATCATTTCAACGGCAAGAATCGTATATGCAAAATATTGGAAGCAAATAAAAATACCAACAGAGCAAGAATGGGAACAAAAAATGAGAGAAGTGATGGAGTCAGACATATTAACACTACTATTAAGAAACAAAACAAAAGAAGATATAGAACAGGAATGGAGATCATTTTTGAAATATTGGAAAATGAAAGATATTAAGATATAAAGTGAAAGTAGGAAAATAAAACAAGATAAGAGAAATACAGACATATTTAATATATAGAAAAAGGTGTGAATAAATACCTGGGTTAGAGAAAGAGAGAAAAAGAAGAAATATAAAATTATAGAGTACAAGGTTAATAAAAAGGGTTTAAATAAAAGTTATCACTATGCAAAGGCTAGGTTAAGGAAGTTTTTGTAAATATAAAATTATTGAAATAGTACACTTAAAAGCTTAAATGTATGTGCACAAAGATATATATGAAAATAAGCATATATATATGTGTGTGTGTGTGTGTGTGTGTGTGTGTTTTGTTTGCTTGGTTTTTAAAAAAATGTGTAATGTATGTGATATGTTTGTGTAAAGTTTGTCTGTTATTTATATGGAAATAAAATTAATACATAAATATCTCAGAAAACTACAATTCCTTAGCCAGTTAAAGTGGTCAAACTGGATTATTTCAGCAGTGTGTTTTTGAACTAAGAATGGAAAAGGCAGCTATGAAAGAAGAGACTAAAGAGCAAAGATATACTTCTGAACACTAAGGTGAGGATAGTCCAAACCACTCTATTCCCCTCACAATATACAGATGCAAGAGTTGGGCAATGCAGAAGGCTGACAGAAGGAAAATAAGAAATAAGAGCTGAGATAAAAGATTTGAAAGAAGAACTGAAAGTGGAAATACATAAAGAACTACAAGAATTTAAAGAAAGTCTACAGAAAATGACAACAGAAATAAAGGAAATTCAAAATAAAATGACAGAGATTGAGGAAAGAACAGAAGTGCTAGAAAAAATAAAGATATGAGAGAAAAATTACAACAGGAGGATTCTTATAAAGCATCTGTAGAACTGAAACTTAAAGGTAAAGCATTAAAATTAAGAGGTCTACAGGAGAGATACAATGAGGATTTAACAGCTCGAATTATCCCAGCTCTGGCACAATTTACTGGTTGGCCCACCGAACAACTTGACGTTGAGGTGGACAAGATCTACAGAATTAACTCTTGTGTGGCAATGAATAGGAATCTTCCAAGAGACATTATAAATCATTTTGTATGTGAAAGAGTTTGGGATTTAATTATTGAGACAAACTATCAAAAAAGATGCTATATTGAAGAACGGGAAATTCAGATATATAAAGAATTTCCTCAACAAATACTATGGAAAAGGAAAGATTATATGGACTTAATACATTATCTAAAACAACATAATATAAAATACAAGTGGGGCAAAATAGAAGGAGTTACCTTTTCAATAGGAAGAAGGATATTTCAAATAGATACACTAAAGAAAGCAAATGAATTTCTGGAGAAAAATAATCCAAAAGAAGAGCAGCTTCCCAAAGAAATGGAAGATATAAAAATAAAAGTAAGGAAACAGGAAGTGAAGATGAGAACAAGAGCAGAAAGAAGGAGGGAACTGTAAAGAGAGCAAAGGGAGGAACAATCAGAGGAATCAGATCTTCAGCAATCAGGAATTGATGAAACTGAAGAAGAAAAAGAAGAGGATGGGGAAGAGATACAGAAAGAGAGGGAACCAGGAGAAGACAAACAGGAAGAAGAAGAGAAAGAAAGAGAAAGATTAGGAAAAGAAATAAGAGATATAATACAAGAGGACAAGAGCAAAAAGGGGAAGGTAAAAGAGATAAAAACCATATTCAAAGGATATCAAGGATAAGAAAGGAGGGAAAATCTAACTTAAAATACTAGGTGTAATAAAAAGATCCTTAATAAATACAAGATGCCATACAAAATAATGTCTTGGAATGTAAATGATTAAAATTCAAAATTTAAACACAGGAAAAATTTCCATTACTTGAACAAGCAAAAAAATGATATAACTTGCATTCAAGAAATTCATATTAGAAACAAAGATATGAGGCTTTTGGAAAACAAAACAAAACAAAAAACTAGGTAAAGTATAGAATCAAATGAACGTTATAAGAAGAAAGGTGTAGCAACTTATGTCAAAAACTCTCAGAAAGTCAAAGAAATCTTTAAGGATAATCAAGGTCATTACTTAGCAGTAGAAATAGAAATTCATGTTGGGAAACTTTTGTTAATTAACATTTATGCCCCACAGGAAAATAAAACAAAGTTCTTTAAAGATCTAAAAAAGAAAATAAGGGAATATGATTATGAGCAAATAATAATTGTAGGAGACTGGAATGGAGTGGTTAATCCAGAAGAAGATAGATCCTTAAATAACTCTAAGAGAAAATATCAGGGGAAACTCCCATCCTCTGCATTTGAGCTTACAGAAGAACAAAGCCTAATTGATGTATGGAGAACAAAGTATACAGGAGTTAAAGACTATACTTTCTTTTCTGATCATTTTAAATCATGGTCCAGGATAGATATGGTTTTTGTATCTAAGATAAGTTATAAAGAAATCTCAAATATTGAAATCCTTCCTAGAACCCTTTCGGATCACAGTCCAATCATAGCATCAATAAGAACAAGGAAAAGAGATTACAGGTGGCATTTAAAAGAATCATTATTGGCATATGAAGAGATAGTAGATAAGATAAGACAAGAACTAAAGTGGTATTTTCGGGAAAACATTAACAAAGAAACGGCAATGAATATCATATGGGACACTAGTAAAGTGGTTGTAAGGGGCTTACTAATACTACAAAGTTACATCAAGAAATACAGGTAATTAAAAATCAATTAAATCAAATATCAATGCAAGAAATAACTAATAAAATCAAATATATAAAACATTACCATTTTGAGAATGCAAATAAAGTAGAAAGATGGCTAGTGCTCAGAGTGAAGAAAGAAAAAGAAAGAAATGTAATATTTAAACTTAGAAGTAACAGAAAAGAGTTTAATCAACAAAAAGAACTAAAACAAAAAATCCTAGAATACTATAAAGATCTATTTTCATTGCAAGAGGCATCACAAGACATTAGAGTAAGAATGAGAGAATATATAAGAGAGGGAAAAATTAACAAATTACCTGAACAATGTATAGAAGACTTAAATGCACCAATTACAATAGCAGAGATAGATCAAGCAATAATAAACTTGACAGATCATAAAGCACCGGGTCCAGACGGACTAAGTGCTAAATACTACAAAATGTACAAGAATGAATTAGCTGAAATGATTAATAAAACAATTAAAGATATAGATTATGGCAGATACCCAGAGTCATGGGGCCAGTCACTAACTACATCAATACGGAAAGAAAATAAAGACCGCAAAAATATAAGTAATTATTGATCTATCACTCTTCTAAATCTGGACTATAAAATATACGCATCTATATTAGCTGGAAGGTTAAAGAGAGCTCTGTCACATTGGCTCCATGAAGACCAAGCAGATACCTTCTGAGAAGACATATAAAAGAGAATATCAGAGTAGTTATAAACATTATAGAATATTATGAGCACTATAAGAATAACAAATTAGGAATGGTCTTCCTAGATTTAGAGAAGGTTTTTGACAATGTCAATTGGGAGTTCTTAGATATTGTTTTGGAAGAAAGTGGTATAAAAGGTAGATTTATAAATTGGATCTGGTACATATATAATAATCAGAGAACACGAATAATTGTAAATGGGGAAAGAATGGAAAGCTGTTCAATAAACAGAGGAACCAGGCAGAAATGTCCTTTATCTCCTCTTCTATAACAATGGAATGCTTAAATAGGAGAATATGGAATGACAAAGTAATTCAGACCCCCAAAATAAACAAATAAAGCTATAGTCTCTGAACTTATGCTGATGATATCATAATATTCTTGGAAAATCCCATCAAGAGCATAACGTGACTAGAGGGAATCTTGGAACAGTTCTTGTTACTAGTGGGTATTAGATTAAACAAAACTAAGAGTGGGATATTAACTAAAATTCTGACAAAAGAGGAGGAAGAAGAAGAATTTAAAAAGAAAACAGACTTACAGATAACCAATAAAGTAAAATACTTAGGAATAATGATCTCAAAAAAGAATACAGAATTATACAAAAACAATTATGTGACAACCTGGAATAAAATCAAAAGGAACCTTGAATCTTGGGATAAACAACAACTGTCCTTACTGGGCAGGATAGCAATGGTACAAATAAATGTACTACCTAGAATGTTGTATCTATTTCAAACAATCCCAATCCTGACAACAAATCAACCTTTCCAAACTTGGAAAAAAGATATTATGAACTTTTTCTGGCAAGGGAGAAAACCTAGGATAAAAATCACAGCTATGCAGGAACGGAAAGAAAGAAGTGGTTTGGGATTGCCAAATTTAGAAATGTATTATAATGGATGTGCTATACTGTGGGTAAAGGAATGGATATCCCTAAAAAAAATCCAAAACTTCTAGAAATAGAAGGAATCAAATTAGAATCAGGTTGGCATGCTTATTTATGTTATGGAGATCCCAAATTAGATAAAGAATTTAACACCCATTGCATAAGAAAAATGCTTTATACCGTGTGGAAGAAATACAAAAGACATTTTTATTCGAAAATACCAATATGGGCATCCTCACAAGAGGCTCTACATAAGAAAGAAGGTTCTTTAAAAGGAAACTGGCTTACCTATGAAAACTTTTTGATAAAATCAAATGAAGACTATAAAATTAAAACAAGGAAGAACTCCTACAAAAAGGCTATGAAATCAATTGGTTGAAATATCAGCAAATAAAAGAAGACTTTAAAAATGATAGGGAAACCCTTGGAATAGAAAGGGGAAGGTCAATATTTGACAAGATCTTAAAAGATGGAGATCAATATTGGATAAGGAAACCTTATAAGGTATTGTTAGAAATAGAACTAGGAGAAGAAACAATAAAACAATATGATTAGATGGATGCAAAACATTGGGAATCCAATTTCTCTACAAAATTGGGACAAAATATGGAGAAATAATGTAAAATTTACTAAATGCAATGTCTTAAAGGAAAACTTCCATAAAATCTTTTTAGATGGTATATAACCCCCACTAGATTAGCGAAAATGGCAAAACAACGTAATAAAAATAATATCTGCTGGAAATGCAAAGAAAATATAGGTACTATGTATCACATGTGGTGGCAGTGCAGAAAGGTTAAAAATTACTGGAAAAACATCCATAAAAGTATATGTAAAATATTACAGATAAACATTCCATTAAAACCAGAGCTATTCCTGTTAAATATGATAGAGGTGATAGAACAGAAACTAAACCAGGATCAAAAAAGTGTGATTCTATATATGGTAACTGCAGCACGGGTGATATATGCAGGACACTGGAAACTGGAGAATATACCGACAATACAGGAATGGGAGATTAAACTATATGAACTCATGAATGTGGATAGTTTATCAATGTATATTGCTGGGAAAATGACTCAGCAATATGAGAAGAAATGGGAAGAAATTTATAAATATTGTTGTAAGGATTTGATTCAAGACTCGCAAGAGACATAAGATTAGATAATACTATTGTTAGAAAGAGAATAGAAGGGATTTGTTTAATGAATGTTCTATGAAGGAATTTTGAATATATAGGAAGGGGGAAGAATGGTTAGAAAATATTTTATCGTATTATGTTATATAAAATTGGTACACTATAGTTTTCCAGAGAATGTATAAAATAGCAAGTTAAATATGTCTTCCTTTTCTTTTATTTATTAAATAAAAAAAGGAAAATCAATGTATTTGAGATACAGTAATGGAGAAGAGTGCTGAAGATACCTTGGATGGTCAAGAAGACAAACAAATGGGTCTTAGTACAGATCATGGGTCAATTCTCCCTGAAAACCAAGATGACTAAATTGAGACTGTTGTACCTTGGTAGCATCATGAGAAGTCATGAATCATTAGGAAAGACAATGATGCTGGGAAAGGTAGAGGGCAGTCAAAAGAGAGGAAGACCACATTCCAGATGGTTAGACTCAATCAAGGAGACCATGGGCCTGAGCCTACAGGACCTGAGCAGGGCAGTTAGGATAGGGAATCTTGGAGATGTCTCATCCATGAGTTGAAATTTAGTCAAGGGCAAATTGCAACAACAACAATCTGAAAAGAAAAAAAAGAAGTGATTTGATTAATTAATTGGATTGAAATTTATTTTAGCAAAATTAATTAATATTGATTTACCTAATTAGGAAGTTACCAAAATGAAATGAATTGAAGTGATCTGGAAACTTGCCTTAGATATAGGCTTGCGTTTATTGTACTTTCATTGTAAAATCAACATCATTTTTACTTAAAACTAAACTCTTAAAAATTTGGTTGTCTCATCCTGCTCTCCTTGCTTTCCTATTTTCCCTTATTGTTTCTCTTGTATGTTTTGTGTTTTCCTGTGTATTTTGCAGCATTAATTTTATTATTTTTCCAACCTCTCTTTTATCCTTTCTTCTCCCCTGTCCCCTTCTCTTATAATAAAAACTTTATAGCTCATATTTTGGCATATAAATAAAGAAATTATATAATTGATATATAATTAATGGTACACTGAAAAGTAAAACATTTAAGTAAAAGTAAAAAAAAGTAAATCCAAGAGACTATAGGTTGGAGTATTTCTCCCCTTCCTTCTCTACCTAGATATGAAGATTGGGGTCCACAGAGGACTGTCTTCTCTCACAAGCATCCTTGTTGTGTGTGTAGAAAGACCCCCCCCCCGACCCATCGGGAGGGGCCTGCTGTTGTGCCAGCCAATTTTGGGAGGCTGATGCCATGATTGGTTGGGAGGGCTTGGAGTCCCGCCCTCCCTTCGGCTCCCAACCAATCAGGGGGATTGCATGAGATCCCCAGCAGCCCGCGTAATCCCACGAGACTGGATAGTTCGCAAGATTTTGGGTGGGATTTGGGGGATTATTTAATCCCCCTCTGCCATGTGGAGTCAGCCATTCAATTGCCACCAGCTGAGAGAGAGCATTGTCTGCCGAGAGTACCAGGAGTCTGTTGGGAGTTTAATGCAGGTAAGTGCAGGTGGCAGACCTGCAGGATTGAACACCGCTGTAGCACCTGTGGAGGGAATCACCCCAGCACTTCCTGCTTCAAAGATAAGTGGACTGGCACTGGAGCCACCCCTCAGGCAACCCCAGCTGGAGGAAAAAGCACCAATGCCCATTAAGTTGGACATTTTAACTGCTTGGTTGGGCGGGATTCTGCCCAGTATTTACTTGATGGTTTTACACATGGTTTTCATATTCCATATCCTGGTTTAAGAGTTTATCGTTTTGCACCTAATACACATTCAGTGAGGGAGTTACCAGGGATTGTTAGGGACAAACTGGTGAAAGAGCTGGCAGCAGGGAGGATATCTGGGCCCCATAAACAGTTGCCAATGCCAACATTACAGTCGTCACCGCTGGATGTTGTTCCCAAGAAGACACGAGGTGAGTATCGTTTAATTCACAATCTTTCTTACCCCAAAGGGGAGTCTGTGAATGATGCTATTGACCCAATGTTGACATCTGTGAAATATGCATCATTTGAATCAGCAGTGGAAATGGTTAGAGCAGGGGTAGGCAACCTTTCCCCTTTAAGGGCCGAGGGACTTCAGCTCCCAGAAGCCTCAGCGATGTTGGCCAATAGTCCCATGTTGGCCAATAGCTCCTGGGATTCTGGGAGCTGAAGTCCCTCGGCCCTTAAAGGGGAAAGGTTGCCTACCCCTGGGTTAGAGCCTTGGGCAACGGAGCTCTTTGGGCAAAATGTGATATAAAATCTGCCTCCAGGCTACTTCCACTACACCCTGAAGATTTTGACTTGCTGGGCTTCCAATTTGAGGGAATGTACTATTTTGACAAGGCGATGTCAATGGGTTGTTCCATCTCTTGCTCGGCTTTTGAGAAGTTTAGTACCTTCTTGCATTGGTGTGCGGTGAAGAGGTCTGGCAATTATGCAATTACGCATTATTTAGATGACTCCCTGTTTGCTGGGGCCCCTGGCATGACAATGTGCCAGGACACTTTGTCGGCTTTTCAAGTTTTGATGGACAACATGGGAGTGCCTTTGGCTAATGAGAAGAATGAGGGCCCTGCCACCTGTTTAACCTTTCTGGACATTGACCTTGATACGATTGAGGATTTATCCTGCCTCCCGAATGAGAAATTGAATGAGACTACAGGTAAGGGCAATGAGAGGTAAGAATAAGGCCATGTTGCATGACTTTCAATCTCTAACAGGTTTGTTGAATTTTGCTTGCAAAGTTGTAGTTCCTGGATGGGCTTTCTATGCTCGCCTATACAATGCCACAAGGGGAGTGTCTTCCCCGCATCACCACATCCACATTAACAGTGGGATATGTGAGGACGTGAAGATTTGAGATTCATTTCTTGATGAATTCAATGGTGTATCATTCTGGAGGAGCGAAATGCTCCTAAAGGCAGATTTTCAGGTTCATTCTGATGCATCTGGAGCCCATGGTTTTGGTGTATACTGGAAGGGGCAGTGAGCGGCTGGGAGTTGGCCTCAGGGTTGGGTGAGTAACAGTTTGACAAGGGAGCTTACCATTCTCGAACTGTTCCCTATTGTGGTTGCTGTTCATCTTTGGCCAAAGCAATTTGCACAGAAAACTGTTCGGTTTTGGTGTGACAACCAGGCAGTAGTTCATGTTATCAATTCACAGAGCTCTAAGTCTGCAAGGGTGATGGCTTTGGTCAGATCTATGGTATTACAGTGTTTAAAATACAATGTGATGTTGCAGGAGCACCACGTGCCTGGCCTATTGAATCCCCTGGCAGATGCCCTTTCATGTTTTCAGTTTCACAGGTTTCGAGAGCTGGCTCTGGAAGTAGCAGCGCAGCCTTTGACAGTGCCAGCCCATCTGTGGAACCTTGGAGGATAGAGATTGAGAGGGCTATTCTGCACTCTGTTGCCCCTTCTACATGCAATTCATATCAGCTATTTAGCAACTTGTGTGAGACACTTCTTGACATATGCTTTGTTGGAGGCATGACTTATCCCTGATGGCTTGACATGATTATGGTGAGGATTGCATCAGGAATTATGGCATGTGCACATACACATGTGTCAAGAAGGAAGTTATAATCAAGTGAAGATTTTGGCTGTAAAGTTATTGTTTCAGACCCTGTACATATGAATAAAGTTGTGGCCATTTTATTATCCAAAAAATGGCGTTTGGACTTCTTTGTTCCACAGTTCTTGCTTGTCATCAATTCTTTTGATACTATAATGGTAAAAAGGCAGCATTTCAGGGGCATGGTTAGAATTAGTCAATTTATTGGATCCAAACCCTCTCATTCCTGGACACAATATAGAACAAGGAAAACAGCATTCCAGTAATGAAGCTGGTGTATTTTTCTTCCCCCTACTGTCCCATCCATTGCGCTCTGCTTTGCCAGCATGATTCATATTTTTGCTCTTTTTATGTGCCTTCAAGGTGCCTTCAACTTAGAGCAACCATCTCATAGAGTTATCTTGTTATGTCTTGCCATCTGTTGGGGGTGCTTTGAATGTGAGTTCCTGCATGGCAGGGGGGTTGAACTGGATGGCCCTTGTGGTCTCTCCCAACTGTATGATTCTATGATTTCTTCAAATGGGTTTTCTATTGCTGAGAAGTATGACTTGATCAAGGTAATCAGGTGTTTATTTGAACCCTAGTCTCTCAGACTCGTTGTCCAGCACTCAACTCACTACAACACACTGGCTCTCTATGACTTCCACAGAGATGTAAATATGCACTTATTTCATTTTGCACATTAACAAAAAAGTTTTAAAGTTTTCACCTTGCCAGATGAGATTGCAAGTGTGTGTGTGTGTGTGTGTGTGTGTGTGTATCTGCATTGGAGACTTAGCAAAGGTTCCCCCCCCCTTACAAATTTGTATAAATTTGTATTAATTCAATGTCTTTCCTTCAGACCATTGATCTCAACATATGTTTGAATCATAGAATCATAGAGTTAGGAGGGACCACAAGTGCCATCCAGTCCAACCCCCTGCCATTCAGGAACTCCCAATCAAAGCATATCTGACAGATGGCCATCCAGCCTCTGTTTAAAGACCTCCAAAGAAGGAGACTCCACCAATCTCTGAGGGATTGTGTTCCATTGTCAAACAGCCCTTACTATGGAATCTCTTTTCCTGTGGCTTACTTCCATTGTTCCATGTCCTAGTCTTTGGAACAGCAGAAAATAAGCTTGCTCCTTCCTCAATATGACATCCCTTTAAATACTTAAACAGGACTATCATATCACCTCTTAACCGTCTCTTCTCCAGGCTAAACATATCCAGTTCCCTAAGTTGTTCTTCATAGGCCATAGTTTCCAGACCCTTCACCATTTTAGTTGTCCTCCTTTAGACATACTCCAGTTTTTCAACATTCTTTTTGAATTGTGGTACCCAGAACTGGACATAGTATTCTAGGTGGGGTCTGACCAAAGCAGAATACAGTGGCACTATTACTTGCATTGGTTTTTTTAGCTACTCCATCACACTGTTGACTCATGTTCAACTTGTGGTCTATTAGGACTCCTAGATCCCTTTCGAATGTAGTCTCATTAACTCATGTGTCCCCATCTTATATCTATGAATTTCATTTTTCTGCCCAAAGTGCAGTACCTTACATTTCTCCATGCTGAATTTCATTTTGTTTTTGGTCCAGCTTTCTAATCTATTAATGTCATTTTGAATTTTCATCCTGTCCTCTGGGGTATTAGCTAATCCTCCTAATTTGGTGTCATCTGCAAATTTGATAAGTATGACCCCTATTCTTTCATCCAAGTAATTGATAAACATGTGGAATAGCACTGGGCCCAGGACAAAACCCTGTGGCACCCCACTAGTCACTTCTCTCCAGGATGAAAAGGAGCCATTGTTGAGCACCCTTTGGATTTGGCTGGTCAATGCAGTTTATGAAATTGGGGCTGAGGGTGGTGAGTGTGGCCACACTTGAATCAAGGCTAATTATATGAAGCTAAATACATAATACAAGCTTGGCAGCAAAATTTGGCAGCCAAATGTGCATTTGCATATCCAAGGTCATGTACACTACACCAAAGAAAGACACAACACAATATTTTGGAAATAAAATGGCCACAACTATTTATTAATTACAGCTGCAGTTAGGAGCTTTGCATACGGGTGGCTTGGGCCACCCTGAGAAGCGGAGGATTGGGGCCGAGGCTGCCCCACGCCTCACCCCCAATCCACCCTTCTGCCACCCTGGAAGGAGAGCTAAAATAATGCTCCTTCCAGAGTGGGCAGAAGGGGAACCCAAAGAAATGCCGCACATCTCTTCCGCATGTCTTCCAGCCCAGCCTGTCTGGACACCGCACCAGAAGGACATCATCAGAGCACTCGCCGTGTGCAATGGTGGGCATTTTGATGATATCCTCGGGAAGGGGTTGGGGTGTCCAGCATCTGGCTGCTCCTCCCCTTCCATGGCTCCAAGACAGCGCTTTGCACTGTCTGCAGAGCCCCTTAGTTGGCACATGCATGGGATGGGATCCAGGTATCAGCCAGCCCACCTGCTGCCCAATGAAACCAAACCTTGAGCCTCCATTGGTGAATGGAAGTGGAGCAATGGGGACTCTCCCCATTGAGTGGGAGGGCACCCGAAGAGCCTCCATGCAGCTCTTTTGTACCTCTTCCGGTGCAGCATGTCTGGACACTACACCGGGAGGACATCATCAGAGCGCTCGCTATGTGCAACTGCGCATGGTCTGATGACATCCTTGGGAAGGGGTTGGGGTGTCTGCCGTCCAGCTGCTCCTCCCCTTCTCTGGTTCCAAGATGGTGCTTTGTGCCGTGTGCAAAGCCCCTTTGGTGACAGATGTAAAAATAATGTGGAAAAAAATAGATAGGATATGTACAGTTGCAAAAATAGCAGCTGAGTTTTCCACACCTATACAGCAAGGCACACACCTTTGCAAGTTGCAAACCACTCCTAAAATTCAGGAAGAGAAACAGAGACTTGAGGAACTGAAAGGAAGTGGGAATTCATTGAAACAAAAAAATATTGGAAGGATGTACAAGAAGAAGGGAACCCAGACATTCCAGTGGAATGCCAAGACTTAAAGGAGGTGTCCTCTGAGAAGAGTGTCCATCTACTTCCCTCCCCATTGCAATTCAGACTGTGACAATTCAAATTGACCCTGAAACAAAGTTTCCCAAGCCTAAATTATAGTCTATGGCCCAAAACAGGCAGGCCTAAAGTGCCTGTTTTGGGCCTTAGACTATAATTGGACCCGGTTCAGGCCAGAGCCATGCCATGGTCACCTAAGGTGGTCCAAACCCAGTCACAAAAGAAACATTTAAAAAGTGCTCCTTGCCAGCAGTCTGTCTTGGACCAAGGTGGCAGCTGGCCTCAGGACCACAACATCTGGTCACTGCAGACCCATTCCAAATTGGTAGTGACTGGTGCTGAAGCAGCCAAATTCTGCTCCAAGCTGTCAGTCTGCTTGACCCCTATGACTCTGAGAAATGGTAGCTAAATGAGTTCATTGACAAAACTTTACTAGAGGCTTCATCCAACTGTCCATGTCAATGTTTTTCTGTGGAAAAAAACATGATGGGGGTTTGAGACTGGTCATGGATTTTAGAGGACTAAATGCTATTTGTATATCAAGCAATCATCTGGTTCCCCTAATGAAAGAACCTGGATTTAAGAGAGGATTATTTTTGAGTAAGGATGCATGACTCAGATGAATTTAAAACTGCATTTAATTGCTCCTTGGGGACTTTTGAATATTTGGTGATGCCTTTTGTGTGGGAGCCCTAGGCATTTTAATGCATCTGATAAATGAAGTATTTTGTGAATTTTTGTACCAGGGTGCTGGTGTATGTGGATGGCATGTTAATTTACTCCCAAGACATACACATCCATGTAAATTAGTAAGGAAGGTGCTTCAATAGTAGCTACACAACCTTTTGTAAAGTTATTAATCTGTGAGTTTCAAAAACTAAAGTTGGACTATTTAGGGGTATTGTATATCCATAAATGGCATTTGATTGGATCCAGAGAAGGTGTCAGCTGCCAGTTGGGAACCCCATGTGGAATCAGAGGCAATTTCAAAGCTTCATAAGGTTAACCAAGTTTTATAGACAGTTCATACCTATTTATCCAGGTAACCTTGCTTTTGACCAATTTGTTGAGAACAAAAAAAGAAAGGGAACAAAATCTAGCAATGGGGTGAGGAATGCCAATTGACATGGAAAAAATAGGGGGGGGGGGAAACCTTTTCAGTTTAGAAATAATTGTGAAATACACCGACCCTCCTAGCCTTTTGTAATGCAGGTGGACAGCAGTGACATGGCATAGGGTGGGGTGTTGTTACAAGGGGGGGAAAGGTCAATTGCATCCATGTGCATATTTATCAAAAGGATTTTTCAAGGCAGAACTAATTGCTTCAACTTA
This sequence comes from Phrynosoma blainvillii, assembly GCA_026167975.1. Lineage (NCBI taxonomy): Eukaryota > Metazoa > Chordata > Lepidosauria > Squamata > Phrynosomatidae > Phrynosoma > Phrynosoma blainvillii. The sequence continues at coordinate 13,135,370 of JANUYF010000009.1, forward strand.
AAAAAAAGTCTTGAAAATTGGAAGTATTTGTTGGAAGGAACAAATTCCCCTTTTGAGCTGTGGATGGGCCACAGAAATTTGCCGACAGTTCCAGATAAATCCCTGCAATCCACCCTCTTAGAAGGTTGAAAACAAGATGAATGGGCTAAACAACACCCACTGGAGAAACTGAAAGGTGGTGTGCATTGTAAAAGTGACAAAATTTGTTGCTTGTTTTTTTGTGCCTTCAAGTCATTTCCAACTTAATGCAAACCTATAATGGGGTTTTCTTAGCAAGATTTATTCAGAGTAGGTTTGCCATTGCCTTCTTATGAGGCTAGGAGCATGTAACTTGCCCAAGGTCACCCAGGGTGTTTCTTGGCTGGGTTGGGAATTGAACTTGGCCTCCAGAGTCACAGCCCAATACACAAAACACTATGCCATGACAAAATATTTATACCTAAAAAAATTAAGAGGCAAAATCCTACACTTGTTTCAGTGTTAAGGCTTCAGGAAATCTTGGTTTTGTAAAAATGTTGCATTTGATATGGAGACAATACTGGTGGCCAACTTTGAGAATGGCTGTTGAAACACACATATGAAACTGTCCAGTGTGTGCTGTGGCAAAAAGGATGGGTGGTAAACCATCTGGATTGTTACAACCTCTACCTAATCCAAATAAGCCATTGTTACATATTGACATGTATTATATTTTCAGTGTTCTATTCTGCATGTACCCTCACCTTTTGATAATATTTATCCCACTGAGACCATGATCCATCCTGTCATAGTTAATAGTTAATAATTGCTATGCTTAATTGCTGTGTTTAGGCAGATGTGCGCTAGGTTATGTTATCCTTTTGATGATGGGAAAAGAAAAGATAGTGTATCTAGTATCCTGGGATAATGAGTGTGGGGAGGGAGTATGAGCTGTAAATCACCATGGTCATTCTAGTGGGATAGCTGGAGCTTGGTATGGGGAAAAGAAGGACTACACCTGAACATTAGGAAGAACTTCCTGGCAGTAAGAGCTGTTCAATAGAGGATCATACTCCCTCACAGTGTGGTGGAGTCTTCTTCTTTGGAGGTTTTAAACAGGCTGGATGGCCTTCTGTCAGAGGTGCTCTGATTGTGTATTCTTGCATAGAAGGTGGCTGGACTTGGTGGCCCTTGAGGTCTCTTCCAATTCTATGATTCTGTGAATCATGATTCTAAGGATGGCTGAGACATGGAAAGAGTGTATGTTTTGATTTGCTGACAAATGGGGGTGAAGGCTTTTGTAACGGGAGAATTGTTGAAGCTTAGCTATACTGTGTAACTGAAAAATCCTTCAGTCCTGCCAACAGTTATGTACTGTGATCTACTCTGTTTACTCAATAAAACATTTCTGAATCTACTGAAGGCTTATGCTTCTGGAGTGGAGTTAGCCTGTACATTATACCATACATAATTATTAGTCCAGCCTTCTCAGTGTGGCAATACTAAGAGTTCTTCCACTGTGTGATGGATTACACTGTCACTATCTATCTGACTAGATATAAAAATACACCATGCATGAAGCATGATGGGGTAGGGAGAAAAATCTGAGGGAATGTAGAGGCCTTTTCCAAAAGCTGTTATGTTCAGAAGCTTGGACTCTATAGGCCCTCAGAGCCATTGCAATGCTATATGTCCTATATTAAAAGTTCTTTGAAACCTGGCTGGAACCTCCAGCATTAAAAATCCCTTTACGCACCATTTCCAAATCTTATTAAAGTCCCAGATTTATGGCTATTATACCCATTTTTCTCTTTTTTTAATATACCTTTTAGGGTGGAACTATAAAAGCTTTTAAGGGCCCCAATGAATCCATTGTACTTCTTCAATCAGCTCATATTAAAACCTGATTGCCGTAAGTAGAAAATGAATTAATACAGTAAAGTTCTATGCACTACATTAAGTTAAAGAATATTTGGCTGAGACATATTTATGGCTGAATTACACTGAAGCATAAATTCTTTGCTGAAAAAAAGCTGACACTTTACTGTGCAAAACTACACTTTGACTGCATTTATGTTATGATTTGTAGACACTGAACATTTTTAGACATTCCATGTGTGGATGGGATTACAATTTACCCTAAAATTTATGGCATTCAGTCAAAGACTGGAATATTCTTTGAAATCACATACAGCCAAGCCTCTTTATTCTATATATAAGGACTTAACAATATAGTGTGCACTGAAACAACATAAACAAAGTTGGGATAAAGATGCAGAATGTCCCAAAGATTATTTCCTTTTGTAAAATGGCTTTGGATTCCACACTGAACTGAAGTAAGGGTATGCAAAATCATATTAATTTCTGGAAATAGCAGCTTTGAGCATTTTTGCTGTAGTTTTTTGTTTTGTCATTCCAATGATTAGCTTTGAAATTTTTTAAGTTACCTTATCTGCAGATGCAAATATCAATTTGTTGCACAGCACATCCAAATAAGGATGAACAGATCTGTCTCTTTTAGTTTCTATAACTTTTGAACATTTTTTCAGCACAAGTCCATTTCATCCAGAATGGTTTGCAATATTTTAAATGAAAAATCAGCAAGAAACCTGTCATTCCTATGAAACCATCATATATATATATATTAAAAAGGTAAAGGTATTCCCTGTTGACAAGGTGGTCAAGTCGTGTCTGACCATAGGGGGCAATGCTTATCTCCATTACTAAGCCGAAGAGCCAGCGTTGTCAGAGACTACTCTGTGATAATGTGGCTGGCATGATTGCACAGGACGCTATTTACCTTCCTACTGAGAAGTGGTACCTATTTATCCATTTGCATTTGCATGCTTTCAAAATGATAGGTTAGCAGAAGCTGGGACTAGTAACAGGAGCTTAACCCATCATGCAGCACCTGGGCCTTGAACTGCCAACCTGCCAATCTTGCAATCAACAGAATCAGCATCTTAACCACTTGAGCCACTGCATCTGCTTATCATATATATACACATATGTATATATACACACACACACATTCCCAGCTTACTTTGTCCAGGTTGTACTACTGGACCTGGTGCAGCGGCACTATTTATGGCATGTATCCACACCCCCAGATGATCTCATTGGTACAATCACTTGCATTTCATTTATCTTGATGATGCATGCCATCCACATGTCATTCTTAGAAGATCCCAAAAACTGTCTTTCTGGAGAAGAAAACTATTTGAAGTACCTTTTAAATGATATGCATGGAAATTACACAAAACAGAGATACCTTTCCCTATGAAGAGAAGATCCATGCCAAGATTGATTTTATACATTTGCCAATGTCATGTTGCAGGTGATTAGTACTGAAAGTGGATGGTACAAAAAGGAGGTGTATATTTGTACATCTTTGTGTCCCAGGGAACATAAAGAGAGGGAGAAAAATCATCAGACAATTAAATGTGGAGAACAAAAGCTGTTTTATTTGCATTTTTAAAAAACTGTCTTAAGAAAACTGGGTTGTTAGTTCAATATCAAAGTTTTAGAGATGTTGGAGTGATGGCAAAGCAAAGCATTCCAAACTCCAATACATCAGAAATAGGGATGTAAATCTAAATTTACTGTTTTCTACAAATCACACCTGCATTCAGATTTGTTCTGTTTTTTCACACATTACATTGTACACATCAACATTTTTATATACTTACTGTATATGGTTTCCTTAATGTATGCATTTTCTGAAACATTTATCTAATGCACATGTCTGTATTCATTTTCTTATCTTCTAAGGTTTGCTTCTGTGCATTGTTTTCAATTGTGCACATTTGTGGCCATTGACATTTTTTAAATGTGCGCACAATTTTATGCATTTTAATTTCTTCAAAATACACTATAAGCATCACAAATGTGCAAATTTCGGGCCAAGGTGTTCTTTTTCACACCATACCTTAGGGAAGGTATGAAATAAATTTCTTTACACAAGGATCTCAACTCCAACACAAATATTTCTCATTTGACATCAGGGTCCTCAGTAAACACTGAATCTGCATATGATAAAAGGCACATTTATAATATGAAGTCAGCAAAACGCAGCTAGTTTATAGGGACAACATTTTCCATCAGTTCAAGCTGTAATGTTGTAGCAATGGGAGTAACATCTGGATGGAGCCGGTTGAAGAAGTCTAATTTACTCTATGGATAAGGTGACCAGAGTTCTCACCTTCCAACTCAGTATGGGACTATATAGACAGTTCCTAAGGGGTGGCTCCATGCTGCCCTGGGAGCACTGGATTAGGGCCACGGCAACTGCATGCTGTGGCCCTGATCTGGCACTTTACCACTCCAAAAAGAGCTTTCAAATGCCGCTCCTTTTTGAAGCGGCAAAAATCTGCCCTTACTGCCACTGCTGTGATTCTTCTGTGCTCCTTTGGTGCAGTGTGTCTGTACACTGCGCCATGAGAGCACCCTGAAACCATACACTGTGCGGTGGGGTGTGCGGTGTGACGGCGGCATTGGGGTGGAGTCAGGGCAGCCAGTGTGTGGTTGCACACCCCAACTCCACCCCCAGGTTGGCTCTTTTGCCTGGTCTGTACAGGCCCTAAGTCTGGAGCATTAAAATGATGCCTAGAAAGATCCAATTTAGAGGCTGGATGGTGATAGAATTCATCATTAAAATTTAAATAGTCACATTTCTAGGAACTATTGCTCAAATTTTAAAAAGTGGCTGTCATGTGTATCAGATGAAAGACAAGGCAGTCTTAGCACTGATTATGAAAGTAGCCCAATTCTAAATCTTTTAAGCCTATCCTCTCCACCTACCATGCCTAAACCATTGTGATTCAGTAAGAGCAACTGTACTGTGTTAAATATATTCTGCAGTTATATTTTCTGAATTGAAGATGACACAATTTATCTATCATGAATCCAGTAAATTACTGAACCAACACACTTTACAGAAACAGATGTAACTTTCATAAATTAATAGCCACAATATGCTCTAACCTTTCATGATAAAGAAAAGGTGTATTTTATTTCAAAAGGCCAACAGTATCTCCTGTGCAATCAATATCTGTCAGGGCAAAGGACATGGTATGGCACCTACTGCTACTCTGTGTGCATTCAAAATGAATTTATTTCAGGGATCAGACTATTTCTTCTTTTTGTTTCAGGGATCAGACTAGTAGAGGTTGATTAGGGCACTGCAACCTGTTTTAAATGTTTAAATGTAAAATGTCCTATATTGTTACGTTTTAATTTTATGTTTATCACTATTTTAACTATGTACCGTTTAATGCTGTTTTAAGGGGGTGGGTTGGTTTTTCTTTTTTGGGATATGTTATATGGGTTTTATTGTAAGCCGCTTGGATTGTTGTCAATAAGCGGGATATAAATAAATTATTATTATTATTATTATTATTATTATTATTATTATTATTTTGCAACAAATCCATACCCTGAAGCCCACATGTGCCCCAGTCAATCATCAGCCTAGAATGATCCCAATTGTACATAAAGCTCAAGGGGATAATTCTGTGAGATCACTATAGACACTTCAGATATACTAGGTTTCTGTGGGCCTCGGCAGACGGCTAATAGAGCCGTCTCCGAGGCCAGGAAGAGGAGGGGCAGCCGCTCTTCCTGAGGTCGCCCCTGGAAGCACCAGCCATCCGGACGGACAGCGCTTCCGGGTTGCCCTCATGCCGTGGCGACCACATGCGCCGCGGCGTTTGAGTCAGAGAAAGTGCACCCACCGCTTTTGGGGCGCACTTTCTCTGAAATCTAAAAGGAGCGCCAATTTGGCGCTCCTTTTAGATTCGCCGGGGAGGCGCCGCGGTGAGGCTGCCTTGGCCCCGCGGCGCTGTGGACCAGGGCGTCTTGGACGCCCTCGTCTGCATCCCCCCTGTGTGAAAACATACCAATTCCTCCTTCTCAATATGTATTTGAGAAGGCACCTCAAGACCCATATTACCCAAGAAAGGACTCAGTGATGGTCTTGCCTTCAGTCCTCACCATCTCCAGGTAAGGCTCAGAAATCTTGAAAGTCCCTGCTAGTAAAAGTAAACAGCTTAGGCAGATCACTGGTCTGATAAGCTAGTCAGCTGCTGTAATGAATCTGCTATATTCTCTTACAGTTCTCTAGTTAGCTGTCCAAACAACTTCCAGTTCCTTTCTTGTCACATTTTCCCCATGTATCTTCTGTTTCTTGTAGCAGCTGTGGATATATGTATTAAAAGAGAGTCAACACAGTTGTACTGGTTTGAGTGTTGGACTATGGGCCTCTACAGACGGCCCTTTGCACCGTCTTAGTGGCAGGGAAGGGAGGGGCAGCCATACGCTGGCCTTCCCAACTTTCCCAACCAGCTCTGAAAAGAGCAGGATTTTGCTGCTCTATTCCGGGCTGGCAAACAAGAGGATCAGGGCCGCTGCATGTGCTAGCAGTGTCCCTGATCCTCTGCTTCCCAGGGTGGCCCAGGGCCACCCCACCCCTCTGCATCCCCCCTATGACTCTGGAGTTGGAAAACCTGTTGGGAAAGCAAAGGCAAACACCCTCTGAACAAATCTTACCAAGAAAAACTGTGATAAGTTTGCCTTTGGGTCACCATTATCTGGAAATGAAGGCACACAACAATTAATATACTCCACATGCACAGATGCATCTGTACATGCATTTAGAGGTATGTCTATATAAACAGTATAAATAAACTATATTGACAGCAGGAGGCCACTAAAATATTTATGTTCTCAGAGACATCCCATGAGAACAGGTTGCTGTTTGAAATGAACTTCCACAATAAACCTCAGTAACTACCTGTAGCATACTCATGCAAAACACACTAAGCTTCAGTGGTTTTTGGCTTTGAGTCAGAACCCTTGAATGCTTCTGTATAAGACTCTTTTTTGCAGAAAGCAACAAGCTGTGTTATAAACTTCAAGGGTATCTAGAAACCAAGCAAGAATGCATTGGTTTGTATGTGGGTGTTTACATGTGTTTATTCTTTTATTTATCAGTCCCAATGGCTAGTAAAAAGTACTGCCTTTCAGAAAGATGTTCTTAATTTCTTCACCCCTCTTCCCCTTTCTTCTAGGAAACCTTTCTAATAGAAGTATACACAAGAAATAGAAGCATAGATACGAGGTTTCACCTTTCGCAAAGAACAAAAGGTCTTAATGTCTAATCTCCACCAATCCAATTCTGGCCCTGGTATATGTAGAGTAGAGCAAGAGTTTCATAGGATATTATTATTATTATTATTATTATTATTATTATTATTATTATTATTTCCTTTATCATTCCAATGGGAAAAAGAGGTCTTTCCAGAATTTATTTATTTATTTAATTTATATTCTGCCTTCTCCTGAGTCAATGCTGCTCACAAAAAGTTTAAAGCAATCTAAAATAAATATTACTTCTAGATGTGCTTAGACATATCTTGGAGTAGCTCTAGGGCTCAGGCATATGAAGAGTTAAACAAATTGCCTACAGAATTGCTCTTCCTTGAAACATTTTAAAAAGCAAAGCAAACAAAAAACGATCATGGAAAGGGTGTTTTTAACTGCCATGAAGTCAACTTTGACTTATGGTGACCCTAAGAATGTGAGACCTAAAAATCACCACTATCAAAAGTGCTGTTCAACTGCTGCAGACAAAGAGCTGTGGATTAGTTGATTGTGTCTGACTAAGGGATGAAACAGACCAGTAGCTTCAGCTGGCTTGGGGTGCCATGGGAGTGTGGCATCTGGACAATGTGCACCTTGATGCCACCCCCAAGCCAGCATCTTGTTGTGTGCCCAACCACACAGCGTGAAGTGTTGCGGCGCTCCAGTGGCACAGCATTTATACACCACATGCCACAGGAGCGGCAAAAAGCCACAGTGGAAAAGCTGCCTTTTTGCCACGTCTTTTTGTGGCAGCAAAAACCTGGGTGGGAGGTGCAGCATGCAGTTGCAGTGGCCCCAACTAGGTGATCAAAGGGGCAGCGTGATGCCACTCTTTTGGGGTGATCTGTTATGCCCCTTAGCATATCCATTTATTTAGTCATCTGATTTAGGGGGGATGCAGATGGCGAAAAGCATCATCTTCAAGCCCAGGAAGGGGAGGGACAGCCAGACGCTGGGAGCCCCAACCCCTTCCTGAGGACGTTATTGGACTGCCCGCCTTGGCACTATTTTAGCACTCCTTTTCAGAGGTGCCATAAGGGTGGATGGGGCTGAGGCGTGGGGCAGCCTCGGTCCCAATCTGTGGCTTCTGGGGTGGCCCACAGCCACCTGTCTGTAGAGGCCCTTAATCTGCCCATCCATTGAGTCTACCCATCTTTTCTCACTGCCTTCTGCCTTACCAAGCATAATTGTCCTTTGATGACCAGATATGGAATATAGGGACCAGACACAGAAAGTTGGGTTAAATAAGGGTCATTTTATTTTACCTATATCTTATTTAGGTTAGTCAGACATGAATGGAACAAGATGGAGGAGCAACATGATGCGGGCCAGGTTGGAAGTGACCACTTACTGGAAAATAAACCTAGTAAACTCCCACAGGTCAGCCTCAATGACAGAATCCTTCCCCACCATCTTGGTCCCAGGAACTGTAGAGGCAATTTCAGAGTCCTATCCTTCACCAAAAGGATACAAAAGTGTACACCAAAATCTTAACTCCCCTCACACTACCTGCCACAGACAAGATACAAGCATTTGCTTAGTGCTTTCCCTCACCAGGCTAGCCAATATGGCACTCACCCCCTGTTGCAAGTCTCCCAGGAAGATCAAATTGCCTTCAGCTGATAATGCCATCAGATCTGTAGAGTTCTGGCAAACAAAACACAAGAAAGTGACCTCTGTGTAAAGCATTCCAAAGCTCATTGCTGGCCCTCTTACAGGCTCTATCTAGACACTGGGATCTCTCTCACCATGTTACATTTGGCATTACAAAAGAGCCAACCAAAATGGTAGTCACCCTACCACCTTTTCTGAATAGTGTGGGAATAATGCAATTTCTGCAAAATGAGACTTTTACCCTTCAATAAGCCCAAATTATTCGCACCAATGTGAATAACTAACCCAGTGCACTCCTCAGACAAAAGAGGCAAGAAACCATTCCAATGAAGGCTACATCACCCAAGTCACTCCACAGGAGCTATCTGGCTCAACCCCAGTTGAGCCCCCCAATGGCAGCTTTGGGCATTCAATAACAGAAGCAGCCAACCATGTTCACAAAGGCCTCTATGCCATTCCACTATGCCATTCTTGTCCAACCCCAGCTGAGCCCAAACTGTTAGTTTCAGACTTGGTGTCACATGCAATAAACCATACTTATGTCTGTTCATCAGAGCTTCACCCCTCCTGACAAAACCTAGAATCTGGAAAAGATAACAGTAAATCACAAATTACAATTGAACTCTTACGCAACCAGATGTAATATTTGTAAGCCAAGGACCTCTGTTGTCCAATATGATGGATAGATCATTCACCCGGCTCTATGTTGTGCCACATATTAACATTCTATATAACTACTGGGAGAGGATTTCCAGACCATTTCTTGCAAGAGGAAAGGCTGCTTCTCTTTGGCCATTTTGGCTGGGTGACTCCTTAAACTTTTTAAAACTGTGAGTCACTTCTGTGGATCACGGGGGGGGGGGGGTGGAGCTAGAAGTTTAACACCAGAATCCCCACCTTTAAGCCATGTAAACCTGAAACAAAAAGAAGAAATGATAAGTATCAACAGTATTATTTGACTGAGCACCTTCTCACACCTCCTGAACTGGGAGTCAAATGGCTGGAACATGTTTGCCTGGATCTAAAATGAATCTGGTCATCATAATTTAAAAAATCCTCATATCTTTTGGAGTCTCCTTCTTTGGAGGTTTTTAAACAGAGGCTGGATGGAAATCTGTTTGGAGTGCTTTGATTGTGTATTCCCACTTGGAAGGGCATTGGACCTTGTGGTCTCTTCCAACTCTATGATTCTATGAATAATAGTGTGTATATATATATATATATATATATATATATATTACTATCAGTCAGAGTGGCACCTAAATATTTTATTTCCCCCCCAACTTAAATCCCATATTTTCCATCAGAAGGTTTTAATCTTCTTTTTTTCATATTTTTAGTCTTCATAATTGTTTTTCTGTGTTTATTTTCAAGCCAGCAACTTCTCTACATTCTTTCAGTATATTTAATCAAGGAATTTACTCTGACAAAATGATTTTGCAAATAATTACAATATCATTAGCAAAGTATATATTCAAAAATTGAGAGTTTTTAATTGCAATTATTTCTATAGCTTTTTGTTCTCTAATAGCTCTCATCAAAACTTCCAGTGTCAATATAAACAGTAATGTTGAAAGTGGGCAGTCTTGGTGGATGCCTCTTTGACTAGCACAAAATATTTTCCTGTCACCATTTGTCAATTGCTTTTTTCCAGGTGATAAAATGATAAATCTATTCTTTCCATCAGTGCTGTCATAAATGACAAGTTTATATTGTCAAAAACATTTTCAGCATCTAAAAATAACAGAATGGCTTCTTTTTCATTATTTTATCTACTATTCTAAAATATTTAGCACATTTCTTATATTGTAGTTGTCTTCTATGTAGAAAGCCACATTGATCATGTATCCAGTCATGCAAACCAGTTTTAAATCTATCTTCTAATATCATAGCAAAAATCTTGTAATAATTACTGAATAAAGAAATGTCAATAGTTCTTTAGTCAGATATCTTTCCTCTGTCAGTATCACAGCATTTGAATATTTCCATTATTATGTGCCTTTCATTCAAACTCAAGATTTAATTCATTGTTCCCTGAAATGGTAAAAATAATTGATCTTCCAAAACTTCATAAAATATTCCTGACAATCCATCCAGTCCTGAAGCCTTCTTAGATTTCATCTTTTTTATTGATTCCAACTTTTATGCAGTCGTGAATGTTTTGCATTCATTTTTTTTTCCCGGGGGATTAATTTTAATCATTTAAGTATTTCTCTATTTTATCCCTTGGAAATTGGGTTTCTTAAAGTGAACCAGAGATGAAATTATATTTTTTAAAAAAATTAACATTTCTATCTCTAGTTATGTATTTTTCAATCTTAATCTTTTCAAGCAATCTTTTTTTTTTTTTTTTCCAGAGGAGAGTGACGAAAATGCTGAAGGGTCTGAAAGCCATGCCTTATGAAGAGAGACCTAGGGGGCTGGGTATGTTTAGCCTTGAGAAGATATGATTAAGAGGGGATATAATAGTCCTCTAAATATTTGAAGGGATGTCATATGGAGGGTGGAGCAAGCTTGTTTTCTGCTGCTCCAGAAAATAGGGCCCAGAGCAATGGATTCAAACTACAGAAAAAGAGATTCTACCTAAACATTAGGAAGGACATCCTGACAGCAAGAGCTGTTTGAAAGTGGAACACACTCCCTCAGAGTGTGGTGGAGGCTCCTTCTTTGGAGGTTTTTAAACAGAGGCTGGATGGCCATCTGTCAGAGGTGCTTTGATTGTGTGTTCATGCATAGCAGTGGGATGGACAAGGTGGTCTTTGTGGTCTCCTCCAACTCTATGATTTTATGATTCTGTGATTCTTTCTCAGTTTATATGTCAGCCATCTTCCAGGTTTATTTGCATTTTCAAAATGTTTTTGTTTTACAAATTTCAAATTCCTCTCCATTTCAAACACCAATGAGAGATGGTGGGTAGTCAATGCACTGAACTTTTTAAAAGCAGAACATGAGGCTAAATAATCCCCAGGGGTGTTTGGTGCATGTAGAAGCCACCATCATGTGAAAAAGTCAGTAGTTGCAAATATTTGGTGTGAATTAGGAAAAGCAAAAGACCAACTTAGGGCCTCTGCAGACCTGGCCCAAAGGGCCGGCCTGGAAGCAGAGATGGGGAGGGGCAGCCGTACACCAGCTACTCCAAACCCAACCTGATGGCGTCTTGACATCGCATGCTGTTACACATGGTGCACGGCATCAGAACATCCTCCTGGCACAGCGTCCTGATGCGCTGCACCGGAAGGGGCGAGAAAGAGCTGCGCGCCAGCTCTTAGTGCACCCTTTTGCCAGCCCTGAAAGGAGCGGCATTTTGCTGCTCTTTTTGGGGTGGCAAAAGGGAGGATCGTGGCTGTGGCATATGGTAGCCATGGCCCTGATCCTCCACTTTCTGGGGTGCCCTAGAGCTGCCCATCTGCAGCCCCCCTTAGTATCACTTTCTGACAGTTCTGCCTCTAAAACATAGTGTCTCATAAGCTCTTCCCTCTATGTCAATGTGCTAGCTAAATATGCTTCACTGATCTCAAAGAAGCATAAACCAAAAGATGGGGGAGGGGGAGTTGATGAGGAATATTGCAAACCATCCCATATATTTCATGTGGGAACGCCTAATAAATATGCACCATGTTCAGTTAGCATGTCTGACTGAACTAGACTTTTCACCTTTAGAAAGAGGCCATCATGCTCCTTGCCCCTTGCCCCCTAAGTGCTTGTCCCTACTGTTAACTCACTGGAAATTTGTAGGCAAGTATGAAAGGCATGAAGGCCAATAGAACTTGAACACTCATGCTCAAATTTTTATGGGTGAAGTGAACAAAACTGGCAATACAAAAAGAGCTTTTGAGAACCCTGTATAGGCTTCTAGGAGTAACAAAAAGAAAACAAAGGACCTTTACAGACTGGCAGAAATAATGCAACTTGAGTTCACTTTAACTGCCCTGGCTCAGTGCTAGGAATCATGGGAACTGTAGTTTATTGTGGCACCAGAGCTCTCTGACAGAGAAGGCTCAGTGTCTCAGAAAAAACTACAATTCCCATAATTCCCTAGCACTGACCCAGGTCAGTTAAAGTAGACACAAGTTGCATTATTTTTGGCAGTCTGTAAAGGCCCAAACTGTAACAGCCCACAGATAATTTACCTAAAATTGTCATCACTGCTGCCTCATTCAGTCTGTTTTCGTAATAACTGAGGAAAATCAGAGGCTCCACATCAGTCCATCTTCAAGTACTGAAAAGCTGCTAGGAGGAAAAAGAGACCCACTCTGTTATCATTCATCAATCTGTCTGACGGTGGACATGATTAAGGGAATATGCAGGCGGACAGGAAAAGGTGACCTGAAGTTGCCTTTTCCCTAAGCTGCAGCAACTGCACTGCCTGCCCTGAGGTTGCCCTAAATGGGGATGGAGCAACCGTACTGGGGGGAGTCAATGCAGGTTTTCCGAGGCTGCATTGAAGTCCCAACAAACACACTTCCAGCCCCAAGGATGCCTCAAAGGGAGAGGAACAACCACATGGGCTGGCAGTGGGTGCTTTAATTTTTTTTCATTCTCTCTCAAACACATGCGCACCTGCACAGGACCTGTTATGGGGTGGTATACAGTCTGTCACTCTCTGTGTACAAAGGTGACTGAAGGGGGAAGCAGACAGGCAGCACAGGGCCACCCCGGGAAGCTGCAGATCGAGGCTGAGGTATCTGCACTCCTCAGCCCCAATGCACCATGTCCCAGGCCCAGGAAGGAGCGCTAAAATAGCGCTCCTTCCACAAGATGTTGAAGGTGTGCCGCAAAAGGCCTCCGGCGCACCTTCGGCGTCTCTTCTGCTGCAGCGTGTGTAGACGCTGCAGTGGAAGTGCGTCGTCGGAGCGCCGGCCATGCGGAACGACAGGCACTCCAACGATGTATTCGGGAAGGGGTTGGGGCGCCCAGCGTGACGCTGCCCTTCCCCTTCCTGGCCTCAAAAATGGCGCTTTGCACCATCTGCTTAGGCCCTGAAGTTCAGCATCCCTGTGCACCTGCACAGGAACTGTCATACACCCACATATCATGCAAGGATTCGCTGACCTCCACTTCTCCCCAAGGAGTGGGTGCAGTAGACAGATACCACTGTCTGATTGTGCCACCCTTGGGGTGAAGGAATGGGTTTCTCAACTGAAAAGACACCCCATCGTCCTCCACAAAACATGTCCCACACAGATCAGGGGGGAGGAGAGAGGTACATGCAAGGGAGGTTTGTGTGGACAGACTGGATATATGTAGCTGGTGGTCATGAAAGGGACATGGTCAACAGGACACATGGACAAATGTTACTCCAGGAGTCCCCCCACCAATCATGCCAGGAAGTGGTGTGCAGGTCTTATGCACACCTGCACAGAAGAGATCACAAAAACCTTATTCATGCAAACTGCTGTGCATGCTGACAGCAAGCGTACATGGAATAGAATGCATTTATTGTCATAACAGAGAACAGTTGCTAGGATGCATGCATAAGGTTACAATTAGGGTTAGGGTTCTAATATTCAAGAACATCTGCTCCAGTGCATCTACATCTGGAAGCATAGGGCACTTTAAATTAAAGCCTGCATCATAGGGCGCATGTTCTGGATCACCAACTCAATTTCCGATGCACATGTGATGGTGCATTTATACAGCTATTTTCTGGAGCACCTATGTCACTGCATACATACTCACATGTGAAGGTGCCCCTTGTCGCTTGCTGCCCCTCACTCCTGCCCCTCACTCCTGGAACCTTCTTCCCCCTCAAACACGAGTCACTACTTCTTTGCCTACTTTTAAATCTGAGTTAAAGACCACCCTGTTCAGGGATGCATTCCCAGGCACTGTCTAATATACATTTACTCTTTTGTTATTTGGGCAGACAGTTGATGTTGTTGTTTAATTGTTGTAATTCTTCCTTGTTTTTATTAACTTTTATTATTTTACCTATTGTTTTGTATTTTTAGATTGTATGCCTTTGGCAGGTTTTTATTTCTATTTTATGCTTTGATTGTCTCTTTGTACAGTGCTGTGTACATTGACAGCACTTTAGAAATAAAATTTAATCATCATCATCATCATCATCATCTTCGCCGAAGGAGCGTAAAAAACTGGCTCCTTTTTGGAGCAGCTTTTCTTGGCATACAACAGCTAGAAGGAGTTTTCCTGGTGACTTTTAGGTGTGTGTCATCTAAATGCCACACCTACATGTCACCCTCAAAGCACCTCTTTTTGCCCGTCTGCATAGCCCCTATGCTTCTATTGATGCAACCTAAAATCACATTGACTATTTTAGCTGCTGCATCACACTGTTGACTCATGTTCTACTTTAGACTCCTAGATCCCTTTGACACATAATCTCATTAAGCCAGGTGTCTCCCATCCTATATCTATGCGTTTCACTTTTTTCTGCCTTTAGTGTAGTACTTTACATTTCTTTGTGTTAAAATTCATGTTGTTAGCTTTGGCCCAGCTTTCTAATCTATTCAGGTCATTTTGAATTTCCATCCTGTCCTCTGGGTATTAGCTATTCCCACTAATTTGGTGTCATCTGCAAATTTGAGAAATATGCCCCCAGTTCTTTCATCTGAGTCATTGATAAAGACTTGAATTTTTTTCAGTAAGGATGGTATTACATTATTGAAGGCCATAGTGTCAAAGAGCCAGCCCGGAGGTAGAGTTGGGGTAGTGCAGTCGCACACCGGCCTCACCAACCCCACGGTGATGCCATCCTGATGTCACATGCCATTACGCACAGTGCGTGGCATCAGGATGCCCTCCCGGCACAGCACATACTGCACTGAAAAGAGTGAGGAAGAACTGTGCGCCGGCTCTTAGGGTGGCCCTTTGCTGCCCCTAAAAGGAGTGTCATTTTGCCACTCTTTTTGGGGTGGCAAAAGGGAAGATCAGGGCTGTGGCGTGTGGTTGGCGCGGCCCCGATCTGCCACTTCCTCGGACAGCCCAGAGCCACCTGTCTGCAGAGGCCCAAAGTCAGGAGAAACTTTAAATGACTTGGGAAGAGTCTTATATTGTCAACAATACTATGCACCTAGTCCAGTTGTCTATCACAGAATAGAGCCCCATTGTTCAAATTTCACCACCTGGGCAGAGTATGTGCACCATCTCTTCTAGAATTGTTCATTGACATATCCACACCAGATTTATTCATACCTAGGGGAATTTCTTGTTCCTTATTATAGTTATGGACATTTTAAGAATATCATTTGTGTCTAAATGTCCCTTCTCAAGCCAATCAGTTTATCATTGTCTATCTTATTTGCTTTAGAGCTAGATTCTGTGTTTGTGGGAATTGTTAGTGTGTGTCTTCCCTTTCCCTGTAAACTAACTAAAAAAGGGCCTCTATAGACGGCACTTTGCACCATCTTGGAGGCAGGGAAGGGGAGGGGCAGCCACACGCCGGGAGCCAACCCCTTCCCGAGGATGTCATCACAGCGTGCACCACTACGCATGGTGCGTGCTGTCAGGACATCCTCCCAGTGCAGCGTTTTTACACACTGCACCGGAAGAGGTGCAAAAGAGCCTCATGCTGGCTCTTTGGGCACCCTTTTCACCACCTGTGAAAAGAGTGGTGTTTTGGCGCTCCTTTCCCAAGTGGCGAAAGAGAGGATCGGGGCCAAAGCATCTGGCAGCCTCAACTTCAATCCTTAGTTTTCCAGGGTGGCCCAAGGCCACCCATCTACATCCCCCCATAATTGTCAAAGAAGTTAGCCTATGTGATCTCCTCTATACAATAGAGGTAATGTTTCAAATGTTTTCAGAAGGGACTCCTCCTCAACAGTGGAAGCTGAAGATGAGGGAGATTATTAATGGTGGGGCTGTGTTTTCAAAGGACCAGGTAATTAAAAGTCCCCTGTTTAATTACTTATGCCTGGAAGAAAATACTTTTAACAGACTTTTTTTCTTGTCAAGTTGTCTGAGTTCAGAGAATTTCTGTTTCTTTTTAATACTTCATTGATATTCTTTGTACTTGGCCTCTTGGTACTTCTGCTTTTCTTTGCCAGACTAGATTTTTCTTGATAGGGCATTTGTTTGTTATCAGACAATACAGAAAACAGGAAGGGGTAGCTGTGTTGGCCATTTAGCAAATTCAAACAAAAATCCATCAATTATACCTTTATTGGCCAACTGAAATACACAAAATACCTGTTGCAAGCAAACAGGAGAAAAACAATTGGAGATGTTAGATACCTCACTGTATCTGCAACAGGGGAACCGTTAAGAATAGGCTGTGGACTGGGACCATCAACCAAGGTAAAACAATTTTTTTCTTCTTAAATTTGGACTGAATTCACATCTTTTACCTCTACACCAACCAAAATATTCCTGACACAAACACATGGAGACTTCTTGAGGAATCCATTGTTCTTTGCCCCAAAGAGGCCTGTGGCCTCACTGGAATGGAGACATATTAAATTGCAAAAGAGTGGTCCCTATTGAGATGCAAATGGAGATGAAAATCCCTCCACTGGCTGCCAATTAGTTTCCGGGCACAGTACAAGGTCTTGGTTTTGAACTTTAAAGCCCTACATGGCTTGGGTCCATCTTATCTCAGGGACTGCCTCTCCCCATATGATCCCCCCCGTGCCCTTCGGTCCTCTGGGAAGAGTCTGCTACAGCCAATAAAAACTAGGCTGTCCCAGACCTCCCAGAGGACCTTCTCCGCAACAGCTCCCAGGCTATGAAATGGCCTGCCGGATGAGATTCGTCTCATTACTACGCTTACTGCCTTTAAGAAGGCAGTGAAGACGAGTCTCTTCTGGCAGGCCTTCCCAGATTAATATCTCCATAATACATCTGCCCTGGGAGACGAGCTTTCTGCTATCTACCTCCTTATCGTGTGTGATTTTTTGAATAATTAATTGTATTGGTTTTATTTTATAGTCTTACTATTAAGGTATTTTAATTCGTTATTGTTTAATTCTGTTTTAGAAGTTGGGTGGTTGGGATTAGGGATCAGGGGATGTTTTTACATTGTCTGTTTTTTAATGTTATATCCCACCTCGATTGCTGGGCAGAGGGGCAGGCTATAAATAAAAGTTATTATTATTATTAATTTCCTGGACTTTGCAAATCTCCCTATAGCCACAGGGCCAGAAGGAGGAGGAGGCTGGCTACAAAAGATATCCTCCCCACCATATACCATCTTAACTAAATACTGAAACAACATGTTGGCATTTTTTTTCTACAGCTGGTAAGAAGTACTTAGGGGGGATGCAGACGGGTGGCCATGGGCTGCCCTGGGAAGTGGAGAATTGGGGTTGAGGCTGCCCCACACCTCGGCCCCAATCCTCCCTTTTGGCACCTGGGAAAGGAGCACCAAAATAGCGCCTCTTCCGGTGCAGCATGTCCAGACGCTGCGCTGAGATGACATCATCAGAGCACTTGCACACTCTGATGATGTCCTTGGGAAGGGGTTGGGGCGCCCGGAGTGTGGCTGCCCCTCCCCTTCCCTGGCTCCAAGACAACACTTTGCACCATCTTCAGAGCCCCTTAGAGATTTTTTTTTCTTTTTACAAGAAGAAACTCGATTTCATTAGATTTAATAGGTAAAAATCCCAAATTCTTATATTCCTGAGGTAAGAACCACAATCGTAATTTGCTTCTCACAAAGTCAGCCTCCTGTCTTCTGTCTACTAACCTCACTTGTCTCCTTTCCCTTTATCTTTCTTTAACTTATTTTTTCGACAATATTACATGTTTGCTCCAGGAGAGATAGCCTCTTTCACTTCTACACTTCTCATTTTCTCTCACTTTTTCTTTAGTCTCTGGTCCCTCTCCAAGGCCTATTGAAGCTTTGCTGCACTCAGGGTGTGACCCATACCACTCAAGCATCTGAACATACACATATACACATATTATCTGAAAGCCCATGTTCAATTTCCCCAGGAAGAGAGGAGTCCCCAGGAAGAGAGGAATCACTCAGTGATCAAGCAGCTACTCAAAAATCACTGCCCATCCCCACCAACTCTGTACTGAACCAGGACCAAAGTCAAACTTATCAAAATTAAATGAATCCCACAAGGAAGGTGTACACTGACAGGCATAGAGCAGCACATCTTCTGCCTTGCCTCTGCTAGTGATCTGCCATCAATATGAAGCCAATCAATAGTGATCCAAACACTATCCTCAGTCATTCTGCCATTCAATACTGCACTGCAATGATGCAAAAAGGCACATGAGAGGTCAAAGAATTCTTAAATAGCCTACCACACTCCCATCCTGTGTCACATTTGAATGTCCTCTATTCAATGCAAAGCCTCCTGATCTCTGTCCAGGAAGTCCATAAAAAGAGTACCTGTCACTCTGCAGATTTTCATCATCTTGGCTGCTAAAGAAAGTTCAAAGTATTGCTTCCATTGACTTTTTATTTGTACTTGGTCATGCAACGTGTTCGTTGGCTGATCATATAGCATCTACACTCTTTAAATTTAAGTTTCAATTTCCTCTTGATTTTTTGGATATTGAGGAAAAGTTCTTATGTTATCATTTTTGGCCATCTTCTATTTCTCTTCATTTATTATTATAGTAGTTCTCTTTGTCCTTGCATACAAGTTGCTTAACAGTTTTATTCAGGGTTCTGACCCAATATCTGTCATGTTTTACTTTTGCTTCTCATCTGTCGTTAATCTCTTGAAGAGTTTTATATGTCATTTGCTGAGACTTCTCTTTGTTTTGGTCTGCAGACAGTGTCTTTTTTGCATTTGTCTCTGACAATATCCCTGGCATCAGTCCAGAGTTCTTCTTGCTCCTGGTTTAACAGTGCAAAACTATTGGGCTTAACTGTGCAAAACTATTGTTTACATAATCTTTAGATTTGATAAGGATGTTCTTCAGATTGTACTTTGTTACAATCTTTGTCTTAGTGTTGTTCTTTAGTGTTAATCTAATTTTTGAAATTGGTCTATACTACAATTAGCTCTTGTTCTTGTTTTTGCAGCTTCTTCATCTTCTGCTTATAATTATGTAGTCTATTTGAGATCTGCTTTGAGCCACACTTCTGGTGTAATGGCATCTTAGAAGATTGTAGGTACAAAGAGCTCACAGCCTAAATCTTCACAATAGTGGTACTTGGAGGAATGGGAACAATTTCTAACCTGTCCATAACCCTCTCCATTAAGAGGGGTTAACAGAAGCAGCTCATCATAGGTCTATACCAGTCATGTGCCACCATTAAGAGCAGGAGAGTGGAATTTCTCCAGCCAAATGGCCACAGATCAGGCCAGACTGAAGAGCTAGTTCCACCCACTATTGCAGTCATCTCCAAAAGGGGTGGAGAAGATGGCTAAACTAAAGAGGAGGTTTAAAGCTGGAAGGACAGTTGTGGTCACTTTACCTTTTTTTTTTTTCTCCAGAAGGTCTTCTATATCAAGGATTGAATCATTATTTTGTAGATACATATTTTGTAAATGCAGTAGAGTAGTTAAAATTAATCTAATTAATCCAAACCGGTCATGAAGGAAACAAGCTGTAAAAAGCTGTAAAAGCTGTAAAAAGCCACAAAAAGCTGCAAAAAAGCTGTAAAAGGTTGAAGAGACTGGAAAAAGACTGTAAAAGACTACAAAAGTCTACAAAAGAGTGAAACTGGATTGGAATATACTTGAGAAATACATTACCAAGGAGAAGATGATCAAGTAAGCAACAGGGGAAAATAGTGAACAGCAAACCAAGATAAGACAGCCAGGGAAAATAAAACTTTGGATGTTTTAGAGGGGAGAGGTGCAGCAAGGGGAGAGATCCATGGGAGGAGAAGGAAGAACTAACTACTATGAGTAGAGCAGGAGGCACACAACAGAAGAGACACAGAGGTTAAAGAGGGAGATAATATCAACACAGACTGAGAAGGACACAGAGATATAGAGATTGAGATTGAGACTAAGATAAGAAGAGAAAGTGAAAAGGCATTGAAAGAGAGTGGAAAGTTAGAGTCAACTAAGAAATAGAAAATGAAGAAAAAAAGGACAGTGCAAATATAAGATTCAGAAATGTCTGAACCAGGGGTAGGTAACCTTTCCCCTTTAAGGGCCGAGGGACTTCAGCTCCCAGAATCTCAGGAGCTATTGGCCAACATGGGACTATTGGCCAACATGGCTGAGGCTTCTGGGAGCTGAAGTCCCTTGGCCCTTAAAGGGGAAAGGTTGCCTACTCCTGGTCTGAACATAAGGGAAAAAAATTGTCAAGTTCCTGAGAGGGATACGGGCTAGAGATTAAACAAAAAGGATGAAAGCACATTCCTACAAGAACAAAGACTTAAACAAATTAGAGAGTAAAAGGGAAAAGAGATCACCCCAAGAACAAATATATGGACACAAGAGAAACACAATGAAGAAGAGAAAGAGTAAAAAAAAAGAATAAGAAAAGAGAAGATAAACTGTGTGGTAAATGTAAAAGTAGAGATAAGTCAATATTATTTGGTGACTTAAGATACTGAGTAGCTGTCAAACAAGTTACTATAATCTTTATAAATTTCAGTTTTTAATCTTTGATTGATTAATAAATTGATAGAAGTCAGGGAGAATTTTTATTAGTTGGGAAAAGAATATATAGAGAGTGCATTCGAAGGTGGGACAACCCACAACATTGATTTTTCATATTCTTAAATTACTTATTAGGATCAATTGACATATATATATATATATATATATATATATAAACATATATACACATCATACTGATTTGTTGTTACTATATTATGTAACTCATTGTAATATTATAGGTGCATACTCTTATATATATTGGGTAATATACATACAATTTCATTATATCATTATTTGCTTATCTAAATACAGTTTATGCAGTATATTATTGTTCTAAAATATTTGTTGACTGGATAGAAAAGATTGAAATAAATGGCTGCAGCAAGAAAGAGTTGACACAAACACAACTACAAGTCTCAACTCAAACAAGGGGCTCAGTTAAAGAATCAATATGAATTACAGATCTGAATAAGCTGCTTCTGGATGAGATTAGGAAAATGAGGCAATAAATGAAAGAACTAAGGCAAGAAATTAAAGAAGACATAGGAGAGTCTAGTCATGAAACAAGAGAGGAAATTAAAGAGACAAGAACAGAAATAAGGAAAGATCTGAAAAAGGAATTAGATAACTTTGGTAAAAAGATGGACAAATTGACAATGGATATAACAAAGACCCAAAAAGGAGTAGAAAAAAAGCAAAGAAAATACTTTGTTGGAGAAAACTTCGAAATGAGTCAGAAACAAGTTCAGCAACAGCTTATGGAATGGAGTAATGAAGTAATATATAGAGACAGATGTATAAAAATAAGAGAATTCTAGGGAAAAAAATGAATGAAATCTCTCAACTAGAATACTACCCTTATTGGCTGAATGTATTGGATTCACCAAAGAGAGGATGGAAATGAAGACTGACAAACTGTTCAGGATAAATTTTACTCAAGTAAGAGACAGAAAGGGATATAGTGATTTGTTTTGTAAGAACAAGAACAAAAGATTTGATCATTCATAAGTGTCATAATAACATCCTACTGATAGAAAATAATGAGACCAAGATATTTAAAGACATCCCTCCTCAAAGAATGATTGAGAGCCAAAAATATAAATTCTTGACTCATCTTCTGAAGAATCTAAAAACTCATTTCAAATGGGAAAGAATTGAATGATTTTCTTTTACTTACAAACAAAGAAGCTATAAGATTGATAATTTAGACAAGGCAAGAGAAATGGAACAAAGATTAAAAAGAGATAACAAAGAGAAAAGGGAAGAGAAGATAGATTCAAAACAAAAAGGGAATGGAGAGCCAGAAGAATTAAAGAGAGGAAAAAAGAAGAAAGTCCCTCAGAAGAATTAGAGACAGAAGAGGGAACAGAAACAATGAGAATGAATTGTGAGTTAGAAAAGAGGATCTGTTTCAGAATTAGAAGGTGACAGTGAACGTGAATAGGAAAAGTGAGCCGCAAAAAATAAGAGAAGAGAAGAGCAACAAGAAGAAAATTAAATTAAAAATTAAAAATTACTATGGGGGGATGCAGACCACCCTGGAAAGTGGAGGATCAAGGCCGAGGCTGCTGGACAGGTTGGCCTCAATCCTCCTTTTTGCCAGCCCAGAAAAAGGGAGGATTTTTGGCACACCTTCCAGCGCAGCACATCAGGATGTCTTCGGGAGGGGTTGAGGCAGCCGGTGTGCAGCTGCCCCTCCCCATCCCTGCCTCCAGGATGGCCCAAAGGGCCCATCTGTAGAAGCCCTAAATAAATAAAAAGGGGAAAGAAAGAGTGGCACATTAAATCACAACTATAAATTTTGACAGAATGTTTAAATATGTTTGTGAATATTATCTCATGGAATGTAAAGGAATAAATTCTGAGTATAAATGTAGTATAGTATTCCATCAATTAGAAAAACTTAAGGGTGAAATTATTTGCATATAAGAAATGAAGATAACAGACAAAGAAATGAAATATGTGAGAAACCCAGCATTAGGACACTGTTACACCTCAGCAGCAGAAAAGAGAAAAAAGGAATAATAATATATGTAAACAATATATATATATATATATATATATATATATATATATATAATTCTAAGAAAATCTTCAGTGATAAAGAAGGTTCATACATTGCAGTTGAAGTGAAGTTAGACAGCTTAACATTATTGGCTATGGGAATCTACACACCATTAGAGAATAGAGAAAGCTGCTTTACACAGTTACACAAGGAACTAAAGAAAACAGACTATAAAAATATATTGTGGCTAGGGGACTTTATTGCAGTAATACAACCTAAATTGGATAGGGTTTCAAATTCAGATAAAAATATTAGAAGGCAAACTCCCCAGAACCTTCTTTAAGAAGGGTTCTCTTTTAATTCTTTTTCTTTGTTACCAATTTCTTCTTGTAATTTCATTTTTTTCTTTTTCTTTTTCTCTCTTTCTCTTCTCTATTTCTTTTTGTATGAAGAAACTTCTCATATAGGCTTTGGAAGTCTCCCAAACAATTTCTATAGGGGTCCCTTTATCTAAGTTTTCATCAAAGAAATTTTTCAATTAGTTTTTTCCCCAGTTTGTACTATTGGATCTTTCAATAATAAATTTTCATTAATTCTCCAATTATATTCAGTTTTTTTTTACTGACAAAATTTAACATCACTGGATTATGATCAAAAGTAATTTTGGGAAGAATTTCTATTTTATTTTATTTTTAAAAAATCTTTTTTTTTTTTTTTTTTTTTTTTTTTTTTTAGAAATAAAAAATATGTCTAGCCTGGACCAGGATTAGCATCTATCTGAATAAATTGTAAAATCTTTTTCTGTTGGGTGTCTTAATCTCCAGATATCTCTACTAATGCAAAGTTTTCCATAAAGTCAAGTAGAGTTTTTGTAATTTTTCTTGTTTACTTTTTGAATTTCTTTCTATTTCTGGGTCTATAACTCCATTCCAATCTCCTAATAGCATCAGGTTATCAAAAACCTGGTTCTCTATTTGTTTGTGAAATTTATTTTAAAAAGTGTGTTGGTTATCAAGGAGGGGGAAAATATTCCTACTATTATAATATTTAATTCTTGTATCTTAACTTGTATTCTGAAGTTTCTGTATATATTTCAAAATCTTCCAAATATATCTGATGGAAAGTGTTTTAAGGTGTGGCAAAAGGAATTATCAAAATTCTTGTGAGATGGTAAAAGAGCAAGAATCCAGTGGAAAATCCTAATAGACAATAAAACAAAGGGTGGATGTGCTTTACTCAACCTTAGATTATATTATTATGTGTCTTGTCTAAACTGGTTTAAACATTGGGTAAAGCTAGATAATGAAAAAACATTATGTCTAGAAAGTAATAACTTAAGATATGGATACCATGCTTTCTTGTGGCATGATAAACAAAAGGACAATAAAGACTTCAAGCACCAGCTTATAAGAAGAGTCATGTTTAAAGGATAGACAAAGATTTAAAAAAAACTCAATTTTACAAAGAAATTCCAATGTGGCTATTTACACAAGAAGCCTTTTTGTATAGGAGGAAAAATAAAAATGAAACATGGATTACATACAAGGATATATTAACACAAGAAAACAACAACCAATACAAAATGAAATCTTTATCCTTGTCAATTATTCAATTATTCAATCAACTATTCACCTCATAAACTGTACTTGCTTTTCATTAGTTCATTGTTATTATTGTCCTTATTTTTCGCTCCCTCCTTCGCTTTCACACCATATTCATACAATTCATTACTTCATACAATTCATTACTTAGTTACTTGGAATCGCAGGTAGTCGCCAATTGTTTACCACCCACTGCTCACTGCTCGCTGTCACCAGCTGCCTCAATCAATCAATTTTCCACTCGTCGCCACAAGCCACAAGCCGCCTCTCTCTGCAGCCTTTGGCCACGGGTCGCTCGTCGTTCAAACCGTCTTATCACTCCACACTCCACGCCGCCCACCACTCGTAGCCCTCTGTCTCTCCGTCTCTCTCTGTCGCTCTCTCTGTCGCTCGTCGCTCGTCACTCCAAGGCGCCCTGTCACCTCCTGCCGCTCACGTAACTTCCAACCGTCCTCCGCTCACCGTCCTCCGCTCACCGTCGCAAGCCTCTCAAGCCGCAAGCCTCTCAAGCCGCAAACCGCTCAAGCCGCTCCCCACTCCTCGCTTGCAACAAGTCACTCACCTTGCAACTCGGGTCACTTCAGACCGTCCTTTGTGGCTTGGCTCTTGTCTTTTACTATTACTATTTCTATCTCTCTTACAGTCCGGCTCTTTCTTCCACTCTTTCTCTGTTCTCTTCACGATCTTAGTCCTCCACGCTCTTAGTCCTTATCAAAAATCTTCAGGCTTTTCACTTCCTTGTTACACGCTTTACGTCTTTTACATCATTTCTCTTCCCTTCCTGTTACCATATATGGGAAACGCTGTCTTTCTATTATCCAACAATTTACAGACGCTCCCCCTTTTTTTTATTTTTTAAGAGCCAAAAACAGCAGTCCAGGGGTAAGTTATACGTTGGCAATTATTATTCTTTCTTTACCTTCTTTCTTCTTGCACATCCATTCTGTTTATCATTTATTTAAAATGTGCGCGACAAGACCTCATTTATATAAATAAATGAGTGCTACAATGGGAGGGTTGGAATCTTCGGAGTCCTACAGTACCTGGTTCAGAGAAGGGAGAAATAAGCCCAATCTCTTCCCAGTATTGTCTGCAAACTCCCCCAGCGATTCCCTCCAAAAAGTCTTTCATATCAGAAAGACAGTGGACGGGTAGTTTACAATCCTGTTCCTACAAGAACCATTGTAGCAGAGGTAGCAAAATACTACAAATCCATACTTGCGTCCTCTCTCGGCGCCATCACACCGGAAGTGTACAAGTGGTACAAGGCAAGAAAATGATCTTAGTGGCAATTTACACTCCACAAGGAAAAAAAAAAAGTTTTATAAACAACTATATGAAGAAATAGTGAAATGTGAAGAAAATGACATTATTGTGGGAGGTGATTTTAATGCGGCTATAAACCCTATGGTGGATAGACTCTCTAGTAAAAAAAATCAAAGAAAAACAAGGAAAATTACCTGGGACTTTTTTTTCTATGATAAAAAACCAAAATTTAATAGAAGTATGGAGGTACAAAAATGGAGATAGGAGAGAATTCACATTTTACTCACTCAGACATAGATCAATGGCTAGGATGGATATGTTTCTTGTTTCAAAAACATTATGTAACAAAGTAAAGAGAATAGAAACCTTACCAAAAACATACTCAGACCACAATCCAGTAAAAATGACACTTAAACTGATTGAAACAGAATTCCAGTGGCAACTTCAAGATTATCTTTTGAAAGACAAAAAAATGTAGAGGAAGCCAAACAAACCCCCAAACATTACTTTATAGAAAATCTAGATAAAGGTACAGATATCAATACTGTGTGGGACACCGGTAAATCTGTGATACGAGGGTTTTTTTATTCAAAAGCATTGAAAACTACAAAAAGAAAGAAAAGAAAGATTAAAATCTATTACAGAGGAAATAGCCAAGAAAGAAAAAGCATTGTTAGAGAGTAATAACAAAGATAAAATAATCAAAGAAATAAAAGTCTTACAAAAACAGTACTCTATAGAGAACATAGAGAAAATAACGAGATTAATGAAGAGAGTAAAAGCTAAACATTTTCAAAATGCAAATAAAATTGGAAAATGGTTATCATGGAAACTTAGAAAGGAGAGAAGTAAAAGACTAATTATAAAAATAAAAATAGGGAATAAAACATATACGGAACAAAAAGAGATTAAAGAAATCTTCCAAGATCATTTTAGGAAACTCTTCAAAAAAGACAAAGATAAAACAAAAAAGGTTGGAGAATACTTGAAAGAAAATTTCGACTTAAAATTGAAAGAGGATCACATAAAAGAGCTAGATAAACCAATAACTTTGTCTGAGTTAGAGGAGGTGATAAAAAGAGCTAAGAATGATAAAATGCCGGGTCCAGATGGTTTAAATGCCAGATATTATAAAGTATTCAAAGATGAACTGAAAACACCGCTATGGGACACAATAAACAACATAGATAAAGGAGAAATTCCTTTGACTTGGAAAGAAGCTAATGTGTCCTTAATTCTTAAAGAAGGGAAAGATGATCAGGACCCTAATAGCTACAGGCCAATCTCTCTGTTGAACGTAGATTATAAACTCTATGCAGCTATTTTAGCAGAAAGACTTAGAAAAAATGAAATAGATAAGATATTCTTGGATGGGGAAAGAGGACACATATGTAAATACTATAAGATCTTAAAAGAGAGGGATTTGGAACAAGAAACAATTAAACATTATATGATAATGTGGGCACAAGACCTTGCTAAATGTATAGATTTAGAAAAATGAGGAAAAACATGGCAAGTTACTAACAAGTTTACATTATGTCAAAACTATAAAGAAAATTTTCTTTAAATGATTTATCAATTGTATATGTCTCCTTCAAAACTCAATGCCATATATAAGATTGGGAAACCAAACTGCTGGAAATGTCAGGAATCTAAAGGCACTTTTCCCCACATTTAGTGGAAGTGCCAAGAAGCAGAAGAATATTGGAGAAGAATACATGATATGATGACCAAGATACTTCAGATAACAATTCCACTTAACCTGCTACTTTTCTTGTTAAATATGACATGTATAATGGACACAGCTGAAAAGAAACAAACATGCATTATACTATATATGGTTACAACCATGAGAATTCTGTACACCAAATATGGGGGGGGGGGGGAGAATCAAACCCATCAGATGAGGAATGGATAATAAAGTTAAGGGAAGCTATGGATTTGGATATGTAGACAGTCATTATGAGAGAAAATCCATGACAAACCACAGAAGAAGATGAGTTGTTTTAAGAATTTGGGAGGGGGGAGAGGGATGAATTTAGATTAAATTAATAATTCAAATAACATAGAAATTGTATATAATTGAATTAAATAAAAGATTTAAATGATCAATAAAATTCAAACAATTGTGTAAGAGATAATTGTATAATATAGAGACCCAACTATTACCAAATGGATTCATTTAATTACTGAGAAAATCAAAAACTCTTTATTAGAGAAAGTGATTACAACTAGTTAGGAAGTTAATTTATAGTTGATTTGATATGATGATTATGAAATCTATTAGTTGTCTAATTGTTATATGCTTGTTTATGTATATATGACTGTCTTTTTATGTGTCTTGTCATTTTATTTATATTTTTATTCTTATTGTTATTGTTTATTTCTTTTGTAATTTTATAATTGGTCAATAAAAAATGATTATGTAGTCTATTTGATTTCTACATTGGCCATCATAAACAGTCACTTCTTTGGTTGCTTGAAGAATGTTTGTGATGAACAAACTGTTCACCTGATCAAATAATAATAATAATAATAATAATAATAATAATTTATATTCCACCCCTCTCTGCAGGGCAATTGGGGTGGCTTACAACATTACAATTACCATAAAATGTGATACAATCAGGACCTAATAATCCCAGAGCCCACTCATCCCTTAAAAAATATTAAACAATAGGGTTAATTTCTTGATCCTAGGCCATTTTTGGTTTTACTATTTTTGATTCTGCTGTGTATCCTATTTTTGTATTTCAATCACCTATAACTATGTTGGCAAACCTGTGGCATGCATGCCATCTGTGGCACACAAAGCTGTCTCTGAAGGCATGCAGTCGCCACAGTAAGCAGAGGTGGGGCATGTTGTTAGCTGACGTCCTCCATTTTTCTTATATATTTTAGCCATGTGGAGTTCCCTATGACCCCAGCCTGACCCTTGGGAGATGGCAGCCATAATCCCCTAGATGTAAGGTCAGGTAAGCAAGTTGAAATTGCTTAAGACCACTAAAGATTTCCTGGACAGGCAGGATTTGGGAGTTGCCCTTGGAAATATCCCATTATGTTGGAAAAGATACCTAATGGTGTTTGTTTGTCTTGGTCTCACACTTAATGGGACAGTGATCAGATTTGATTGCACACCTTTCTCTAGCTTCCTTTCCTTGATAGTTTTGAAACCAAATGCTTTGTTTAGACTATGCCCCAATTTAAGTAAACAATAGTAAACCCATCAAGCCTTTGTCCACCTATTGTTTAACTCATGGCCAGGATGCAGAATTTCCCTATAAGAACCCCTGCATTTTAGCAGACCTCGTGCTACCTTGGAAGTGCATGCTGAATCTCTGTCGGTCTGCGCTCTGAAATAGTTCCCACCCACCCCCCCTCTTGCCAGTCATGCCCCTTCCACGGAATGCATCCTCATTCGCCGCCAGAAGTCCAGAGGAGTCCCTCGGGTGTGAGTATATCTCCCTCTATCCTGGTTTCCCTCTTTGCCTCCCCCGCTCTCACTCTTTCCTGCTTATTCTACTAGTGTGTGTGTGTGTGTGTGTGTGTGTGTGTGTGTGTGTGCCACATTTGGATGTTTGCTTATTTTTGTCAAATAAATATTTCAGACTTTAATTGGAGCTTGGTCCGTTTCAGTGTCTTTCCTTGCCAGAACTTTTACATCTCTGGTAGACAATTGGATAAGATCTCAGAAGTGAAGTTGGGAGCTTCCCTATCACATTTGAGCTAATTATAATTTCCCCAAAATTAAGTCTTTGTTTCCCAACAATGTGCACTTGGCCCGGCTCCTTGTTACAGCTCAGTTTGCCTTGTGAGAACTGGGCTGTGGCAAGGAGGGCTGGGGAGGTGTGCATGGAAACCAAATTGTAACAAGGAGGGACCATGTGCAGACCTTCTGGGTAGAAGTCCTTGCTATGAGATTCTGGGAACTATAGTTTTGTGAAGTGTAATGAGGTCATCCATGGGGTTTTCTTGGCAAGATTTCTTCAGAGGAGGTTTGCCATTGCCTTCCTCTGAGGCTGAGAGAGTGTGACTTGCTGAAGATCTCCCAGTGGTTTCATGACTGAGCTGGAATTCGAGCCCTGGTCTCCAGAGTGACACACTCAAACTGCTGGCTCTTTTGGTTCTTGTTCTTGTGCTATGCCTTCTGTGCTTTATTATGCTTGCTGTTGTGTGCCTCCAAGTCATTTTCAACTTTCATTTCCAATGGTCCCTCCCTCCCTTCCAAGTGCCACTTCCTGGTGACCCTAAGTTGAAACTATCATGGGGCAAGCTTCATCAGAGGGGGATTTTCATTGCCATCCTCTGAGGCTGAGAGAGCATGACTTGTGTGTGTGGTGCCTTCAAGTAATTTCCAAATTATGGCAACCCTAAGGTGAAACTATCATGTAGTTTTCTTGCCAAGTTTTGTCAGAAGGGGGTTTGCTATTGCTAGCTTGCTGAGAAAATGTGCCTTATGTTTCCCCCTGAGAAGTCCTGCCCCCAGAAGTTCCCCCAGAAGGTGGAATTCCAACCTCTGAAAGTCCCATCCATCAAAAGTCTCGACCCCAGCACCCGGTGACTCCCATTGTGGGAACACCACTGAGTTTGGGCACTCGGTTTCTAAAAGGTTCACCATCACTGATGTATAACATCCAGGATAGTTTCTTCCTTTTCTTCTGCCTCTGGTTATATTGATGGGTTTTCTGACGTCTTATTGATATGATTTTGGCAGACTTTGTATTATATCCTTTGACTACTTTTGCTACATTTCTTCTCACTATTAATGGCATCCTATTTCTTCTTAGATTTTCATTTCTTGAGTAAAACACTGCACAATTATCTGACTCAAAATAACCCATTCCTGTCCACTTTAGCTTGCTAATCCCAAGTATTGCTAAGTTTATGCATTCCATTTCTTGTTTTCCTATGTCTAGCATCCCCTAATTCATGGTTCCTACATTCCATATTCTTCTAATATTTATTGTGCAGCTTTGGATTTTGCTTTCTCCTCTGAGCACATCAACAGCTGAACATTCTTTTGGCTTAAGTCAAGTTGTAGCATTATTCACAGGGCTACTTGTACTTGTCCTCCAATCTTCCCCCGGATCTCGTTGAATGCCTTCTAGCCTGTGAGTCTCTTTTTCTGGAACTTTCTCTTGTTTGATTATGAGAAGGTTCATCATGGAGTTTTGTCATGAGACATTCAAAGGGGGTTTACTGTGCCTCCTTCTGTGCAGCACTAGGGAATGGATCCTGGGGGAAATGTCCAGATGTGGGACAAAGATGACAGGGTTACCTTGTGTCATGCAGCAGCCATGACGGGCCAGCAATTGGGCTGTGCTGAGTCACAGAGGGCTGATGCAACACTAGGCAGAGGGTTGAGTCACACACCTTCAATTCTGCTGTGCCACATCAGTCAGGTGACTGAAACTGGGTGTCAGCCCAGGAATGGGCTGGACTAATATCCCAGGAGGGAATACCGTATATAAGGGAGCAGCTTCATTGTACACAGAGGAACAAAGAGTAAAGTGCCTCCTTGAGAGATATCTGCTTGTTGTCTCATTTGCCTGCTTTTGAAGGGAGAGAGAGAGTTCTCTAGCCTGCACAGAGCTCCATGTCACTTCTTTGGTGGCCATCCAGGTGCACAGCTTTGGCATGGTGCAACACAGTTTGCACAATCATGCTAACATAACTATGGTTCCGATGCCAACAAGGTGAGGCTGGAAAATCCCTCTTTTTGTACCTTGTTCATCTCCTTCTTGAAGAAAACATGTTTTCCTTGGTTACCATGGTTTCATAACAGTCCAGGACCTTGTCAACTCCTTCCATTCATTGCAGCTTAGGGTGTGTCCTGTTCTAGCAGAACTTCTCCTGGCCAGGTCAACATTCATCTTATTGCAGATCAGTAGTTTTCTTACTCCTTGCCTCAGACTCTAAGTTTTTCTTATTCCTCACCTCACCATCCAAGTTCCTCCTTCAACAATCCTTTGCATGGCAACCATGTTCTTTGGTTCTTTCAGGGCCTTGTCATGCCTGGAAACCATTCAAGAATTCAGCCATTCACTCACACATCCTTATATGTGGGTTTCCTATCTGTGGTTTCAGTTACCTGCTGTCACCCAAGGTCTAAATATATAACATAAAGGCAAAGCAGATAGACCAAAAGGAGTGGCCAGAGACTGCTCTGGCCACAATCACTCCAGGACTGTGGTGACTGGATGGCCCACTCCCAAACAGGGCTGCCAGCAGGAACAGATTAAATCTGCTCCTTTTGGTGGTGGCTACAGGCCTCCTTAGGTGACCTTGGATCAGCCTCCAGCCATGCTGGGGGCATATATTGTCTAAACACGATGGCCTTGAAATGGATGGAAGCCACTCTATTTGGCCTATCTCGGGCCATAGTTCTCCTAATCTGCAAATTAGCTCTCTGCAGTTTCAGTTATTCATAGTCAATCACAGAGTGAAAATATTACAGGTATAGGTTTTGTGTACTATCTGTGGTATCAGGAATTCATAGAGGTTTTGAAAAGCAGATAAGGGGATGGGACTTCTGTGCATTTAAATAGATTTATATATTAAGCTTTAGAAAAGAGCTTGGTGGTATTTGGAATGGAATTCCTGTCTGTTTTTCATTGCAAAAGCATGTCTAGCACACAATCTTCCCCTTTTCCCTGCAGTTCCCAAGATACATAGACTGATGAAACAGTCTTATGCTTTCCTAGTCCATTGATTTATCTGTAATAGAGGGCATACTTATGAAATTTGCAGATGACACCAAATTCGGAGGGTAGCTAATATCCCAGAAGACAGAATCAAAATTCAAAATGACCTTAATAGATCAGAAAGCTGGCAAAAACTATCAAAATTAACTTCGATAGAGAGAAATGTAAGGCACTACACTTAGGAAGAAAAAGGCACAGATATAGGCTGGGGAACACCTGGCTTAAAAACAGTACATGTGAAAAGGAACTAGGAGTCCTAGTAGTTGTTGTTGTTAACTGCCTTTGCATTGATCTCGACCCATGGCAACCCTATGGATGAGATATCTCCAGGGCCGGGGGGGGGGGGGTGTCCTCTATTGCTCTGCCCAGCTCCTGCAAACTCATATTTGTGGTCTCTTTAATAAAGTCCATCCATCTACCATGTGGCCTTCCTCTTTCCTACTTTCCAACTTTCCTAACATTATTTTTTTCCAATGATTCATGCCTTCTCATGATGTGTCCAAAAGTATGACAGTCTAAGGGGGGTTGCAGATTGCCAGAAATAGTGTGAATTCAGTCCACTTTTAGGGTTAGGGTTAGTGCTAGGGAGTCATGGGAACTGTTATTTTTCTGAGACAGTGAGCCTTCTCTGTCAGACAACACTGATGCCACAATAAAATACAGTTCCCATGGTTCCCTAACTCTAACCCTAACCCTAAAAGTGGACTGAATTCACACTATTTCTGGCAGTCTGCAACCCCCCTAAATCTTGTCATCTTGGCTTCTAGGGATATTACTGGCTTGATCTGCTCTATACCCATTTGTTTGTCTTTTTGGATGTCCATGGAATCCTCAGCAATCTTCTCCAGCACCACATCTCAAATGAGTTGATTTTCCTCCTATCTTCTTTCTTCACTGTCCAGCTCTCACATCCATACATGGTAATAGGGAATACAATCACTTTTATGATTCTGACTTTTGTGCTGAGTTGTATATCTTTGCATTTTAGGATCTTTTCTAGTTCTTTCATAGCCGCCCTCCACATTCTTGATCTTCTCCTGGCTGTGGTCCCCATTTTGATCAATGTTTGATTCCAGATATGAGAACTTTTTTACTATTTCTATTTCCTGAATGTGTGTAAGTTTTATGGGTTTTTTTCTTTTCTTTAGGTTCAACATTAAGCTTGCCTTTGCACTTTCTTCTTTAATTTTCCTTAATAGTTGTTCTAGGTCAGTGAGGTTCTCTGCTAGTATTGTGATGTTGTCAGCATATCTCAGATTGTTGATATTTCTTCCCCCTATTTTCACTCCTCCCTCTTCCATGTCCAAGCCTGCCCCTCTGTCAAACAATCAGGGTGGCTTATAATAGTTAAAAATTACACCAGAAATACAGATTAAAAAAAACCCCAGAAACCCCACCCTCCCTCCTTAAAAATTATTAAACTACACATCTATTAAAATCATTACATAAAATAACAAGATAAAAAGAGGTCATTGGAGCGACTGTAAACAAATGAGAGCAGAGGGCGAGCCAAAAGCTAAAAGAAGCAGAGACGTGCAGTTCCTGAGGCCAGGATCTAACCAGGAAAGGTCTGCTAAAATTGATCATCTTCACAGCTTTTTAAAAGCTGCTTAAGCTTGTGATCTGACGGATCTCATCCAGCAGGCCGTTCCATAATCTGGGGGCAATTATCAAAAGTGCCCTCTGGGAGGTGGCAGACAGCCTTGATTTTATTGGCTGAAGCAAATTCCTCCCAGAGGAGCGGAGTGTGCAGGAAGAATTGTATGGTAGGAGGCAGTCCCGAAGATAAGTTGGACCCAAGCCATTTAGAGCTTTACAGGTAATAACCAACACCTTATACTGGGCCTGGAAACTGTTAGGCAGCCAGTGGAGGGACTTTAATATTGGAGTTATTTGGTCCCTCCTAGATATTCTTGAAACCACTATTTTGTACTAATTGAAGTTTACAGACCAAGCATGAGGGTAGCCCCATGTAGAGCACATTACAGAAATTTAGACAAAATCTAGACTGCACCACAGTCTCGAGGTCCCTTACTTCCAGGAAAGGGCGCAGCTGGCGTATCAGCCGAAACTGATAACAGGCACTCCTGACCATCACATTTACCTGATTAGTCATCAGGAGCTACGAATCAAGGAGCACTCCCAGACTGCAAACACAGTCCTTGACAGAGAGTGTGACCCCATCCAGGACTGGAGGTTGCAAACCAATTCCTGGTTTCAGGGCCGCTACTGTGAGCACCTCCATTTTGTTTGGATTCACTCTCAATCTGTTTTTCCTCATCCAACCCATTACTGCCTTAAGACATTCATTGAGAGGAGAAATGCCATCGGGAGTCAAGGCCAACAATTGAGACATGGAGAAATAGATCTGGGTGTCATCAGCATACTGATAACACCCAGCTCCATGACTCTGAATGATCTCACCCAGCGGCTTCATACAGATGTTGAACAGCATTGGGGACAGAATGGTGCCTTGAAGAATGCCACAAGTGAGCTCCTTTTTTCTGGATCAACTGTCCCTCAGCAGCACCCTTGGGGACCTGCCCGAGAGGAAGGTCGGAACCACTGGAGCCCATTGCCTCCGATTCCTAACTCACTCAGGCAATCTAAGAGGATGCTATGATCTATTGTATCAAAAGCCACTGAGAGGTCTAGAAGCACCAACACGGTCACATTATCCCTGTTGATGCTTAGACGCAGATCATCGGCCAAGCCAACTGCGGCAGTCTCAACTCCTAATCCTGTCCTAAAGCCAGTTTGAAATGGATCTAGATAATCAGTTTCATCCTAGACAGCTTGGAGTTGAAGAGCAACCACCCTCTCAATTACCTTGCTCAAAAATGGTAGCAACGAGACTGGCCTAGAATTGTTCATATCCAGGGGGTCCAGGGAAGGTTTTTTTCAGAAGCAGCCTAACAGCCATTTCCTTCAAACAAGATGGAATATAACCCTCCCTGAGGAATGCAATGATGATGTCTGTAAGGAACACCCTCAATGCATCCCCCTCCTGGATGGCCAGCCATGATGGGCAAAGGTCAAGAGGACAGGTCGTTTCCCTCCCTCTACCAAGGAGCTTGTCCATGTTATTGGTACTCACAGATTGGAACTGATCCAGGATAATTTCATTAATGGACTTGTTGGACACCTCGTCAATTATTTCTGTCAAAACACTGGTGTCTAAGTCGGCTCTTATCTGAGAGATTTTGTCTGCAAAAAAGTTGTTAAACACATCACAGCAGGCAGTTGTTGGGTTAAGCAATGGGTTCTGTGCAGGTGGAACCTGCGTCAGCTCCCTTACCACCCTAAAAAGCTCTGCTGGACGGGACTCTGCAGACGCAATACATGCAAAGGAGAAGGATCTCTGCGCTGCACATATTGCCTCTCGATAGGACCAAAGGAAGTTCCTATGACGAGTCTTGTCATATAAGAGTTGAGTTTTCTGCCAGGTGCACTCTAGTCATTGTCCAACCCGCTTCATTTTCCTAAGCTCTTCTGTATACCATGGCTTCCAATTTGAAGTGGCAAGGATGCTTGGGAGCGATCGTGTCGATGGCCTTGGTAAGGTCGGTGTTCCAGATACCAACCAGAGCTTTGACAGGGTCACCGGAGTTACCAACCATTAAACCCTCTAAGGCTTTCTGGAATCCTATTGGTTCCATTAGCCTTCGAGGGCAGACCATTCTAATGGGTCCACCACCCCCGGTGGGGTGGGTAAAGGCTCTTAGTTCAGTCTTAACCAGGAAATGATCCATCCATGACAATGTGGTGGTTTTAATAACCTCCGCCCATGGATCTTCCTGTTCCATAATAAAGACCGCATCGAGGGTATGATCCACACAATGAGTGGGCCTGGTGACCAATTGGGATAGGCCCATGTTTGTAATAGATTCCATGAATTCCTGAGCTGCACCAGTTAGATTTAACAAACTGGTCTCGAGTGGAATGTTGAAATTGCCCAGAACTAAAAGTCTGGGCGACTCCAACAGCAGCTTTGAGACCAGCTGTGTCAGCTTGGTTAGGGAGTCTGCTAGACAACGGGGTGGTCGGTATACTAACAGAATTCCCAAACTATCCTTGGTCCTCAGGCTCAGGTATATACACTCAAAGTGGACTGAATTCCAGACAGGTATCCTGGTCAGAGTCAGGTTGTTCTTAGAAACCAGAGCCACTCCACCCCCACCCCCCTCCCACTTTCTCTTACCTGCTCACTCACAGAATACCCAGCTGGGAGGGCCTGCGTCCAGGTTATGGCACTATTCTCTTCCAGCCAGTTCTCTGTAAAGCAAGCCAGGTCAGCATCCTCATCCAAAAGAACATCATAAATAATATGAGTCTTGATTTTAACCAATCTGGTAATGCAGAGGAGAAAAGTAAGGTTCTGTGGAATGCTCTCCAATCCATTCTGGGAAACAGAGTGAACTGAAGGCAGGATAGCTTTCAAACAATGATCCCACCTTCTTTTGTAACATCTGTTCACTCCATTCCAGCCATACCTCCCTTTCCCCTGCACAACTCCAATTTCCGCCCCCAAACCATTCCCAGCCTGAACTAGTGGAGAAGTCACTAGAGTCACATAACCCTCTCAACCGCGATTCGAATTGATGTTGTCCATGCAAATATACAGACAGAGCAAGTTGGAAGAAAGAGGCTCAGCCTAACACAGCTCTCATCCTAGTCGCTACTACTGCTAAAGGTCACAGGGTTAAACCGATTGAATAACCTGTATATTTTCTGTATATAAGTTGAATAGGTAGGGTGATAGGCAGCACCAGCTTTGGTGGGTGTCCCTAAAGTGAAGAACAGCAGTGACATCATAGCTAACACTTGTTAGCACTGTGCACAGGGAGGTGTAGGTGGTCCTCCTTGTGTAACCCCCCACCTAGAAAATCCTGTGAGGAGACATTGAAACTGTCACACAGGCAGGAAGCCCTAGTAGACCACAAGTTAAACATGGCTCAACAGTGCAATGAGTCAGCTAAAAAAGCCAAGGTGATTCCAGGCTGCATCCATAGAAGTACAGTCTCTAGATCAATGGACATAATAGTACCACTCAATTTGCTTTGGTCACAAATAGACCAAAGTAGACCACGTACTGCTCACCTGGAAAACTGTGTCCAGTTCAGGGCACTGCAATTCAGAAGGGATGTTGGCAAGCTGGAGCGTGGGTAGAGGAGGGCTACCAAATGGTGATAGGTTTAGAAACCATGGTCCATGAAGTGAGACTTAGGAAACAGTATATTTAACCTGGAGAAGAAAGTGACATGATAGCCATATTTAAATATTTGAAAGGATGGCATACTGAGGATGGAGCAGATTTGTTTTCTGTAATTGCAGAGAATAGGACCCAGAGGAATGGATTTAATGTACTGGAAAAGATATTCCACTTCAACATTTGAAGAACTACCTGACAGTAAGAGCAATTTGACAGTGGAATATGTTGCTTGCAAGTGTTATAATAAACTGTTATAGAGGGAACAAGACAAATAGTGCAGGGACGCAACAGTGGGAGGGAGAAAACTTTACAGGCACCTAAGAGGGAGACCCCATGGTCTTCAGTGTCTCTACACTAATGCACAGAGCATGGGAAATAAGCAAGATGAACTTGAACTCTTAGCGCAACAAAGCAAATATGATATAATAGGCATCACTGAAACCTGGTGGGATGAGTCTCATGATTGGAATGTAATAGAGGGGTATAACTTTTTTAAGAAAAATAGGCCACACAGGAAAGGAGGAGGAAGAGCATCATATGTCAGGGATATCTACATCTCTGAAGAGATCCAGGACTTTAATCCTGGACACCAGATGAAGAGCATCTGGATAAAAATTAAAAGGAAGGGAAACAACAGGGATGTTATTTTGGGAATCTACTACAAACCCCGAAGGGTTGAATTGGAACAGATAATAATAATAATAATAATAATAATAATAATAATAAATTTATATCCCACCCCTCTGAGATCAATCAGGGCAGCTAACATCAATAAAAATACAATACAATCCATCAAAATACTTCCCTCGCCCCCTTAAAAAGTTATAAAATCAATTACATATTAAAATCCAACAATTAAAACAACATCCATAATAAAAACCACAATGGCAATCAACAACGGCGGGATTTACATCAAATCTTCAAAAAGAATTTGAAAGCCTCTTTAAGGAGGGATTCCTGAGGCCGGGATTTCTATCCTGGAAAGGCCTGCTGGAAGAGATCCGTGTTAACAGCCTTTTTAAAGCTGTCTAAGGATGTGAATTGATGGATCCCATCCGGCAGGCTGTTCCACAATCTGGGGCGACAACAGAAAAAGCCCTCTGGGAGGTAGCCAAAAGCCTAGATTTTTGAGGCTGAAGCAAGTTCCTCCCAGAGGACCGGAGTGCGCAGGGGGGGTTGTACAGGAGAAGGCTTGGACCCAAGCCATTTAGGGCTTTAAATTTAATAACCAACACTTTGTACTGACCCGGGAAACTAATAGGCAGTCAGTGGAGGGACCTTAATACCGGAGTAATATGGTCCCTCCTAGATGTTCCTGACACTACTCTGGATGCCATGTTCTGTACTAACTGCAGTTTCTGGATCAAGCACAAAGGTAGCCCCATGTAGAGCGCATTACAGAAATCCAGACGCGAGGTTACCAGTGTGTGTACAACAGTCTCGAGATCCCTTACTTCCAGAAAAGGGCGCAGCTGGCATATCAGCCAAAGTTGATAACAGGCGCTCCTGATTGTCGCATTTACCTGATTCATCATCAGGAGCGACAAGTCAAGGAGTACGCCCAGACTGCGAACACAGTCACTGGAGGAGAGTGTGACCCCATCCAGGACTGGAGGTTGCAACCCAATTCTTGGTTTCGGGGCTGCTACTGTGAGCACCTTTGTCTTGTCTGGATTCAGTTTCAAACTGTTTTTCCTCATCCAGCCCATTACCACCCAAAGACATTCATTGAGAGAGGAGACACCATTAGAATTCAAGGCCAATGAACGAGACATGGAGAAATAGATTTGGGTGTCATCAGCATACTGATAACACCCAGCTCCATAACTCCGAATGATCTCACCCAGCTTCATATAGATGTTAAATAACATCGGGGACAGAATAGCACACTGTGGAACTCCACAGGTGAGCTCTCTTTTGCTGGAGCTAGTGTCCCCGAGCAGCACCCTCTGGGATCTGCCTGAGAGGAAGGACCAGAACCACTGCAATGCAGTGCCTCCAATGCCCAAACCCCTGAGTGACCACACACTCAGAAAGGAGAAATGTAGTAGTGATGGGTGGTTTGAACTATCCTGATATTTGTTGGAAATCAAACTCAGCCAAAATATTTTGTTGTTGTTGTTGGTTGCCCTCAAGTCGGTTCTGACTCATGGTGACCCTGTGGATGAGACGTCTCCACGAATCCTTATTTTCCACTGCCTTTCCCAGATCCTGCAAGCCCTTCCTCATAACCCCCCTGATCAAGTCTATACATCTGGTTTATGGTCTTCTTCTCTTTCTTCTACCCTCTACCTTTCCTAGCATTATTGTTTTTTCTAGTGATCCATGCCTTCTCATTATGTGGCCAAAGTATGATAGTCTCAACTTGATCATCTTTGCTTCCAGGGAGAGCTCTGGTCTGATCTGTTCAAGAACCCATTTGGGCTTGTCTTCTTGGCTATCCATGGTGTCCTTAGTACTATTCTCCAGCACCACATTTCAAATGAGTTGATTTTCTTTCTGCTTCCTTTACTATCCAGCTCTCTCATCCATACACGGTAATTAGGAATACAATGGCCTGAACAATTCTGATTTTAGTGCTCAGTTGTATGTCTTCAGTATCTTTTCCAGTTCTTTCATAGCTGCCCTTCCCATTCCTAGTCATCTTCTTATTTCTTGACTACAGTCTCCATTCTGGTCAATGTTTGATCCTAGTTATGGGAATTCTTTTACTATTTCATTTCCCTTGTCTAGATTGAATTTGTGTATTTCTTCTCTAGTCATTATTTTTGTTTTCTTTATGTTCAGCATCAGACCTGTCTTTTCACTTTCATCTTTAACCTTTCTTATTAACTGTTCCATTTCTGGAACGTCTTCTGCTAATATTATGGTGTTGTCTCCATATCTTAGGTTGTTAATGTTGCTTCCTCCTATCTTAACTCCTCCTTTTTCTGATTCTAATTCTGCTTTTCTTATGATGTTTTCAGCATATAAGTTAAACAAGTAGGGTGATAGTATGCAGCCTTGCCTGATCCCTTTGCCTATTGGGACCCCTCTCTTCTCCTGAATTCTGTTCTGATGGTGGCCACTAGTCCTTGGTACAGATTCCTCATCAGGACTATTAGATGTAGTATCACCCCATGCCTTTGAGTGCATTCTGCAATTTTTCATGATCTATACAAGCAAATGCTTTGCTGTAACACATGCTAATTCTTTTTTGAATTCTTTGGTGTGCTCCATTAGCCATTGTGTTTGCAATGTGGTCCCTAATGCCCCTTCCCTTTCTGAATATTGCTTGCACCTCTGGAATTTCTCTCTATGTATGGTTGGATGGCCAAAACATTAAGGTCTAGCAAATTCCTCACTTGCATGGAAGACAATTTCATTGTCCAAAAGATGGAAGAGGCAACAAGGGGATCAGCCATTTTAGATTTGATCCTAACCAACAAGGATGACCTGGTTAATAGGGTGCAAGTGGTTGGATCCTTAGGTGGAAGTGATCGTATTTTCTTGGAGTTTGTTATACAGTGGAAAGGAGAAGCCAGACATAGTCAGACATGCATTCTTTACTTTAGGAAAGCTGATATCAGTAAACTTAGGGAAATACTGAGGGTGATCCTATGGTCAGGAATAGTAAAAGAGAAGGGAGTTCAGGACGGATAGGAGTTTCTCAAAAGGAAGATACTGAAGACACATTTTCAAAATGTTCCGATGAGGAGGAAAAATGGGAGGTGTCTTTTTTGGGGCATGTCCATAGCAAACAGGAAAAGAAGGAAATGGTAGGGCCACTATGTGAAGAAGATGGCAAAATGCTGACAGGGGACAGTGACAAGGCAGAACTACTCAACACCTTATTTGCCTCAGTCTTCTCACAAAAGGAAAAGGGTGCTCAACCTGAGGAAAATGGAGCAGAGGACACAATAGAAGAATGCTGCACATGATAAGTAAAGAGGAAGTACAGAAATACCTGGTTAATCTAAATTAATTTAAGTCTCTAGGACCACATGAACTACATCCAAGGGTATTAAAAGAACTGGCAATCTCAGAGCCATTGCCAATAATTTTTGAGAACTCCTAGAGAATAGGAGAAGTCCCAGCAGATTGGATGAGGGCAAATGTTGCCCCATCTTCTAAAAGGGGAAAAAAGAGGATCCCAACAATTATCATCCAATTAGTCTGACATCAATACCAGGAAAGATTCTAGAGCAGATCATTAAACAGAGAGTCTGTGAACATTTAGAAAGCAATGCCATTATCACAAAAAGTCAACATGGGTTTCTGAGAAACAAGTCATGGCAGGCTAATCTGATCTCCTTTTTTGATAAAATTACCAGCTTGGTAAATGAAGGGAATACTGTAGATATAGCATATCTTGATTTCAGAAAGGTCTTTGACTAGGTTCCCCCATGATATTCTTGCAGACAAGCTAAAATATGAGCTAACTGTTAGGTAGATTTGTAATTGCTTGACCAGCTGAACTGAAAGGGTGCTCAGCAATGGCTCCTCTTCATCCTGGAGAAAAGTGACTAGTGGGGTGCCACAGGGTTCTGTCCTATTCAACATCTTTATCAATGACTTGGACAAAAGAATAGAAGGAATACTGTGTCCAGTTCTGGGCACCAGAATTCAAAAAGGATGTTGAGAAACTGGACATTGAGGGTGACTAAAATGGTGAAGAGTCTGGAAACTGGCCTATGACGCATGACTTAGGGAACTGAATATGTTTAGCCTGGAGAAGCGACAGTTAAGAGATGATATGATAGCCCTTTTTAAATATTTGAAGGGGTGTCACATTGAGGATGGAGCAAGCTTGTTTTCTGCTGCTCCAGAGACTAGAACACAGAACAATGGAACCAAGCTACAGGAAAAGAGGTTCCACCTCAACATTAAGAGGAACCTCTTAACAGTAAGAGCTGTTCAACAGTGGAACACACTCTCTTGGAGTGTGGTGGAGTCTCCTTCCTTGGAGGTCTATACATGGCTTGGGTCCAGCTTATCTCAGGGACCGCCTCTCCCCATATGAGCCCCCCCGTGCCCTGCGGTCAGCGGGAAAGAATCTATTAAATCAACCAAAGTCGAGGTTTGTACATACCTCGCAGAGAGCATTCTCGGCCATCGCCCCTAAATTATGGAATGGCCTGTCGGACGAGATCCGTCTTATCACAACAGTTACTGCCTTTAAGAAAGCAGTTAAGACGGATCTCTTCCGGCAGGCCTTCCCGGAATAACCCTCCTCAGAGGACGAACACTATCTCTCCTTCCCTCAAACCTCCCGCTGCTGTTTAGTTGTTTGTTGCATTGTTGTATTTTATTGTTATATTATGTGTTTTAATATATTCTTAGTTTAATCTTGTTTTAAGGGGTGGGTGGGATATGGGAGGTGGGATTGGGATACTGGATTGTTTTAATTGTACTATTTTAACTGTTGTAAGCCGCCCCGATTGCGTTGCAGAGGGGCGGGTTAGAAATAAAACCTATTATTATTATTATTATTATAAGCAGAGGCTGGATGGCCATCTGTCAGGGATGCTTTGATTGTAATTTCCTACATGGCAGAGATTTGGACTGGATGGCCCTTGTGGTCTCTTCCAACTCTATGATTCTATTATTTTTACTGCTACTCCACTTTTACTGCTTGATTTGTCTCCTGTTGCATTCTGGGGTGTGTAGTTCAGTGAGGCCTAATGGCTTTGTGGCTGAATATTCTAAATACCTGTCCCTGAACTGCAAATCCCAGAATGCAA
The DNA here is from genome assembly GCA_026167975.1 of Phrynosoma blainvillii. Lineage (NCBI taxonomy): Eukaryota > Metazoa > Chordata > Lepidosauria > Squamata > Phrynosomatidae > Phrynosoma > Phrynosoma blainvillii. The sequence continues at coordinate 13,179,072 of JANUYF010000009.1, forward strand.
CAGGAGGCAGCCAGCGCAGTTAAAGTGAAATAACAATGGTATAAGTATAATGTGATAATTTAGTAAGAAAAAGGGTGTTAGAGCAACATTAATTGTGTGGTGATGATGATGATGATATGGTGATGAAGCATGGCTCATGAGGGAAGGGCTCAATTATGTGTTCTTGTTGTTACCTGTACCTAATATAGTTAAGAAAAACAATAAATAGAAAAACTACTAGCTAAAGTTATGGAGTAGAAATGGTGTTGATGAAATTGTAATGAAAACTGACACCCACTGAGAAATCAATGAACAGGGACACTAACTCACCGAGTCTGAGAACAGCTTGGAAAATCAGCTTCCTTCCTTGCAAACATGTTATTTCAGTATCACACAAGGAGACATTTCACTTGTGCCACCCTCCAGATTAGCTCCACAGAAATCAAATCAATTTTATCATTGCAGAGGGGAAGAGATAGCTTTTCACAGCTTCATAATTCTGCAAGGTGCCAATATCATCTCACAACAAAACTGACTTATTTCAAAAGTTTAGGTTTAGCATCAAAAATACATATAAACAAATAGCTTTCTAGGTAGGATACTCTTCAGAGGAAAGAGGCATGAAAATTAGAACTGAACTTTCTCAAAAGCTTTTTCTCTCTCTGAAAAAAGAGCCTGCAATATTTTTCACACAGAGGTATAAGAAGGAGGCTATTTTACAGAATTTTCTTTAACTAGTCATGGAATCACAGAGTTGAAAGAGACCACAAGGGCCATCCATTCCACCCCTGCTGTTCAGGAAGACATAAAGCACCCATGACAGATGGCCATCGAGCCTTTGTTTAACCTCCAGAAAAGAGAACCTTCTCTTCTCCAGGCTAAAGCTATCCAGCCCTCTAAGTTGCTCCACATAGTTCATGATTTCCAGACTTTACTATTTTAGATATCTTTCTCTGGACATCCACCAGCTGGTCAATATCCTTCTTAAATTGTGGTGCCCAGAACTGGATAGAACAGTTCTGGCCAAAACAGAATAGAATGAGGCCAGTTCCTGTTAGAGAGAAGGAGGAGGTGAGCAGTTCCTGGGCATCCATTTTAAGTGGGTGAGTGTTGAACTCTTGGGAGAGTGTGTTGTTTCTGAGGGGGTGGAGCTTCTGTGAGTCACACTTGTGAGTCACTAGGGGGTGGAGCTAGCAGTCTAGCTCTTTATAACTCCTCCAGGGGGTGGAGCTAGAAGTCTAGCTCTACATAACTCCTCCCAGAGCCTTTTAGACCTTTATAGGCCAGTTCCTGCTAGAGAGAAGGAAGAGGTGAGCAGTTCCTGGACAGCCATTTTAAGGGGGTGAGTGCTGAACTTTCAAAAACTCTTGGGAGAGTGTGTTGTTGCTGAGGGGGTGGAGCTTCTGTGAGTCACACTTGTGAGTCACGAGGGAGTGGAGCTAGCAGTCTAGCTCTATATAACTCCTCCCAGAGTCTTCTATACCTTTTTGGCCAGTTCCTGCTAGACAGAAGGAGGTGAGTAGTGATTGGTGAAAAGTTCGGGTCATCAGGAGCCTTTAACACTGGTGTTTAGCGAGGGATTTTCTTTGAGGAGGAAGCCCATAGTCCTGTTTCAGGAACTAATTAAGACTTCTCAGTATGGTCACTGAGGGAACAGCTGCCATCACCTGCAGCACTTGTGGGATGTTTGTCTTCTTGCCTACGGATGTGGGGAACTTCACATGCCCCAAGTGCAAGTTGGTAGCCCTTTTGGAGGAGAAAGTACAGCAGATGAAGGGACGGGTAGCTACACTTCAGCATATTAGGGAGCAAGAGGTTTTCCTGGATAGAACGAAATGAACGGTTTTGGACGGGGACCACACAGGGGAAGTTGCTGGGGAAGAGGTTACTTCACATACACAGGAGGTAGACAGCTGGACGAATGTCACACACAGAAGTAGGGAGACCAGGGATCATTCTGGGAGCTTGCAGCTAGAGAATCGATTTGAAGCTCTTTCCCTTATCAAGGAGGACGAGGAAGAGCAGCATGGACAGATTTCAGGGACAGAGAGGAGAACACTGGGAGTTCCATCACAGGGAACAGTCACTGCTGAGCCTCGAAGGAGGCATGTGGTCATGGTGGGAGACTCCTTGCTGAGGGGGACAGAAGCAGTGATTTGTGGGCCTGACAAGATGTCTCGGGAGGTGTGTTGTCTCCCTGGGGCAAAGATCTGAGATGTGACAGAGAGGCTGACAAGACTGGTCAAGCCTACTGACCAATACCCCTTCCTTTTGGTCCATGTGGGAACAAATGACACAGCAAGACACAGCCTTCAGAACATCAGAAGGTATTATGAGGCTCTGGGTAAAAAGTTGAAAGAAATGGTGCACAGATTGTCATCTCGTCTCTTCTGCCAGTTGAAGGGCATGGTCTAGGATGAGAGAGGAAAATACCAGATGTCAGCAACTGGCTTCGCAGATGGTGTTGCCGAGAACGATTTGGATTCTTAGATCATGGGCTGCGGTTCCATGAGGGCAGACTTCTGGCAAGGGATGGGCTGCATCTCAATCCCAGTTGGAAGACTTCTGGCAAGGGATGGGCTGTTTCTTCCAATCCCAGTTGGAAGAAACATTTTTTCCAACAGTCTCAAGAATTTGATCAGGAGGGCTTTAAACTGAGTTATGTGGGGAAGAGAGACAGTGTTCTGGAAGACACAAGGACTGGAAAAAATTGTCATAGAGGGAACAAGTTAAAACAGTGCAAGGGCCCAAAAGTGGGAGGCAAAAAAATGTGCACAGGCAGCAAGTAAAGGAGACATATGGTCTTAGATGTCTCTATACTAATGCACAGAGCATGGGAAATAAGCAAGATGAACTTGAACTCCTAGCACAACAAAGCAAATATGATATAATAGGCATTACTGAAACCTGGTGGGATGAGTCTCATGACTGGAATGTAGAAATACAAGGGTATAACCTTTTCAAGAGAAACAGGCCAAACAGGAAAGGAGGAGGAATAGCATTATATGTCAGGGATATTTACACCAGTCAAGAAATCCAGGACATCAATCCTGGAAGCCAGGTGGAAAGCATCTGGATAAAAATTAAAGGGGAGGGAAACAGGGATGTTATTGTGGGAGTCTACTACAGACCCCCAACTCAAGAAGAGGAATTGGATGATGCCTTTCTAGAACAGATGACCACACACTCAGAAAGGAGAAATATAGTAGTGATGGGTGACTGCAATGATCCTGATATTTGCTGGAATTCAAACTCAGCAAAATCCTTAAGGTCTAGCAAATTTCTCACTTGCCTTGAAGACAATTTCATTGTCCAAAAGGTGAAAGAGTGTTAGGATTTTTGATGGGATATATAGTCAATGTTGAAATGTAAAGATGTGTGTCTGTATTTTTTTATGATGAGAATATGTTTCTAGGCCTAGCACAACAACCAGTCTAGGTGTTTGAAAAGACAAAACAAGTGGAGACAACAAGCTGGAATATATGGGAAAGAGATCTTGTGTATATAGTGAATATAATAATAAAAGATGTTTTGGGAAAATAGATCACGTGGTAAAAGATGAACAACAAGGGGTTTGGTTAACATACGTCATGTACAGAACAACCAATTAACCTGGAGGGTAACACTCAAAGAGGTGGAAAAAAGGTGGGCTGGGAATTGTGTTTCAGGCATAGGAGTCAGTCTGTTTTAACTTTTCAACAGTATGGATTTAAGTTTCTTTATTTTTGCAGAAGTTGTAGATTGACTAATTTTTCACAATGTAGCATTAAGGATTTATAGTTTTGTTCCTGTTAGCCACGTCTGGCTAAAGTGATGTTTTGCTGGACTTTGTAGTTTTTACCTTGCCTATGCTATTCTATAATAAAGCCTTTTGCTAGAAGCTTGGAAATCTGCCTGCGTGCTGGTGATCTCTGCTAGACAAGCAGACTTGCTGCATGGACTGCCCTGCTACTTGGTTTTTATCTTCACACACACACACAAACCTGCACCTCCATCCATCCATCGACAAGTGGTAGCAGAGGATGGTTCCAATTGGCTTCAGTTGGTTCCTGGTTCTGATGATTTGCAAGCCCACATCGCTCCCTCTGCTGCAAGTTGTTTGGAAAGGGAGAGACCAGAAGGGCTGAGCTGGGAGGAGAAACAGATCTGAGACACGCAGAGCAAAGGAGACAGAGGAATCCAAGCTTGATTTATTGCTGGCAACACTTGGCAAGCTGTAAGTAAAAGACTTTGCTTATCTAAAGTAATAAATTTCAAAGAGGCTGTCTAAAGCTGTTAAGCGAAAATGGCAAGGCTGCAGACCCGCTGGTTTGAGCTGCATTTTTAAAGAGACAGTGTCCTTTATAAGAGCCGGGAGGGGCAAGCAGCTTTAACTCTTGTGCCTAAGAGGGAAATTAATCATGGATATGACAAAATTTCCCAAATTGATGGTGGAGAATTACACATCTTGGAATGTCTATGCAAGAGCTCTTCTCGTGAGAGAAGGTCTTTGGGAGATTGTGCAACAGGGACTTCCTATTAACCCTACCCCAGCTGACACAGAAAGAAATGCCAAAGCTGTGGCAACTCTACATCTCATCCTTTCTGAGGGGCAATTAAACCATGTGAAAGATTTTACAACTGGAAAACAAATTTGGGACTCTCTAAAAGACATTCATCAATCTTCCACTGAGCTTGATAAAATGATATGGTCAAAGAAACTTTTTTCTTATAAAATGAAAGAAAAAGAGGCCCCTGAGCAGCACTTAGACCAGATGAGAGAACTGTTTGCTCAAGTTCAGGCACGGGGCATAGATTTGCCGGAGGCTTTAAGATCCTATATTCTTACCTGAAAGCTATGACAATATTCTGTATGGATTGCAAGGCATGCTTGGGGCCCAACTCACCCTTAAATTAATAGCCAGCCGGGTCATGGAGGAAGCTCAACGGAAGAAGTTTGAGGCAGAGCAGCGGAAGCAGACGTCTGCAGCTGTAAAACCTCCAAATGCCACAGAGGGAGTTTCCAGGGAGATGTTAACTGAGAAAGCAGCTGTTTCCAAATACAAAATCTGTTACTATTGCAAAAAATCAGGACATCTGAGAAAGGACTGCAGAAAGCTTACAGCTGATAGCAAGAAAAGGGATCAGCAGCAGCCATGTCCCCCTGGTGGAAACAGGGGAAACAGCGAAAACAGAAAAACTGTTGCTGTGACTAGAGGCTGTGACTAGAGGCTGTGGCAACAAGGGAGTCAGCTATTTTGGATCTGATCCTAACAGGGAAGACCTAGTTAATGGGGTGCAAGTGGTTAGCTCCTTAGGTGGAAGTGATCAAGTTCTCCTGAAGTTTATTATACAGTGGAAAGGAGAAGCCAGACATAGGGGGGAAGCAGACTGGTGGCATGGGGCTGCCCTGGGAAGGTGCGCTGCGGGACCGAGGCATCCCCATGCCTTGATCCTGCGGTGCACCTTCCCCGTCCCTGAAAGGAGCACTAAAATAGCACTCCTTTCACAAGTCAGTGAAAGTGCGCCGCAAAAGCTTGTGGCGCACTTTCACTGGCTTTTCCGCCGCAGCGTGTCCGGACGCTGTGGCAGGAGGTTGCCCTCGGAGCACCAGCCGTGTGGAGGGCCAGCGGCTCCGAGGGCAACCTCGAGAGGAGGAAGGGGCTCTGATTGTGCGGCTGCCCCTCCTCTTCCCTGCCTCCAGGACAGCTTTTTAAGCCGTCTGCTGAGGCCCATAGTCAGACACGCATTCTAGAATTTAGGAAAGCTGATTTTAGTAAACTTAGAGAAATACTGGGGGTGATCCCATGGTCAGGAATACTAAAAGAGAAAGGAGTTCAAGACAGATGGGAGTTTCTCAAAAGGGAGATACTGAAGGCACAATTTCAAACAGTTCCAATGAGGAAGAAAAATGGGAGGTGCCTCAAGAAACCAGGATGGATAACTAAGGGGGGAACCAGAAGGGCGGCATGGGGTCACCCCGGGAAGCTGCAGATTGGGGCCGATGTATCCGCACTCCTTGGCCCTGAGCTGCAGTGTCCCAGGCCCAGGAAGGAGCGCTAAAATAGCGCTCCTTCCGCAAGACACTGAAGGTGAGCTGCAAAAGGCCTCTGCCGCACCTTCGGCGCCTCTTCCACTGCAGCGTGTGCAGACGCTGCAGCGGAAGTGCGTTGTCGGAGCGCCGGCTGTATGGAGCAATGGGCGCTCCGACAACATATTCGGGAAGGGGTTGGGGTGCCTGGCGTGAGGCTGCCCCTCCCCTTCCTGGCCTCGAAAACGGTGCTTTGCGCCGCCTGCTTAGGCCCTAAGGAACTTTCAACTGAACTAAGTTTTAAACGGGACATGTATAAGAAATGGAAAAATGGGGAAATGGCCAAAGAGGAATTCAAATAAATAGCTAACATGTGTAGGGGTAAAGTCAGAAAAGCTAAAGCGCAGAATGATCTCATGCTTGCTAGAGAGGTTAAGAACAATAAGAAGGGCTGTTTTGGATATGTCCACAGCAAAAGGAAGAAGAAGGAAATGGTAGGGCCACTGTGGGGAGAAGATGGCAAAAAGTTAACAGGGGACAGAGAAAAGGCATAATTTCTCAACACCTTCTTTGCTTCAGTCTTCTCAGAAAAGGCAAAGGGTGCTCAACCTGAGGATAATGGAGCAGAGGGCTGAATAGGAGAATTTCAGCACAGAATAAGTAAAGAGACAGCACAGGAATACCTTGTTAATCTGAATGAATTTAAGGGGGGGAAGCAGACGACTGCTTCCGGGACGCCGCAGGCGGAGCGGAGCCTCTGCACCGTGGCGCTCCTGCGGCGTCCCTAAAAGGAGCTCCAAATTGGCACTCTTTTTAGATGTCAGGGAAAGTGCGCCCTAAAAGCGGCGGGTGCACTTTCCCTGACTCTTCCGCCACAGTGCGTCCGGTCACTGCGGCGGGAGGTTGCCCCGGAAGCGGCAGCCGTGCAGAGGGCCGGCAGCTCCCAGGGCGACCTCAGGAAGAGGAAAGAGCGCCGCTCGTGTGGTGGCTCCTCCTCTTCCGGGCCTCCAAGACGGCTCAATAAGTCATCTGCCAAGGCCCTTTGTCTCCAGGACCAGATGAATTACATCCATGATAAAATTACCAGCTTGGTAGATGAAGGGAATGCTGTGGATATAGTATATCTTGATTCCAGTAAGGCCTTTGACAGGGTTCCCCGTGACATTCTTGAAAACAAGCTGGTAAAATGTGGGCTAGACAAAGTAACTGTTACATGGATTTGTAATTGGTTGCCTGGCTGAACCCAAAGGGTGCTCAACAATGGCTCCTTTTCAACCTGGAAAGAAGTGACCAGTGGGGTGCCACAGGGCTCTGTCCTGGGCCCAATGCTAATCAATATATTTATTATTGACTTGGATGACAGTATTGGGAGCATAGTTATCAAATTTGCAGATGACACCAAATTAGGAGGAATAGTTAATACCCCAGAAGACAGGGTCAAAATTCAAAATGACTTGAACAGAATAGAAACTTGGGACAAAACTAACAAAATGAAATTCAACATGGAGAAATCTAAGGCACTGCACTTAGGGCGGAAAAATGAAAAGCACAGATATACGATGGGGGACACCTGGCTGAATGAGACTACATGTGAGAGGAATCTAGGAGTCCAGGTAGACCACAAGTTGAACATGAGTCAACAGTGTGATGCAGCAGCTAAAAAGGCCAATGCAATTTTAGGCTGCATCAATGGAAGTATAGTGTCTAGATCAAGAGAAGTAATAGTGCCACTCTATTCTGCTTTGGTCAGGCCTCACCTGGAATATTATGTCCAGTTTTGGGCACCACAATTCAAAAAGAATGAGGAGAAACTGGAGAGTGTCCAAAGGAGGTAACTAAAATGGTGAAGGTCTGGAAACCAAGCCCTATGAGGAACGACTTAGGGAGCTGGGGAGGTTTAGCCTGGAGAAGAGAAGGTTAAGAGGTGATATGATAGCCATGTTTAAATATTTGAAGGGATGTCATATTGAGGGGGGAACAAGCTTGTTTTCTGCTGCTCTAAAGTAGGACCCAGAACAGTGAATGCAAGCTCCAGGAAAAGAGATTCCACCTCAACATTAGGAGGAACTTCCCAACAGTAAGGGCTGTTCAACAGTGGAATACACTCCCTCGGGGTGTGGTGAAGTCTCCTTCCTTGGATGCCTTTAAACAGAGGCTGGATGGCCATCTATCGGGGATGCTTTGATTGGGAGTTCCTGCATGGCAGGGGGTTGGACTGGATAGCTCTCGTGGTCTCTTCCAACTCTATGATTCTATGATACTCTTAGGCCTGAAACAGATGGGCCAAATAAACTATTTTCTGCCTGGTTTTGAGATGGGGTGTTTACATTATATACACATAGAAATCAGGAAAAATTGCACCCAACCCGCTCCCTGGGGCTAAAAGCCAAAGTAAAAGGAAGCTGTATTTTTCTTCTCTTACCTGTTCAACAGTGGAATACACTCCCTAGAATACCTTCACTCTAAATGCACCAACACTAGACCAATTCAAAAGGAGCGAGCTATCCCCTAATTGTGCATATAAATGCCCAGACGCAGGACCACAGTAAGAAAGGGCAGAGATGTCATACCCAAGCGGCGGGGGGTGGCAATGTCAAAAAGTGAAAGTGTGACACCTCTAATGGAGATAATGACAACATACACAAACCAGACAATCCAAGAGGAGGCATGGGATGAAGAGGGGTGAAAGGGGCATGGTTGGATACTCCAATGTCCTGTAGTGAAGTTGGGCATTATCTGTAATCAAAAGGCATCAGCCATTCAAAGGTATAGCTTCTGGGGAGGAGGCAGGCACTGGTGACTTTGTGTTCATGTGGTGGTGTGCAGGGATGGTGAGGGGGTGAAAAAAATATTACCCAGTAGCACAGCTTCACACTGCAATGTGCAGTTGGGCCATTTGCATCCAGGCCACCTTGGGAGGGGCTTGTGTAGTTATTTAGTGAAGTTTTGATACAGTTTGATACAGGTTTGAGCTTTTTCCTCCCTGTCTGTTTCACCCCATACTCATACAATTGAAATGCTACATTCCTATCAATACAGCGGGGGGGGGGGGGGTTTAACTTCTGTATCCCACTGTTGACTCATGTTCAGCTTCTGCTCTACTAAGACTCTTTGTCTAAATCTGTGCTGCAGAAATAATCCAAGTGAACACCACTTTAATTTCCATGGCTCAATGCTGTGGAATTCTGGGAAGTGTAATTTGTTGTGGTGCCAGAGTTCTCTGTCACAGAAGGCTACATTTCTCACAAAACAAGTCCCAGACATCTAGCGTTGACGATGGCATTAAATGTGGTGTCAATCTGGTTTATTTCTTCAGAATGGATGCAGCACTAGATTCCTTTCACATGTACTATTATCAAGCCAGGTGTCACCCATCTTATATCTGTGAATTTCATTTTTTCTGCCTAAGTGTAGTACCTTCTGCCCAACATTCCTTCCTGTTGAATTTTTGTCTTACCTGAAAATTTGATAAGCAATTCTATCATTCTATCATTCAAGTCATTAATAAAAAATGTTGAATAACATTGGGCCCAGGACAGAACCCTGTGCACTCCACTACTCTCTAGGATGAAGAGGAGCCATTGGTGAACACCCTTTGGTCTGTCAAATCCAATTAATAGTCATATTTTCTAGCATATTTTACTAGCTCATTTGCAAGCATATCATGCAGTGCCCTGTGAAAGGCATTACTGAAATCAAGATGTACTATATCCACAGCATTTGTTTCATATAACATGCTTTAAAACATTAAGGGGTAGCTGTGCTGGCCATTTAGCAAATTCAAACAAAAATCCATCAGTGATACCTTTATTGACTAACCAAAATGCACAATATAATTATTGCAAGCTTTTGAAGCTCCATGGACTTCTTCATCAGGTAAGATCTTTCAAACCAAACAGGAGAAAAACAATTGGAGATATTAGTCAGATGCCTACATGTTGCTTTAGTCTTTAGTTAAGATGGTATATGGTGGGGAAGATATCTTTTGTAGGTAGGCTCATCCTTATCCTGGCTTTGTGGCTATAGGGAGATTTGCAAAGTCCAAGAAATTTAAAATCCATTTGCATCTCAACAGGGACTCCTCTTTTGCAATCCAATATGTCTCCATTCCAGTGAAGCCACAGGCCTCTTTGGGGCAGAGAACAATGGATTCCTCAAGAAGTCTCCATGTGTTTGCATCAGGAACATTTTGGTGAATGCAGAGGTAAAACATGCGAATTCAGTCAAATTTAAGAAGAAAAAAAATGTTTTACCTTGATTGAAGTTCCCAATCCACAGACTATTCTTCTTGGTTCCCCTGTTGCAGCTATAATGCAGTATCTTACAATATAGAAAACATTCACGGGTAATTGTGTTGGCCATTTAGCAAATTCAAACAAAACAACATGTATGCATCTGACTAACATCTCCAATTGTTTTTCTCCTGTTTGGTTTGAAACATCTTGCCTGATGAAGAAGCCCATGGAGCTTTGAAAGCTTGCAACAAGTACATTGTGCACCTTGGTTGGCCAAGAAAGGTATCACTGATGGATTTTTGTTTGAATTTACTAAATGGCCAACACAGCTACCCCTGAATTAAGCTAATCACAGTGGAGGTGACCAAGTATTACACATCCCATTATCCCATTAGCCAAAGCAAAGCAGGTGCAGCTTAACACAGATCCTGATGACAGGAGGAGTATTTATTCAAAAATACATTCTTGAATGCAGTAGCCTGATGTAGCCTAAAATAATCTAAAAGAGAAAAGGATGGAAGGGTGACACATTGCAGCATGTCCTCCATCATCAAAGGGCAGACAGGGGAGCCATTCTTCAGTGTAGAGGTGCCCCCCACAAGGCTTGGAAACTACTAGGGGAAAGAGGTATGCAGCTGCAGGCAAAGAGTGTGATATTCTGTGGCCAAGGTGCAAGATCTCAGCCCACATGGCACAAGACTTGAACTTTTCGAATGAAAAATTCTTTATTTTATTGCCTCCTGAGACTGTTGTGGCATTTCATTTATTGGTAAACGTAATAATCATTCTGCCACAATACTTTCCATCAGAACCCCAAGCCACCAGACCAACCACTGTTTCCCTTCTCAATCTTTCTTTCTTTCTTTCTTTCTTTCTTTCTTTCTTTCTTTTTTTACTTATTCACCAATTTCATTTTCTCCTCCTTCCAAGATTTGGGCACAAATCAAATTACTATTTAGGACCTCAGAATATGAGGTGCTTCTAAATATGAAACAATCCATAACTTGATAAGATAAAGCACATATTTATTAAAACTATGGTACCTCTTGAACCTGCCATAATTTAGGGACTCATCATGTTAATTCACACTCCACCTTCAGCTTTTAGTTGGATAGTTTTCCTGAGCTTCAATCAACTCTCCTGATCTGTATGCTGTCCTTTCCATTGTTTTATCAGAATCAGAGATCTGTGCAACAAGCAATTCTACCTGACACTTCCTTTCACAGACTCCTGCTCAGCAGAAAAGTTCTATAGTCATTTCTATTCCACCACAAGCATCTTGTAATGTTACAGAATCCACTATGAGGGGTGTTAAAAAATTTAAAGGTTGTTTCCCCCCCCCCCCCCCCCCGCTTTAGGGGCTAGTTATAATCGGATTGACAAACTTGGCAAAAAAAGGGGGGGAGCAGTGTTTTATGCTGCAATGAAGCAGATTTTGGCTTGATATACAAATGCACTGGACTTTCTGTTCCTGAGTCACATGTGAAGCTTCCTAACCAAACTGCTCTTTCACACTTCTCACATAAGCTGAACAACATCATTGCAGCATCTTAGCCAAGGACTGGAAAGTAGTCATTCCAGATCATCTTCAGTTTGGTGGAGTGTAACATTCCATTCCACTACAGTCACCCTCATGGCCAATAAGCAGTCAGAGGAGGCCAATGGAAACTAGGCAATAATCAACTCATATCTAAATCTCTGAACAGGGCTCCAAACTCATTAGGAAGCCCTGTAGACAGAATAATATCATTCCTTTAGTGTATTTGTTGTCTCAAAGGAGAGTTTTTCTTAGAAAATGCTGGTATAACTTCTGAATATGTAATTGACAACAGGCTAGCAATTTTCTGTTGAAAAATGTATACAAAAGAAAGTCACATGAGTAAAAGCTTTTGCATAACTTGGTTTTTAAGTGGATTCATTCTTGCCATATTCCTTGTAGATAGCAAACAAGGATTCCTTTTGTTTCTTTACTTGTCTTAACCATCTGAGTGTAAGCTGGGGAGGAAGAATACAAAAAGTTTTTTTTTATATAAGTAACAAGGCACACAGTGCTGAGATTCTTAGAAGAAAGAACCAAAAGAGTCTGCAATTACTCTCTTTACACATCCTTCTCATTATCAAGTTATTGGATAATCTTTTTGAAAAAGAATGTCTAACAAGGGACAAAGCTTGATGCTCAGCTTCCTACTATTAATTCAATATAAGGTTTGCTGGAAACCACAGAGGAGGCCACTTATACAAAACTCGTATTTGGAGTTAGGTGATTCATGAGATGATGGATCCACTCCTTGGTATAATGACCACGTCTTGCAGAAGTTCCACTAAAATGAATGAGATGGTGATTTTGAGGTCTGTGCAGCTGATTCTGTCCCCATTAGTTTTGTATAGCACACTGAGAAATGAGATCCCAAAGGTGTAATCCAAAAAACATGTTTCTCAGATATATCTGAAGTCCACTGAGGCTGAAATATGCATTATCCTTCATACAGGAGTGTGCTTGTGGCCAATGCACCAGATATTTGCCAAAAGGTTGGGAATCAAAGGGCACTTCCCTCTCGAGATGACACTTATTTGGGTGAGACATTTGAATTGATTGCCCTCCTGTTTCATATACCTTTGTCCATTCTTCCACTCAAACTCCTGAGAAAATGCCATGTTTTATCCTATTAATATGCTTGTTTGGTCAATATAAATTTGGTCTCAATTGAGTTCAGACAGCCACCCTGTCCATTTCTCCCTTGACTCCTTGGCACATGCAGGCCCATCTAGGTTCTAGGCTGAGTGTTGAGTCCAATTTATTCACTGTTCCCACTGATGAGAGATCCATGCCTGAACTTGGTAAATTATCACTTTTTGCTAGACCCTCCAATTTGCTATCTGTTACCACCTTTACATAATTATTTCTTGCATATGCGTGTGAATGAATGTCTTTGTGTAAAAGTTGATTTTCCCTTTGTTGCTATAAATAAAACCAAGTTAATTTGGAATCTTCTGTTTGGAGTTCTTTGGGTTTGGAACCATTATACATAGACCCTGGCTTCTAAAGTGTAACTCGAAGCCCTCTTTCTGCTTACTATTGAGCTAAATTCATTTCCCTATTGAATACTATTGTGAGTGCCCTCCCAGGACCCCAGCACTTTGGGTAATAAACTTATATTTAAAATGTGTGTCTAGGAAAAAACAAACTCACAGATAATTGCATCACTAAGGAAGAATTTCTTGGTAGTAAGTGTTGTACAACAGTGGAGTAGACTACCTTGGAAGGTGGTGAACTCACCCTTCTTGGAAATTTTAAAATGTTGGATACTGATCTTTAAATTTTGTGATGGATTTCCAGCATCAGCAGCGGACTGGGCAAAATATCCCTTGAGATGATTTCAAACTTTGTTGTTGTTAACTGCCTGAGTCAACCTGACTCATGGTGACCTTGTAGATGAGACATTTCCAAGGCCCCCTGTCTTCCACTGCTCTCTTACATCCTGTACATTCATACCTGTGATCTCTCCGATTAGTCTATTCATCTGGCATTCAGTCTTCCTATGTTTCAACTGCTCTCTATCTTTCCTAGGATCATTGTCTTTTCTAATGAGTTATGCCTTCTCATGAAATTGCCAAAGCATGGCAGCCTCAATTTGATCATCTTGGGTTCCAGGGAGTCTTCAGGCCTGATTTGCTCAGGGACTCCCCCCTCCTTTTTTTTTTTTTTTTTTTTTGTCTTTCTGGATGTCCACAATATCTTCAATACTCTTCTCCAGCACCACAACTCAAATTCCTACATTCTATGTTTATTTCCTGTAGTGTCTTGTAAAAGATAACACATGATATGATGTCACCAATATTCACTGAATATCCATTGAATACTGCTTGGGCGTTAACACTAGATGTTATAGAAAAAAGAGAAAGAGGGGGAGGAGGAGGCCTTTCCCAGCAACATAATGTGCAACTTTATCTAGTTCAAGCTTTCAAACTGGGTTGTAGAATACACTTCTAGTTACATAGATTCCATTAGGTTATAAATCAGCTGACTTCTAAAGAGTATGGTGTTAGATGGATTGTATGTATTTCTGAAAATCATAGAGGGCAAACCTTGACTTATGATTAAACACCAAATGGAAACAGCTAAGCATCCGAAAGGGTATATTAGCTGTAAACATCATGATGCCATATGAAATCCCTAGATCTACAAAGTCCTTGCCCATGCATCACAAAGACAGGCCAGACTCAGTTATACTATAGCAATCATAATTCTTGCTTTTCATCAGATATTAAGTCAACATCTTATGATACTTCAGACATCCCACATTTCAAGTGACTGTCCTTTCTGCTAAATGACAATGGACTAGGTCATTCATCAAAAGGATGGCTCTGGCTACCTGAAATTATCATGATACAGAGAAAAATCCCCCCCTCCCAAAGTAGGCCAAGGAGCATAAAGAGAAATAGATGGTATGTGAAAACAGATAAACTACTTTGTTAGATGTGCACAGGTATTCTTTATGATGTCATAAGAAAAAGGATTGGTGCACATCAGTATATCTACAAAATGGCACCAAGTCTGATGTGCAAGCAGAGGGCCTCAGTGCTCCACTATGTGGAGGATAAATACTTTGCCTTAGAAACTCATATTCTGTAAACTAGGATGTAGGTGCTGATTCAAATAAAACATTGAGATAGTTGTGACTGAAGAGCTCAGTGACTGCGCTCATTTCTTCTATAGCATAAAAAAAGATGTGCTAGATTTTATCAGGGTTTATTTCCTCTACCATTTTCTTTCCCTAATGTCCAGCAAGAGTCCTAAGTGAAGATCTGGTGGCTCTGGGAGATTCACAAAAGTATCCTGCACTGCTTTGTCTTTGTCTACTCTTTCCCCTGAATTCATTCCTAACCATGTGTGGGAGAAGTGTTAATTTAAAAATAGAACACATTAAATATTATTTCCCCATAAGATTGAGGAAGTATCTTAAAGCAGTGATGCTCTTGTGAAATCCTTTGTACTAATTTCATGAAGTGGAAGGGGAGAGGCAGGAGTAAGAAATCTACAATTGATTTAATTGAGGCTACAAGAACCACATCTTTATTGGCTAGGCTTTTAAAATTTGGAATGACTAACAATCTCTAAACTATATAAATACTTACTAAAAATATATACTGAAGACAAAATTGTAAAAGAAAATATGGTGGTCTGGGCACAAAATATAGGCAAACCTTTAGAGTTGGGGCAATGGGAAATAACATGGTCAAAAAGATTAAACTATACATTATGTCAAGACATGAAGGAAAACTTCTATAAAATTAGCTATAGATGGTACTTGACCCCGGATAAGATTAGTAAAATTTATGGAAATACAAGTAACAAATGCTGGAAGTGTTATTAAAAAAAGGGTACCCTTTTTCATATTTGGTGGGGATGTAGAGAGTCTAAAAAATTCTGGAAGAACATTTGTTCCACAATTAACAATATATTAGAAATAAAAATGCAGCCCGAACCAGAAATTTTTCTATTAAATATGCTAGATAAACAATTAGAAAAGAAGTACGGTTGTGTTTTTCTTTTATATGATTTCATCGGCAAGAATAGTGTTTGCCAAAAATTGGAAAAATGCGAAAGCACCTACTATGGAGGAATGGTTGTTTAAACTATATGAGGTTCTGGATTTAGACAAAATTACAAGAAATTTAAGAGACGAAAAATCTGATGTATTTGTCAATGTCTGGGAAAAAGTCTTCACCTTTTAGAACATAATTGGGGAATTTGGGCTACAAATTTGAAAAAACAATATTAATAGCAATATTAAAAGCAATTATTAAGTATGAAAAGATTTAAGGAAAAATAACTTGATTTTTTTTTCTTTTTAGATTGATTTCATAGAAGAGTGAAACTAGCAAATTTAAGAAAATTTGAAAAATCACAATTATTACTGATAATTTTGATAGATGTATATAAAGGATATATGGAATGTTAAGAGTAATAGGAAGTGTAAAAATAAGTTTTGTAGTTGTTAGCGATACATAACACTTAATAATGTCAATGATTTTCTCCTAAATCGCTGTTGTACCTTCCTTATTTGTTGGTTTTGTTTTTATTTTTTCTCTCTGTGATTTTGTTTTGTTTTGTTTTGTTTTTATTTTATTTTATTTTTCATTTTTATTTTTTTGCTTGTTTGTTTGTTAGTTTCAGGTTATATAGATTTTTTTTTTCCTTTTTCTCCTATTTTTTGGGGGGGGAGGAAGGCGAGGAGTTGGTTTGTTTCTCTTGTTTTTGTTGTTGTTGTTGTTGTTGTTGTTGTTTCGTTTAGTTGATTGTGAGTATAGAACTAATACAATTTATCTGTTTGTCTGTTATTTGATTGTATTGTTGTAATAAGTCATTTGATTGTTAGTTTTGTATTACTACTATATATGTATATACGTTTTATATTAAAATAAAATAGAAAAAAAAATTGGAATGACATAGAACAACATTCCAATCACCATGTTATCTTCATTCGAATGCAAGCCAATGTTCCTGTCCAAATACTGAGAATAATAGATAGGATGTGGCTGAAATATTGAGACCCACTATAAATTGAACCTGATATTGCAAGCCCACCCAAAGAACTAGTGCATGGCTGAGATGTTGGAAATATAATGCATTACATTCTCCTTTTCCTCCTTAGTTAGGCAGGACTTCACTCCTTCCCATTTCTCATTCTAGCTGTCAGTCTTAAGAGACAGTTTAACTAACTCTCTGAACCTTCCAAACTGCCAGTAAGCAGGCAGTAATTGCAGTAAGCAGTCTATAACAGCACCTCTCTAAGGGGCTCTGCAGATGACTCAAAGCACCATCTTGGAGCCAGGGAAGGGGAGGGGCAGCCGGCTGCTGGCGGCCCCAACCCCTTTCCAAGGACATCATCGGAGTGTCCACTGTTACACACGGCGAGTGCTGCAATTGTTGAATTGTGTTGATGGATTTATTGCAAATAGTCCATAAAGCCAATCACCAAAAATCTGATATCTCCAGCAAGCTTCGTTTATTGTAAAACAGCATGAGCAAAAACAAATAATAATAATAATAATAATAATAATAATAATAATAGCATCTTTACTTTAGCCAGAATGGCTAAACAGGAACAAAACGTATCTGCTATATGGTTAAAGTTAGTTAAGCTGTAGCATCAGGAAAATATTTTAATTAGTCCATTTTAGCTTAAAATTAAAAGACAAGTGTGAGACTTTTCAGGATCACAACTTTCAGCCCCCAATTTTCCACCCCTTTGGGTGTAGCCCTTTCAGACTGATTGGTTGAAGTTATATGACGTGTGTTAGCCCAACCTTTAATTACCATATTAAATCATGTGACTGCAGTTCCCATAACATTCCCATGTTTATGACACCTCTTATTGTAAACAAAACACTTTCTCACAGAACTGTAGCTTGTTAACTGCTTGTTTGGGCTAAAGCACACCTGGGCTGATAATTGTGAATCTGGCCTCAGAAAACAACTTTTCTCAGCAAGGAAAAATACAGACACACATCTTTACATTTCAACATTTTAACATTGACTATATGTCCCATCAAATTCTAACAGCAATGACATCCTCCCAGCTCAGCCTCTGCACAGGCTGAGCTAGAAGAGCCACGGAAGAGCCACATGATAGCTCTTTCAGCACCCTTTCTGGGGCTTGAGAAAGGAGTGCTATTTTAGTGCTTTTTTCCCAGTCACCAAAAGGGTGGATTGGGGCCGAGGCATGGGGCAGCCTCAGCCCCAATCCTCGGCTTCTTGGGGCGCCCCACAGCCACCCATCTGTAGAGGCCCTAAGGGAGGTTAACTACTCTCTTCCTGCTTTATAAATACCAGTTAGGTTAGGTTTTATTTCTTTTATGCAATATTTATTAAAGCTATTATTGTTTGTTTTTAAACCACAAACTACATGTTTGCCTTTTGAGTTAGTCATTATTCTTTAGGAAAACAGATTTAAAGTAATATTCTGACCCACGTTTTTGCTGCTCTGCTCATGAAAGTGAACTCTAACAAGTTTAACTTCCATACCTGCATATTTTAGTTTGCCTTTAAAAAGGTTAGCACCCTGGAAACTAAGGGGGGGGGATGCAGACGGATGGCCATGGGCCGCCCTGGGAAGCAGTGGATTGGGGCCGAGACGGCTCCACACCTTGGCCCCAATCCTCCCTTTCGTCGCCTGAGAAAGAAGCACTAAAAGAGCTCTCCTTCCACAAGCCGCGAAAGAGGCACCTGAAGAGCTGCCATGCGGCTCTTTTGCACCTCTTCTGGCTCAGCGTGTCCAGACACCAAGCAGGAAGGATGTCATCGGAGCACCCGCCGTGTGCAGCATGTGGCTGCCCCTCCCCTTCCCTGCCTCCAAGACGGCGCTTTGGGCCATCTGCAGAGGCCCTAAAATTGCAACCCACATGAGACCCTGAAATGACAACCAAAGACACACACATCCTAAATCCCCTTGCAAAAGTAACATGCATATCTATGCTTGCTCCTCTTTTGGTCCTAATCTGATGCATCTGTTGCTTCCTAGGACACTGACAACTGAGCTGCCCAGCATTGAGAACATCACCTTATATGCTATTTATATATTATTTAATTTATACTCTGACTTTCTCTGCACATGGAACCCACAGTGGCTTATAATATAGGCTACATAATGAAAGAAATAATTTTCCTTCTCCCTTCCACTCAATGAATAAAGAATATTCTTGAGTAACCAGTGATCCAGATTTCCACATTGTCTCAATCCCCATGCTACTTTTAGATTATAACCTAGAAAGCTACTTGTTTTGATGATAGCGCCCAGAATTTTTAAAGCAGCAGGTCCATTGATATTCTGGGAATTGTAGTCCAAACAAGTTACTATTTTTAGGGCCTAAGCAGACTGCCAGAGGGCCTCGGCAGATGACTAAAAGAGTCATCTTCCGGGCAGGGAAGAGGAGGGGCAGCCGCACGAGCGGCGCCCCTTCCTCTCCCCAAGGTCGCCCCCAGAAGCGCCGGCCGTCCGCACGGCCGGCGCACCGGGGATGACCTCACGGCGCAGCGCCCACATGCGCTGCGCAGTTTGAGCCAGGGAAAGTGCGCCCGCTGCTTTTGGGGCGCACTTTCCCTTAAATCTAAAAGGAGCGCCAATTTGGTGCTCCTTTTAGATGCGCTGCAGGAGTGCCGCGGTCCGGAGGCTGAACTCCGGCGGCGCTCCGGACCAGGGCGTCTCCGACGCCCTGGTCTGCATCCCCCCAGAAATAGTGCACATTAAATTGAGGCACTGCCCTGGCTCAGTGCTAGAGAATCATGGGAACTGTAATTTATTGTGGCACCAGAGCTCTCTGACAGAGAAGGCTCAATGTCCCATAAAAAAATGCAGTTCCCATGATTCCCTAGCACTGAGCCAGGGCAGTGCCTCAATTTAATGTGCACTATTTCTGGCAGTCTGCTTAGGCCTATAGATCTTTTAGACCTTGTTTTGGACCTACATGGTCCACTACTAACCTATTGTTATAGATATCTTTCTAGATCTATGCCCACCACAGATAAAGTGTGCTAGAAACTAGAACCTTAATTATTAACATCATTATCTTCCACTCTGAAACATTTGTCCAAATACCCACAGAGAGCTAAAGCCATTTCAGTCTAATTAAAATAGTTTGTTGTCTGTGCTCTGCCAAGTGTAATGAAAACACATTATTACCAAGTTTACTAGAGTTTGATTTAATGTTTTTGGTGCTGTAATTTGAGGTTCCTTTTCACATTTTAAATAGGAGTCATCACTAGCTTGAAAGAAAAGTTGAACCACCAGGATAATTAGAAAAAAAAGAGGACTTGTTTGTAATGTGTCAATTTAAATCCCTGGAATTCAGAGATGAAAGGATGGTGGAAATAATCAGATGTTTGATGTAATGGTGTCTTGTTTGAAAATGCCAGGAACATATGTCAATATTTTGATTGGAGGGACTCAATTGACTCTGCAAATATTTATGTTTTAGGGCATATCAGAATAATGTGATGAAATTATGATACTGTAACCCCTCTTCCCTCATTAGGAGCTGTATTTGCTGAAACTAATAATTCCCTTAGCATGCTAATATCCCTGAGAACATCACTAACTAAACACAATTACTGGTAATGTCACTAAAACAAAATAAAATGGTCAAGTAGATAATTATTAAGATTAACTTTTAAGATTGTTGCAGACCAAATCTTGGTGTGCTATGGAAACATTCAGAAACCTTTTTGTGTTTCTGTTTGTTACAGCTTTTGATCAGCCTGACATAATCTCTCCCCTGAGCCTAGAAGAATATATATATATATATATATATATATATATATATAGTTAACTTTTAAAATATCCTTAAACAGTGTAATTTGTTTGATTTTTGTAGTTTTCTGAATATATTTTTTTTCAAAAAATGCATACATTAAGTAAAAGTGTAGACAAAAAGGCATATATTAGGAGATCTTATTTGGATAAATACAGTGGGTCCTTGGTATCCACTGGATAACAACCCTGTGGATAGCAAACATGGGTGCTTAAATTCCATTAAATACAATGTTGTAGTAAACTGATCTTCCTTGTATAAAATGGCAAAATCAAGCTTTGCTGAATTGCTGAATATGTGTGGATAGTTGAATCCATGGATAAAGAATCTGTTGGTAAGACTGACTGTATGTGTACTAGATGAAATGTGTATACAAATATGAATGAATATTTATTCAAGCTCTTTGCCAAAAAAAAAATCCATAAAATCTTATAGTGATATTAAATAATAAAGGGCATTCAGTCACAACTATGAAGCACTGTAGGAGAAAAATATAGGGCATAACATTTAGAGAGAAACCAAAGATATGAAGAAAATAAAGGTTTATTCTTCAGATCATTTACTCAAGGCCACAGATGTAGAAAGGAAACCTTTATGTCAAACCAAGAGACCAGAATTCTGTTGCTGTCTTACATTTATGCAAGTTCCCATATGGAAATGGCTCAGCATTTTTATCCAATGTGGGACATCTGTGTTTAGTTAAAGTTTGCAGAAGCGAAGGTGCATACGTAGAGTCACTGTGTATACAGATGTCCATGTGTATTCATTTCCATAGTTGAATGTCTGTTCAGTTGGATGTATAACATATCATTGATTGCAATGATTGTGTAGTACAATCAATGTAACTGCATTTCTGGAGAACTATGCTACACAAACCAAATTTAGATTCTTGGCTTCTGGGGTTATTGTCACTAAGGAAGAACAACCATCCTTTTCAAGTTCATTATTTTTATCAGAATTTACCAAGATTTGTAAAATTTGAATTTGATATAAAATGAAACTTACTGATTTACTCGACCCTTAGGTAGGAGTGAAAATTACATTTCAGATTTGTCATAATGAGAACCGACCAAAATCCACCAGATTCTAAATAGATTCCTGAAAAATCTGTGCATTTATCCAGTCTGCTTCTACTTCCTGGATCTATTTAATCTATTGCAATACTGGGCCTTGCATTCTTCAAACCATTGTTTTTTCCCCCTTTACTCTCTTCCCTCTTTCTTCAATCTCTGAATCAAAGTGCTTCATCATTCATTAGTTACACACATCAATGCTCTTTTTTTCCCCTTAAATTTGAGAATGGTCTTTTCCCATATCATCCTAATCTGGTCTCATCCATTGTGAAAATACATGTATGATATTTTGTGCCACAACAAACTATCATTCCCAGAATTCCATAGTATTGAGCCCTGGTTGCTAAAGTGGTGTCAAACTGGATTATTTTGGCAGCGTCAATATGTCCTGAGAATGAGAGTGAGACTAATCAATACTTGGACATATGATTTTAAAAAGGCCACAAAAAGTTTGTGCCTCAATACTCATTGTAATCAATTGTTTTGGGGAAAACAACTTTCAGAATGTTGCACTCAGCCACTCAATCCATTCATGAAAATTTCACTGTCTTTCACCCTTATTTCCCTCCATTTAATTATGCCATTCCCCCAATTTCAATTGAACAAAGATGCAAATGTAAAATAGGAAGCTCTGGGATTCTAAAGTAGTCCTCTTGTTTCCATCCTTTTGCTCCAAGGAGTATTCTAGCAAAGACAACTTGAAAGTTTCCCTTATGACTATCTACATCTTTCAGTTCTCTGCTTTTCAACATCCTCAGACTCTAATTTTTCACACATTTATAATTATTTGCTTTTACTTTGGAGATGCTTCTGTATTAAAAAAAACATACATAAAGAAATAATTCAAAATGTTCTGAGAGACAGCAATCCCCTTTTGTGTCTTTTTTGACTTTCGAGTTGCAGTAAGGGAGAGAAACAGTGTACATTATGCTGAAATCTCTATTTCTTTTGCCTGTATGGGTCAGAGGATTCTATGGTTTTTGATAAAGTAATTATAAGGATGCAATACAGGGCATATAATTGACAATGGAAAGAGAGAAAATCCATCTTAGCCAGTGTCTGAAAGCACTGGTATGTTTTTCATGAACAAATCAAAGGACACTTCTGCCTTCAAAGGTTGTTCCACAGCTGTTTGCTTTATTATTTCTTGATTAATTGAGTAACATAATAAATTGGGACCACTATGGTATGTCATCATATTCCAAAAAGACATTCACCATTGCTAGGTGGGTGTCAAAGTGAGAGGAAAAGTTGTGGTTGTGTGAAGACATAAGGCACAAGACCTTATCTTGATGTGTAAATAGGTGCTCTGGCAAATGAACACAGGAGAATCTGAAAAAGAAAACTATGCCTAACACAAGGAAAACTCTACAAGGCACAACATCTTGGAAAAGGTAACACTCGTACCTCTTAGAAAAGCACAACCCTGCAACAAAAGAACTCATTAGTTAGTCACTTGGTATTTTTGGGTTTGTGTAAGCTTAATTCATTATATTATTAGTAGCCACTCTCTGTGTGTTCTTTAGTTACTTTTTTGATCTTTTTTACATTATATTTGGTATCTTGTATTATATTTGGTACCTTATATGGATTTTCCTGAGTTTGTTATGAATAGATGACAGTTGGTGGGAATGTAAAGCCTAGGAGACTATATATGCCACAGTAAAGCCTAATAAAGCCAGCTTCTTTGTACAACCAGAAAGAAGGCTACACAACAGATGGCCAACACAAAAACCAAATAGATTACATAATCAGAAGCAAAAGATGGAGAAGTTCCATCCTGGTGGCTCAAACTAGACTAGGAGCTGACTGCAGTACAGACCATGAACTACTCCTACTTCTAAGAGTAAAACTGAAGGGGGGAATCAAAATCAGTCATCATACCAAAATAGGACCTGAACAATATCTCAACAGAATTCAAAGAGAATATAAGAAACAGATTTGCACTATTAAGTATAACAAACCGAGAACCAGAGGAACTATGGGTAGAAGCCAGGGATATAATAAAGGATTAATACAGACAGACACAATTGTTAAAAGACAGAGAAGAAACAACGGATGACAGATAAACCACTTCAAGCAGTAAAGGAAGGAGGAGAAGCAAAACAAAAGGGAAACAGGAACAAAGTCAGAACCATTAATGCAACAATAAGAGAATAGCAAAACCAAAGATAAGGCGGTGAGCGGCAGGAGGAGAAGGCAGGTCCACCTGGGCCTTTAAGGGCCCCAGCAAGCCTCCCCACCCCCCCAACCCAGCGGCAAGCAGCGGCAGCGGCGAGGGCAAGGACAGGACGCCCTGGGCCTATTTAAGGCCCCAAAGAGCCTCCACAAGCCAGCAGCGAGTGGCAGGAAGAGAAGGCAGGTCCACCTGGACCTTTAAGGACCCCAGCAAGCCTCCCCATCCCCCAACCCAGTGGCAAGCGGCGGTAGTGGCGAGGGCAAGGCCAGGACGCCCTGGGCCTATTTAAGGCCCCAATGAGCCTCCACAAGCCAGCGGCGAGTGGCAGGAGGAGAAGGCAGGTCCACCTGGGCCTTTAGGGGCCCCAGCAAGCCTCCCCACTCCCACCCCAACCCAGCAGCAAATGGCAGCAGTGGCAAGTGTTTGTTTTTTTCCTCAAGCAGTGATTTACTGGAACTATCATTCCTGGTCCCTTCAAGGTTTTGCATGCTATATATTTATTTCCTCCTGCCTACAGAAGAAAATTCTTGCCTATTCCTTAATCTTTAACATTCTGTTTCTATAAAGTTGTTATTATGAGGGTTAAATAGAGGTAATTCCTTAGTTGTATATATATATATATATATATATTGCATGAAAATTAATGAAGGCTGCTGTAATTTTTCATAGGACCTTATCACACGTGGGCCACAAAGCGATAAGAAAGCAAAATAAGAATAAATCCAGGAATAAACTGAAAGAAATCCAGGAATAAACCACAATACGTAAATGGCTATCAAACGCAACTAGCATCATCGTGCAATTAATGAAAGCGTTCCCGGTAACCGTATTTGCTGTTCGCACACATGTGAGAAAATCCCGGACATAACCAAGCAATGATCCGCTGCACATGCCCAATACAGCCGCGGCTGTCACTTGCCACAGCTGTCACCCAAACCCCTTCCCAAGCCAGCTCGGAGGTCCTCCTTGGAGCGCAGGCCCCGCATGGGGTCCGCGCTCCAAGCAGAACGTCCTCGGAGAGCCGGCTCTCTGAGGACGTCCTCCTTGGAGTGCTGACACCTGCGCTCCAAGGAGGTCCCCTCAGAGACCAGCCCTTTTAGCCCCAGCTTCGCTTTTCTATGGGCTGGTCCTCCGAGCGGTCCTCCGCTCAGAAGACCAGCCCATAAAGCAGTGAGGCTGGGGCTAACAGGACGCCAGTGGCGGCACCATTTTAGCCCCGGCTTCGCTTTTCTATGGGCTGGTCCTCCGCTCGGTCCTCCTCTCGGAAGACCAGCCCATAAAGCAGTGAGGCTGGGGCTAACAGGACGCCGGTGGCGGCGCCATTTTAGCCCCGGCTTTGCTGCTTTATGGGCTGGTCTTCCGAGTGGAGGACCACTCGGAGGACCAGCCCATAGAAAAGCAAAGCCGGGGCTAAAAGGACGTCCTTTTAGTCCTGGCTTCGCTGCTTTATGGGCTGGTCTTCCAAGCGGAGGACCGCTCAGAGGACTAGCCCATAGAAAAACCAAGCTGGGGCTAAAAGGGCTGGTCTCTGAGGGGACCTCCTCGGCGCGGACCCTGCGGGGAAATGCAGGTGGGGGCGGGGAAATGCTCCCCAATACGTATTGGAGAAATGCTCCACAATACTTATTGCCTGTTCATATTCATATCGGACTTATGGCAAAAGCGAAATGATTCCCGTCGCGCACTTGTACTTCCTGAAGAAACCGAAATTCAAAAGATCTCAATTCTTTCCGGATTCTTTCGGGGTTCTGTGCGACGTCATGTGAACACACAGAAAAATAATACGTATTAGGTCGGGATTTCGTTTGGATTCTGTCTGCTTTGGACCCCGTGTGATAAGGTCCATAGTCTATTTGATGTTAGCTTCAGACAGCCTTAAGATATTTTCATAGTAGTTGGAATTTTAGCCACCTTAATATCTAATAGGCACTATAAACTTAAAATATGATCAAAGAGGATACTGTAACTTGAGAGTATTTCCCATCTTCAACCCAATCTTCAAAAGGGAAAAACGTTCAATCTAAAATAACACAGTATTTTAAGAATTGCAGATATGAATCACCTCGCAGACAGCCCGAACCTAACATAGAGGTGAACTCTACTGGAGTTAAAGAAACAATCTCTCCATTAACAATGCCCATATTTGAATGGTGTTTAGACAAAATAGGCCCTTTGAAATCCTTTGATAAGAGTCATTCTGTACCAAGTCTTGCATATGAGCTAGCCCTTGCTGAGGGTAAGTCACTATCTAAACCTACTGCAATAAAGGAAATATTTGAAATAAAAACAGAAAAGGATAAAAGAAATGAAGCTGTAAGGCCTGATAGAGATCTTAGGACATCTGGATCCAATAAGATAACAACAAAAGAAATAGAAAATCCTGGGTGGATATCTATCCTTTTAGAGGACCTGGTAACAGTCAAAAAATTCCTCTCTGAATGTAATACTCTTCTTACCACACTAGTAGATTTGCACCTTCAAACTAGTTGCACCAACCAAAAAGAAGAAAAGGTATATATGGAAACTGGAAAAACTACCCTTCCTCTGATGACATCTCCTACTTTAAAAAAAGATAGAAATTCTCCATATAAATTTGCAAATAATTCAAAAAAGGGTCTTAAAAGAAAAAATCTAAATGAAGAATTATCTGAGTTTCCGAATAAACCCTGTAAAATAGGAAAGTATGCAAGCCTAGGAAAATGTAGGAAATCCTTGCCTAGTGAAGAACTTAAGCCCAATGATCTAAATTTGTCTCAAATACATAAAACAAAACAAACACTATTGAATGCTGAAGATCTTAATACTAAATCTAGTAGGCAAAATGGGAGTGCATTAACCAAGTATTCAGAGGATAAAACTCCCAATAAGAATACTTCTAGTCTCCTGACTCGCCGATTGGATGCATCCGATTTAAGGGCATCAAAATATTTTTCAAACATGACCCCCTGTACAAACCAGAAAAAGGCATCAATAAAAGACACAAAGTGGAAGGGAAATAAGAAATATCAACTTGTTCTTAGTCAACATCAAATTGTACTATCAAATTTTCCAAAACCATCTGGTGTACTCTCTCAAGTTAAATGCAAACACCATCTTCTAACTGTTTTAGAAGGTATATGCCCAAACCAAATTTTTGTTAAAGATATTTCACAAGTTGCATATCTATACTCTAACACCGCCCGTGCTCGTATCTTAATTACGTTCAGAGAAGCTAAGTTTGTCACCTTACTGTGCAGATATAAACCTTTACTAATAAGGAATAGTATCTACGTCTCTAGGTTTTTCACCAATGTAGCTCCTCCCCAACCGTTAATACCACACATTTCTCCTTTATCAATGGTCCCCTTAAATGAAGCCTGTAAAAACAAAGAACAAATAAATATTGTTTATGAGGAACATAATGTAAACAAATGCAGCAGTGGACAGGACCTTAGAACATTAAATGTCTCTGAACCATCTCATTTTTTTAACTTTCCAATCACTGAGGAGGAGAAAGAGTTAATTGATTCATTTTTAGTTCTCCCTCAGATTGCACAAACAGAAATACTAACTAGATTGGAAAAATTAAGGCAATATCTTTCAAGTGTATGCTTAGTAAGAAAATTCTCTGTAAAAGAAAGCTGTGAAAGGAAAGTGAATAAAGTAACGTTTACAGCAGAGATAAATCCATTAACATGGACTGAAATGAGGTATTTGGAGAATTCAGAAAATGGCTTACTATGCACTAATAACACTCAAAGAGAAGATACACCAAAAATACAAGGTCCAGTAGTGTCAAATGTGAGTTGCACTCATCCAACTCTTGAAATTATTGAAGAATTATTAGGTGACAAGAACTTCAGTAATACCAAAGTCTGTCCCATCTCAGAAAGTAATGATAACATTAAATCCAATCTGGCCACCCTTGAAACAAAAATAATCCCCTTAGCTGTAAATCGATCATGTGACCTCCCCTATACTATGAGTTTAAATTCATGACAACAAAAGAAATTTGATTCAAGAAGTTTGAAACTTCTGTCCTGGAATATCATGGGTTGGGCTAGACATACCTGTGATCCTCTTTTTGTTAAATATATTTCCAAATTTGATATAATATTACTTCAAGAAACATGGTTGAAAGAAAAGTTAGTTCTAAGTGGTTTTACAGTACATACTGTTGAGGCTTCTATTTCCCAGAAGGGTGGTCGCCCTAGCGGTGGTTTAGCCATCCTGACTGCTACAAGTATAAAATATGCTTTTTTTTTCTACTGCACCTTTGGCAAACTTGGCTTCTTCTCTATTAGTTAAATTTAAAGATACCTGGGTGTTAATTGTTAATGTTTACTTACCTCCTTTACGACAGAAAGTAATGTTGAAGAACATATGGTTAAGACTAGAAACTTATATTGTAAATATACTAGCCCAGTACCCTGAAGCTCTTTTGATATTGGCTGGGGACTTTAATGTGAGAACCGGCTCAAATGAGGCTGACCTGTATGCTCATTTTCATTATATACAACCTGAAATAGACCCTGGCTTGGCTCTTCCCTTTAGACAGTCGAAAGATAAAGGATACAACTGGGCCGGTCTTTACCTTACCCAACTATCTCATAAATTGAATTTAGTAATCATGAATGGTTCAACTACAGGTGATGTTGAAGGAGAATTTACGTTTGTGTCCAAGCATGGATCTTCTACGATCAACTATTTTTGGTATCATATGAGTTGCTCTCTACATTTCCTAGATGTAAAATAGAACAACGGGTAGAGAGTGATCACCTACGCATTACTTTGACTTTAGATTGTGCATTACAAACGGACTTTGCAGAACTATCCCACCAGAAGGTAATATGGAATTGAAACCTCGTGGTATCAAGTGGTCTCCAAAAGTTGAAAACAATGTTAAAATTATCCTTAATACTGAAAAATGTCTTGCTCTAAGAAATTCAATCCTGACTGTAGAATCTCCTGATAACATATATGACCACGCTATGTACGCTATGTACAACAATTAAAAACTTGTTAACCCAGCCAGCATATCTTAAGATATCTAGTAAGCTATCAAGAAATAAAACCTGGTTCAACCAGGATTGTATTAACATCAAACAAACTCTGGTAAAACAATATAAAGATTATAGGCAAGAAAATCTGCAAACGATACCGCCAGAGTGGTTTGAAACAAAGAAAAAAATATAAGAAACTGATAAAAATAAAAAAAGAGCTAGCCCTTAAAGATTCTTGGATAAATTTAGTAACTGCTGTCAAAAACAAGGACTCAACTTCCTTTTGGAAAATTGTATCCAATGGCTGGCCAAGGCCTATAAGTACGACTTATTATATATCTGTTAGTTGTTGGGAATGGTTTTATAGTCAGTTATATGATCAATCTCAGTGTAGCCAAAAGCAATCTTCTGTAGATATTAAAGAGCTTCCGAAATGGTTACCAATCTCTGTGCAGGAAATAAAGAAATTGATCTCTAGAATCACCCCAGGAAAAGCCCCCGGTAATGATAACATACCTTCAGAAGTGTTTAAATCCAATATTGAGTGGTGGACACCTGTACTAGCGGCTTTATTTACTGCCATAGACTTTACAACCTATGTTCCTGAGGATTGGGGCCTTGCAATCATTGTCCCAATATATAAAAAAGGGGATAAGTGTGATCCTGCGAATTACAGGCCAATTAGCCTTCTCAACATCATAAGCAAAATGTATGCACTTCATTTACTGGACAAGCTTCAAGACTGGCTTGAAGAAGAGCAAATAATTAGGGAAGAGCAAGCTGGTTTTAGGAAGAATCGATCTGTATCTGATCATGCTTTAGTCCTCAACCATCTTTCTGAAAAATATGTTGCTTCAGCTAAGGCCACATTGTTTACTGCCTTTGTTGATCTTAAATCCGCATATGATCTCATTCCAAGAGACAGGCTCTGGAAAAAACTTGAGGCTACCAATATTGATAAACATTTTTTAATCCTAATCCATAAATTGCACGAGAATTCACGTGTAGTAATGCGATGTAACAATAGGGGTAATACGACAAGACCTATTCATACTCCGAACTGAGTTAGGCAAGGTTGTGTTTTGGCACCCACCCTTTTTAATTTCTATATTAACTCCTTGATCTTGACCCTAACAAAAGTACCACCTCACTCCCTGACCTTGTCAAATAAGCCCCTGTCTATACTTGCCTATGCAGATGATGTAGTCCTTATGTCCATCACAAGAGTAGGTTTAAATAGACTTCTAAGAGCATTGGCAACCAACTGTATAAATGATGCCTTAAAAATTAACTATAATGGTGAGAGTCCGGTGGCATGGCGTCCCCGTGAGCAGCCCTTCACTACGCCTCCGAAGGGTTTCTCTAGCTCCACGATTAAAGATCAGTCAACAAACCCTTAAACCGATTAGAAGAGACTCCTAGGTATAGGAGTCCCAGACGATCCCGAAACGAGTCCGGAACGTTGTTCGGAACCCTCATTACTGGTGGGATCAATGCCCATAAGGGAGGAGGCAAGGAACAACTGGACTCCGGGTGCGCGGTCGTGGAGAAAGATCTTCTAAAGAAGAAGACCAGGACGCTACCCACTTAAAATCAACTAAAATCGCAACTATCATTGTGAGTAAAAATTTGTGGATGTTTTGATTTGGATTAGCTTATTATCCCTGGACACTAAACCTCTAGGATTATTCCATGCATAGACAGTTTAGATGTTGATAAGGAAAAGAACAAGTAAAGATTTGGGAAATAACATTTGCAGTCACAGAAAGCGAAGATAAGAAGTGGAAGTTTCTTGTTTTTCTTTTCATTTCTCCACTTGGAAATCGCCCTATAGTAAATCATCCTGAGAATCTGTGGGTCAATTTGGACTTTGTTGTTTTAGTGCGATTGTTCCCAAACATCTTAGTACCCCCTGGGATTAAGGAAATTATTTGGGACTATAAAAGTTAAAAGTCAAGCTGCTGATTAAAGGAAAGGAGTGCCAACTCCCGGAAAGGTTCCTGGAAAGCAGGTTACCTATCTCTTCTCTTCTCTGCCGTGGGACTGTTTTTGTGATTCAGGCACAAACATCAACTCTCAAATAATAATTTGACATACAAAGGGTTAATCTTACCTCTAAGAAGAGACGACGCGGAGGAGTAGAGGAACAGGTGTTCAAGCCAGAGATAGACCGTGGGTCCCTTGAGACAAGGTCAAAGTAAAATAAACAAAGAAGAGAGGAGAGGGAAACAAGAAGGAGGATTTAAACCCATAGAGCAGAGGTGCTTATTTGAAATAGAACGTTGGTCTGCCTGGGAGAAAGGACAGTCTTGAGGCAGTAGAAGAGGACTGTAATAATAGAGACTCTTCCTAGAGCGACGCTGTAACAACAGAGACATCTCCTAGAGTGGCTCTTTGAAAAAGAGATAGAGGGAAAAGAAAGAGAGTAAGGAAGTCGGAGGGAAAGACATCATAGACCAAAGAGCCAAAGGATAGAGCGGTGACTGAGGACTGAGATGATCGGGAGAGAACAAAAGAATAATTGAAGAGGAAATAAAAGGACAAATAAATATTAGAGGTGGAAAAAGGGAAGGAGGAAAGTGCTCCTTTGCTCTTGGGGGTTTTGGAAATTTATCTTTTCCTGTTTATCCATTTTATGTGAATTTATATTATTACTGCTTAGGGAGTTAAAGGCATAGAATCTGGACAATAATTGCCTATTCTAGGAGGAAACAAATATTATTAACACTGTATATACACTGAGGATACCTTCTTTATCATTTAAGAAGGCAATATTTGGATAATAATTACAGACTAATGAAGGCAGACTGATTTGATTTGATATTTTTATAATACAGTGTAATTTTTCTTTCAGGTAAATGAGGAAACACAGCATAGTGTCAAGTGGATACAAATATATTGGATTATTTCTTTTGGATTTAAGTCTCAATAATAGTGCCCATCAATCATGTTGTCTAGGAATCAAACGACAAAGGCTCAAAATAATTCGCAATTACCTCGACGCCCCTCTCTTGACCAACAAAAAAAATCGGATTCTAATTCTTCCATTTTAGAGGAAATTAGAAAATTGAGATTGGAAATTAGGAGGGAAATGCATGATTTTAAAATTGAAATAAGGGAAGAGATAAGGGTGGAGCTACAAGGGATCAATCATAATATTGAGAAAATAACGTGTGAATTGTCAAATACAAATAATAGAATTGATAATCTAGAAAGTAGAGGAGAGAGATGGACTGAAGAAATAGATGAATTGAGACAGATTAGGGAAAAGGACCTTGATGAAAAAGCACTGATTGATCAAAAGTTAAGGGAAAAATGTTTAAAAATTAGAGGTTTGATAGAAAGAAAAGAAGAGAATCTATTGGAGATTTTAAATTTAAATTTAGCCAAATTTTTGAAAAAAGATCAAGATTTTCAGTGTGAGATAGATCGGGCTTTTCGTTTAAACTCATACGTTGCAAAGCAAAAAAATCTGCCTAGGGACGTGGTTCTGTACTTTGTCAGGAAGCAAATTAGGGATCTGGTTTTGAAGACACTTAATGAAACACCTTTAGTAATTGATGATAAAACGATCCAGATCTTAAAAGACATACCTTCGAGAATTTTGAGGAGGCGCAAGGAATACGGTTTCCTAACAAATTATCTCCGCCCGCAAGATATCCCATATAGGTGGGGTTCACCAGACGGGTTAATCTTCTGGTGGAGAAAAAGGAGAATTGTGCTGAAATCCCTAGAAGAAGCAAGGAAATTTTGGGATAGACTTGAAAGAATAAGAGAAAGAAAGGAGAAAGAAAAAGCGAATAAAGAAAGGAGAGCAGAAACCCCAGATAGAGAGAAAGAGAAGGAAAGGGCCCAAGCAAGGAGGGACAGATTGTCTCCACAACAGGATTTGGAACTTCAGGGAGCAGTTAATTGGAGATATGAAAGGGGAAAAACAACAGGGTAAGAAGAAGAGTCAATAGAGAGGAATATTGAAGATGAAGAAGACCTCCTGAGAGATGATTTAATAGATGAAAACTAGTAAGGTGGGTACTCTGGAGTTCTGGACTAAATATAGTTAACAAAATAATAAATACAATTAAGATATAGTCATTTGGTAAAATAAGACGATTGAAATTAGGATTGGAAATTCAAGGGGAAGGGAAAAAACAACTTTAATAATAATAACAATAAAGAAATAATACAGAAAGGAATAAAGTAATCAAATAAAGGGAAAAATGGAGGAAACTAAATTTTTAACATGGAACATAAAGGGTATGAACACGCCCCAAAAAAGGAAAAAAAATTTTCACTATGTTCAGAAAATGAAACCAGATATAGTTTGCCTTCAAGAAACGCACATAAGGGAGAAAGATTCAAAGTATCTTATAAATAAAAAAATGGGCAAGGAATTTATAGCAGCTGCTAAAAGTAAAAAGAGAGGAGTGGTGTTATATATATCAGAGAAATTAGAAGCAAAAAAATTGATATCTGATCCTCTTGGTCACTATGTAATTACAGAGGTTATAAATAGGGGTGAAAAGTGGATTATAGTAGGTTTATATAGTCCTCTAACAAATAAAAAGGATTTTTACGTAAAACTGTTAAAAACATTAGAAGATTTAGACAATAATGAGAAAATAATAATGTTAGGAGATTGGAATGGTGTGGTAGATCCAAAAATAGATAGGTCGTCAGGTAAAAAAAGTAAGATATCACAAGGGAAACTGCCCTGTAGTTTTTTTGAACTACAGGACAGATTGTCATTAAAAGATGCTTGGAGAATTAAAAACGGAGATGCTCTGGATTACACCTTTTTTCCCATCCCCACCAATCATGGTTGAGAATAGACATGATTTTAACATCATCAATATTAATAAGTAAAATTTATAAAATTGAAATTCAGCCAGCGATTTGGTTAGATCACAATATGGTCGTAATGATAATGAGAAAGGGAGTAAGACATTATAATTGGATATTTGATGTAAACTTAGTGAAAAATGAAAAGATCTTAAAAGAAACACAAGAAAATGTAAATTGGTTTTTCAAAGAAAATACAAGCAAAGATACTTCGGACCATGTGGTGTGGGATGCGGGAAAGGCATACATGAGGGGATACTTTATTAAAAAAAGTATAGAAAGTAAAAGAGCTAGAGAAAGGTTGATTAAAAATTTGGAACATGAGGTGAAGAATGTGGAGGACCAAATGAAAACTAACCCCAATAATAAAAAATTGAAGTTAGAATTACGAAAGTTAAAGAAACAAATGTCTATATTTTTAACAGAAGAAATGCAGAAGAAATTGATATTCTTACGACAAAGGAATTTTGAATATGCAAACAAACCGGGGAAGCTATTGGCATATCAATTAAAGAAAGAAAGAGAAAAAAGAACAATTGTTACATTGAGAGAAGGTCAAAAAGAGTTTTCCACTCAAGGGCAAATAAAAAAAATTCTTGCGAATTATTTCTCGAAACTATATAGGGCAGAAAATAATAAAGTAGATGAGATAGACCAATATTTATTATTACAAGAAATCAAAGAAATTCCAGAAAAATACAAGAATATGTTAAATAAGGATTTTGAACTCCAAGAAATATTGGATACAATATCGGAATTAAAAATAGGAAAATCTCCAGGCCCAGATGGATTTGGTGCGGAATACTATAAAAAAATTTAAAGATCAATTAGCAGGTTATCTTTTAAAAGTACTAAATGATATAAAGAAAGGAAAGATCCCCCAAACTTGGCAGAATGCAAATATTGTGTTAATCCCAAAAGAAAAAAAAAGACATTACAGACCCAAAAAACTACCGACCTATTTCACTTTTAAATATTGATTATAAAATATTTGCAAATATAATAGCTAAAAGATTGAAAAAAATGGCTAGTAGAATGGATTGCAGATGACCAGGCAGGGTTTCTCCCAGGAAGAATGATTAAGGATAATACTAGACACCTATTAAATTTGATTGAATACTATAATAAAAATATCGATAAACAAGCTGCACTATTATTTTTTGACCTAGAAAAGGCATTTGACAATTTAAATTGGAACTTTCTGAAAAAATTGATAAATAAATTAAATATGGGTGCAAACTTTACTAAATGGATAGAATTGACTTATAATAATCAAGAAGGGAAAATCCTGGTGAATGGTGAAGCTACTGAAAACTTTAAAATACAAAAAGGAGTAAGACAAGGTTGCCCACTATCCCCATTGCTTTTCATTATGTGCTTTGAAATCTTACTTAACGATATCCGCAAAAACGAAAAAAATAAAGGTATTAAAATAAAAGGATCAGAATTTAAATTAAAAGCATTTGCGGATGATTTAATGGTTTCACTAGTAGATCCAGAGGAAAATATACAGAACTTGATGGAAACAATGAGAAAATTTAGTAAAGCATCAGGTTTAAAAATTAACAAAGAAAAAACAAAGATGATGCTGTTAAATTTAGGTGAAAAAGAAAAGCAGAAATTAAAGGAAAGAATACAATTTGAAGAAGTTAACACAATTAGATATTTAGGTATAAATTTTACGAAAAAAATGCTGATTTATATAAAAATAATTATGAAAAAATTTGGGCTGAAATTAAACAAGATTTGGAAAGATGGAAGAAATTGAAACTATCTTGGATGGGGAGAATTGCGGCGATAAAAATGAATGTTTTGCCTAAATTGACTTATCTTTTCGTAAATATCCCAATTATAATGAACGATTCTCCCTTCTTAAAATGGGACAGAGAATTATCAAAATTTATATGGGATAATAAAAAAACAAGAGTTAAACTAAAATACTTACAGGATACAGTGGAACGGGGAGGACTGGGAGTTCCAAATTTCAGACTGTATTATTATGCATGCGTTTTATATTGGATAATAGATTGGATATGTCTTCACAATGAAAAAAATGTGAAACTAGAAGGGTATGACAATGTCTACTCCTGGCACGGTTACTTACTATATAATAAGGTAAAGGTACACAAAGATTTCAATGACCACTATGTGAGAAGGACGTTACTAAAAATTTGGATGAAAGTAAAGAAAAATTGACCAGATTATGTACCATATTGGACAGCTATAGGGGAATTAGTTGATAAAAATAATAAATTTGGAGACAAACACTGGTTGACATATAAAGATTTATTAAAAAGAACAGGTAAAGATATGACAATTAAATCCCAAGAAGAATTAAACCGGGAAGGCTATAATTATAGCTGGTTCACCTACAGACAAATTAGAGAACAATATAAAGTAGACATAAAAACAAGACAAATAGGAATCTTGGACAAACAATTTGAAGAGGAAATAATGGATGAAGGTAAACACAAGATAAGGAAGTTATACCAATTATTACTAAAAAGAGAATTAGAAAGTGAACTAATAAAACCGCAAATGATCAGATGGGCTCAGGATTTTGGCTCTAGTATTGAATTGCAACAATGGGAGAAGTGTTGGACTAAAAGAATAAAATATACACTAAATATAAACTTAAAGGAAAATTTTTATAAATTACAATTCAGATGGCATTTAACACCAAGTAAAGTCACCAAGATGAAAAAAAATCAAGGAAATGTGAATGTTGGAAATGTGGTAAGAAAGAAGGTTCTCTCATTCATATGTGGTGGAGTTGTGAAAAAGCGCAAAAATTCTGGGGGGAGATAAGATATGCTATAATGGAAATTGTTGGGGCCGCATTAGAAAACAATCCACAAATTTTGCTATTAGGGATGATTTCTGATGCAGAGCTAGAAAGGAAACATGGAAAATTAATATTTCACCTTTTAACTGCAGCCAGAATCTCCTATGCAGCAAAATGGAAGACTAAGGAGATCCCTACAACTCAAGATTGGTTATTGAAAATGATGGACCTATTCGAAATGGATAGATTAACAGGATTGCTAAGAGGAGAGGATAGTGAACTTTTTGTTATTAACTGGAAACCATTAATAAATTATTGGATTAAACAAGGGTGGAAAATACCAATAAATGCCTGGAGAATGATTTAAAGCCATAGAAGATAGTTGACTGTTAGATAAAAATAAGTTGGAGCAAATGTTAGATAGGATATAAGAGACTGAAGACTATATCATGATGGTAATGTAACTTGTATTTAGTATAAAGGGAAATATCAATGTATGGTATGTAGTGTAAAAACTGATGACTAAACAGAGGTTAATATATCGGGCTAAGCACAAGGACAATGGGCTGGAAGTATTTTAGTTTAGACGAATAAAAAATAGTTATTAGCTAATATGTGATTTAGAACGTAAGAGATCAATGAAGACTTTTTTGTTAATTTTAGCTAATCTATTTTGTAATCGGGTTTATAGATTTTTTTATGTGTGTTTGTCTGTGTTATGTATAAGATAGGTTATGTGTTGTCTATAATTATTTGTTATTGTTTGTTATCGTTTAATGGTACTGTTTGTTATTGTTTAATTTGTTATTGTTTAAGTGTATGTTTAATTGTATGTCTTTTTTAATTCAATAAATTCTTTAAAATTATTTTAAAAAACAATTAACTATAATAAAACCAAAGTAATTTTTTTTCCCTAAGAGCCGTCTTCAATATAAGTGGACATTAGATAATAACTGTATAGAGCAAGTGTCCTCTTATAAATATTTCGGTATTATGTTTCATGATAAAGGAACTACTAAACTTCATCAAAAAAATGCTGTTATAAATACACAAAGACACGTTAAGGCCTTATGTTCTTTCTATTATGATAAGAGAGGTCAGTTTATATCAGCAGCCCTTTAAGTTTTTGTCGCTAAGATCCTAGCACAACTACTATATGGAACTGAGGTTTGTACTTTTAATTGTATTGCTCCTTTTGAGACAGTTCAAACAAAATTTCTAAGAACAATTCTAGGTATTCCAAACTGTGTCCCAAATGTCACCCTTCATTTAGAAGCAGGTTTGCTGTCTGTTGAGGCCCGTATATGGATACGCAAATTCAATCAATGGCTTAAAATGTCTTTTGTTCCAGTTGGGTTGGCGCCATTAATCTTAACGGATTCTTTTTCTTCCTCTTAGAAGGAATCTATTACATCAAAACTTTTTTTCCCTCGGATTTTCACCATCGGCTATAGCTGCTCTAGGGTATGATAAAGCAAAATCTATCATTTCCCAGTATATAAAGGACATTGATTTCCAAACACATTTAAACCAATCAACCCTGTATCTCATTAGAGAATCCAGTAGGCCTGGCAAAC
Source organism: Phrynosoma blainvillii (assembly GCA_026167975.1). Taxonomy (NCBI): domain Eukaryota; kingdom Metazoa; phylum Chordata; class Lepidosauria; order Squamata; family Phrynosomatidae; genus Phrynosoma; species Phrynosoma blainvillii. The sequence goes on from JANUYF010000009.1 coordinate 13,217,042, forward strand.
ATGCCAGATATTTTGACCATTTGAGTGTTTTGAAGTTTAGGAGAGCGTTTATGCTTGCAAGGTTTAACATTTTGCCATCATCAGTTCTGGAAGGCAGATATAAAAAGATCCCCTACCAATATAGATATTGTCCTTGTGTTACTGAGGAAATTGAAAATATCAGTCATGTTATTTTTGGATGTTCTTTGTACACAGAAATACACGCCTTATATATAACCACAATTGTATTGCAGCTTCCAGGTAGACAGGAGAAATTTTATATTGATTATCTTCTTGCGGATCGCAATGAAGATATAATCCGAAAAGTTGCTAAATTTTTGCAGCTGCTATTGTAAACCGCAAAAAATTCTTAAAGCAGATGTAAAGATTATCTTTATGACTTGTTATGATTATTGTGTTCTACTTGTTTAGAGTTTTGTTATAATAAATTTGATTTGGTCTGCCCAAATAGTATAGATGAGATGTTTTAGGGAGGTACGGCCGTAGTGTATTTGTCAGTTGATAGACAGGTATTAGGAGACCAGCTCAAGTTTAGGAATGGTTAACTTGTTAAAGTGTCAGGGGGCATGGCTGTAGTAAACCTTTTCATCTCTTGACAAGTGATAGGGGATCCAGCTGCTGTATGGGCATGACAAATGTTTAAAGTTTTAGGGGATACAGCCGTAGTGCATTTTTAGTTCATCTGTCTAATTTGTTTAATTTATTGTTAAGTCTTAAGGGATTTAATTACAGTACAGTCATGCCCAACGTTGATAGTTTAATTATTTTACTCAAGTGGGTAATACCCCTCAGATGTTATTGTTTTATTATATTATGTTGTTGGTAAATAATATTTTAGTTCTATAATTTATATTAATTATAATACATAATTATACTTTTATATTGTATATATTATAATGTTAGATATACGGTATGTCAAAAGTATTTTAAAATGTTTTTGTAAAAAATGCAGAGAAATACGTGGCAACTAGTTAGTTATACTGTCCATCCCCCTTTTATTCTTAGTTAAAGGAAAATATTGTTGTCCTTTGAACAAAAATGTCTTAGAGGTAGTACTATATGTTTAGAGTTTTGAGACATATATGAGATCATATAATTTTATCTTTATTGTAACTAGAATTTCCTAATATTACTTTGCTTAGGAAATGATGTTGTCCTACCTCTGTCTTTTTAAATTAGGACATGCTAGTAGTCACCAGTAGGTTCCTGTAAGAAGTTACTGTACTGTATATAACTAAGATGTTTTATTGTGTTTTTATTTGTGTTTTTATGCTGGCCGAATGGCTGTAATAAAAGATTGTAAAACAAAGATAATTACTACAGTGGCCAATGCAAAGAAATAGAAGACAATAACAAAAAAGAAAGTAGGAGAGGCCTTTTCCACAAGATCTGGAAAATTAAAGGGACATTCAAACCAAGGACTGGGATACTCTATGATGACATAAATAACATAATTCAAGACCAGGAAGGAATTTAAAAAGTTGGAGGCAATACACAAAAAATCTATACAAAAGAAATGAAAAACAAAGGATGTATGGAATGAAGAGCCATATGAAGATGAACTACAAATTCTAAAAAGTGAGGTAGAAGCTGTAATAAGAGCTGTAATAAACTATAATGGGGAAAAACAAATCACCAAGAACAGATGACATTCCAACCAAACTACTACAACTTACACTGATGGAATCAACTCCAATCTTAACCTACATATGTCAACAGATATGGAAAACAAAATGGTGGCCAATGGATTGGAAATGCTCAATTTACATCCCCATCCACAAGAAAGGAGACACAAGAGACTGCAGCAACTATAGGACCATAGCAAGCAAAATTATGCTCAAAACTCTGCAACACAGACTCCAACCATATATGGAGAGAGAAATCCCAGAGGTCCAAACAGGGTTCAGAAGAGGAAGAGGCACTAGAGACCACATTGCAAACATATGATGGCTGATGGAGTACACCAAGGAATTCCAAAAGAAAATCAGTATGTGCTTTATAGACTATATGCCTTTGACTGCATACATCATTAAAGGCTGTGGAATGCTCTTATAGCCATGGGAGTGCCAACACATCTGATAGTCCTGATGAGGAACCTGTGCCCAGGACAAGAGGCAACTGTCAGAACAGAACTCAGAGAAACAGAATGGTTCCCAATTGGCAAAGGAGTCAGACAAGGCTGCATCCTTTCACCCTGTCTATTCAACTTGTATGCAGAACATATTATACAAAGAGCAGGCCTGGACACAGAAGAAGGAGGAGTGAAAATAGAAAGAAGGAACATCAACAATCTAAGATATGCAGACAACACTATATTATTAGCAGAAAACATTGGAGACCTAGAGGAAGTACTGAGAAAGGACAAGAAAGTGCAAAAGAAGGATTAGTATTGAACATAAAGGGGGGGGGGGGGATAATCACCATGGAGGATCTTCATAAATTCCAACTAGATAATGAGGAAATAGAAATAGTAAAAGAATTCCTAAACCTGGGCTCAAACCTAGATCAGAATGGGGATTGCAGTCAAGAAATCAGAAGAAGACTCAGAATGGGGAGAGAAGCTATGAAAAAACTAGAAAAGGTCTTAAAGAACAAATAATTGTGTCTGTCTGCATTAATCCTTTATTGTATCCCTGACTTCTGCCCATAGTTCCTCTGGTTCTTGGTTTGTTATGCTTAATATGCAAATCTGTTTCTTATATTCTCTTTGAAATTAAGCAAGAAAGTCAGAATCATACAAGTTATTGTATTCCCCATTACTATGTATGAATGTGAGATCTGGACAATTAAGAACATGGAGAAAAAGAAAATAGATTCACTTGAGATGTGGAGCTGGAGAAGAGTGCTGAGGGATACCATGGACAGCAAAAAGAACAAATAGATGGGTCCTAGAGCAGATGAAGCCTGACATTTCCCTGGAGGCAAAGATGACTAAACTTAGGACCTCTGGTAAAGATGGCACTATGAGAAGATGAGTCAAGGAGTAGCTCCTGACCTGAATTCACATCAGAGGGGAGGGGGACACCCCCCAAAAACTCTGTCATCCTAAACACCCTCTGGTAAGAGGGAGTTTGAAAGGGGTTCAGTGGGGGCCTGAACTAGTCCTCCGGACAGACAAGAGAGATATATATCTTGGTATGTGTCAAGAGAAGCTATAGGGGCCGAAGAACCCACACACCCCTTCTAATGCAGCCTCCTGAGGGGAGGTTTTGCCAGCGCCTCTTACTCTTTTAACCAGCATCAGAAAACAACATTAACAGCATAAATAAAAAAGCGGTTGGAAACAACCATCTGACTAATAGCTCCAACAATGAAAGACTCTATATACTGAAAAATATAAACTTAAAACCACAGGAAGAATGTGGTAAAATAGAGGTAAAGAAGACATAAAGCAGATAGTTGCGAAAAACAAACAAACAAATAAACAAATAAAGGGGGAAAAGGAGAGAAAATAAACAGACACTAGACAAGAAAGAAGGAAGAGGAGGAGAGACGAGGAAAATTCCCCCCTTACTTTAGAGTAGTCAAGGAGGAAGATAATCAGAGACAGGTGGAGAAAGCTGAATCAACAAACAAAGACGTAAGAGAGAAAAGAACGGAGGCAGAATCACGAAAGAACCAGGAGGTGGAGCCAGAGGTGGAGAGAAAAGGATATGCGAGTAGAGCTATGATAGAGAGGGATAAGGAGACAAGTGCAAAGGTTCAAAAGAGAAAAAAAGAGGAGAAAGCAAAATTGGATGTGCTGAGAGACAGGAGGTAATAGAGAAATAAAAGAAAACAGAAGGAGATAAGTGGAAGAAGGCAGAGGAAGAAGGATGGGATAAATAGAAGAAGATAGACAAAAAGAGACAGAAAGAAAAAACTTGGTGTGCACCTGGAGAAAGACCTAAAGAAAGCAGAGGGCAGCAGAGCAGAGAAGAGAGGAAGAAAAGAGAAGAGCAGAAATAAAAGTTTCCAGTTGAACTTAACTATAAATAAAAATAGAAAAGGTTTGAAGTTTAAATAATTAGGACTTTGTAATCTTTACATTTCTATATTGGTGGGAGAAATAAGAAATAATAAGAAATTAACTGCAGAAGCGTGGAAGAGGTAGCAGAGAATAAGTGGAGCTTCTAAGGGGAAAAGAAAAGAAAAAGGGGAAAAAAGAATATTGCAACCTTTTTCTGTTGCTCTGTATGCAAATTTAAAGATTACTAAGAACATATAACAACTTATAGTAAACCAATTCTATTTTTTTATTTTATTGTGTGGTTATTTAGGGGGGGAGGAAAGGGAAAGGAGTGAGAAAGAAACCAACTATTAGAAAAGAAATGCAAAGGAAAAATGCCTAAAGTAATGTTATAGAACATAATGGTAGACTCCGTTAAGAATAGGAATTGAATTGAATGAGCAGAGTAGAGAAAGATTGAATTGTTATTGAATTAAATTGTTATTTCTTTTTGCACTGTTTTTCTGTTTTAAGTTTAAGGACAAGCAGAAGGTACTTCTATTGAATTCATTGAGCTTTATATTTTGCTTTAAGTTTAAGGACAAATAGAAGGTATTATGATATATTGTACTGAATTTATAGAGTACCATATTTTGCATAGCACATATCAACTATATCATGCTTTTCCCTATCTCTACTCTTTACCTTTATTTCTTTTCAGATATACAATATACATTAAAAAAAAAAGGTAGTAAAGACATCACCGAGCAACAGCACCTAAAGGTCAAGTAAACAATCTTGATAATAGACAAAAACTCAGAAAGGAGAGGGAAAAAAAGAGGAAAATAGCATCCGGAAAGAAAGTCTGGATGCAATCACAAATTTAGGTGCTTTCACAAAGAAGAGAATCAACAGAGGAAGTGATGAGAATGAAAGATCAAAATGCAATATTGCTGGATGAGCTAAGAAAAATGAGACAGGAAATAAAGGAAATTAGACATGAAATGAAAGAAGAATAAAAGGAAATGAGACAGGAATTAAGAGGAGAAATAAAGGAGACAAGAGTGGAAATGTGGAAGGATCTGAGAAAAGAATTGGTTAACCTGGGAAGAAGAATGAAAAAGATATCTACAGACTTATTAAATATACAAAAAGAAGTAGAAGAATGGAAAGAACAAACCAAGACATTGGAAAAAAGATCAAAAGAAATAATACAAAAACAAGAGCAACAGAAGACAGCTGAATTGGTAACAGAACTGAGATACAGAGAAAAAATGTGTAAAATTTAGAGGTTTACCTGAAACAAAAAATGAAGATCTATATGAAAGAGTGGTAACAGTATTAGTGGAATATATAGGATATACCAACACTAAATTGGAAATGGAAATAGACAAAATATTTAAAGTAAATTCCAGTCATGCAAGAGCAGCAAGAGATATAATACTATGCCTAACGAGAAGAGATCTAATTATACAAAAAAGTTGTGAATCAAAATTGTGGATTGAAAACAATGAAATTAAAATATTTAAGCATAATCCCCTAGCAATCATGATGGAAAGATACAAATATAAATTTTAAACCCAACCTCTGAAGAAAAACAAAATTGACTATAGATGGGAAAGGATAGAAGGGCTAGCCTTCCAGTGGAATCAGAAAAGATTCAAAATTGATTCAGTGGAAAAAGCAAAGGACATAGAAAAGAGATTAATGAGAAAAGAAAGGAAAGAAAGGGAAAATCAGGAAGAAGAAGCAAGACCTACTCAATTAACATGTACTAGAGCACAACAAAAGAAAAAAAGATCAGGAACATAAGGAAATGACTAGAATAGAAAGAGAAATGGAAGAAGCAGAATTGGTAGAAAGACAAATAGGAATAAAGAGACAAATGGAAAGGACGAGATACAGAACAAGAATCTGAAGGAGAAAGTGACAGAGAGATAGAGAAAGAAGAAGAAGAAGAAGAAGAAGAAGAAGATTGAGATAGTAAAGTTAACAATAAAACTGAAGAATATTAAAAAGAAAAACGAAAAAGGGAAAAGAGAGAGAGAGTTTAATAAATTATATAAATAAATACACACAAAAGGGATGGAATATAACAAAACAATAAGATACAAACTTTTCAACATTATGACAATTAAAATATTATCATGGAATGTGAAGAGATTGAATTCTAAACATAAAAGAAGCATTGTTTTCCACTACCTAGAGAAAAAAGAAGAATGATATTATGTGTTTACAGGAAACAAGAATAAAAGAAAAAGATTTGAAATATCTAAGGAATGTCAAACTAGGAAACTATTATATTTCGACAATGGGAAAAAAGAAAAAGAAAGGAGTGGTAATATATATAAACAAGAAGTATAACTCTAAAGAGATTTTTAAAGATGCTAGTGGTATGTAAAAATGAAAGAGTTAAAAATCTTAGTTGTAGGGATATATACACCCTTAGAGAAAAGAGGATTTTTTTTGAAAAGATTGCAAAGGAATTACAGGAATTGGAGTATGACATTTTACTGATGGGAGACTTTAATGCAGTAATCAATCCAAAATTAGATAGAGCATCAATCAAAAGAAAAATAATTAGGAAAAACTAAGGAAAACTACCTAGATCTTTCTTTAAGCCAGGGGTAGGCAACCTTTCCCCTTTAAGGGCCGAGGGACTTCAGCTCCCAGAAGCCTCAGCCATGTTGGCCAATAGTCCCATGTTGGGCAATAGCTCCTTGGATTCTGGGAGCTGAAGTCCTTCGGCCCTTAAAGGGGAAAGGTTGCCTACCCCTGCTTTAAGCTATTGAAGAAAAAGGAGATGAAAGATATATGGAGAGTCAAATATGGACAAGCAAGGGGCTATACATTCTATTCAGAGGTTCACAATTCTATGTCAAGAATTGACATGTTCATAGTGACAAAAATACTCCAATTGAAGATTCAAAAAATGGAAATTTTACGTTAAGATTGTATTGGACCACCACCCTATAACAATACAGGTAAAAGAAAGGAAAGTTGAATTTAGTTGGAGACGAAAACCTAACAGCTCCAAGCCTAACTGAAGAGGCTGCCTATGCCTTTTTCCATCAAGGCAACAGTTGAAGCAAGGGACTTGGACAGAGGGCTGGGCTAAGGCTCTGAGACTTTATTATCTGTGCCCTCCATACCATCAGCCAGCTCGAGCCTAACTGAAGAGGCTGCCTATGCCTTTATTTAGTTTTTATTTTATTGTATTTTACTTTTATTTATTTATTTATTTAGATATTGGTGGGATGGAAGGTCTTCATAGAATCATAGAATCATAGAATCATAGAGTTGGAAGAGACCACAAGGGCCATCCAGTCCAACTCCCTGCCATGCAGGAACTCCCAATCAAAGCATCCCCGACAGATGGCCATCCAGCCTCTGCTTAAAGACCTCCAAGGAAGGAGACTCCACTACTCTCCGAGGGAGTGTGATGTCTTGAGTTACATCAGGACATATGTCCATCAATCAATGGTTCTGAGAAGAGGTTAGATGTTTTCACTGGAGAAGCAATTCAAGTTGTGAGGGGCAATGAAAGATATGGCATTAGCAAGGCGAAAAGAAGATGTGATAGATGCTTGATACCCATCTCACATTCCATTTGCCCTGTTAACCTAAAAGATCTGGCGAGCATGCCTAACCAGCCACTGAACCTTTCTCTGCTCTTATGTAATGCCAGGTCAGTGAAGAATAAGTCCCGTATTATTTATGACTTACTGATAGATCACAATGCTGACCTGGCTAGGAGCAGATAGCGCTCAGGCCCTTCCAGCTGGGTACTACATCAATGAGCAGGTAAGGGAAAGTGGGCAAGAGGGGTGTAACCATGGTCCATAAAAACAACCTTGCCTTAACCAGTATACCTATCCGTGCATTAGACCACATCGAATGCATTTATCTTAGTTTGAAGACCAGAGAGAGACTGGGGATTCTGTTGGTTTACTGTCCACCCGAAAACTTAACAGACTCCCTTGCTGAGCTGACACAACTAGTCTCAGAGCTGGTGTTGGAATCACCTAGGATATTAGTCCTGGGTGACCTCAACATCCCCCTCGAGGATGGTTTAACTAATCTTACTGGTGCGGCTCAGGAGTTCATGGTTTCCATAACAAACATGGGTCTCTCCCATATAGTCTCTGAGCCTACACATTGTGCAGGTCATGCCCTCGATGTGGTCTTCTGCACGGATCAGGCATATCCATGGGCGGAGTTAATTAGCATCTCCGCATTGTCATTGATGAATCATTTCTTGGTTAAGGTTGGACTGAAGGCCACCATCCCTCTCTCCGTGGGCAGAGGACTGATTAGAATGGTCCACCCTCAAAAGCTGATGGAACCCATTAGGTTCCAAGAAGCCCTAGGGGTTTCCATGGTTGGCAATGCCGGCGATTCTGTTGAAGCTCTGGTTAATATGTGGAATAATAACCTTACCAGAGCTGTAGACACGATCGCTCCCAAGGGTCCTTTCCCACCTGCAAAAAATTGTAACCCATGGTACACCAAAGATCTTAAACAAATGAACTGGGTTGGACAATGACTAGAGCGCTGTTGACTGAAATCTCAACTCTTATCCGATAAGACACTTCATTGGATTTTTCTTAGGTCCTGTCAAATGGCGATAGATGCAGCTGAGAAATCTTTCTATTCTACATCTATCACATCTTTGAAATCCCATCCAGCTGAGCTCTTCAGGGTAGTGAGGAATTTAACTCAATTCCATCCCACCCAGAACCCTCTATTAGAACCATCTACAGCTTGTTGTGATGCTTTTAATGACCATTTCACACATAAAATCTCTCAGATAAGAGCTGACCTGGATGCCAACTTTAAGTCAGTAGCAACTAGAGAGGTATCCAGCACCTCCGCCATGACTGTTAGACTGGATCAATTTGAGTCGTTAAGTATTGAGGATGTGAACAAGCTCCTTAGTAGTTTGAAAAAGACGACCTGCCCTCTCAACCCTTGCCTGGCTTGTCTAACAGTCCATTGGGGTGATACTATCAAGTTGATGCTGAAAAATGTAATTAATGCATCCTTCAGGGAGGGGTCTCTGCTCTCTTGTCTTAAGGAGGCAGTGGTTACACCACTCTTTAAAAAGCCCTCTCTGAACCCCTTGGATAGAAATAATTATAGCAATGCAAAGCAGCTTCAATTATATACTGCTTCATACCTCTCTATGGGGTGTCTAAGCGGTTTACAACTGTAATCTCATTGCTCCCCAACAGCTGGGTACTCATTTTAGCGACCTTGGAAGGATGCAGGCCTGACTCTAGCCTGAGCCCTGGCTAGTATTGAACTTGCAAGCTTGTGGTCTATGAGTGAGTGGCTGCAGTACAGGCATTTAACCACTGTGCCACCAGGGCTCCAATAGACCTGTTTCGCTGTTGCCATTTTTGAACAAGGTGATTGAGAGGGCAGTCACCAATCAACTATAAGTTGTCTTGGAGGAAACTGATTTTCTGGATCCATTTCAAACTGGATTCAGGGCAGGTTACGGAATTGAGACTGCCATGGTTACCTTAGTCAATGATCTCTGTCTGGGCATTGACAGGGGAAGTGTGACCCTGTTGGTGCTCTTGGACCTCTCAGTGGCCTTCGATACCATAGACCATGGTATCCTTCTGGAATGCCTGAGAGAGTTGGGTATCAGCGGCACTGCATTGCAGTGATTCCGATCCTACCTCTTGGGTAGGTTCCAGATGGTGTCACTTGGGGACAGTTATTCAGCCAAGAGGGAGCTCAAATCGGGCATCCCTCAAGGTTCGATTCTGTCCCCAATGCTATTCAACATTTACATGAAGCCACTGGGTGAGATCATCTGGAGACATAGGGTGGGGTGTCATCAGTATGCTGATGACACCCAAATATATTTTTCTATGTCTCAAGCTGATGCAATGACTAAAGATGGCATGTCTCCTCTGAATGCCTGTCTTGGGGCAGTAATGGACTGGATGAGGGAAAACCGACTCAAACTGAATCCAGGTAAGACGGAGGTACTTGTCATAGGAAACCCAAAACCAGGAATGGAGTTATGTCAGCCAGTTCTGGATGGGGTCACGCTTCCCTTGAAGGACTCTGTCTGCAGCTTGGGGGTGATCCTTGACTTGTTGCTTCACTTAACAGCTCAGGTGGATGCAGCAATCAGGATCTCCTGTTATCAGCTTCAGCTGATATGCCAGCTGTGCCCCTTCCTGGAGCAGGGAGACCTTGAAACAGCAATACATGCACTTATAACCTCTTGATTAGACTTCTGTAATGTGCTCTACATGGGGCTACTCTTGTGCCAAGTTCAGAAACTTCAGCTTGTACAAAATATGGTAGGCAGGTTGATTACAGGTACTGCTCGTAATGACCATATAACACCGGTCCTGAAGTCCCTTCACTGGCTGCCAATTAGTTTCCAAGCAAGATACAAGGTGTTGGTTATTACCTTTAAAGCCCTACATGGCTTAGAACCAGAATACTTAAGGGATTGCCTTCTTCCTTATTGTTTGTCCCACACACTAAGGTCCTCGGAGATGAACTTACTACAGCCGAAAAAATCTAGGCTAACTTCGGTTAGCCAGAGGGCCTTCTCCACCACTGCTCCAAAGTTGTAGAATGACCTGTTAGAGGAGATCCATCACATCTCTACTCTTACAGCCTTTAAAAAGGCTCTTAAGATGGATCTCTTCTGGCAGGCCTTCCCAACTTAAATCCTCTTCCCACACAAGGTGATCTACATCACTCTATCCATCAATTACCTCCTTTAAAAAAAAATGTATGGGGGTTGGGGTTGGGAAGGGACTAATTTTTGAATGTTATTGTATTCTGTGCACTTTTATTGCTATAAGCTGCCCAGATTCCTTGTGATTGGGTGGGCTATAAATAAATTATTATTATTATTATTATTATTATTAAAAGAACATCTGAAAAATGAAAACGTTGTTAAACAACTAAAAAAAGAATTAAAATATTATTATAAGGAAAACACAACAGAAGAGATAGAACAAAAAACAATATGGGTTGCTGGAAAAGCAGTAGCAAGGGATCTACTAATAAAATACAATATAGAGGAAAAGAGAAAAGAAAAAGAAGAGGAAAATAGGATATTAAAAGAAATAAAAGTTAAAGAACAAGAATAGAATAATAAAAGAAATCCTTAAATAAAATATGAAATACAAATTTTGGAACAATAATTAAGGGTGTTAACAATAAAAGATATGGAGAAGAAACTACAAAGTATAAAAGGAAAACATTTCAAAATGGGAAACAAACTGAGTAAAATCTTACCTAATAAAATAAGAAAAGAAAGAAAGAAAAAACTCATCATGGAAATAAGAGAAATAGAAAAAATATATGCAGATCAAGAAAAAAGCAAAAAAAAAAAAAAACTTTCCAAAAGTATTTTGAGACATTGTACAAAAATACAGACAGTAAAGATATAGACAAGAAAAAGATTCAGAAATATTTAGACAAGCAAAAAACAATAGAAATAACTGATACCCAGAAAGAAGAACTGAATAAAAGAATTACAGAAAAAGAAATATTGGAAGCAATAAGAGGAATGAAATTAGGAAAAGTGCCTGGTCCAGACAGTCTTTCATCTATATTCTACAAAAAAACTGAAGAGATTATTAAGAGTCCACTATGTAAAGTGTTTAATGACATATGGAAAAAGGGGATACTGGACTCATGGAAGAACACGTACATCACACTAATCCTGAAAGAGGATAGAGATGTGAAAGATGCAATGAACTATCATCCCATATCACAGATAAATAACAACTATAAAATCTTCACAACAATTGTAGCAGAAAGACTAAAGAAAATTCTAAAAGAAATAATCCACGAAGACCAAAATGGATTCCTGCCAAAAAGGTATATAAAAACCAATATCAGAACAGTTTTAAACATGCTAGAATATTTCGATAAACACAATAAAAAAAACTGGCAATGATCTTTATCAATGCCAAAAAGGCTTTTGATAAGGTGAGCTGGTTATTTCTAAAGGAAGTTATTAAAAAAGTGAACATGGGAAAAGATTTCAAAAGCTAGATACAAGCAATTTATAAAGAACAGAAGGCGCAAAATATAATAAATGGAGAAAAGACAGACTCAATCAATATAGAAAAAAGAACTGGGCAAAGCTGTCCAATCTTGCCCTTACTATTTATAATGATCTTAGACATACTAAACATCAAATAAGAGAGGACAATGAAATTCAAGGGATAAGGCACATACATAAGATCAAGGCATATGCAGATGACATAGTCTGCTTCTTGGAAAAGTCCTTAAAACACATAGAAAAACTACTAAGTACCCTACAAGAATATGGAAGAATGGCAGGATTCAAGGTAAATCAAGAAAAGACAGCAATCATAACTATGAACATGCACAAAAAAGAAGTGGAAGTATTGAAAGAAAAAACAAAATTTAGGATAGAAAATAAGGTGAAGTATTTGGGAACATGCATAACTAAAAGAAATACAGTTCTATATGAAAATAATTATAGTAAAGTATGGAAAAGCATTCAGAAGGACTTGATAAGATGGTTGAAATTACATATTTCTCTATCAAAAAGAATTTCATTAATAAAAAATGAATGTACTACCAAAATTAATGCATCTATTTCAAAACATCCCTATAATTCATAATGACAAATGCTTTGATACTTGGTGAAAGGGAATATCTAAATTTATTTGGCTGGGTAAGAAACCCAGAATAAAATGATCCAACCTTGTAGAGTCCAAAGACAAGGGAGGTTGTGCACTTCCCGATCTTAAAATATATTATTACTCATGCACTTTAAATTGGATAGAAGACTGGAATACATTGGATAATGAAAGACTCCTAAGCTTAGAAAGTGATAATATGAGATTCAGCTGGCATGCCTTCATGTAGTATGGAGAGATAAAGAACAACAAAGACTTTGAACACCACTATATAAGAAGAGCATTATTTAAAGTCTGGAAGAAAGTAAGCAAAATTTTCTTCAATAGAAAAATAGAAGATACCTCTCTGGGTATCTCCTCAAGAGGCCCACCTACACAGAACAAAAAGAGAACAACAACCTTGGATTAAATACTATGACATCTTGGAACAAACAATAGGCAAAGAAAACATAAAAGAATACAAGATAAAGACCAAGGAACAATTAGAACAAGAAGGAAAGATCAATAATAAGCTATTATACATGCAACTGAACAAAAGATTTAAAACTGACAAGCAGATAGAGGGATTTGAAGAAAATAAAATGGAATTAGATAAAATTATTGAGGACAAAGAAGGACATCACATAGCAAAATATTACAAGGTGATTAGAGAAAGAACTTTGGAAAAAGAAACAGTGAAACATGCAATGATGGTGGGCTCAGGCCATAGGAAAATCCATCAAACTGGACAAGTGGGAAAAGACCTGGCATAACACAAATAAATTCACACTCTACCAAGATCTCAAAGAAAATTTTATAAAGATGATGCATCGATGGTATATGTCACCAAAAACTTAACATAGTGTATAATACAGGGAAGTCAACATGCTTGAAATGCCAAAAATACCAAGGATCTTTCTATCATATTTGATGGGAATGTGAGGCAGCAGTAAACTATTGGAGAAAAATTCATAAAATAATAACAAAAACATTACAAACAAGTATTCCATTTAATCCAGAACTATATTTATTAAATATAACACCAGATACTGAAAAGGAGTTAAAGAAAAGAAATAAGGGCATATTGTTATATATGGTTACAACAGCTAGGATAACTTATGCAAGATATTGGAAAAATAATGAAACAGCAAGAATAGAAGAGTGGTTAGTAAAATCAAGAGAAATTAAAAATATTGACATACTAACAGCCTTGATACAGAATAAATCAGTGGAAAAGACAGAAGAGGAATGGTGGGAGACAATGACTCTATTAGGTGAACAATGGGAAAATCATGACAGGCATACTAGAAGAATTTACAATAAGAAAAGATAAAGCATAAAGTCAATTAAGCAGAATCAGGATAGACTCAATAATAAGTCAATTATTATACTTGTTACAAATATAAAATCAAAGATAAGAAAGTGGTTATACCAATATAGTGAAGAAGTATAAACAAGGAAATAAATATGGAAATAAAAATAAGTAGAAGTTATAGCAGTCATCAGAGAAAGTTAAGAAAAGATGGAGACTTTATATCATAAGAAACAATGAAGATGAATTTCTAGTTGGGAAGTTAGAAAAGTCACCTCAAACATCATTAGAAGTGTGTTGTTTTGATTGTTATTTTAAATTTGAGTTTGCTTATGAGTGTATATATGTTTAAGTTGGAGGAGGGTATATATTGGGAGGTGGGTAGAGGTTAAGGGCAATTTAGGTCATTGTATTTTATTTTTGTGATTTGTTTAAATATTAGAGTATTGTATGATTGGATTATATGATTATGGATGTCTTTTTTATTGTTAAAACTAATAAAGATAATTTTAAAAACTTAGGCTGTCATACTTTGGTCACATCACGAGAAGTCACGACTTATTAGAAAAAATAATATTGTTGGGAAAAGTGGAAGGAACTAGGAAGAGATGAAGATGACATGTTAGATGGATGGACTCAGTTAAAGAGGTCATGGGTATGAATCTGCAGAAACTGGGAAGAGTAGTGGAGGATTGGGGTCTTGGAGATTTCTCATCCACAGGGTCGCCATGGGTCGAGATTGACTCAAGGGTGGTTAACAGCAACATCAACAAGAACAGCCTAGGGGACTAAATATGCCTACTGTTGCAGCATGTATTTGATGCATGCAAGCGTTACTATAAAATTATCACAGTATGAAATCATAATTGTCCTCGACTGCTCTGTATGCAGTCTTCCTCTCTTTCACATACCTGCTACCTTTTATAGCATTATTGTATTTCCCAGTATGTCGTGTCTTCTCATTATGTGACTGAAATATGACAGCCTCAGTTTAGTCTGCTTTGCTTCCAAGGAATATACTGGCCTGATTTTCTCCTAAACCCATTTGCTTGATTTTATGGCTGTGCACAATATTCTCATCATTCTTCTTCAGCACCACAACTCAAATTAGTTTATTTTTTTTCTATCTAGTTTCTTCACTGATCAGCTCTTGCAACTGTACATTGGGGAATACAATGGCTTCGGCAATCCTTACTTTAGTATTCAATTGTATATCTTTGCACTTTAGAATCTTCTTTAGTTCTTTCACAGCTGCCCTTCCCAATTCTAATCTTCTTCTGATTTCTTGATCACAGTCTGTGTTCTGATCAATGATAGATCCAAGGAATGGGAATACTTAAAATTTGATTTCCTTGTTATCTAAGCTGAATTTATTAAAATCCTCTGTGGTCATTATCACACACACACATAGAGGTAGCATTAAGTTTGTCTTTGTGTTTTCTGCTTTAACTTCCCTTAGTAATTGTTACAAGTCTATGTTGCTGTGTTAGTAGTATGGTGTCATCTGTATATCTTAGATTGTTGATTTTCCATCCTCCAATCTTCACTATTCCTTCTTCCGAGTCTAAACCTGCTCTTGGTATGATATTTTCTGCATACAAGACACTGAAACCAAAGCTTCCAGCAGCATCTAAATGAACCTGAAGACCCTGTTCCAAGACCCATAGGGAGAACCAGTCGTACTCTCTGAGGAACCCCTTCCACAAGCTTAGGTCCTGCTTGATGCCCTTGGTGAGGTGAATGTGGTGGTGTGCCTTGTTGATCTCTGCCATTATAGAAAGCTCTGCCTAGTGAGACCACCTTACATGCAAAATTGAGGTGACCTAAGATGATCTGGATTTCCTTGAGGGCCAGGAAGATGGCCTGGATCCTGGAGTGAAGGGACAGGAGCTTGTCCTCTGGCAGGTGGGAGACCCCAGCCACTGAATCCAGTTGGATTCCCAGGTAAGTGAGGGGCATGGATGGGCCCTCAGTTTTCTCAGCCACCAAGGGTATACCCAGCTCAGTAGCTAGGCCCTGGAATGTGGACAGAAGTTTGGCACAATCATGACTTCCAGCTTCACCAATGAACAGGAAATCATCAAGGTAGTAGGTGACCAGGGGAGAGGTGGCCCAACTCTTGACTTCCCACTCAAGGAAGGAACTCAATGTCTCAAACTCTGCACAGCTAACCAAGAAACCCATTGACATAGTCTTGTCAAAAACCACTGTGCCTCAAATTAGAAGCCCATGATACAGAAATCATTGGGGTGGACAGGAGGCAATTGGAATGCCAACTGAATGTCACATTTGGCTCCCCGTCCACATGACCAGACCAATTTGATCACATGATTGAAGGAGGCATAGTGGACATAGCAAAGCTCCAGAGGCATGGCATCGTTGACCAATGACAGTAGGACAGATGGTGAATGAGGCAGAATTCACCTGGGGCTTTCTTGGGTACCACCCCCAGGGGGACACTCTGAGACTGGGCACGGATGGTGACCCAGCCACCCTACCAACCTCACACTCTTTTTGGATCTTGCCCTTGAGGACCTGAGGTATGTCCTGAGCAGATTTCAGGTTTCAGTTGTCCAAGGCCACACAAGGGCTCACCACCAGGATAAGGAAACCATGTGTGAAGCATTCTGCTAGAAATGTGGCCACTTGTTTGAAGGGATTACTGTGTAGGAATGGAATCAAGGCCTCAGAGTGCATGGGTGTAGGGGCAAGGTCGAAACTTGGCTGGAAAGTTTTGGTGTGCTCATTTCACACACCCCAACCTATGGTGTCAGAGCTGGAGGCTACATCCTTCTTGCCAGAGGCTGCTGGGGTTGGCTGTTCTGATCAAAAGAGCTGTTGAGAGCCCAATGGTCAAGAACACACCACCATGGTATGCAGGCTCGCAGCAGTGTTTGAACTTGCACTAGGACCACATGCATTTGCTCATTTTGAATTCCTAATACATGAACCCACAAGGGTCCCTTTTGCGCACCCACTTGGAGGATCTGGAGGACCTCTTTTTGTCTAGCATGTAGGCTGACCTCAAGCATGCAGATGTCACAGTCAATGAGGTCCCACCTAACGGTGTCAATCTGGGATGCACACTGGTGGAAGTTAGTGTCATAAGCAATGGTTGCAGCCTCCCCTCAATGGACCTGGCCTTCAAAATATTGACCAGGTGATTTATCAGTTGCCAGGCCCATTCAGAATAGGACATGGTGACTATCCCCATAAAAAAAACCCAAACCCTCCACCCAGTTGACAAAAGAGTGCTCCACTGGATGGGCCTTGGACTCTTTTTTGTCCTTCTTGTTGGAGATGATGGCCCCAGCTTCCTCTCCCTTGAGCTTCAACAAGGTGAACACATCCATGTAATATCCCATGAGAATCTGCTTCCTGATCTTTTTGGACAGGTGGAGGCCCGGGGAGCTTTTACTGCATGAGAATTTGGGAAAGGCAGAGGCCTGCTGATCCACCACACACCCTGCAAACCCAGGTGCCTGGACCTGTGCCTGATGGTACCCAAAGTACCTGCTAGCCAATAGTCATCCCTGCCCAAAGAAGAAGGGGAGCACTCACCATTCTCGTTCCTTGCATTCTTGGAGCCTTTGGTACAAGTCTTTTGGATCTTTTTCTTAGCAGTGAGTCTCTGTTTTTGTCACTTGTGTTTGCTGCTGGCTGATGAGGCACCAGAAGTCATACTGGCTTCAGAACTGGTGGTAATGGAACTGTTACTGGAACCGGAGGACCCGCTGGATGAGCTGGAAGTACTGGAGCTGCTAGAAGAGGAGTCTTGAAGTGCTTGCCCCTGCTTTGTGGTCCAACTGCGCTCATGCACAGTGGCTGCAAGGGGGTCTGAAGCCATTGGCTCAGGGCAGGCAGCGTAGTGACCCTCCCCACCCACTCAATGAAAGCTGATATGGTGTGAGTTAAACCCACCAATGCATCTTCATTACCAGCCGCAGGGGGCAAAAGCAAACCCGGGCTGCCGGCAGGGCTGAAAGGTGCTGGTGCTTTGCCCTGGGGGCCAGGTCCACATAGGACTTCCTGGGCTGACCAGCCTGGCTCCTTGTGGTAGGGTGGGAAGGCACCACCCACTGCTTTGAGCCTTTGGGTGGCATCAAAATTGGCCTGTCTGGGGGCTGAGGTAGAGCCCGGCTGCATAGCTGTTGATGAGGTGTGTGTCTGAGTCAGCTGTAACAAGGAGGCACGTGTGGCAGGCAAACTGGAAATGCTAGAGTAGCCAAGTGCCACTGCTGCTGCTGCTACTACAGCTGCTCTGCACTGTGGGATGCTGCTGGCCAGGAATTCAACATGGCAAGCCGTGGCTTCCCCCTCCAAAGGAAACAAGGCTGACCTGATGAGTTGGGCAGCCCCATTTTCCATAAGAATGTCAAACTATTTTTTAATTTTTTTGGTTGGTTTATATCCCAACTTCCTCTTTAGTGTCATCAACATTGCCTTTCTCAGACAGTTCTAAAATGTGACAATAAGTGCATTCATTTGTACTTGAAGTTAATTTCACAGAAAAAATGGTTCATTCTTTAGGGAATTGTGGAATACTCTGTCTTTTGAAAGCTGTGTCCTCCCTTGCTTCAGTATTTTTTTTAAATGCTGAAGGTCTGTACAAGAATCAAATATCCTTGTGGATGAACAACTCAATGTCACTTTTCCATTGTGTAGCTTTAGCACACTTCATGCAAATAAGTCTAATTTTTTTTCAATATGGAATCAACTGTTCAAGTAATATTGAAGTACATTCATCAGCCTAATTAGAAGTAAAGCCTCCTGCCTAACATTTTCAAGAGTACATAAACTCATGTCCTAAGTAACATATTCCATGTTTTTACTATTATTATATGATAATTTTCTTGGCTTTTTTTTCCTGTAAGAAACTCTCACTGGGCTAAATAATTGGTAGCTTCTCATGCATGTTTTAATAGTCTTCAGAGAAGATTTCCTAACAAATGCCATCTAGCCAGGAAGAATCATTTGAACTCCATTTATTTCTAAAGCAGATTTCCCAAGCTGGCTAATTAATTACAAGGTATAAGAATATTTTTAAATTCACTTGAGGAAAAAAGAATGCATAAGAAAGACAGTTATGGTTCATTGTTCCCATCTTGAACTGGCTCTAATAATGCACACAGAGGATGCCAAAAAGTACTGTTTTAATATTTCTAGAACAATGTTCCTGTGTTCAAAAGTGCCATTAAGGCTAGCACAGTGTTCTTTGATTTTTTTTAAAAAAAATCACTTAATAGTAAGTGGATGGGATGAAAGGTTTATCACTCAATACATTCTTGTTACTTGCAATTGCCTAAAAGGTATATTACTCTACTGCTTATTGTATTAAAAATTACAGAAGTCATCCTGGGACATTTGCAAAGCACTACCATGAATAATCTCTGATTAATGTATTACTGAATAATACATTAAGCTGATAATAGTAAAGTGTTCCTGACTATTTGAAAATGGAGAAATGTCTTATCACAATATCAGTTGGTTGGTATGTGACTCAGCTGGGTTTGTTTTAGAGACAACCTGAACTCTGCCAAGCTAGTTCTTAGGCTTCATAAACATAATAATGAAGAGCAGTGAAGGAGATGTATGGCTTACACAGGCATTTAGTGGGACCATGCACTGACTGGACTTGATCTAAACATAACAGTCAGAATATATCATGGCATTATACTTGTGTAAATGGATGTTTTTGTTGTTGTTGTTGTTGTTGTTTTTTTTTTTTTTTTGGTAGTCTGCACAAGGTGGTCTTGAAAAATATCAAATACCAAATACCAACAACTAATAGCACTCCCAGAAAAATGTGTGGGTACAGCTCAATTCTCCCTCCACCAATCTTTGTTGTTGTTAGCTGCCTTTGAGTCAATTTCGACTCATGGTGACCCTATGGATGTGACATCTCCAAGATCATCTGTCCTCCACTGCTCTGCTTAATTCCTGCAACTCCATACTTGTGACCTCCTTAATAGAGTCCATGTATCTGGCATGTGGACTTCCTCTCTTCCTACTTCCCTCCACCTTTCCCAGCACTATTGTCTTTTCAAATGAGTCCTCCCTTCTCATGATGTGCCTAAAGTATGACAACCTCAGTTGGGTCCTCTTGGCTTCCAGGGAGGTTTCCTGCTTGATCTACTCTAGGGACCTTATCACACGGGGTCCAAGCAGTCGTATCCCCGTCCCATCACGCTTCCTTCAAGTCGCGGGAAATGTAATTCCCATTTCGACCAGGAAGCCAAAAGTCGCGGGATGATACGGGGATGCGACAGGGATGCGACAGGGATGGGCGGGGTTTCCCTGCGACGTTGTGTGATTGAATGGGGTAAGGAAGCGCGATGGGACGGGGATGTGACCAGGGTGCGACGGGGATGGGCGGGGTTTCCCTGCGACGTCGTTTGATCGCACGGGTAAGGGAAGCGCGATGGGACGGGGATGCCACGGGGATGGGACTGCTTTAGACCCCCGTGTGATAAGGTCCTAGGACCCATTTGATTGACTTTTTGACTGTCCACAGGATCCTCAACACACTTCTCCAGCACCACATCTCAAATGAATTGATTTTCATTCTACCATTTTTCTTAACTGTCCAGTTCTCACATCCATACATGGTAATAGGGAATATGATGGCTTGTATGATTTCAACTTTTTGTGCTCAGTTGTATGTCTTTGCATTTCAGAATCTTTTCTAGTTCTTTCACAGCCACCCGCCCCATTCTTGGGGCCTTTACAGACTGCCAGAAATAATTCAGCTTGAGTCCACTTTAACTGTACTGGCTGTACTAGGGAAGCATGGAAATTGTATTTTTTTTCTCGGACATTGAGCCTTCTCTGTCAGAGAGCTCTGGTGCCAGAATAAACTACAGTTCCCATGATTCCTTAGCACTGAGCCAGGACACTTAAAGTGGCCTCAAGCTGCATTATTTCTGGCAGTCTGTAAAGGCCCTCAATCTTCTTCTGATTTCCTGATCGCAATCCCCATTTCTTTCCATGTTTGATCCCAGGTATGAGAATTCTTTTATTATTTCTATTTCTTCATTGTGTAGGTTGAACTTGTAAAGATCCTCGGTGGTCATTATTTTTTGTTTCCTTTATTTTCAACATTAAGCCTGCCTTTGCACTTTCTTCTTTGATCTTACTTAGTAGGTGTTCAAGGTCTTTGAGGTTTTCTCTACTACTATGGTGCCATCAGCATATTTTAGATTGTTAATATTCCTTTCTCCTATTTTCACTTCTCCATCTTCTGTGTCCAAGCCTGATTTTCTTATAATATGTTCTGCATACAAGTTGAACAGATAGGGTGAAAGGATGCAGCCTTGTCTGACTCCTTTGCCAATTGGGAACCATTCTGTTTCTATGTGTTCTGTTCTGACAGTAGCCTCTTGTCCTGAGTACAGATTCCTCATCAGAACTATCAGATGTGTTTGCACTCCCATGTCTTTAAGTGCATTCCATAGCCTATCATAATCTATGCAGTCAAAGGCTTTGCTATAGTCTATAAATCACATGCTGATTTTCTTTTGGAACTCCCTGCTATGCTCCATTATCCATTATGTATTTGCAATGTGATCCCTAGTGCCTCTTCCTTTCCTGAACCCCACTTGGACTCTGGGATTTCTCTCTCCATGTGTAGTTGGAGTCTATGATGCAGAATTTTCAGCATGATTTTGCTTGTGTTGGAGATCAATGCTATGGTCCTATAGTTGCTGCAGTCTCTTGTGTCTCCATTTTTCTGGATGGGGATGTATATTGATCTTTTCCAATCTGTTGGCCATCATTTTGTTTTCCATATGTTGACATATGTTGACCAGCACTAGAGTTGACTCTGTCAATATGGATTGCAGCAGCAGTACAGTTGGACTATCATTTGTTTCTGGTGATTTGTTTTTCCCCATTTCTCTTATTGCAGTTTCCACCTCATTTTTTGGAATTTGGGGTTCACCTTCATCTGGCTCTTCCATGTGTCCTTCATTTTATCATCTCTTTTTTATAATTCTTCTGTGTATTGCATCCAACATCTTTTTATTCCTTCCTGGTCTTGAAATATGTTATTTTTATTGTCATAGAGCATTCCAGTCCTTGATTTGAAATTTCCTTTGATTTCCTGGGTCTTGTGGAATAGATCTCTTTTTCTTCCTTTTTTTTTTTTCTTATATTTCACTGCATTGGTAGTTGTTGTAATTTTTTTTTTATCTTTCTGCACAAGCCTTTTTACTGCTGCATTCATAATTCTTAGTTTGTTCCTATCTTCCTTTTGTTTTCTTCTCTTCTTTTCTTTATTGCTTGTAGTGTGTTTTTTTCTGTCATCTATGTTTTTTTTCTCTTTCTTTTGGTTTATTGAAAGTGTCTGTCTGCATTCTTCTTTTATTATATCCCTGATTTCAGACTATAGTTCCACTGGTTCTCAGTCTATTATGCTTAGTAGTGAGAATATGTTTCTTATGTTGTCAGTAAACTGAATTGAGATATTATTTAGATCATATTTTGGTATAATCACTGATTTTGTTTTCTTCTTGAGTCTTACTCTTTTGATATGAGTAATTTGTGATCTGTGCCACAGTCAGCACCTGGTCTAGTCCTGGTCTAATCTTGATTTCTTCAGCAATGCTGCATGGTCTTGGCCAGTCACAGCAGACTGAGACAATGTATGATGAACCCATTCTCATCTATGTTGAAATGTATGATGGCTCACAATATTGAAGAGTTAAGAAGGAAGGCTACATACAAGAGTGTTCTAAACAAAATAGGCTGAATCAGCCCATTTTCAATCTACATCAGTCTTGCATATATTCTAAGTTCATTCCATGATGTTTTCATGCTAAATATCCACTATTAAATCCACTTTAAAAATCAAAACAATTCTTTGAATGTTAGAGTATTCATATCTGTCAGAAAGTATTTTCTATGAAAACACATATTTATAAATGTATTTTACCTTAAAATATACATTTCCTATGCATTTTGTCACACAGATCATGAACTACTCATTTCAAAAATAAAGTAAAAGTGAAGGAGAGAACAAAACCAGTCATCATAACAAAATATGATTTAAACAACATTTTCACAGAATTCATTGGCAATATAAGGAACAGATTAGCAGTACTAAGAATAATAGCTCATGAACCAGAAGAGCTTTGGTCTGAAGCTGGGGACATAATAAAAGAATGCATAAAGACACTTCCAACAAACAAAAATGAAGTGCAGGAACCATGGATGACAGATAAAATTCTACAAGCAATAAGGGAAGGAAGAATAAACTAAGAACCATTAATGCAACAGTACAATGGCTAGTGCACAATGATAAGGAAAATTACTACGATGACAAATGTAGACAATTAGAAGACAACCACAAAAAAGGGAAGAACAATAGACTTATTCCACAAGATTCAAGAATAATGGGAAAGTTCAAACCAAGGACCAGGACTCCCTATGACAATAAAAATAACATAATTCAAGACCAGGAAGGAATAAAAAGACAATGGATGCAGTACACAGAAAAGTTATATAAAAAAGATGACAACATGAAGGACACATGGAATGAAGAACAAGATGAAGAGGAACCTCAAATTCTAAAAACTGAAGTGGAAGCTGCAATAAGGAAATTGCAAAAAAACAAGACTCCAGGAACAAATGATATTACAATAGAACTGTTGCAATCCACATTGACAGATTCAGTTCTAGTGCTAACCAACATATGTCAAAAGATATGGAAAACAAAATGATGACCAACAAATTGGAAAAGATCAATATACATCTGCATCCACAAAAAAAATGAAACATAAGAGACTGCAGCAACTATAGAACCATAGCACTAATCTCCTATAAAAGCAAAATCATGCTCAAAATTCTGCATCATAGACTCCAACCATACATGGAAAGAGAAATTCCAGAGGTCCAAGCAGGGTTCAGGAAAGGAAGAGGCACCAGGGATCATATTGCAAATATATGATGATTAATGAAGCATAGCAGGGAGTTCCAAAAGAAAATCAGCTTGTGCTTTATAGACTACAGAAAAGCCTTTGACTGCATAGATCATGAAAGACTATGGAATGCCATTAGAAACATGGAAGTACCAAGACATCTGATAGTCCTTATGAGAAATCTGTACTCAGGACAAGAGGCTACTGTCAGAACAGAACATAGAGAAACAGAATGGTTCCAATTGGCAAAAGAAACAGACAAGGCTGCATTCTATCACCTTACCAATTCAACTTATATGGAGAACATATTGTAAGGAAAGCAGTAGAAGGAAGAAATATCAACAATCTGAGATATGCTGATAACACCATAATACTAGCAGAGAACCTCACAGACCTAGATCAACTACTAAGGAAGATCAAAGAAGAAAATGCAAAGGCAGGCTTACTGTTGAACATAAAGAAAACAAAAAATAATAACCAAAGAGAATTTACACACATTAAAACTAGACAATGAGGAAATAGAAATAGTAAAAGAGTTCTCATATCTGGGATCAAACATTGATCATAATGGGGACTGCAGCCAGGAAATCAGAAGAAGATTAAGAACGAGGAGGGCAGCTATGAAAGAACTAGAAAACATCCTAAAATGCAAAGACTACAACTGATCACAAACGACAGAATCATACAAGCCATTGTATTCCCTATTACCATGTGTTGATGTAAGAGCTGGACACTGAAGAAAGGAGATAGGAGGAAAATCAACAAATTTGAGATGTGGTACTGGAGAAGAGTGCTGAGGATTCCATGGACAGCCCAAAGGACAAACAAATGGGTCCTAGAGCAGATCAAGCCAGAAATATCCCTAGAAGCTAAGATGACAAGACTTAGGGGCTGTACAGACCACCTGAAGGGGGAGGTGGCAAGCCTCTCCTTTGCTCGCCAGATTGGGTCTGTGGCAACTGCATGCCATAGCCCTAATCCGGTACTCTGGCACTCTAAAAATAGCTGGCAAAATGCAACTACTTTTTAGAGTGGCAAAAAGCATCCTTTCCACTGCAGCAGCACTTTTCAGCCATCCTTTTGGTGTGCAGTGTGTAGTTGCCACACCACCAGAGTGCTGCAACACTGCCCTCTGTCTGGTTAGGCATGTGGCATGATGGCAGCTTGGGGGCAGAGTTGGGGCATGCAGCATGCAGCTGCCATGCCCCCACTCCACCCCGATGCCGGCCCTTGTGGTTGGTCTATACAACCCCTTTATTGTCACATCATGAGAATGCATGAATCATTGGAAAAGACAATAATGTTAGGAATCATAGAATCATAGAGTTGAAAGAGACCACAATGGCCATCCAGTCCAATCCCCTGCCATGCAGGAATTCAAAATCAAAGTAACCCCCACAGATGGCCATCCATCCTCTCTTTAAAGACCTCCAAAGAAGGAGACTCCCAAACTCTGAGGGAGTGTATTCCACTGTCAAACAGCTCTCAAGGTGGAGGGAAGTAGAAAGAGAGGAAGGTCACATGCTAGATGGATGGACTTTAATAAGGAGACTATACATATGAGTTTGCAGGAGCTGGGCAGAGGCATAGAAGACAGGGGAGCTTGGAGATGTCTCATCCATAGGGCCGCCATGGGTCGAGATCAACGTGAAGGCAGTTAACAACAACAAAAAAAGTATTTTGATGCCCTCCGGACCTGTGAAATCATTGCAAAATTCAGAGAAATGTGAGATTAAAAAAAAATTCACTCCAACAATCATAGTAGCCTTACAGGAGTAAAGGTTCAGAGATGGATGAAATGAACTTCCTCAAAACATTTGAACTGTAAATTCAGCCAGTAGGAGTGTTAGGATCCTTGGCAGATCCTGCCATAAAATATTATTGGTTACTTCCTTTCTCCTGTTATGTTACTGGTTACTGTATGTGGTTGTTGTTCTTTACTGTAGTTAAGTTTAAGTATCACTATAGCAGCCCATATATAATGCAGTTTTCAAGAAAGCAATTACCAAATAGGTTAGTGTTAAATGAAGTGGTCCATTTTACAACTCAGCTCTTTGTGTCCGGTTTCTTTATTTTTCCAAATAGGTCAACATTTGACTTTTTAATCCAATAGTTCTACTTCTGACCTTAGTACTTTCCTCTTTACTTTTCATAATAAAAGCTTGATTGTCTTCAAACATTAAATTGGTACAGGTTCACTAATGCCAAAGTTCTTTAAGAAATGAAAGATTCATTCCATTTCATTACATGCACTTGTTCCTGCTATACCTCAGGCTTCTGGTGAGCCATAATATTCTGTCAATTGATGAGATTGTTGCCATATAGAAAAACAAATATCCACTGGTTGATCTTTACTCATTGAACCTTCTCCCCAACTAGTATCCATTTATGTCTAAAATTTTCACAAGATGATTTTAGTTTTACATCCTCTGTTCCTTTCAAATATCTTGCCAATCTTTATAGCACAGTAATCATGACGGTTTGGTGAACCCATTTTTCTGCTCAAAACATTAACAGCAATATCATGTCTTATGGTTTTAATCAAGATATAATTTGCCTATAGCTTCTTGATATTCACCATAATTTTCAAGTGGCTATCCTTCTTTTATGTTCAAACAAACTGTTTATAATGGAATACTCACAGCTATAAAAAAATTCATACCAACTGACTATGAAATTCATGATCTTACATTTTTCACTGAGAAGAAAACTTCCATCATTAATTCTTTCAGTTTCCACCCCAAAATATCTTATGTCTTCAACTTGTTTAACTTCTGTTTCCACCTTAATTTATTAGCTATCTCTTCAGTATCTTCCCTGTGTCAACAACATATCAATAAAGCATCCATATAAATCAGAATATATTGATGCTCTCCATTCTTAAATATGATATGTAAGCAAGAGTTAGCCTTTCTTGTTTAAATTCTTGTTGATATAAAAGATCTGTCAGTTTATCATACAAAATTTTAGCTGATTTTAGCAAATTTTAGCTTACATACTTTTAAGGTTATAATCAAGATTTTTCTTGTCCTCTCTTTCAAAATCCTTCATGTTGCACCATACAAATTTATTCTAAAACAGTTCTATTAAGAACAGCTGTTTTAACATCTAGACATTCCACAAACGTATTTCTTAAACTTTCAACACTAAGAAATATCCTAAGTGTTATATAGTTAATAACGGGTGCAAATGTATCTAGATAACATATTTCTGAGAAAAACTGAATCGAATATATAAAACCGTAAGCAGAAAATGTTGGAAATGCCAAAAGAGTGAAGGGAATTTCCATCATATGTGGTGGAAATGTTCCCTTGCAAAGAAATATTGGAGAAGAATTCATTCTAAAATGTGTGGAATACTAGAAGCCGAGATACCATAGTGTCCCAAAATTTTCCTTTTAAATATGACACACGGAATAGATAAAACAATTGAGAAAAAATATGGTAGGATCATATTATATATGGTTTCAATAGCAAGATTAGTCTTCACAAAATATTGGAAGAAAAGAGAAATACCTAATGTAAAAGAATGGCTTATACAATTAAAAGAAGCAATGAATTTAGATATTTTGACTGCTTTAATCCAAAACAGAGATATTGATACAAGGGAGAAACAATGGGAACTAATGAAAAATTATAAGATAAAAGATGATGAAAATGAATTGTAATGTGATATAGATTTGGTAATAATATTGGTAATATTGAATAAGATTGGGTTAAAATAAATTTGGTTACTTCTAAATGTTTTAACAAGTAAGATGTGGGAAGCGTTATAGATAAGAACATTTAAGAATGTATTTAAAATTAAGTTTAGTAGGAATATGTCATAGTCCAAGGTTATTGTAGCATTAGAATGAAACCGATGTATTTATGTTTAAAGGTAGAGGTAATCACTTGGGAAATGAGAAATCGGATAACTAATACAAGACTAGCGTAGTGTATAGATGTATTGTTGTTTTTGTCTGTGAGGTTAGGGAGGTGGGCTGATTGATGTATGACACGATATTGCTTGAATGTGTATTGTTTCTTTGTCTTTTTTGTTTTTGTTTTTCGTGTGTGTGTGTAAAATTTTTAAATAAATAAAATATGAAAAAAAGAAAAAGAAACAAATGATCTAGATCCATCTCAATCTGGCTTCAGAACTGGCTATGGGACAGAGACAGCTTTGGTCACTTTGGTGGATGACCTATACATGGAATTGAGCAGGGGGAATTCCTGAGCAGCAGTAGGTTCTGCTGGACCTCTCAGCAGCTTTCTATACCATTGACCATGGTATCCTTTGAGGTCACCTCTCTAGAATGGAGCTTGGGGGCACTGTTTTACAGAGGCTTCAGTCCTTCTTAGAGAGGTGAACTCAGAAGGTGTTGTTGGGGGACTCCTGTTCAATTTCCTGGCCATTGGCCTGTGTGATCCCTCAGGGTTCTGTTCTGACCCTCAAGTTAATTAACATCTACATGAAACTGCTGGGAGAAGTCAT
This sequence comes from Phrynosoma blainvillii, assembly GCA_026167975.1. Classification (NCBI taxonomy): domain Eukaryota; kingdom Metazoa; phylum Chordata; class Lepidosauria; order Squamata; family Phrynosomatidae; genus Phrynosoma; species Phrynosoma blainvillii. Next base: position 13,245,317 of record JANUYF010000009.1, read on the forward strand.
CTGGAGTTTTGGGATGTGGTGTTACCAATATGCTGATGACATTCAACTCTATATCTCCTTTCCATATTGCTCAAGAGAGATGCACATATTATAGAGACATGTTTGAGGCAACTGTTGGATATGTGCTCTAGAAAACTCAGGGCCTAAGCAGGGCTGCCCCGGGAAGCTGCGTATTGGGGCCGAGGTAGCCGCACTCGTTGGCCCCAATACACAGCTTCTCAGCCCCTGGAAGCGCTCCTTCCACAAGACGCCGAAGGTGTGCCGCAAGAGGGCTTGGACGCACCTTCGGCATCTCTTCCACTGCAGCATGTGCGGACGCTGCAGCGGAAGTGCATTGTTGGAGCGCTGGTCATGCGGAACGACAGGCGCTCCGATGACATGTTCAGGAAGGGGTTGAGGCGCCCAGCGTGAGGCTGCCCCTCCCCTTCCTTGTTTCGAAGATGGCACAAAGCGGCGTCTGCTTAGGCCCTCAGTCTTCTATATCATAACAACAGTACAAAAGTCAGCCCATGCCCATTGGAACAGAGTCTTTAGGCAAGGTGTCCAGCAACTCCGCCGATGTAGTTATATTGTATCAGCTGCAATCTGTGAGTACCGAGGACGTGGACAAGGTGCTTGGCAAGGTGAAGAAGACAACCTGCCCACTTGACCCTTGCCCATCATGGCTGGCCGTCCGGGGGGGGGGATGCATTGAGGAGATTCCTTATGGATATCATCAATGCATCCTTTAGGGAAGGACATGTTCCATTCTGTCTTAAGGAAGCGGCTGTTAGGCTGCTCCCTGAAAAAACCTTCCCTAGACCCCCTGGAAATGAGAAATTATAAGCCTGTGTCACTGCTGCCATTTTTGAGCAAGGTGATTGAGAGGGCGGTTGCTCTATAGCTACAAGCAGTCTTGGATGAAGCCGATTATCTAGAACCATTTCAAACTGATTTCAGGACAGGCTTTGGGGTTGAGACTGCCATGGTTGCCTTGACCGACGATCTGCGTCTGAGCATCGACAGGGGTAGTGTGACCCTGTTGGTGCTCCTAGACCTCTCAGCGGCTTTCAACACAATAGACCACAGCATCCTCTTGGACTGCCTGAGGGAGTTAGGTATCGGGGGGAACTGCTTTGCAGTGGTTCCAGTCCTTCCTCTCGGGTAGGTCCCAGAGGGTGTTGCTCGGGGACAGTAGCTCCAGTGAGAGGGAACTCACTTGTGGGGTCCCTCAGGGAGCTATTTTGTCCCTGATATTATTTAACATCTATATGAAGCCGCTGGGTGAGATAATACGGAGTTATGGTGCTGGGTGTTATCAGTATGCTGATGACACCCAAATCAATTTCTCCGTGTCTCATTTGTCGGCCTCGAATTCCAATGGCATCTCCTCTCTCAATGAATGTCTTTGAGCGGTAATGGGCTGGATGAGGAAAAACAGATTGAAGCTGAATCCAGACAAGACAGAGGTGCTCACGGTAGCGGCCCCGAAACCAGGAATTGGGTTGCAACCTCCAGTCCTGGATGGGGTCACACTCTTCTCCAGAACTGGTTATGGGACAGAGACAGCTTTGGTCACATGTGACTGTGTTCGCAATCTGGGGGTGCTCCTTGACTCGTCGCTCCTGATGACAAATCAGGTTAATGTGACGGTCAGGAGCGCCTGTTATCAGCTTCGGCTGATACGCCAGCTGCACCCTTTTCTGAAAGTAAGAGATCTCGAGACTGTTGTGCATGCACTGGCAACCTCATGCCTTGACTTTTGTAATGCGCTCTACATGGGGCTACCCTTCTGCTTGGTTCGGAAATTACAGCTGGTACAAAATATGGCAGCCAGGCTTGTTTCAGGAACATCTCGGAGGGACCACATTACTCTGATTTTGAGGTCCCTCCATTGGCTGCCTATCAGCTTCCGGGCCCAGTACAAGGTGTTGGTTATTACCTTTAAAGCCCTAAATGGCTTGGGTCCAAGCTATCTCAGGGACCACCTCCTCCCATACAATCCTCCCCGTGCTCTCCGGTCCTCCGAGAGGAACTTGCTGCAGCCTCCAAAATTGAGGCTTGTGGCTATCTCTCGGAGGGCTTTCTCTGCTGTCGCCCTCAAACTCTGGAATGGCCTGCTGGACGAGATCCGTCAGCTAACATCGTTAGACAGCTTCAAAAGGGCTGTCAAGATGGATCTCTTCCGGCAGGCCTTTCCAGATTAAAAATTTTCTCCGGCCTCAGATATGCCCACCCCAGTGATCCTTACGTGGCCCCATCTATGGATGGTTAGGATCATGGCCGCTGGGTTTATATATTGGTCTGTGTTGTTTTACTGTATTGAATTTCTTGTTTTAATCTCTATTGATTTAATACTGTTTTAAGCGGGGAGGGGTTTGGGGGGTTGGGTACTGTATATGTTTTTATGGTTGTGAGCCGCCCTGATTCGGTTACCATAGGGCGGGATATAAATAAATTTTATTATTATTATTATTATTATTATTATTATGCTTTCCTGAAATGTTTCTGTTCTAGAGGTGGCAAGCTGAATTTCAGCACTGGAAGTGTTTTTAATGAAAGTAGTTGCTCAAATGCAGCATGGTATTGAGATCTGTGGGATGAATCATAATAGCATGAATGACTTCCTGCTAAAAGTATTCATGGTAGTTATTTGAAAGATTATTGTTGTAGACTGTGCAGCGGATTCATTAATCTGAACTTTTTTGTATTGATGCACATTTACATACATTTATTTTATATTAGATTTGTATTTATATTAGATTTATATTTTATATTAGATTTCATTTGGAAAAAGAAAAGAAGAGAAGAAAAACCAAAGGGAGATAGGAACAAACTAAGAATTATGAATGCAACAGTACAACGGTTTGTATGCAAAGATAAAGAAACTTACTACAACGACCAATGCAGAGAAATAGAAGACAACAACAAAAAGGGAAGAACAAGAGACCTATTTCTCAAGATCCAAGAAATCAAAGGAAAATTCAAACCAAGGACAGGGATGCTCTATAACAATAAAAATAATATATTTCAGGACCAGGAAGGAATAAAAGGATGTTGGATGCAATACACAGAAGAGTTTTATAAAAGAAATGACAACATGGAGGACACATAGAATGAAGAGCCATATGAAGGTGAACCCCAAATTCTAAAAACCAAGGTAGAAATTGCAATAAGATAAATAGTGAAAAACAAATCACCAGGAACAGACAATATTTCAATTGAACTGCTGCAATCCATGCTGACAGAGTTAACTTTAATGCTAATCAACATATGTCTACAGATATGGGAAGCAAAACGATGGCCAACAGATTGGAAGTGATCAATATACATTCACATCCACAAAAAGGGAGACACAAGAGACTGCAGTGACTATAGAACCATAACACTGATCTCCCATGGAAGCAAAATTATGCTCACAATTCAACATAGACTCCAACCATACATGGAAAGAGAGATCCCAGAGGTACAAGCAGAGTTCAGAAAGGAAGAGGCACTAGGGATCACATTGCAAACATAATATGGCTAATGGAGCACACCAGGGAATTCCAAAAGAACATCAGCTTGTGTTTTATAGTCTATAGCAAAGCCTTTGACAGCATAGACCAGGGGTAGGCAACCTTTCCCCTTTAAGGGCCAAGGGACTTCAGCTCCCAGAATCCCAGGAGTTATTGGCCAACATGGGACTATTGACCAACATGGCTGAGGCTTCTGGGAGCTGAAGTCCCTCGGCCCTTAAAGGGGAAAGGTTGCCTACCCCTGGCATAGACCATGAAAGGCTCTGGACTGCCCTTAAAGACATGGGAGTGCCAACACATCTGATAGTTCTGCTGAGGAATCTGTACTCAGGACAAGAGGCTACTGTCAGAACAGAACACATAGAAACAGAATGGTTCCCAATTGGCAAAGGAGTCATACAAGGCTGCATCATTTCACCCTATCTGTTCAACTTGCATGCAGAACATATAAGAAAATCAGGCTTGGACACAGAAGGAGGAGTGAAAATAGGAGGAAGGAATATCAACAATCTATGATATGCAGATGACACCATAATACTAGCAGAAAATCTCACAGACCTGGAATGCCTGCTAAGGAAGATCAAAGAAGAAAGTGCAAAGGCAGGTTTAATGTTGAAAATAAAGAAAAGAAAAATAATGACCAATGAGGATCTTCACATGTTCAACCTAGACAATGAAGAAATAGAAATTGTAAAAGAATTCTCATGCCTGGGATCAAACATTGATAGAAACAGGGACTGCAGTCAGGAAGTCAGAAGAAGAGTAAGAATGTGAGGATGGCTATGAAATAACTAGAAAAGATTCTAAAATGCAAAGATATACAACTCAGCACAAAAGTTACTATCATACAAGCCATTGTACACCCTATTATCATGTATAGATGTGAGAGATGGACAGTTAAAAAAGATGATAGGGAAAAAAATCAACTCCTTTGAGATGTGGTGCTGGAGAAGAGTTTTGAGGATCCTGTGTACAGTCAAAAAGACAAACAAATGGGTCCTAGAGCAGATCAAGCTGGACACCTCCCTGGAAGCCAAGATGACCCAACTGAGGTTGTTGTACTTCGGAAACATCGTGAGAAGAGAAGATTCATTAGAAAAGATAATAATGCTGGGAAAAATGGAGGGAATCATAGAATCATAGAATCATAGAATCATAGAGTTGGAAGAGACCACAAGGGCCATCCAGTCCAACCCCCCTGACATGCAGGAACTCCTAATCAAAGCATCCCTGACAGATGGCCATCCAGCCTCTGCTTAAAGACCTCCAAGGAAGGAGACTCTACTACTCTCCGAGGGAGTATGTTCCACTGTCGAACCGCCCTTACTGTCAGGAAGTTCCTCCTAATGTTGAGGTGGAATCTCTTTTCTTGCAGCTTGCATCCATTGTTTCGGGTCTTAGTCTCTGGAGCAGCAGAAAACAAGCTTGTTCCCTCCTCGATATTACATCCCTTCAAATATTTAAACACGGCTATCATATCACCTCTCAGCCTTCTCTTCTCCAGGCTAAACATCCCCAGCTCCCTAAGTCGTTCCTCATAGGGCTTGGTTTCCAGACCCTTCACCATTTTAGTGGCCCTCCTTTGGACACACTCCAGTTTCTCCACATCCTTTTTGAATTGTGGTGCCCAGAACTGGACACAGTATTTCAGGTGAGGCCTGACCAAAGCAGAATAGAGTGGCACTATTACTTCTCTTGATCTAGACACTATACTTCTACTGATGCAGCCTAAAATTGCATCGGCCTTTTTAGCTGCTGCATCGCACTGTTGACTCAAGGAAGTAAGAAGAGAGGAAGGCCACATGCCAGATGGATGGACTCTATTAAGGAGGTCATGGGTATGGGTTTCCAGGATTTAAGCAGAGCAGTGGAGAACAGAGGGTCTTTGAGATGTCTCATCCATAGGGTCTCCATGGGTCAAGGTTGAGTCAAAGGCAGTTAACAACAAATAGCATTTGGCCAAATATGCCATATTTTCCAGTGTATAAGACGACTGGGCATATAAGACAACCCCCAACTTTTCCAGTTAAAATATAGAGTTTGGGATATACTCACCATATAAGACTACCCCTCTTCCAATGCACACCAAATAAAAATTAAAAAACATCAGATTTGATTTCAATATGATAATTTTAAATTCAAATGCTGATGACATGCAAGTACTTAGCAGGAAAATGGTCACTTATAAACACAACAAACTACAGCTCCCATGTTCCCTAGCATTTATTTCTGCAGTGTGTTTTAGACCTTACTTTTTAAAAAATAGTCCAGATTTAAATGCTGCTTTAAAAAATATTTCTGTCTCCCAGCTATGAGATGGTTGGGGGGAAATGAGAAAGTGTTGGGGGGAAGGACTGCCAATATACTAGGTGATGCATTCTGGGGTATGTACAATTTGCAGCCAAATAAGTGACCCTGGGCATGTCACACACTCTCAGCCTCAGAGGATGGTAATGGCACCCCCCATTTGAAGAAACATGCCAAGAAAACCTAATGATAAGGTTAAAAGTCACCATTTTGACCATTAAAACATCCTCCATTTTGAGCATGGCTAAGAAGCATGGATTTACATTTATATTAATGTTTTTACCTTTCTCTACATTTTTTCTTGTATGGACTACATGTTTTGTAGTGACTTGGCCTTCTTTGCATTGAAGACATTTGGTCACCCTGTCTGAGTATCAGAGTATGACTCTGGAGACCAGGGTTCGACTCCTGGCTCAGCCATCGAATCCCCCTGGGTGACCTTGGGCAAGTCACACACTCTCAGCCTCAGGAGAAAGCAATTGCAAACTCCCCTCTGAAGAAACCTTGCCAAGCAAACACCATGATAGGACTGCCTTAGGGTTGCTGTAAGTTGAAAATGACTCAAAGGCCTACAACAACAACAACAACAACAATCTTAATAGTCACACTCTCTCAGCCTCATAGGGTGGCAAAGGCAAACCCTGTCTGAAAAAACACAAAGGCAAGAAATAATAGGTTCATGATAGGTTTGCCTTAGGTTCATCATCAATTGGAAATGACTTGAAGGCACACAACAACAACAGTCTTGGAAGTCACATTCTCTCAGCCTCAAGGGGAAAGCAATGGCAAAACTATTCTGAACAAACCTTGGCAAGGAAACCCCAGGATAGGTTTGTCTTTGAGTTGCCAAAAGTCAGAAACGACTTAAAGGCACACAACAATAACAACAACAGGCTTGGAAGTCACACTCTCCCAGCCTCAGGGGAAAGCAATGGCAAGCCCTTTCTGAACAAGCCTTGTCAAGGAAACCCTCCTTCTCTCCCAGGCTTCCCCCCCCCCCAACATTCCCTCCTCCTTCTCTCCCAGGCTCCCCCCCACCTTACATGTGTCCTCCTGGTCCTCCTTCTTCTCTCCCAGGCTTTTCCCCCTGCCTCACACATGTCCTCCTAGTCCTCCTCCTTCTCTCCCAGGTTTTTTCCCCCCTGCCTAACACGTGTCCTCCTGGTCCTTCTTCTTCTCTCTCTGGCTCCTTTTTGCCTCGCACCTCTATCTTCCTTGTCCTCCTCCTCTTATACCCAGCGTATAAGATGACCCCCAACTTTAACCTCAGATTTTCCTGGTTAAAAAATCATCTTATATGCCGAAAAATACAGTAACTGGAATTGAACTTTTCAACAGGATGCCAGCCTCACACTATAATGCTAGCCATAATTGATGGGGACCATATTTATATGGTAAGAATACTTTGGATTCCATTCTGGAACTACACTTTTATGAACCCCAAACACTGAATGATAACTTTCTGGGATTGAGTGGGGTTGTTAATTTCGGTCACTTGTTAGGTTTCTTTAGTTAGAAATAAATCTTTCCACAGCTGCCATTCCTTAGGAGAGGACTGTACACAGCCCATTTGTGTAAATTCAGCTGCTTTGAGCCCAATTAAATGCAAAATGATGGCTTTCAAGATGGGAAATATGTAGGAAGTGCTTTTCACTTGATTGGCCAAATTGTCTGTGAAGATGCATTCCCAGAGGGGGTGCGTAGAGCTATTTTTGCACCAGTATGCAACATTGTAGTGGCCCATTTTTATTTCCCAGTTTAGTCAACATCAAAAACAATTACAGCAATTATGAAAGGCCTTGGCTTTTTTCCCTCTGGGAAATTCCAAGGAAAATTTGTATCTAACTAAGACATCACTTTTATTATTATAATTATAATATTATCATTGTTTTTAAAGAACACTGGCAGCTCACATTTCAAATAGTTGCTTCCCAAGTGGAAAACTTGACAAAACTGTGGGATTTTCCCAAAGCTCCTATGTGCTGTTTGAATTAATATATAGGAATTCCTAGATGTCTGACATAAATAGTATTTAAATAAAATCTCAGGCTTGTCATGATGAACAGTGGCTTTGTCATGGAACTAGTGGGTTGGATTAAATATATTTTGCTCCTCAAGCGTGGAAGGGACTAAAGTTACACTTGTCTTGCCCACTCTGCTGGCTTGTTGTGCCAGCTGCATATAATTATCTCTCTGAAGGCTGAGCAGATACGATCAAACACTTGAAATTTCATCGTGGACCACTTTGCTTTACGTTTTTTTTAAAAAAATCTGTCACTTTCATTCTGATTTCTGCTGCCAGAATATTGACAAGAGCCTGAGATGGATGTATATGGGGTTTTATACCATCTTTTTTTTTGGGGGGGAGGGGGGCTTAGGGGTTAGAGAGGCACTGCTTATGCAGCCTGGTGATGCTATTTGGTGCTTTTGGCCTACCATTTGTTATTTGGATTCTTTAATCTTACCATTTGCTTCTCGGGGGGGGGGGTGGGGGGGGGGGTAATGGCTCTCTGAAGAAGAGTACAGTTCTCACTGCACTTAAGAAAGATCCATTCAGGCCTGGTGCAGGTTCAAAAACAGTGTTGGCTGTGCCTAGGTATGATTTATACCAAAGAATATATGGATTGATTACAACTGTGTTAGTTCTCCCAGACTCTCATTAGGTTTCAGTATAATCTGAACACTGGTACAACTAATGCTAAAAAGTTAACTGGAGCTAAATACTAAACTGGAGGGACATACCCAGAAAGTGGTTCTAGGGACATCTTTCCTCTTGGCTCTTGTCTTTAGAGGTGTGCTTCAGTCTTTTATCTGGTGGCCCATTCTTTTATATGTCTGTATGAAGCCATTGGAAAGCTTATCTAGAGGTCTGAGCTACAATGTTATCACTCAACTTTTTATTTCAGATTCATGGTGTGAATAACAAATGATTTGCATCACCATGCTAAAAAAGGTGACATCTGAATGACCCCTAGGCTACCATATAACTGGGGATCCATGCACATGACTAAAGGTAGTTTACTCAGACCCACTGATGTGAAAGAGCTAATTGAAGCTGGATTTATTTAAGGCTGCAGTAATGGTAGTGAACATGCCCATGGTGAACATCAATACAAACCATTCACATGCAATACTCCATTTCTATGGAGCTATATAACCTGTGTTCCATGGTTAGAGGAGAGTAAAGTGAACTAGAAATCTAATTAACATAAACAAGCCATTCTTTCTTCAAAGATATAACTGGAAATATCAGTATGCAAAGGATCTTATAGATCAGGGGTAGGCAACCTTTCCCCTTTAAGGGCCGAGGGACTTCAGCTCCCAGAATCCCAGGAGCTATTCGCCAACTTGGGACTATTGGCCAACATGGCTGAGGCTTCTGGGAGCTGAAGTCCCTCGGCCCTTAAAGGAGAAAGGTTGCCTACCCCTGTTATAGATGCTACAAGATCCCTTTGCATAGATCATTTCTTCAGTAATTGATGATAAGGAACACATGCCACAAATGGATCTCCAAAATTCTGTATAAATGCATACTAATATAAATTAGTATAAATGCAGTGGCTAGCAATACTTTCATTATTGTACAGTATATTTATGGCCAGAAATAAAGAATAGCTTCAGCGTGGCATATCTTTGGGATTAATTCATAAAACATAAATAAAAAAATTGGATGGAACATTAGAGTATATGTGGAAGACATAGTTTGTGTGTACTGTCTCTCACACACAGATCAGACCTCTGGCAGGCAAGTCACAAAACTTTGCTGGAGGGCTGATTGAATGATAGAACTGCAAGGGATTAAAGGAGCCATCTGTCAGCAAACGGAGTTATAGCAGGGGTAGGCAACCTTTCCCTTTTAAGGACCGAGGGACTTCAGCTCCCAGAAGCCTCAACCATGTTGGCCAATAGTCCCATGTTGGCCAATAGCTCCTGGGATTCTGGGAGCTGAAGTCCCTCGGCCCTTAAAGGGGGAAGGTTGCCTACCCCTGAGTTATAGCATATGCTTTAGTAGACTTGGGGCCTGTACAGACTGGCCAAAAGGGTCAGCCTGGGGGTGGAGTTGGGGCGGGATGACTGCATGCCAGCTGCCCCAACTCTGTCCTCTGTGTTCATGCCGCACACCCCACTACATGGTGCATAGCTTAAGGTGCTCCCTTGGAGCAGTGTTTAGATACAATGCACTAAAGGAGCACAGAAGTAAGGACTGCTTTTTACTGCTCCAAAAAGGAGTGGCATTTGCCAGCTCTTTTTGGAGCAGCAAACTGCCAGATTGGGGCCACAGCATGCAGTTGCCACAGCCCCAATCCGACACTCCCAGGGTGTCATGGAGCCCCCCCTTGGGGCCGTCTGTACAGCCCCTCAGTTTACTTCCTCACTTCTGAGGAAGTAGACCAAGTCTATAAAAGCTTATGCTATAACTACTTTCATTTTGTCTCAAGATCCCTCTGTATACTGATATTTTCCAGGGTATTACAGCTATATCTCCAAAACAGCCTATCTAGTTTTACTCCTTCCATGGCAGGAAGAATAAGAAGAAGAGCCCTCCCTCCATTACCATCCGACATCATCTGGGGGAGAGACACTAGGCAAAGCACCATCGGGCCTAGAAGAAGAAGAAGAAGAAGAAGAGCCCTCCCTCCATTCCATCCGATGTCATCTGGGGGAGAGACACTAGGCCCAGCACCGTCAGGCCTAGAATAATAATAAGAGCCCTCCCTCCATTGCCATCAGATGTCATCTGGGGGAGAGACATTAGGCCCAACACCATCCGGCCTAGAATAAGAAGAACCCTTACTTCTTAAAGGATGGGTCGGATTCGGGATTTTATGTTCTGCGTAATATATCTGTATGGAAATCGTAATGTTGTAAGCCGCCCCGATTGCTCTGCAGAGGGGCGGGATATTATTATTATTATTATTATTATTATTATTATCCACAGCTGCTTCATTTCTGACAGATGGTGTGGTGAATAAAATGTCCAGCTGGCCAATCAGGAGGCAGGTGAGAGTCAGCCAATGGGATTCCAGCTGGGAGCGTTTAAAAAGCTCAGACTGACAGTTGGTGAACAGTCAGAGTTGAGAAAGTTAAGGTAGAGAGAGTGCTGTGTTTTAGAGTGTTCCTGAGGGAACTGTATTTTGGGAGAGTTAAGAGTCTAGAAAGGAGAGACTCTGAACACTCACAGAGCTCTAAAAAAGAGAGCTGCTGTGGTGTTCTCTCCAGATAGATAGTGTTAGCCAGTGTGGCTGAGGTACTGAGTGAATTAGAAACAAACATTATAATTTTGTAACCGAGAAAGACTGTAGTAGTAAGTTCTGATGCGAGTTACATTTATTACATGCTGATTTAAAATAAACATTTTTTCTTGTTCCAACATCACTTGGCCTATGTTTTAGTCACAAAACACGCTACTAATATTTTGAAGGATTTGGAGGTGGACATCATACAAAAGACAGTGTGGGTCTCTTACATTTCATTAGGTGGCAAGGGTGGGGATAAAAAGTTCCCACAGACCTGCCAGCTAGAATTAAAGTGTCAAAGGAGAAAGGTGGCAGTAGTGTGTGCCACAGATGGCCATTCACTTTTAGTTAAAAACCTCAAACAAAACTCTGGGATAATCTGCTGAACTGTGGAACACATCTTACAATCAGGATGTTCTTCCTAATATTGTCAAATCTCCTTTTAAAAAACAAACAAACAAACAAACAAAAACATTTGAATCCATTGGTCTGGGTCCTGTTCTCTGGAGCAGCAGAAAGAAAGCTCACTTCATCCTTAACAGTCCTTCAGATATTTGAAGATGATTATGATATCACTTCTCAGATTTCTCTTCTCCAGGCAAAACATACCAAATTCTCTGACCCAGTCTCATAGGACTTGGCATCAGACCCATTGCTATCTGTGTCTCTCATCAAAACATGTTCTAGTTTATCAATATCCCTCTTAAACTGTGATGCTCAGAACCATATACAGTTTTCCATGTAAGGTCTCATGAAAGCAGAATGTTGTTGTTAACTGACCTCAGGTCAACCCTAACTCATGATGATATTGTGGATAAGATATCTCCAAAGCCATCCACTACTCTGCTTATGTCCTGCAGATCCAGACCCTTGACCCCCCCCCCCATTATTGACTCCAGCAATCTCTTGTGCAGTTTTCCTCTCTTTCTACTACTTTCTACATTTCCTTTTCTAATGATTCATGTCTTCTCATGATGTGGCCAAGGTACAACAGGCTCAGTTTTGTCATCTTGGCTTCCAGGGAGAGTTCAGGCTTTGTCTGTTCCAGGACCCATTGGTTTGTCTTTTTGGCTGTCCACAGTATTCTTAACACTCTTTTCCAGTACCACATCTCAAATGAGCTTATTTTCTCCCTATCTGTTTTCTGCACTGTTCAGCTCTCACATCCATACATGTGATGGGGAATATAATGGCTTGGACAATTACAACTTTAGTGCTCAATTATCTATCTTTACACTTTAGGATCTTGTCTAGTTCTGTCATAGCTGCCCTTCCCATTTCCAGTCATCTTCTGATATCTTGACTGTAGTCTCAATTCTGATTAATACCATATTTTCTGGTGTATAAGATGACTTTTTGACCCTGGAAAAGGGTCTCAAAAGTTGGGGGTCGTCTTATACGCTGGGTATAGAAGGAGGAGGATGAGATTGGGGGGGGAGGGAGGGAGAAGAAGGGAGGAGGAGGATGAGAAGGAAGGAAGAAAACGGAACAATGAAGGCAAGAGAAGGGGTTGCAAAAGGAGAGAGAAAACGGAGGGATCCCAGAAAGAGAAAGGGTTGCAAAAGAGGAAAGAAAATGGAGCAATGAAAGCAAGAGAAAGGGGGGAAGCAGATAGGTGGCACGGGGCCACCCTGGGAAGCTGCGGATCGGGGCTGAGGCATCCACATTCCTCGGCCCCACAGTGCAGCGTCCCTGCTCCAGGAAGGAGCACTAAAATAGTGCTCCTTCCGCAAGACGCCGAAGGTGCACCGCAAAAGGTGTCCGGTGCACCTTTGGTGCCTCTTCCGCTGCAGCGTGTGCGGATGCTGCAGCGGAAGTGTGTCCTCGGAGTGCCGGCCGTGTGGAGGGCCGGCCTCTCCGACAATGTTTTGGGGAAGGGGTTGGGGCGCCCAGCGTGAGGCTGCCCCCCCCTTCCTGGCCTCAAAGATGGCACTTTGCACCATCTGCTTGGGCCCAAAGGGTTGCAAAAGGAGAGAGAAAATGGAGCAATACAGGTAAGAGAAGGGGTTGCAAAAGGAGAGAGAAAATGGAGGGATCCCAGGAAGAGAAGGGGTTTCAAAAGAGGAAAGAAAATGGAGCAATGAAAGCAAGAGAAAGGGTTGCAGAAGGAGAGTGAAAATGGAGCAATGAAAGCAAGAGAAAGGATTGCAAAAGAGAGAGAAAATGGAGCAATGAAGGTAAGAGAAGGGGTTGCAAAAGGAGAGAGAAAATGGAGGGATCCCAGGAAGAGAAGGGGTTGCAAAAGAGGAAAGAAAATGGAGCAATGAAAGCAAGAGAAAGGGTTGCAAAAGGAAAGAGAAAATGGAGGGATCCCAGGAAGAGAAGGGGTTGCAAAAGAGGAAAGAAAATGGAGCAATGAAAGCAAGAGAAAGGGTTGCAGAAGGAGAGAGGAAATGGAGCAATGAAAGCAAGAGAAAGGGTTGCAAAAGGAGAGAGAAAATGGAGGGATCCTAGGAAGAGAAGGGGTTGCAAAAGAGGAAAGAAAATCTAGCAATGAAAGCAAGAGAAAGGGTTGCAAAAGGAGAGAGAAAACGGAGCAATGAAGGCAAGAAAAGGGGTTGCAAAAGGAGAGAGAAAACAGAGGAATCCAGCAAGAAAAGGGGATGAGAAAGAGGAGAGAAAATGGAAGAATCCAAGCAAGAGGAGGAAGAGGATGGGGGGGGGGGAGAAAAGAAGGAAGCCATTGTTGTTGTTGTTGTTGTATGCCTTTGAGTCATTTCCGACTTATGGCAACCCTAAAGTGGCCTTATCATGGTGTTTGCTTGGCAAGATTTCTTCAGAGGGAAGTTTGTTGCCTTCTCCTGAGGCTGAGAGAGTGCAACTTTCCCAAGGTCACCCAGTGGGTTTCATGGCCAAGTGGGGACTCAAACCCTGGCCCCCAGAGTCATACTCCGATACTCAGACAGGGTGACCAAATGTCTTAAATGCAAAGGATGACTCACTACAAAAAATGTAGGACACACAAGAAAAAAATGTAGAGAAAGCTAAAAACATAAATGTAAAACCATGCTTCTTGTGCTGTGCTCAAAATGGAGGACGTTTTGGAATTCCTCCTGGATGGAGGGCATGTCCTGGAAAAGAGGAGGCTAAGTCGCTCATCAAACTACAAATCCAAGAGCTCTCATAATATGGAGCCATGGCACTTAAAGCTGTGTCAAACTGCATCAGTTCTGCAGTATGGATGCAGCCTGAGTGTGCACTGCAGAAATAATGCAGTTTGATACTGCTTTAACTGCCATGGCTCCATCCTATGGACTCCTAGGATCTGCAGTTTCCTTTGTGGTACCAGAGCTCTCTGACAGAAAAGCTAAATATCTCACAAAACTGCAAATTCCAGAATTCCATAGCCTTGAGCCAGGGTAGTTAAAGTGGTGTCAAACTGCTTTAATAAATTTCTGCAATGCATTTGAATTAAAATTACCATACTGAAATTAAATCTGATGTTTTGTTTTTTAATTTTTATTTGTTGTGTGTTGGAAGGGGGGGTTGTCTTATACGGCGAGTATATCCCAAACTCTGTATTTTGATTGGGAAAGTTGGGGATTGTCTTATACGCCCGGTCATCTTATATGCCGAAAAATACGGTATTTGATCCAAGGTATGGGAAATCTTTGACAATTTTTTATTTCCTCATTAAATGGGCTGAATTTAGGTATCCTCTGTGGTCATTTTTTTAAATTAATATATGGCAGTAAGCCTACCTTTTCACTTTCTTTAACTTTCTTTAGCAATTTTCCCAATCTCTGATAGTGTGATGCATATCTTAGATTGTTGATGTTGCTTCCTCCTATAGATTGGCTTCATTGATTGGTTAATTGTTTTTTGGATATGGGAATTTGGAAGAATGAAACAGAATTGGAAAGAGACTGCAGAAGATCTTTTAGAAATTAAATTAAATTTTTAAAAGGTGAAATATTTATACAATCTGAGAAGAAACCAGAGTTTAAGGGAGTTCCAGTAAGATGACAGAGTGACAGCTGCAAGGCACGGTGCTGGTACCAAGTAGTGACAAAATGTGGCAATTAGCCATAGGAATTTAGATCAAAAGTGGTGAAAAAAAATTCCCCAGATAAAGGGGAAGGGGGGGCTCACAGGGGTCTATTCCAGCACCCAGCATCACAGAATCATGGAGGAGCTACTGTGAAGAAGACACAACATAGACAGGCACTGAGAAGACCATGAGCGAAACTACTACCATATTTTTTGAGCTGGATATCCAGCAGAACCCTGCCATTACCAATTTTAGAGAATCAAGATTCATGTTTAAGGTAAAGATGGAGGCTTGATATCAACAAAATAAGATCTTCAAAATAAGCATTCAACCTAAGATTTATAGAGTGCTCTATTGGAAGTGGAAGTGGAAAGTTTGAAGGCTGTATGAAGATGAGAATATAGAGAAGGGGAGGTGAATTGTTTGAAACAGTTTCAGAAAAAAATAAAAATTCCATGATTCCCTAGCACTGAGCCAGGACAGTTAAAGTGACCTCAATCTGCATTATTTCTGGCAGTCTGAAAAGGCCCATAAGGAATATAGAAAAAGTACATATAAAACTGAGAAGACCTAAAAGATTTAACATAATTAAATAATAAGAGGAATAAATGTTGCTTTCAAGAGGGGTGTGTGATATTAAAAGTACGTTCAGACCTCTGTATCCATAAGGGATCCATTCCAGACTCCCCTGTGAATACAAAAGAAAATGGGACCTCAATTCCTGTGTGTCCACTAGCACAGCCGTGTGCACGTGTGCCCATTGGAGACAATGGGGTTTGCCATCCGTGTTTGCTCAATTCTGTGGATGACAAGCCCAGGGATACGGAAGACTGTCTGTATTAAATAGAAGAAACATTAATAATTTAGCTACATTTTGAACAAAATACCAACATGGTTAGATGTTCAGGGAGGGGGAAAGATTTATTAATATTGTAGATGTTATTTGTAAATATTATTTAATTGTATGTGATACAACGATTATGTCGGAAAAGTATGTAGTTTATAAAAATATGTTAATAATGAAAATTTTAAATAGTACACACACACACACACATATATATAACTGACTAATCATAGAATCATAAAATCATAGAATCCTGCATGGCAGGGGGTTTCAGTTTTATTCTCTTTACAGTACATTCATAGAAGAGAAAATGTCAGTGAAAGTCTAGCTAGGAAGATTCAGCAGCTCACAACAGACATCTTCACCTGTGCCTAAGGCACAGTGCGTCTTTGATGAACAGAATTAATGTTCTCATGTAATGTTTTCCAATGCAGATAATTTTTAACAGCCTACCCTGTTCGGAATATTGACTACTGTTCTAATGTAGGTCTACGTCACCTGTATTGCTTTATGTGCAAAGTATAGCTTTTTATATGTGAGGCCAAAAAAGCATCTCAAAAGAAAAACAAATGGTAAATTGTTGGGTGGAGTACCAAAGGGGAAAAGATGAAGTAGAGCAGAGGGGGTACTTGCCTGTGGCCAGAGGAGGTATTTGCCTACGCTCCTGAGTTTGCTTTTCACTGCCTATTCCTGTTAAAAGATTCCAATAGTGTCATGCAGTGAAATTGTCGCCACACAATTGGGGCACAGCTGGCAATTAAATTTGGATGAGTGGGATGAAGAGGTACTGCAGATATTGCCAAATACCTAAAGATACTAGAGTGGTGAAGCAAAATTACTCAATCCTTTCATATTTTAGTCAGTGGGGAGGAGCTAGAATAGCACCTTGATGATCTCATTGTCTCCCCTGGACTCACTAATAACAGTCTCCTAGAAGAAACTTGTTTCCAGATGTCATCCTCTAAACTCCGCATTGCTTGCAAAGCTCTGATCTGTAGACTCAGGAATGTTTTACAGGATAAAAGTGCTCATTGGCAAAGATATAAAGAACACTTGCAATTTTTCCCATCCTCAGGAGAACAGGGCCTCCTGACATACTGAGACATCCCATCAAGAAATTATTCTGCTCCTACAAGATATGGGGGGGTATCCTTTTAAAAAAAAAACTGGGCAAAATTGATTATTTTATACACCCCAATACAAATTTATTCATAAGACAGTGTGTGTATGTTTGTTCGTGCACATGAATATGCAAAAAAGTGACTTTATCTTTTGTATAAGCAGATTTTTAACAAAAAAGTGCTGATGTACAAAAACTAGTTTAGAATGCTGAAACATCTCATAATTTTCACTCAGCAGGGAGAAAAAAAAAAGAAATGATTCCTTCTTGAATACAAGGATTAATAAACAGAGGTTGAAACCCTTACTTGTGGTTGCTCACCAATGTTTCTGTTCACTTTTGCCAACCAAATGTGATAAATCAGTCTGACAGAGAGGGATTAAAAAGTAATATAACCAGCCATGACTGAATTAACCTAACAATATTCATTTTTAAGCATGGATCAAATCAAATAAGATCAAACCTGAAAAAACACTCAGCACACAGTAATCTAAAAGACCTCCCCCATAAAATGGTGGAAGTCCCAATATTTTTACTCTTAGAATCATAAAATCATAGAATCATAGAATCATAGAGTTGGAAGAGACAACAAGGGCCATCCAGCCCAACCCCCTGCCATGCAGGAACTTGCAGCTGACTTGAAGGCATGGCTTTAAATGACACACACGTAAAAGCTTCTCTGAAACAACCAGGAAAACAAAATGTAGGCATCTGCTGTTGACCAAAAGTTGTAATGAATAGTTAATGGTGGCAATGTATGACCTCTCCCACCAATAAGTATTATAAGGAATGATTGAAAGAGTTTGGTATGTTTAGCATGGAAAAGGGGAGACAGGGAAGTGATAAAACAGCTGTCTTTACATACTTGAAGAACTGTTGCATGGCATATGCAATAACCTATATTGGAACTTGATGTACTCTCATTGATCGGAGGTTTCCAAGCAGAGCTAAAAGTTTGAGATGCAGTTATAGTAGCTTTTTGCACTGGTGGGGGATTGGACTAGCTGGCTGTAGATCTGGCTTCCAACTCTAAGATTCTATGACTCTGTGACGGAGAAGGATGCATGTGCACATATGGGCAGGTACATCATACCTTCCTCTTCTTTGTGCACTGATATTACCTGTAAGCTAAAAGTTGCTGGTAGACAAGAATCTTTACTTTGAACCCTAGAATGCTTATTACATCAAACTGTATAAGAGTTGTTTTAGAATAAACATATTTAGAAAAAGAACAGGACTGTGAAACATATTGGGGTTTTCCCCCACAGCTTGAGAACATGGGATAAAGCTCCCATTCCCCTGCTGCTGAAGATATTAATGACATTTGAATACTTTCTTTCCACCAATTATTCCTCCTTTTTGTCCCCCAGTTGAACAGGTACAATTCCCGACAGAGCTGATGAACAAGTAGTGATAAAAAAAGGGGGGGGGGAGCTATGCAGACAGGCAAAAAGAGGTACTTTGCAGCTGACTTGAAGGCATGGCGTTTAAACGACGCACATGTAAAAGCCGGGAGGAAAGCACCTTCTAGCCATCATATGCCAGGAAAAGCCACTCCTAAAAGGAGAAGCTTTTTTCTGCTTCTTTGGCAAAGATGCTCACCTTCGCATGTATGTCTGTATTTAGTGACCAGAAAAAGGGCACCGAAGATCTAAAACAGCCGTATAAATACACCATCACATGTGCAGCAGAAACTGAGTCAGCGATCCAGAGCATGCGTCCTATGATGCAGGGATTAATTTAAAGTGGATGCACTGGCACAGGTGCACTTGAATATTAGAACCCTAACCCTAATTATAACCCTACGCATGCACCCTAGCAACTGTTCTTTATTATAACAATAAATGCATTCTGTCATATGTACGCTTGCACAGTAGTTTGCATGAAATGTGACCTCTTCTGTGCAGGTGTGCATAAGGCATGCTTGGGGGAGGGCTTCTGAAGTAACATTTGTCTGTGTGTCCTGTTGACCATGTCCCTTGCATGACCACCATCTGCATGTATCAAGTCTGTCCACACAAACCTCCCTTTCATATACCTCTCCCCTCCCCCCGATTTGTGGAAGACATGTTTTGTGGAGGACAATGAACTGTCTTTTCAGTTGACAAACTCATTCCTTCACCCCAAGGGTGCCATACTCAGACAGTGGCACCTGTTTACTGCACCCACTCCTTGGGGGAAGTCGAGGTCAGTGAATCTTTGAAAGATCTGTGGGGGTATGACAGGTGCTGCGCAGGTGCACAGGCATGCCAAACTTCAGTCACCTTTGTACACTGCATACTAGCCTATGATGTGCTCTTGCACAAGTGTGCATGCATCTGAGAGAACAACAACAACAACAACAAAAAGCTGCTGGCCCATGCGGTTGCTCAATCTCCCTTTGCAGTGTCCTCAGGGCCAGCAGTGTGGTTGACGAGGCTTCAATACAGCCTCAGAAAAGCCACATTGACTCCCCCCAATGTGGTTGCTCCATCCCCATTTAGGCAATCTTCAGGACAGGTGGTGCAGTTTCTGCAGCTTAGGGAAAAGGCAGCTTCAGGTCACTTTTTCCTGCCCATCTGCATCGGCCCTAACGGCAAAAGAAGAACTGAAACTAAACTCAAGAAACTCAAGATTAATTGACATTTAAAACTGATACAGAAACAATTATCTATGGTGACTCTAGAAGAAATTAAAAGGAAAGTAAAAATATATAAAAGATAATAAACTTTGAGCATGCTAATAAACAAGGTCACTGGCTGGCATATAGAGTAAGGCCAAAAGCAGATGGAAGGGGAAAGTCTGGTTACCACTGGGGTTTTCTGATTCACAGTGAAAAGGTGATGACTGCATCACTTGCTCCAACAATGGGCTGACAACTGGACCGTAGTCCACACTACCCCTCCTGCTGCTAATAATGGACCAATTGCAGCTACAAGGTGTGCAGTCCCATTTTTTCCTGTTTTGCTACAAAAACATGGATGTTCTGCCAGTAGCCAATCACCTCCATCATCCCACCCAACTGCCTGAGTGACTTGCTGCTTGCTTGCATGAGTGATCATCGACCCATACAACACATTGGTGCACCCAGAAATACAGTGGCATTGCATGACCATGGAACCTCCCCACCAGTGTGCCTGGCACTGGCACTCATGCTGCAATCAGCTGGCATGATTAGTGGGGCCCAGAACATGTGACAGTACCCATGGCATGCACCGAGAGGGGCACTGCCAACACTGCCAGCAGTGCCAGCAGCTGTAGACATGGAGGAAGGGAAGACCACACTGTACTGTGACACAGCTGTCATTAGGGCTGTGTCAGCCATCCTAGGCAGTGCAGCCACAGCCTCAATCATGCTGCCACCACCCAGATGTCTGCACCACTGGTGGGAGCAGTTCATCACTCACCTATAGGCAGATGAACAATAGTAGTGCTATTTCCAAATGTCCCACACCCTCTTCTACAGGATAATGGTGGAGCTCCATCATCCATCATGAGAAAGGCCAGCCAGTGGAGAAATGGATCATAATAGCCAGCTGGACACTCAACAACCATGTCAGCTATCACACAACAACCCAGCAGTTCAGGATCAGCAACAACAACATGGGACAGTTTTTGTGGAAGTCATTCTGGCCATAGAAAGGCACATGCTGTCCCGTACTATGTGCCTGGGGAATGTCCGTGAGATAGGCAATATTGCTCCATTGAACCCATGTGGTGTGTCCATAGCATGTGTAATTTTGCACAAGTTCATCCATTGCCAACCCAACCATAGCCCCCTGTTCTCCCCATGTGCCACATCAGGTGTGGATGATTGCATGTGTGCCTCAATTGTCACTGCTCCTCCCTTTGCCCCCACCCTTCCTATCACCCACAGATCATGGACAGCTTTGCCGAGATGGGATTCTCACAATTAGTAGCAACAGTACATAGATTTCACTGCGCATACTGTCAGTGTCACAGGAAGGTGAGTTCATCAACTGGAAGCTACTCCATCCTGCTACAGGGGACCTGTAACCACATGAGGCATACAGAGAGACACTGGCAGAATCAGGCTGGCAAAAAAAATGGAGGCCTGCCTGATGAGTACCTATAAAAAGGAGGAGAAGCCATTAAGGAGGATTGTGTCATAGAACTGCCAAGAGTGCAGCTAGAACTGGAACCAAGTCAATTTGTAACAAGTTAAGTGATGTACATGTTTTAACCACAAACTTTGAGAACCAACTACCAAAAGATCATACGTTCTTTCTGTAGAATCAAAGGGCCTCGGCAGACGACTAATAGAGTCGTCTTCGAGGCCCGGAAGAGGAGGGGCAGCCGCACGAGCGGCGCCCCTTCCTCTTCCTGAGGTCGCCATCGGAGTCGCCGGCCCTCTGCATGGCCGGTGCTCCGGGGATGACCTCACGCCATAGCGACCGCATGCGCTGCGGTGGAAGAGTCAGGGAAAATGAGCCCGCCGCTTTTAGGGAGCACTTTCCCTGACATCTAAAAGGAGCGCCAATTTGGAGCTCCTTTTAGGGACGCCGCAGGAGCGCCGTGGTGCGGAGGCTTTGCTCCGCTGGCACTCCGTCCAGCGGCGTCCCAGAAGCAGTCGTCTGCTTCCCCCCATAGAGTTGGAAGAGACCACAAGGGCCATCCAGTCCAACCCCCTGCCATGCAGGAACTTCCAATCAAAGCACCCCTGACAGATGGCCATCCAGCCTCTGCTTAAAGACCTCCAAGGAAGGAGACTCCACTACTCTCCGAGGGAGTGTGTTCCACTGTCGAACCGCCCTTACTGTCAGGAATTTCCCCCTAATGTTGAGGTGGAATCTCTTTTCCTGGAGCTTACATCCATTGTTTCGGGTCCTAGTCTCTGGAGCAGCAGAAAAAAAGCTTGTTCCCTCCTCAATATGACATCCCTTCAAATATTTAAACACGACTATCATATCACCTCTCAACCTTCTCTTCTCCAGGCTAAACATCCCCAGCTCCCTAAGTCGTTCCTCATAGGGCTTGGTTTCCAGATCCTTCACCATTTTATTGGCCCTCCTTTGGACACACTCCAGTTTCTCCACATCCTTTTTGAATTGTGGTGCCCAGAACTGGACACAGTATTCCAGGTGAGGCCTGATCAAAACAGAATAGAGTGGCACTATTACTTCTCTTGATCTAGACACTATACTTCTACTGATGCAGCCTAAAATTGCATTGGCCTTTTTAGCTGCTGCATCACACTGTTGACTCATGTTCAATTTGTGGTCCACCTGGATTCCTAGATCCCTTTCACACGTAGTCTCATTCAGCCAGGTGTCCCCCATCATATATCTGTGCTTTTCGTTTTTCCGCCCTAAGTGCAGTACCTTACATTTCCCCGTGTTGAATTTCATTTTGTTAGCTTTGGCCCAGCTTTCTAGTCTGTTCAAGTCATTTTGAATTTTGATCCTGTCCTCTGGGGTATTAGCTACTCCTCCTAATTTGGTGTCATCTGCAAATTAGATAACTATGCCCCCAATACTGTCATCCAAGTCATTAATAAACATATTAAATAGCACTGGGCCCAGGACAGAGCCCTGTGGCACCCCACTGGTCACTTCTTTCCAGGTTGAAAAGGAGCCATTGTTGAGCACCCTTTGGGTTCGGCCAGTCAACCACTTACAAATCCATGTAAGAGTTACTTTGTCTAGTCCACATTTTACCAGCTTGTTTGTCAAAGGCCTTACTGAAATCAAGATATACTATATCTACAGCATTCCCTTCATCTACCAAGCTGGTAATTTTATCAAAAAAAGAGGTCAGATTTGTCTAGCATGACTTGTTTTTGAGAAACCCATGTTGACTTTTTGTGATTATGGAATTACCTTCCAGGTGTTCACAGACGCTCTGTTTAATGATCTGCTCCAGAATCTTTCCTGGTATTGATGTCAGACTAACTGGACGATAATTGTTGGGATCCTCTTTTTTTCCCCTTTTTGAAGATGGGGACAACGTTTGCTCTCCTCCAGTGTGCTGGGACTTCTGCTGTTCTCCAGGAGTTCTCAAAGATTATTGCCCATGGTTCTGATATTACATTTGCCAGTTCTTTTAGTACCCTTGGATGTAATTCATCTGGACCTGGAGACTTACATTCATTTAGATTAACTAGGTATTCCCGTACTATCTCTTTACTTACTCTGTGCTGAAATTCTACTATTCTGTCCTCTGCTCCATTATCTTCAGGTTGAGCACCCTTTGCCTTTTCTGGGAAGACTGACGCAAAGAAGGTGTTGAGTAATTCTGCCTTTTCTCTGTCCCCTGTTAACTTTTTGCCATCTTACCCACACAGTGGCCCTACCAATTCCTTCTTCCTTTTGCTGCGGACATACCCCCCCCAAGCCCTTTTTATTGTTCTTAACGTCTCTAGCAAGACTGAGTTCATTCTGCGTTCATTCTGTAAATAAAAGTTATTTTCTCCTTGTTC
Organism: Phrynosoma blainvillii; assembly: GCA_026167975.1. Taxonomy (NCBI): domain Eukaryota; kingdom Metazoa; phylum Chordata; class Lepidosauria; order Squamata; family Phrynosomatidae; genus Phrynosoma; species Phrynosoma blainvillii. The sequence goes on from JANUYF010000009.1 coordinate 13,268,731, forward strand.
ACAAAGGAGTGACTTGAAGCGATTTAGAAGTAACATCAGAAACACACTACCAAGAATATTGAAAACACTTAATAATAAAGAAGTTTAAGGAAGTGGGAGGGTCCAGGGTTAGAGAAATAATTCTGAGGTAAAAAAAGCCTGAAACTATTTAGGAAAAGACAGGAGAAAAATCCTGTGTAACCCAGGTGACAACAGGGTGCTTTATGAATGTGGAGATAAGTTGAAGTGGGAAGGATCACAATGCACATGTCATGTGCAACTCCACCAAGTTTGAAACCATGGAGATGGAAATCTTCATGCCAAGGAACCCAACAGGTCAGCAGACTGGTCCACTCCTGCTTTCTGACAGTGCCTACTCGATCTGAAAGGGGCCAGCACCCCAAGGAGGCATTGTTCAGCAGGTGACTAAGGGTCTATGCAGATGGGCAGATGGTCCAGTGATGAAAACACTGCACCAACAGCCAACCGTCGATACAAAAAGTATAAATTTCCACTCTGCCTGGCCTCCTGAATGGCCAGTCAATTGCTACTGTTGTTGACCCTGGGGACCGCCATTGAAGCCTTGATTCAATCCTGGCCCAAAAGTGGTCAGATTGAGGACTGGATCCCTGGTGGTGTTCAAGCATTCAAATGTCCATGTGGATGGCTGGAGAGCCCAGAACAGCATGATGGATGCAGAAGGGAGGCCCATAGGGTTGTTTATTGGTGGACTCGGGAAATCAATTTATCAATACCTAGACAATATGATTGACAGTGCTGTTGTTTGGAGGGTCATGAGCAGCAGCAACTGTCCAAACTGGGGCTACTACATCAATGCCTCCTGCACCAAGCATCACCTGGGCTTCAACTGGACCCCACTTCAGTGCTGAAGCAAGCCCAAGATTCTGAATGGGTAGTTCTTTGATGACCTGGTGGAACATGGCAGAAGCTGCTAGAATAGTGGCAGCCCCCCTTCTATGACTAGCTGTATGTTCTATGGGAGAGGGCAGGCTAGCCAAGCTGGTATGACCATTAGTCACCAGATGAGTGCCAGGCACAAGCCACACCAGCTAGTGGCACTGTTTCTCCTTCACAGGGATGTGCAGCTGCTATTGACTGGGGGAGACAAGCCTGCCAACTCACCCTCCTTCAACTCCCAGGAGGTAGTACCCACCAGTGAGAGGCAGGAGGAGGACCTTGTGCAGCCAGGAGGTAACCCCCTCCTCAAGAAGGGATGTGGCAGCATCAGGGCAGTCCTGTGGGATCCCCTCAGAAACAACTCAGTGTCCTGACTTTTGACTCCTTCCCTTCTTTCACACTGCAGATGATGATAGCTGTGCTACCACTTGTCAGGGTGGAGGGAGATGCAATAGGGGTAGTTCTGGGGGCAGGGCAATCCCAGCCTTCCTGCTGGCCTGGCTCATTGCCTTGCAAGGGCAGGACAGGGCCCAAGGTGAAGCTGTCAGTCATGTGAGAGCAGTGGGCATGTTCCTGCATGGACAGCACAGGGACAACTTGTGAGGGAGCACTCCAGATGCCAGTCACTATGAAGTTGGTTGTCACCTATCACATACCCTGCCATCAATGCCTAGTTGACAGTTTTCCAAATAGATGAGATTGGCTGCCGTGGACGGCTAGTTTAGGGAGATCCAATGCAGCTTCCAAGCCCTCCTAGAACAATGAGCATCTGTCCAGCTATGACATCCCCTCTCCCTTCTCTCCCCATGATGTCATCTCATACATAGCCCTGTTTGCTCCTTCCTCCCATGGCTCTTTGTAGAACCAGGCAGTTTGTTAATTTAAATATTAAATACACTTTACTGTTGGTAATCTGACATGTTTGTCATCATTTCGTTTGAGAGGGTGTATGGTGGATTGGTGTGGCATGGCAGTAGCAGTAGTGGTTGTAGGGAATGGACTTCCATAAGCGTGTATGGGGAACGACAATGTGGTGCTGTTCAGGTCTGTTCTTGGATGAAAGGCTATCTGTTGTGATGAGTTCCTTTTCATTCCCCACCCCATGTTACTGGGAGTGGATGCTGGGACATTTGCCTCCCCTGGGTGGCCTTCCCCATCATGAAGATTGTCCTGTCACCATGGCAGAGAGAATTAATGAATAAGCTAATTAAGGAAATCTGTGAGGCAGTTACTAAATTTAAGGCAGGGAAAACACCAGGACCTGAGGGCCTCCTGGTCAAATACTCTAAATGTTTCAAAGAAGAATTAGTTAAATCTTTACAAAGAACTATGAATGCAATTTTACAACAAGGATAGTTGGCAAGAGACAAATATAGCACTGTTACCAAAAGAGGGACAATACGCTACCTATGGGAAAGAGCCAGCATTCCCAGCACCGCAACAGCCCCAGGGCAGCTTCAAGACACTTTGGTGGTGTGTGGTGTGTAAAGCCACCAGAGCATCTTAATGCTGCTCATGTGTGGTGGCCACCTGGCTCCTGGGGGGCTTTGGGAATCATCAGAATGTAAATGCTGTGCTCAGATAACACCTAGAACCAGGCTTTATTCAGCCCTCTGTTTTGGCCCAAAGATAAAACTAAAAAAATTGACATTAATACAAAGGATCATTAAAAAGAAAAGTTGAAGAAAAAATCTGGTTTTCAGGTAGCTAAGAAAGTGAAACATCTGGGTATAGAAATGTATTCAAATAACAATTAATTATATGAGAATAATTATGTAAAAGGCTGGAAAGAAATTTTTAAAAGATCATGAGAAATGGTCTATGTTTGGTAGAATATAAATGATGATAATGAATGTCCTGTCTAAGATAATGTTCTTATTCCAAATGATCCCAGTTATTATATGAGATGACAATGTAGAAAGGACATATCTATTTTTATATGGAGAGGCAAGAAACCAAGAATAAGATTTAAGTTATTGATGGAGTCAAGAGAAAGAGGAGGATTTGGACTATCCAGTTTCAGACTTTATTTTGATGTGTCCTGCCTGGTGTGGATGAATGAATGGATACTATTACTAAGAACCTCCTAGATCTAAAAAGGTTCAATCTGTGGTTTGACTGGCATGCCTTTCTATGGTATAACAAGCTCAAAGCCCAACCATCCTTCAACCATTATATGGTCAGGACAGAATAGGAAAAATGTATAAAGAAGCCAGTAACAAATTTTGGAAATGTACCATAAAGTTGGGGACGTTCTTTCACATGAGGAGGAATTGTTCTAAAGCAGTGATTCCCAATCTTTGGTCTTCCAGATGTTTTGGAATTCAGTTCCCAGAATCCTTGACTGTTGGCCTAGCTGTCTGGGGTGTCCTGAAGTCAAAATACAAGACACTTGGAGTACCAAAGGTTGGGAACCACTATTCTAAAGCAAAGAAGTTTGGGTATTGATAAATTTAAGAATGTAGAAAATTTTGAAAATAAATCTTAATTGTATACCTGATGCATTCTTTCTGGGCTTTTTGGCTTTGATAAACAAACAGAAAAATAGATGGGTAGCATATAGTGGCAATGGCAATAATTATTTATGTTAAATATTGGAAGACACTGAAGGCCCCATCTGAGGACAAATGGATAGGTAAATATGGAAGCTAAACCCAGATAAAATTTCTTGCAAGAGTAGAACCCTCTTACATCTTATTTGCAGCTAAGGAGGGGCAGCATCAGCAGGCTTTGAAGACTGGATTTATTTAGGTTAAGAAAGAGGATGTATACACACTAACTTAATATTAAAGGAAGCAGAGAAAGATTAAGGGATATGTAGAAAATGGTACGTCAATATTTTTTTAGAGGTGGGATATGGGGAAATGTTGTGAATTGTAGTGTTGTGTTGCTGTTATGTGATTTTTGTGTCTACAATCATGGATGTGTTTATATATCATTAAAAATATACTTTTAAATAATTTTGCTGGAGTGCAGGTTTTTTACAAAAGTATCCATTTCACACACCCTGAGGTTTGTTGCAAGAGAAACCTTGCCTGTTAAAATAACAAATTTGTGAGGCTTGCAGTATGTATCCCAGAGGTATCCTAGGAATGTGCTGCCATTAAAATCAACAGGACTTGACGTCCCACTTTTTTTTCCATATGAGTAGAAGGGGGGTCTGGAACAGATCCTCTGCATATACAAAGGGCCCACTGTATGTACAAAGATGCTCAGTTCAATCAGAAAATGCAATAGATATATGGATAGACAGCTTTGAGAATATTCCTATTAAAACTTTGTACCAATTTGTATGCAGAAAAGAAAAACAAAATATTACAACCTGATCTGAACAAAGGATGGGGTATGAAAACAATTTGAGATTCAGAAAGTGTATTGAAATCCAGACAGATAGTTGTTGCTTTCTTTCTTATCCCTAATAAGCACAAACTGAGCGAGTGGAGGAGGCAGAGGGCCAAACAGGAAAAGAAAGGAGAAGGAAAGGAAAATAAAATAAAACTTAAGTAGTTGCCAAGAAAAAAGAAGCACACAGCAAAGGAGGAGTGGCAGTAATGATATACAATGGTATTTCTTCAGACTGGAAGGAAGCACATGTCAGATTAATACATGGGCCTGGCATCCTCAAGAGAACAAGTCCAATTCCAGCTCTTGTCACAAATGGAATGAGTTTGATGGTTTGTAGCGAGCAGTTGTGCATGACACACAGCCTGGCCTGCTCGGCAGCTTGGCACAGAGAAATCAAGAATGTTCCATCTAGAACAAACTTAATCCCATTTGATAGGAAATAACTTTGAGTGCCATTCTTTACAGCATCTAGGGAGGGAGGGAAAATCTACAGACAGAAAAGATGTTTGATTGCAAGATAAAGAAAGTAAACCTCTGATCACACATTCCTTCTACCTGGCTTGTGGATTTGCAATTGCTTCAGGCACTTCTGTATTAACTTTGCACTCTTTTATTAACAGACAGCACATCATGACACTCTTCAGAAAGATGATATATTACAGACCTGGCCCTTTCCCCCTTTATCTCCACTGAAAAGTAGTAAGTCACTTTTCAGGGAAAGGGATAGTGTGTGGTGTTGTCACTTCCGAACTACAGTGTTACTTACTTCAAGTAGTCACAATTTATTCATTCATTCATTCATTCATTTGGCAGTAGAGGAGGTAATCATAATAGTGGGTTAATATTCTTGATGCGTGAGTCTGGTCAGAGTTGCAAGAGAGGAATTTTTCATTTACAAGCTTTCATGCTGACCTTTGGTGAGGAAAGTTTTCACACAACATCAAATAAGCAGAGTTGTAAGTTTTTGCCATATACACATGTTTGTTTGTTTTTTTTAGCTTTTAACAGCTTTTATTAATAGCTTTGCAAACAATCAATATGATCAATACAAAATACATTCTGTGAGCCTTGGGGGGGTCAACAGAAAGAATTTTACAGAAAGGTGATTTATCCTGGGATAGCAGAAACACTCAGAGTTCAAGGTGTCATCTCACTCCATGGTACCTGGAGGAACCAAGTCCAGAGTGTCTCTACAAACGTTAGTCTGATGGGTTGGAGGTCCAATATTGTTCATGCTATTATTAATATATTCAATAAAAACAGACCAATCCTCAAAAAATGTGTGTGGCTTTTTTTGCCCATTGCAAAACTTGAAGGTATAGGAGAGTTTTTCTGACAACCATATGTCCCAAATCCTCTTCCACTAGTTGCTCAGTTGAATATCTCCTGTTTTCCAACATCTTGCAATTTCAACTCTGGCCACTGTGATGAGGAATGTGACAAGATTTTGATTTTTCAGGTGGCTATTGTCCTTACTGTAAATTGATAGCATTAGAAGACCTGGGCAAAATCGTACAGGTTGTTTTACAATATCAGAAATTTGGGTTAAAACAACATTCCAGAAAGCTCTAACCATGGGACAATCCAGCCATATGTGTAAATAGGAACCAAGAGTCTTACAGCCTCTCCAGCATTTTGGGGAAGCATCTTTAGCCATTTTTTATATTCTTATGATTGTTAAATACCTTATGGATTTGGCCTTTAAGGTTCCCTCCCTCATCAATGCTGACCATGATTTATATGGCGGGGAGGAGGGGGAAGAGTCCAAATGCATGACCAGGTGGTTTCAGAGATATCCATGTTTATATCAGATTGCCAAATTATCCTGGCAGGTTAACTCATGCCATAGGTGGATTGTATTAGATTTTTATATATTATTGTAGTTATATATTTATTGTAGTTTTAATGCTGTAAGCTGCCCCGGTTGCATTTGCAGAGGGGTGGGATAATAATAATAATAATAATAATAATAATAATAATAATAATAATAATAATAATAATAATAATGGCTGTCCCACCTTTAGATCTTTGTCCTTTTGCTATACAAATCTGTTCATAAAAGGTCAAGGAATGAGGGAAACTGTCCTTTATCAATTTGCTTCTTGCAAAGAAGAGCACTTGCAGTATTTGGAACCAGGAGGATTTGGCATGTCCCAAGGTATTGAGTAAATTATCTGTCATTTTGAGCTTTCCATGTTCAAATAAATCCATAATTCTGTATAGGCTACACTCCTTCCAACATTTGAATTGAGCTAGTTTATCCACTTCATAAAAATGGAGGTGTAATGGGAATGGGCAAATAGGGGAAGGATCAGGAGCTAGTATGTGAACCCATTGCTTCCAAATAAGGAGGGAGTTGTAGAGAAATGGGTTTTGAATCTCCTTCAACACCCTCCATGTTCTTATAGAGAAAAGAAAATTAAATTCAGCCAAACTATAACTAACTAGTTCCATGGATACCCACTTGGTGGAATATTGCTCCGTGACAAGTAGGGAGAGCTGATTTAGTTGGAAGCATGATAATAGAGTTTGATATCAGGGATCGCCAATCCTCCTTCCCTGGTGTTAGTATATCTAGCAGATTTAGGGAATCTGGGTCTTTTTCTGTTGAATATATAGACATTAACTATCTTTTGCCAAAATTTGAATTTGAGAGGGGTTGGGCAAATAGGTATAGATTGGAATAGAAAAAGTAAGTGTAGGACAAGAAACACCTTTACAAAGGCAATCCTCCCAAGAATGGAGAGGTTTAAATGTTTCCACTCCCTTGTTTTTACTTTCATCCATTTAGTGACAGGGTTATAGTTCTTGGGCACAAATTAAGATAAATCTTTTGTGATAAGAATGCCTAGATACATGAATCCAAAGGGACATAGTTGTAATCCAGAGACTTTTGTCAGCTTGTCCTGGTCTGAAGGTGGAGCATTCAGATACATCACTTTAGATTTTTGATAACTGATCTTAAGCCCTGAGTGCTTCCCAAAGTTGTCCAATGTCTTTTTTTATTTCAGAAAATGATTTATACACATGTTTGTTACAGCACCTTTGAAAACAACCTGTCAATATTATGAAGAAAAATAGCTGGATGCTTCTGTGTTGTTGTATGCCTTCAAGTTCTTTCTGACATATAGCAAGCCCTATAATGTGTTTTAGTGTGTGACTCACCCACGTTTACTGAATGAGTTTCTATGGCTCAGTAGAATTGAACCCGGATCTCCACAGTTCAAATCCAATGATAAAATCACTACAACACCCAGGGTCTCAAGATGCTTATGCACCACCCCTCCCTTTGTATGAATGCATTCAAAGAAGAAGAGGAAGAAATGTATGGGCAGAGTGTATTGGTCTTGCATCCTGTAGATCTACATACACATAATTACACCATTCTACTGAATACTGATGTTGTGCAATGATTTATGTATCTGTCAGTGCACTTGCTTATTTTCCCATTGTGCAGGAACTGTTTCTGCAATCCTAGTAATCCAAGAATGTGTACTTGTATGCGAAATCAAAAGCTTTCCAGGCTGGCATCCTTTTATTTTATTTTATTTTATTTTTTATTTTATGGGTGGGGGGATCAGGCTATGTGGCCATGTTCTAGAAGAATTTATTCCTGATGTTTTGCCTACATCTGTGGCTGATATCTCCAGAGGTGACTTCTGAAGATGTCAGACACACATGTAAGTGAAACATCAGGAATAAATTCTTCCAGAAAATGGCCACATACACCCCCCCCCCAAACCACAAAAACTATGTACTTGTATGGCTGGAATTCTGTTATTAAGTCCAAGCTAGAGCAGACACATTCAGTCTGTTGTTGACTATCATAGAATCATAGAATTGGAAGAGACCACAAGGGCCATCCAGTCCAACCCCCTACCATGCAGGAACTTAAAATCAAAGCACCCCTGACATATGGCCATCCAGCCTCTGCTTAAAGACATCCAAGGAAGGAGACTTCACCACACCCCGAGGGAGTATGTTCCACTGTTGAACAGCCCTTACTGTCAGGAAGTTCCTCCTAATGTTGAGGTGGAATCTCTTTTCCTGTAGCTTGCATCTATTGTTCTGGATCCTGTTCTTTGGAGCAGCAGAAAACAAGCTAGCTTCCTCCTCAATATGACATCCCTTCAAATATTTAAACAGGGCTTCTTAACTGTCTCTTCTCCAAGCTAAACATCCCCAGTTCCCCAAGTTATTCCTCATAGGGCATGGTTTCCAGACCCTTCACCATTTTAGCTGCACTCCTCTGGACATGCTCCAGTTTTTCAACATCCTTTTTGAATTGTCGTGCCCAGAACTGGACACAGTATTCCAGGTGAGGCCTGACCAAAGCAGGATTGGCCTTTTTAGCTGCTACATAACATTGTTGACTCATGTTCAAATTATGGTCACCTAGGACTGCTAGATCTCTTTCACATGTAGTCTCATTAGGCCAAGTGTTCCCTATCTTATATCTTTGCATTTCATCCCCCCCCCCCCCAAAAAAAAGTGCAGTACCTTACATTTCTCCATGTTGAAATTCATTTTGTTAGCATGGCCCAGCTTTCTAATCTATTCTGGTCATTTTGAATTTTCATCCTATCCTCTGGGCTATTAGCCTCCCTATTTGATATTTTCTGTTGAGAAACATGCCCCCTATTCATTCATCCAAGTCATTGATAAAGGTGTTGAATAGCACTGGGCCCAGGACAGAACCCTGTGGCACCCCAGTGGTCACTTCTCTCCAGAATGAAGAGGAGCCATTGCTGAGCACCCTTTGGGTTTGGTCAGTTAACCAGTTACTAATCCACCTAACAGTTGTATTTTCTTGACTACATTTTACTATCTTGTTTGTAAGAATATCACGGGGGACCTTGTCAAAAACCTTACTGAAATCAAGATATGCTATGTCTACCCCATTCCCTTCATCTAGCAAGCTGGTTATTTTATAGAAAAAAGAAATTAGATTAGTCTGGCATGACTTGTTTTTGAGAAACCCATGTTGACTTTTAGTGATTATGGCGTTGCCTTCTAGATGTTCACAGATTCTCTGTTTAATGATCTGTCCTAGAATCTTTCCCAGTATTGATGTCTAAGCAGGAACAATCATGAAGCTACACAGGTGAAAAGGATAATGTAATTTGGAAGCCTTGAGAGCCAAGGACAAAGTTATAGAGTGTATATTGAAAACACCTGTTATAGATTGCAAACACCTGAGATTCATTAAGTAGTCAAGGTAAAATGATGAAATACTTGGGTTGGTCTTAAGTATGGGATGATCTATGTAAACCAATCAAAATGAATGTACACGCCCACTGGGTGGAAACTGACTAGTGGGTGGTGACTAACAATGGCTATAAGTGCAATGTTTGCCAATGCATATTGTGGTGTAGTGTGGAGTATTTTGGTGGAGTAGAGATTGTGATTTGTAGGGCATATAGTATTTATATATAGTAGAATAAAGTAGATCTTTTATATAAGACTACTGAGTTGTCTGGTGTCTTGAGGGAAGATACAAGAACCAGAAGTATCCTGGAGAAGTTTGGAGACATCTCAGGAAGAAGAGAGAGAAGGCTTGGAGAGTTTGTCAGGGTCTTCAGCCTATTCTCTGAAACTCTGCTGCTTGGGAAAGAAGCATCAACCACTGATCAAAGCTGGTCAGCTCTGCTGCATAACAAGGTGGAGAGTTAGAGCCAGAGGTGAAGAGCTACAACTCCCATCATCCCTGACAGTATTCCTGTGCTATCTCTTTACTTATTCTGTGCTGTATTTCCCCTATTGTGTCCTCTTCTCCATTTTCCTCAGCTTTACTACTCCTTTCCTGTTGTGAGAAGACTAGGGCAAAGAAGGAGTTAAGTAGTTCTGCCTTTTCTCTGTCCCTTGTTAGAATTACTCCATCTTCTCTGTGCAGTGGCCCTACCATTTCCTTCTTCTTTCTTTTGCTATGGACATACCCCCAAAAGCCCCTTTCATTGTGCTTAAATCCTCTAGCAATCCTGAGCTCATTCTGCGTTTAGGCTTTCCTAAATGGCTTGGGTCCTAACTATCTTAGGGACTGCCTCCTCCCATATAGTCCTCCCCACGCTCTTCGGTCCTCTGGGAGGAATTTGTTGCACCCACAAAGATCTAGGCTTTCGACTACCAGAGGGCCTTTTCTGTTGTCGTCCCCAGACTGTGGAATGCCCTGCTGGATGAGATCCACCAATTGACATCTTTAGACAGCTTTAAAAGGGCTGTCAAGATGGATCTCTTCTGGCAGGCCTTCCCTGAATAGAAAATCCCGGCCTCAGGATATTCCATCAGGATATTCCACTAGGAGAGCCACCTAAGTTCCTTTTGAATTAAGCTGATGGAATAGAATGTTGCTACAGTTTCTTTTATCTTGTTATGTTTTTAATTGTTGGTTTTAAATTGTGCTTAGTTTAATGCATTTTTAAGGGGAGCTGGGAGAGGGAGGGGGTTGTTGGGGTGTGGGGTCTTATTGTGTAGTTTGTATTTTATCTGTTGTAAGCCGCCCCGATTGTTTTAACAGAGGGGAGGGGTAAAAAATATATTATTATTATTATTATTATTATTATTATTATTATTATTTTTAGCTACCTGTTGGGGTGCTTTAGCTGGTGATCCTGCACAGAGCAGACAGTTGGACTTGATGGTCCTTAAGGCCATCATGGTGCTTCTTCCAGCTCAATGATTTTATAGTTTGATGATTCTATGAGTTACTTGACCGTGTTCATCATTCCTACCTCTTTTTTGTTGTTGTTTTAATAGACTCCTAGTTTTTAATATCCACATGTGAAAGATACAGTTATGACATAATCCTCTTCAGACAAGATATGTTGTTGAGTGCCCTTTTACTCTTTCTTTTTCCTTTGTTCTACCATCATAACCCTCTAACCATCTCTATTATTCTTCCCTTTACCTTCCTATCTATCTTTCAACTACTCTTTCTTTCCTTATCTTCATCTTTGAGTGCCTCCTTTACTTAATTCCTTTCCCTACCTACTCACACCTTCCTTCACTTCCTTGTACCTTCTTACTATAGCACTTTCCTTAACCAATTCCTTTCATATCTTCTTTCCTCTTATATTCTTAAATTTCCTAATTCAAACATATTTTATCACACCAAGCACACCGACTTCTGACTTAGGGCCCTTGCAGACTGCTAGAAATAGTGCAAATTGAGGCCACTTTAACTGTCCTGGCTCAGTGCTAGGGAATCATGGGGATTGTATTTTTTTCTGAGACATTGAGCCTTCTCTGTCAGAGAGCTCTGGTGCCACAATAAACTACAGTTCCCATGATTCCCTAGCACTGAGTCAGGGCAGTTAAAGTGGACTCAATTTGCACTATTTCAGGCAGTCTGCAAAGGCCCTTACTTTGTTGGATTATAGTCAGTAAAAAGAACATAATTCTCTTGAAACATGGACTAGATGTCAAATCTAGCAGCATTCTCTAGTGTTTTGATGCACAGGTTTATTATAAACCATTTATTAGAAACCATTTATTATAAGACAATAGAACTGTTAAGTGGATTTGTAATTGGCTGACTGGCTGAATCTAAAGGAGGCTCAGCAATGGCTCCTTTTCATCTTAGATTGTAGTGACCTGTGGGGTGTCACAAGGGCCTGTCCTAGGCCCAGTGCTACTCAACATAATTATCAATGACTTGGATAAAAGAATAGAGGGCATGTTTATCAAATGTGTAGATGACAACAAATTAGGATGAGTAGCTAATACCCCAGAGGACAGGATCAAAATTCAAAATGATCTCAATGGATTAGCTAGCTGGGCCAAAACCAAAAATGAATTTCAACAAGCAAAAATGTAAGGCGAAAAATGAAAATGCACATAGGATGGGGGACATCTGGCTTGACAAGACAACATGTGAAAGGGATCTAGGAGTCCTAGTAGGCCACAAGCAGCAGCTAAAAGAGCCAATGTGATTTTGGCTGCATCAATAGTAGTATAGTGTCTAGGTCAAGGGAAGTAACAGTACCACTCTATTCTGCTCTGGTCAAGCCTCACCCGGAATACTGTGTTCTGGGCACCAAAATTCCAAAAGGATGTTGACAAGCTGGATCATGTCCAGATGAGGGACACCCAAAAGGTGAAAGTCTAGAAGCCATACCCTATGAGAAGTGGCTCCAGAGACTAGGACACAGAGCAATAGATGCAAAGTACAGGAAAAGTGATTCCACCTCAACATTAGGAAGAACTTCCTGATAGTAAGAACTGTTCATTAATGGAACACACTCCCTTGCGGAAAGGTGGAGTCTCCTTCTTTGGAAGTTTTTAGATAGAGGCTGGATAGCCATCCCGGGAGTATTTTGATTGTGAGTTCTTGCATGGGAAGGGGTTGGACTGGATGGCCCTTGAGGTCTCTTCCAACACTATGGGGGGATGCAGACAGCAAAAAATGCCATCTTCAATCCCAGGAAGGGGAGGGGCAGCTGGATGCTGGGTGCCCCATCCCCTTCCTGAGGACATCAGTGGAGCGACGGTCTGTCTGCACGACGGGCACTCTGATTACGTCCTTCCGGCTCAGCATCCAGACATGCTGAGTGGGAAGAGATGCCAAAGAGCTGTGCCATGCCTCTTGTGGCACTCCTTTTGCAGCTTGTGGAAGGAGCGCTATTTTAGTGCTCCTTTCACAGGCGGCAAAAGGGAGGATCACGGCTGAGGTGTCTAGCAGCCTCCTGCTGTCTATTTCATGACAGTTAGCTGAGACTTGCTATTGAAATATTGCCAGGGGCACCCCTTCCTAAACCCAAACTGTATTCAATGACCCCAAAAGAGCTGGCCACATTGAAAGACTATATAGAAAAGAACTTGGCTCGAGGGTTCATTAGACCCTCTACTTCTACTTTTGCTGCTCCAGTATTTTTTAGGGGAAAAAAAGATGGTTCTTTGCGGCTGGTGGTAGACTATCGCAATCTAAATGGGATTTGCAACACCAACAAGTACCCTTTGCCCCTAATGAAAGACATGTTGGGGAGACTGGGCACGGGCAAAATATTTACAAAATTGGATTTAAGAGATGCTTATCATCGAGTTAGGATTAAGGAGGGAGATGAATATAAGACTGCTTTCAACTGCCCTTTGGGGGCATTTGAGTACCTGGTTCTTCCTTTTGGACTGTCGGGGGCTCCCAGGATTTTTATGAGTATAAATGAAGTACTGCATGATTTGCTTTTTGAAGGTGTTTTGGTATATTTAGACGATGTGCTCATCTATTCAAAAGACTTAGACAGTCATGTCAAACTGGTGAGAGAGGTACTCAAAAGATTGTGGGGTAACCAACTGTATGTGAAACTGTCCAAATGTCACTTTCACACCGAGAGACTAGATTTTTTGGGGTACCGAGTGTCTAACCAGGGCATCGAAATGGATCCAGCTAAGGTACAAACAGTGTTGGACTGGGCACCCCCCAAAAATAGGAAGGATGTACAGAAGTTTCTGGGCTTTGCAAATTTCTACAGAGAATTCATTCCTGACTTTGCTAAGATCGCATTGCCCATTACAGACTTACTCAAGACGAAAAAAATGCCCAAAAGTGGGGAGGGGGGTGCGTCCAAGCCTCCCAAGCCCTCCTCCCCGATCCAATGGTCCGAAAAGTGCCAGAGAGCTTTTGAACAACTGAAGCTGTTGTTCAGCTCTGAACCTATTTTAATTCACCCAGACTCAGACAAACCCTTTGTGGTTCAAGTGGATGCCAGTGATTTTGCTATGGGGGCTGTTCTGCTGCAGAAAGATGATAAAGACAAACTTAGACCTTGTGCCTACCTGTCCAAGAAATTCCAGGGGCCCCAATTATCTTGGCCCTACTGGGAACGGGAAGCTTATGCAGTCAAGCATGCCCTAGAAAGCTGGAGACAATTCTTGGAGGGGCTGCACACCCTTTTGAGGTGTGGACTGATCACAGAAACTTAGAGGCGTTACAGACCCCTCGCAAACTTAGCCCCAAACAAAGGAGATGGGCGAAAGACTTTTACAAGTATAACTTCAAATTAAAGTTTTTCCCGGGCCGCCAAAACATTTTGGCAGATGCATTGTCCAGATTGCCACAGCATGGGGGAAAAGAGGCGGTTCCTCTTGAGACCATCTTTTCCCGGGAACAGTTAGGTTTGGCGGTAATTACACGCAGTAGAGCCAAAGTTTTAGCCCAACCCCCTTCACAGGGTGACTCACCACCGCTATTAGATGACCTTTTGCTAAAAATCCAGCAGGGGGCAGAAACAGATGAGTGGCTACAGCAGCATAAAAATCAACTGTCTAAAAATGCACAAGACCTGTGGGTGTGGAATTCAAAGATCTATGTTCCTGCTTCCTTAAGAAAAGACATCCTTCAGATATACCATGACTCTAAGGCAGCAGGGCATTGGGGATATTTAAAAACTTGGCACAAGATCCGCAGCACCTACTGGTGGGATGGAATTCGTGCAGATGTAGAGGCTTATGTTAAAAGTTGCCCGGTTTGCGCTAGAGCCAAACCAAGAGTGGGCAAACCTAGAGGACTACTTCAACCTTTGCCTACACCAGAAGGACCTTGGAAACACATTGCTATGGATTTTGTAACAGACCTGCCTCTTAGCAAGGGCCGAGACACTATTTGGGTGGTGGTAGATTTGTTCTCCAAACAAGTACATTATGTGGCCTGCAAGGGGATGCCTTCAGCCCCCAAATTAACTGATCTGTTCATAGCACACATATATAGACTCCATGGCCTCCCAGACCGAATAATCTCCGATAGAGGCAGTTCTTTTACTTCTAAATTTTGGAGGGTGCTACAAGACAAATTGGGGCTTCAATTGGCCCTTAGCACGGCTTTTCACCCGGAGACTGACGCCCAGAGCGAGAAAACTAACCAAAGTCTCCTGAGATACTTGCGTTCTTATACTAACTACCTGCAAGATTATTGGTTTGATCTACTCCCACATGCCGAGGTTGCTTTCAATAGCGCAGTGCACAGCAGCACTGGGAGCTCTCCCTTTTTGATTAACTATGGTTTTGAACCTAAGCTCCTCCCCACCCTGCCTGTGAATAAAACTGACCCAGTTCAGGTGACCCAGTGGGCTGACAAAGTCAGAGGGGCTTGGCCTACCATTATCAAAGCTTTACATGAAGCTAAAAAACAATATAAAAATCAGGCCGACAAAAAACGGGCAAAAGGTTGGGATATTAAGCCTGGTGATATGGTTTACCTTTCCACAAAGAACTTGAGGTCAAAGTTTCTTTCCAAAAAGCTAGGCCCAAAGTTTGTGGGTCCTTTTCCAGTTAAGAGACTTGTTAATGATGTTACTGCTGAGTTGATTCTTCCTAAAACCTATCGTCATCTTCACCCAGTTTTTCATTTCAGCTTGTTGAAACCTGATAGTGCTGTTGACCCCTGGAAACCAGTTGAGTCACCACCCCTTCCTTTGATGGTTGATGGACATCAACACTTTGAGGTTTCGAAGATTCTGGACTCCCGGGTTCATCGAGGCAGACTACAATATTTAATACGTTGGAAACACTTTGCTGTTGACCATTCTGAATGGGTGTCTGCTGTTCATGTCCATGCTCCTGATCTAATTGCTCATTTTCACGAACGCTATCCAGACAAGCCTTCCTTGTCTTCAGTTGTTTGATGTTCCTTTTCTTTCTCTGTATTTTGTTTTAGGGGGGGTTTCTGTTTTCAGGGGGGCAGCCTGTTAGAATCCTGTTAGTATTCTATCAGATATGTAGTATAGTGTGGGGATGGTGGGAAGATGGGTTAGTAATGTTAGAGTGCAGGTGCTTTATCAAGTGACCTTGGGTGGCTGGCTCAGCTAGCTGGGAATGAAAGAGATGTTTGGGAAAAGGAAGGAGGGGTTGAGAGCGCGGGCTTTTTGCACATTCTTTTCACTAGTTGTAGAGGGGGATTTTTTCAGTCTCAGCTAAAACGTCTGATGGGCATGACTGACCTATGGATCTTCCAATAAAGTTCTGTTAATTCTTTAATTAAACTGACTGGTTGGATGTCTAAAGGTGCTGCTGTCTATTTCATGACACCTGGTTCAAAAAGGTTACCTACCCCTGGTCTAGATCAAGAGAAGTAATAGTGCCACTCTATTCTGCTTTGGTCAGGCCTCACCTGGAATACTGTGTCCAGTTCTGGGCACCATAATTCAAAAAGGATGTGGAGAAACTGGAGAGTGTCCAAAGGAGGGGAACTAAAATGGTGAAGGGTCTGGAAACCAAGCTCTATGATGAACGACTTAGGGAGCTGGGGATTTTTAGCCTGGAGAAGAGAAGGTTGAGAGGTGATATGATAGCTGTGTTTAAATATTTGAAGGGATGTCATATTGAGGAGGGAACAAGCTTGTTTTCTGCTGCTCCAGAGACTAGGACCTGAAACAATGGATGTAAGTTCCAGGAAAAGAGATTCCACCTCAACATTAGGGGGAACTTTCTGACAGTAAGGGTGGTTCGACAGTGGAACACACTCCCTCGGAGAGTAGTGGAGTCTCCTTCCTTGGAGGTCTTTAAGCAGAGGCTGAATGGCCATCTGTAGGGGAGTTCCTGCATGGCAGGGGAGTTAGACTCGATTGGGAGTTCCTGTATGGCAGGGGTTGGACTGGATGGTCCTTGTGGTCTCTTGCAACTCTATGATTCTATGATTCTATGTAAGCATCCTGATTAATGAGTAAACCTCTAAACACCGCTTTCCCTGCCTGCCAAATTGTAGTCTTTTTAATATCCTCTGTCCAATTTTCCTTTAAAAATTTTTTTATAGCTTCTATATTTTTTCTATAATTTCTTTATTTTGAATTATACTGTCTTTTAGTCTCCATTTGTATTGTCTTGTTTGATCCTGTAGCGATAATATTAATGCATTGTGGCCCGATATGTCTCTGGGTAATATTTGTATGCATGGATTTGGCAAGTCCAATCAATGTTTTTGGAATCCATATCATATCTATTCTGGAGAGGGAACTATGTCTATTGGAGTAAAAGGTAAATCCATCAGTGTTTTTGTACAATGTCTCCAAGTATCAGTTAGTGTAAAGTCTTCCGTTAATTCAAAAAAAGATTTTAGGAGTTTGTCCTGTGTAGTTTTTTTTTAATCAATTGTAGTTTTCCTTCGGATCTGCCACTCCATTAAAGTCTCCAATCAGAATCACCTTCTCATATTTCCCCTCCAGGATCTCTCTATGTAATGTCTGATTAAATTTTCCTTTATTTGTTTGTTCACCATAAATTCCCACTACTAAGATTTTTTCTCCATTCCAGGTTATTTCCACTCCTACATATAGTCCCTTTGAGTCATTTATTGCTTTGTTTCCTTGCATTTGTTTAGAAATGTATATTACTACACCATTCTTTTTATTTTTGTTTGCTGATATAAATGCTTCTCCTAATTTTTTATTTCTAATTAGTCTTGCTTCCATTCTTTTTATATGCATCTCTTGAAGTCATACTACATTACTATTTTGTTTCTCTAAAAAATTGAATATTCTTTTTCTTTTTTTCTTTCTTTGTGTTTAATCCTTTTACATTTAGGGTTAGGATTTTCATCCTTTTGGTATTACTTTGTTAATTTTGGCATCCCCAATTAAGTTGTGATCTTTATAGTTCTTGTATCTTTGATTCATGCCATATTTTCTTGTTCTTCTTCTTCCATGCTATCCATTCCTCCAATTCTTGTTAGATCTTCCAACTCCTCCCATCTGAATGGGATTCTGTGATATCTTAAATGTTCTGTTAAAAACTGATAACCTCTTTGTTTCCTCAAGATTAGGGCTGGCATATCTTTAAATAACTGAATCTCATTACCATGGACTGCAAATCTCATCTTTAACTTGTTTCCTTGTCCAGTATATCACTATGTCTCTTAGTAGTTTTCTGTTCTTTGTCAGTCTTGAATTGATCCTATACATTCTGTCTATTTCACTTTGCATTTGTTGTATTGATTTATTCAAATATTTTGCCAGATATTGTGCCAGAAATTCATATAAGTCTTTGTTAGATTGTTCTGGCAAACCTCTAAATTTTAGACATTTCTCCTTTTGTTTGATTTCAAGTTTCAGAATTGTTTCCTGATCTTCCTGTTGTTTTTTGGTTAGGCCTTCCATTTTGCTTTCCATTTGCTATGTTTTGTGTTCTAATTTTTCCATTTTTTTCTGTTATTTTTTCCATATCTTTATTAATTTTGTCTAGATCTTGTCTTATTAGTTTAGCTTCATGTCTCAATTCTTATTTCATTTCTTAATTCAAGGTGTAATTTCTTTATTTCTTCTAAAAAGCCAGTATTTTGGTCATTGCTTTTTGTTGTCATTTCTAGCGATGGTCTCCTCTGGTTCAGTGATGCTGCAGCTTGTGTCTGTTTCTCTTTTTCTTTCCTTGACATCATTGTGCTTTGTGTCACTATTCTTTCCCTCTTAAATCCAAATTACATTCTTAATTAATTTCTTTCTGCTTGTAATTCCTAATTCTAATAAAAGCTTCTTATTTTGATATTTTTAAGAGGTTCTAAAATTCACTTTTAATTTTGTTTTTGTGTATTCATTCCTATTGAATACTATTAAGTACACTCAATATCCTCCTAAATTTTAGTCCTTAATATTACTGTATTTTAAATTATCTTTTTATAATTATTTATATATTTCTTAGCTTCTTTCTCTTTGTTAATATTGTATTCTTTCCTTACCCTAATTCTCTATTAACTCTGTTCCTTCCACTCATCAAATTTCAATAGATTAATTTTGTGCAAGGTACCCAGTCCTTCTGGTGCATCACTCTTTTCTTTTAGTCTTTAAATTAATGTATAATTCAATCTTATTTGTCATTTCAAAAATCTCTCAATTGTTTTTATTGAATTAAGTAATTATATACTAATCTTTATGTTTAGTCTTTATATTTTTAATTTTTAATCTTTGTATTTTCTCTATTCTCTGTTTTATCAATTAGTACTGATCCCAGTATCTAAGAATGACAAAAACAATGCTTCTTATCAATGTAAGTCACCTATATAATATTTCCTACAACTGATATTTTTACTTCTGTTTGTGTTCAGCAATGATTATTCAATTTACTTTACAAAAAAAGGGAAAAAGGGAAAAGGGAAAAACTCTATAAGTCTATAAGTCACAGACAATCGCTCACTATACTATTTAACTTACAAATTGAAAGATTTCTTTTTTAATTAATTTTTTAATTATTAAATAATAACAACCACACCACCAAACCTTGACAAACATGAATACAACCAAAAAAAGTGAAAAAAAACATATTACATTTACATACAAAAAACAAATAGACAATACACATCCATATATATGAAAAACATTAAAAGACTTCCCGGGTTAGTGAAGCTTAGATATTGCTTAATACTTTATTTCTATAGCTCTCTTTTCCTCCAATTTCTTTCAGCTGTTCTTAATCTCTTTCATTTCTAACTATTTCATAGTTCTACTAGGTCATTGGACTAACACATTCTCATAAATTATTTCAACATTTTGATATCCCCAACTGTTGCTCAACATGTTAGTCCTAAACATCTAATATTATTTTAATATTCCATCGATCACTTATAAATTTTAATGCCCGTTCCCAGTTTTCTAAATGTCTCCCTTGCTGAACATTCCTTAATGTACATGTTAACTTGTCTATTTCTATCATATCTAGTACTTTTTTTAACCATTCCTCTGTTGTTGGAATGTCATCTTTTTTCCATCTCTCAGCTAATAATAGTCTAGCGGCTATTATCATATAAAATAAGATCTTTTTATTTCTTGACTCTACTTGGTCTTCAATCATCGTCAGAAGGTAAATTTCTGGTTTCAATTGCAGTTTAATATCCAATATTTTTTCAATTACTAAATGGATGTTTTTCCAATATTTCTTAATTTTGGGACATGTCCACCATAAGTGGAAGAAAGTACCTATTTCACTCTTACATTTCCAGCAGGCATTATCTACCTGTTTATACATCTTAGATAAACTGTGAGGTGTGAGATACCATCTGTAATGTAATTTATATATATTCTCTCTAATATTTTGAGCTGCTGAAATTCTAATTGTTTTTCTCCATACCGTCTCTCACTTATCCAAATCAATTGAATGACCTATATTTTGGGCCCATTTCACCATTGGTAATTTGATTAATTCTTCCTCCGTTGCCCATTTTAATAATATCTTATATATTTTGGATAAAATTTTGTTATTCTCTTCTACCAATATTTTTTCTAATTCCGTTTGTTCTTCTTTTATCCCATGATTTTTAATTTCCAGTTTCGTTTTTTCTAACATTTGCCTATAAAGAAACCAATGACAGGGAATACCACTAAGTTTTAGATGTTCTTGAGATTTTACTCTACATTCTTTACGTTCAAAAAAGATCATATCCCCAATTGTTATCCATCTATCATTCATTATATTTTCTCTTTTATGTAATGCCTCATGTGGCGAAATCCAATGAGGTGTAGATGGGGACAATCTCTTTTTATAAATTTTCCAAGTTTTTAATAGAGCTCGCCTAATAAAATGATTATTAAAATCTCTGTTTGCTTTTTCTTTATCAAACCACAAGTAAGCGTGCCACCCAAATCTTAGGTCCTCTCCCTCCAGGTTTAACAATTTGGAGTCTCTCAACGTTACCCATTCTTTAAGCCATACCAGGTAAGATGCCCGGTAGTAAAGTTTGAGGTTTGGAAGTCCAAATCCACCTCGTTCTCTACAATCATATAAATTTGTATCCTTGATTCTAGGTTTTTTTCCAGCCCAAATATACTTCAGAATTTCTTTTTGCCAATCCTTAAAAACTATTTCATTATGTATCACCGGGATAGTTTGAAAGAGGAATAGGAATCTGGGCAGCACACTCATTTTTATTGAAGCTATTCTTCCCATAAAGGATAATTTTAAGTCTTTCCATCTCATCAAATCTTTTTTTATTTCAGTCCAGATTTTATTATAATTGTTTTTAAATAAATCTACATTGTTTTTCGATATAATAATACCTAAATATTTAAC
Source organism: Phrynosoma blainvillii (assembly GCA_026167975.1). NCBI lineage: Eukaryota > Metazoa > Chordata > Lepidosauria > Squamata > Phrynosomatidae > Phrynosoma > Phrynosoma blainvillii. Next base: position 13,289,950 of record JANUYF010000009.1, read on the forward strand.
CTTTTTTTTACTTTCAAATCCTGATTCTATGATTAATTTCTTTTCTTATTCTTTTGTCATGTTTTTTGTCAAGATTGCTGTTTTATCATTATTTACCTCGAGACCTGATAGTTGGCTAAATTCTTTTAATACTGTCTTAATTTGTTTTATACTTTCTAAGGGTTCCTCTATCATTAATGCTATATCATCAGCAAATGCTCTTATTTTATGTTCATCTTTTCTAATTTTCAGACCTCTAATTTCTCTATTTTTTTTTATGCTTTCTATAAATACTTCGATAACACACAGAAATAGCAGTGAAGATATAGGGCAGCCCTGTCTAGTTCCTCTATGGATTTCTATCTCTTTTGTTTTTTCCCCGTTAATTATAATTTTGGCCTTTTGTGTTTTATAAATTACTCTAATCCATTGAACGAATTGCTTACCTAATCTAATTTGATCCAAAATTTCTATCATAAATTCCCAATTTATGCAATCAAAGGCTTTTTTAATATCCAAAAAAATTAGTGCCACTTTTTTATCGGGATGTCTTTCTGCAAATTCAACCGAATTAATTATAACTCAGATTATCTTTCAATTGTCTATTTGGAAGAAAGCCACATTGCTCTTTTCCTATAATGTCTTTTAAAGTTTCTTTTAGTCTAGTTGCTAGAATTGACAAAAAAAAATTATAATCTATATTTAATAGAGATATGGGTCTGAAATTCTGAAGTTCTAATTCTTCTTTCTCTTCCTTGGGGATCAAACATATATTTGCCTCTTGCCAGGATTGTGGGACCCCATTCTCTAATATAGAATTTACTGTAATTTGGAAGGGTACTATTAGTTGATCACTGAATGTTTTATAATATAGCAAGGTAAACCCATCCGGACCAGTTGTTTTATTTATTTTACAATTTTTAATTGCTTTCTCAATTTCTAGAGTTGAAATTGGGCTGTAAAGTTTTTCTTTTATATCTTCGTTAACTTGTTTTATATCATGATTTTCCATAAATTTACGCAAATCCTCTTTATCTATTCTCTTTTCTTTATAAATTTTTGCATAATATCTTTGAAAGGTGTTTTTAATTTCCTTCTGATCCACTATAATCCTATCTCCTATTTTAATCTTGTTGATAGTCCTTCTTTTCCCCCTTTTTCTTAATAAACAAGCTAACCATCTCCCAGGTTTATTAGCGTGTTCAAATTGAGTTTGTCTAACCGTTAACAGTTTCTTCTTCATTTCTTCAATAAGTAAAAGGTCTAATTGTTTTTTTAATACTCTAATTTCTTTTAACGTTTTTGTTTTTTCTTTAATTTCCTCTAATTCTTTCTCTTTTCTACTAATTTCCTTGTTAATTTCATTAATTCTTTCATTTTTTTTCCTTCTTAATTCTATATTCTTTTTCATGAAGAACCCCCGCATTACTGCTTTACCTGCCTCCCAGACTGTGCCTATTTTAGTTTCACCATTCATGTTTTCCTTAAAATATAATTGCAATTTTTTTTGCCTCTTTTATTATCGACTCATTCTGAAGTAATTCATCATTTAGTCTCCATTGGAATTTGCTAATTTTATTATTATAATTTAAAATAATAGGGTTGTGATCAGTTATGGACCTAGATAAGATTTCTACATTAGTTATATCTTTAATCATGTTTGCTAAGCTCAAAAACATGTCTATACGTGAAAAGGAAAAGTGTCTTAAATTGAAAGATTTCTTATAAGTACATTCTACTATAGCCAGCTTTGTGTTCACTCAGTTAAGAAATAACAGCTTTGTGTTCACTCAGTTAAGGAATAACAAAATTTCCCTCTAAGATCCTCTAATAAACAGTCACCATATATCCAAATTTCCAAGCACAAGAGTTATTTTGCGATTTCTATTATAGTAAGCTATATATTTACATCAATTTTTAATATCCTCAGTACACCATCTAGTACAAGAAAGTGTAGATGACCTTCTGATCTACCTCATTTGCAGAGATCTTCGGTGATCAATATACAATATACAATATTACTGTAGCTGTCTATTTCTTGTCAGGCTGCTTCCTTTTAAACCCTACAAATGCTGCTAAAACAGCACACGAGAGAACGAGAGAGGTAAAACAAAGAGAGGTTATCCAGGTTCTCTTCCCCTTATATCAGGGGTAGGCAACCTTTCCCCTTTAAGGGCTGAGGGACTTCAGCTCCCAGAATCCCAGGAGCTATTGGCCAACGTGGGACTATTGGCCAACATGGCTGAGGCTTCTGGGAGCTGAAGTCTCTCGGCCCTTGAAGGGGAAAGGTTGCCTACCCCTGCCTTATATCAAGACAATATTGTTAATTTTTTAATCCTTCTCAATCTCCAAAGGAAGTCTCTCATCAGCCACTCAAAAATATTGTATATCCTTCCACAATAAAGTTAGCTGTGCAGAGTCCTTTCCCCCTTTCCCTTTCTTCTTCTTTCTTCTCCTTTCTCTTTTCTCCTTTTTTCTCTTTTTCCTCTTTCCTTCCTCCCTTCCCTTTAGAAATCTTGTAGCAATCCACAAAGAGGAGCGACTGTATACTGAAGTATGTCCCTGTGCTTCAGCCATATACCCCAAAGTCAGCTTCTTTTGCCAGTATGCTTCACCCCTTAGAAAAAATGAGAGTGAGGAAATTGTGCATAATGTGCAGTTTTTTGTTATCTCTCCAATACTAGTAGTCAGCCAATGAAGATGATTAGGGAAAGATTCAAGATAAAAATGAAAATATGTACAGTGCAGAGACAAGCTGACAGACCTTCCTTTCGCAATATGTAGTGATGATCATACACTTTGACAGTTTTAAATAGTTCCAGTATTCCAATTCAGGAGGAAAAAGGCTATCAATACCCACTGGCCTATCAGTTATAGGCCATATATAACTATATATTTCTCCAGTCCCTATATAGCATGTCCCTATATTGGGGAAAATGCAAATGGAAGGGTGCTATTTTGCTTATATCCTGCTCATAGGCTTCCCATTTGGATATCTGGCTGGCCACCGTGGAAGCAGACAGCAGAACTAGAAAAGTGTTGGTTTAATCCAGCAGGCTGGTTTTGTTTTTGTTTTTGTATTATTATTATTTTTTGCTTCTAACCTCTTATTAATAATAATAATAATAATAACAACAATAAATGAATAAATAAATAAATAAGACTTCTTTTCCAGTACATGAGAAACCAAACTAATTATGGTATTTAAAATAGGATCTTGGAATGTCAAGGGTATTAACGCAGCTGTAAAAAGAAGACGAATCTTTCATTATCTGCAGAAAAAAAATTGACATTATATGTTTACAAGAAATCAAAATAAAGAAAGGAGACCAAAAATATTTACTAAATTCTAGATTGGGACAGATGTATTCCTCGAATAATGATAAGAAAAAAGGTGGGGTAGTAATCTACGTTTCCAACACATTTAATGCTGTTGAATGTTTTAAAGACTCTACAGGGCACTATATCGGTATACAAGTAGAAATTCAAGAACAAAAACTATTAATAGTAGGGATTTACACCCCTTTAGAAAACAAAAATAAGTTCTATCAAAAACTTTTAAGGGAAATCAAAGAACAAGAGGCAGAGGAACTAATAATACTGGGGGACTGGAACGCAGTTATAGATCCAACACAGGACAGAACTTCCCAAAAAAAAATAAAAAAGAATCAAGGGAAATTACCTACGGCTTTTTTTCAATTGAAAGAACAATTAATATTGAAAGATATATGGGTCCATTTATATGATCAAACGCCAGGATTTACCTTTTTTTCTACACAATATAACTCTGCATCACGTATTGACATGTTTCTGACCTCAAGCAAAATAGCAATGAGAATTAAAAAAATGGAGATTGAACCAAGAATCGAATCGGATCATAATCTAATATGGATTGAATTAGAAACAACCAGGAAACAATTTCATTGGAAACTAAATGACTACATATTATTGGCAGAAACATATCTTAAACAGCTGAAAAAACAAATAGAACTGTACTTTGTTGAAAATTTAAGTGAAGATGTCAAAATTCAAACGGCCTGGGATGCAAGCAAAGTTGTGATAATGGGTCTTTTAATTCAGAGAGGAGCAGAACTCAAGAGAAAGAGCCGGGAAAATATACAAAAAATTGAATGTGAAATAAGAGCTAAAGAAAAAGAACTGGAAGTTAATCCAACATCCAAAACAATCCAAATGCAAATAAAACTGCTACAGAAAAACTTACAAGAATGTTTAACTCATAGAATCATAGAATCATAGAATCATAGAGTTGGAAGAGACCACAAGGGCCATCCAGTCCAACCCCCTGCCATGCAGGAACTCCCAATCAAAGCATCCCCGACAGATGGCCATCCAGCCTCTTCTTACTCTCCAACTAAATAACAAACTACAGAGGATGAGACAGAAACATTTTGAAACGGCTAATAAATGTGGTAAGTGGTTGGCAAAACGTTTAAGGAAAAGTAAAGAACGAAACATAATAAATAAGATTCAAGTGAATAATGAACAAATCACATCGCAAAAAGGAATAAAGTGTAAATTTGAGGAGTTTTTTTCCCAATTATATGAACAAACTCGCAAAATGAAGAACTTCTTCTGCAAGACTTCCTTTGTAATGAAATCAGTTTTACAATTCCAGAAAATGGACAAGAGACATTAAACAAAGAGATCACAGAAGAGGAAATAATTAAAACCATCCGTAATTTAAAACTGGATAAGGCTCCTGGCCCAGATGGCTTTACTCCTTACTTTTATAAAGCAGTTATAGATGTCATTAAAAAACCATTAAAAGAAGTGATGAATGCCATCTTAAAGGATGGAATACCAGAATCCTGGAAGTATGCTAATATCACTCTGATTCACAAAGAGGGGAAGAAGAAAAATAAAATGGACAACTATCGCCCAATCTCATTACTTAATATAGATTACAAGATTTTCACATCCATATTAGCCAACAGATTAAAAAACGTATTGAAGGATATAATTAATGAAGAACAAACTGGATTTCTTCCATCGAGACAACTAAAAGATAACACAAGAATCATAATAGATTTAATTGAATACTATGAAAAAAAAATGAAAAAAAAAACTAGCACTATTCTTATTGGACGCAGAGAAGGCGTTCGATAACTTAAAATGGGACTGTATGCTAGCAGTATTAGATAAAATCAAAGTTGGACAGAATTTTCTAAATTGAATTAAAAGTATTTATAAAGAACAACACGCATATATCATAGTTAACGGAGAAAAAACAGCTCCAATTTCTATCCAAAAGGGCACAAGACAAGGTTGCCCTCTTTCTCCATTGCTCTTCATTACAGTACTCGAAATGCTAACTAATAAAATAAGATCGGATCCAGATATAACAGGCACAAAGATTAAAGGTAAAGAATACTCTCTTAGAGCATACGCCAACGATCTGGCAATAATATTAGAAGACCCTCTACTATGTATTGATAAGTTAATGGAGATATTGAATAACTTCGGAATAGTAGCTGGATTTAAAGTTAATAAAAATAAATCAGTATTCATAACTAGAAATATGTCTATTATGGAAAAAAATCAACTAGAGACAAAATCTAACTATAAAATAGTTAAAAAAGCTAAGTATCTGGGCATATGGATTACTAATAAAAATACGGATTTGTATGACAACAATTATAGTAATACATGGAAGGATATTAAAAAGGATCTGGAAAAGTGGGCAAAACTAAAACTCTCCTTCCTAGGTAAAATAGCCGCCATTAAAATGTCGATACTGCCAAAATTTAATTTCTTGTTCTCAACTTTACCGATCATAACAAACAATAAACCATTTAACACTTGGAACAAAGAACTGAAAAAATTTCTCTGGGGGGGAAAGAAACCCAGAGTGAAATGGAAAACATTAACAGACACAAACCTTAATGGAGGATGTAATATGCCGGATTTATCTCTCTACTATCAGGCCAACATATTAGTATATTTAGCAGATTGGGTCAGCTTATCAAATCAAAAATTATTGAATCTTGAAGGGTTCAACCTGGAATTCGGATGGCACGCCTACCTTTGGTATGGAAAAGATCAAACTCATAAGAATTTCGAACACCATTTTATTCGAAAATCCATTATTAAAATCTGGGAAAAAATAAAAATAGCTTTTTATAGCAAGATACCAGGATGGCTATCCCCTCAAGAGGCTTTATTAAAAAGAACAAAAATGGGAGAGAGATGGATTCGCTATAGAGACATACTCAGAAAGGACAAATATCAACAATATGAACTTAAAAATGCCGAAGAGTTACCAGAGTTTAAATCTAATAAACAATGCTTGATATATTACCAACTCTCTGAAAGATTTAAAAAAGATAAAAAAAGAATTTGGATTTGAATTACAAAAAAACGACCTTGATAAAATTCTGGAAGAAAAGACTCAGAAACAAATAGCTAAAATCTACAAAATATTGTTAAATAGAAATCAGGAACAGGAAGTTATTAAAGGATCTATGATCCAGTGGGCTAGAGATATCGGCAAACCAATTGATTTGGAAAGTTGGCAGGATTCTAGGAAAAGAACTTTTAGTTTTACTAAATGTCAGAGTGTAAAAGAAAACTATTTGAAAATGGCTTTTAGGTGGCACTTAACACCAGCCAGGTTAGCCAAAATTTATAAAAAAAAAAAAAAAAAAAGGATGGGAAATGCTGGAAATGTAAAAAAAACATTGGGGAACTGGTACCACGTTTGGTGGCAGTGCCCCATAATTAAAAAATACTGGGAAAGCGTGCATGAAGAAATTCAAAAAATCTTTAATATAAAATTTGATATGCTGCCAGAAATCTATCTTCTAAATATGATGAATAAAATTACAGATATGAAAGCAAAAAAACATTGGAGAAGTATATTATATCTCATTACATCTGCAAGAACATCATTTGCCCAGGACTGGAAAAAAGAGGAAGCCCCAACAATTGATGAATGGATTATAAAATCTTTAGATAATATTGAATTAGACAAATTAACTAACATTATAGAAAAGAGGAATATTGAAGAAACAAACTCAGACTGGGAAAAATTGAAAAGCTATTGCTATAAGCGTTGGTTAAGACAACAATAATGTAATTTTTTCTTTTTTCATTAGGAGATAGCTAGTCTAAAGTTATTAAATTCCATTTCGGTTTTTATGTTTGGGGGACTTAATTTATAGTGTATTATGCTGTCCAGAACTAGGTATTAATATTAGAAGTGCAATGATGCTATGTTTTGTTTTGTTTTGTTTTTGCTACATGACATTGTAAGGGAGGGGAAGGACAAGTCAATGCTTGGTAATAATATCTGTATTTTCCTTTTAAAATTAATAAAATTAATTTTAAAAAAAGTGTTGGTTTAATCCAGCAGGCTGGTTTTGTTTTTGTTTTTGTATTATTATTATTATTATTTTTCTTCTAACCTCTTATTAGCTGTTCTTTCAATAAAATTCCAAATGATGTTGTGGGACTAATAAAGGAATGAGGTTTTGTAACCTTTTAGTCAGTCCAAGGTAATCAAGGAGCTAAGCCTGTGGAAAAGAATGGTCTTTGTTACTTTAATACCTGATGACTGGCGTTTATCTTGGGAAAAAGTGACACACAGTCCATTATGTGAATATTTTACCCAGCTTTGCTCATTTGCTGTCACCAAATGACTTGCTGTTCAATTATTTGTGGCCTATTACTTCCACTACATTTCCCCCCATGGCATGCTGTCCTGAATAAGACATACAGGGCTGCCAGTTTTGACATCTCAACTTCACATTAATGGCAGAAGGACAGAGAGCCACCATCATTTTGCAGACAACCAGCCATAGTAAAAGCTAATGGTATATTTCCTTCTTCGTTGACAGCTTCATTGTCATCAAGGGTTCTGTTTAAGAAGGCAGAACTTCTTTGTTGAAACTGCTTGAGATGAAGGGATGTATGCAACATCAAATTTCAAAGACAAAGAATTTCACAAAAATAAACTTACAAGTTCTATTTCAACCATATTCACAGTTTGGGAATCTGAAGGCCTGTACAGACCAACCAGAAGGGCCAGCCTGGGGGTGGAGTTTGGGTGGGGCAACTGCACACCAGCTGCCCCAACTCTGCCCTGACACAGCTGCCACACCACGTGCCCCACTGCATGGCACACGGCATCAGGGGGCTCTCTTGGCTCAGTGTGTAGACACGCTGTGCCAAAGGAGTGCAAAAGAACTGCGGTGGTGGCAGTAAGGGTGGCTTTTTGCTGCTGCAAAAAGAAGTGGCATTTTCCAGCTCTTTTTGGACTGGCAAAGAGCCAGATTAGGGCCATGGCGGGTGGTTGCCACAGCCCTGATCCGACACTCCCAGGGGTGGCATGGAGCTGCCCCTTAGAGGCTGTCTGTATGGCCCCTTAATCAATTTGTGGAAAGTTAGCAGCAAAACTGCAAGTTGAATATTTCGGCTTGCTCTTGTCTCCAGCTGATTTTCAACCAAATTTTAAGACTTTACAATTTTTGAAATTAAAAATATTTAACTGACAATTGGTTATTTTCATGAGTTATTTAGTAGCCTGAATAGTAGGGGGGCGGTGTAGCTCAGGTCAAAAGATTGGCAAGAAATACAAAATTCTTACTGGAAGCTTTTGCAGACACTACAAACAGACCATCATTGATTTGCAGTCTACCACACCAGAATCTTAGAAGTTACAAATGGGACTTTTCCCTCCAGGCAAAGTATATACAGTCAGCACTCTGTATCCATAGATTTTTAAATCCATGGATTCAACCATCCACAACTTGAAAATATTTTTGAAAAATATATAAATTCCAAAAAGCAAACCTTGATTTTGCCATTTTATATGAGGGACACCATTTTCCTCTGCCATTGTATTTAATGGGACTTGAGCATCCACAGATTTTCTTATCCATGGGGAGTGCTGGAACCAAATCCTAGCAGATACCAAGGGCCCATGTGTACCATGAAGGTTCAGTAGGTTATAAAAGACTCCAGCTTTAATACCCTTACATCTATTGCTTCCACCATGCCTTCTGGCCAACATTTCTGGGCATGTGAAAATAAATCTAGCTCTCTTGGAATCCTAGTAGACCACAAGTTGAACATGAGTTAACAGTGTGGTGCAGCAGCTAAAAAGGCCACTGTGATTCTAGGCTGCATCAATAGAGTCTTCCAACTCTATACACATTTTCACACGTGGGCCAGAAAGCGATAATAAAGTGGAAATGAGGCATTCCAAAAATAAACCAAAAATAGACCTTGATTCCACAAATGGTTTTCACACGTAGTTACTTTAAATGCGAAATTAAGGCAAGCTCATGATAACACCACTTTCAACGTTCATACACAAGTGCGAAAAGCCCGTAAATGTACTAGAAATGTTCTTCTTGCACATGCACAGATAGAGGTATGCTTGCCGTGGCTGTCGGATCTTGTTTTCATCACTTCCTTTTCCCCGTTTCGTCATTGCTTTGGCCGCGTGTTTTGATGATTACCGTGATTCCTCTCTTGCTGTGCTGTTTGTGTCACCACTAGCATGGAGGCTGTGTTGTCCCTGATGCGGGAGTTAATGGCAAGGTCTGCAGAACTGGAGAGTGTGCTCCGTGCAAGGCGCAGGGCTGTGCTGAGGACCCTGCGCCAATGGGCAAGGCGCCATGGCATCAGGGGAGTCACTGCAGAGGAGATTCTTCCCAGGATTTTGTCTCATGGCAACCGCAGCTCCAGGGCTTACCTAGCCTCCAATGTCCCTCAGCCACGCTGGTGGTGGGTGAGACCACAGGTCATCAGAAACTGGTGGGCAGAGGAGGTGCTTCCACTGTGGGATGAGGATATGTGGATTAGGAATTTCAGAATGTCCAAATCCACCTTGTTTGAAATTGCAGATGCTCTGTGGCCTCATCTTCAGGCGAGAGACACAATGATGAGGAGGGCCATCTCCGTGGAAGATAGGGTTGCCATCACCATTTGGTGGCTTTCGGCCCCCCTCAATTACTGGAGAGTGGCTTGCCATTTCCAAATTGGAGTGTCCACAGCAGCCATCATCTGCACAGAGGTCATCATCACGATAGAAAAAGAACATCTCCCC